>LR738711.1:413500706-413552109 GCA_902687465.1 Secale cereale
TGTACCCGTTTCGCCCCTCACTTACCCCTTCATGACCCTAGACTATATATACTCCTCCACCTCCACCATTTTAGGGTTAGCAATGGTTTAGCTCATATGAGAGATAGAGCTTTGCTCATCCATCCCGGATCTACTCCACGAGAGAGACCGCGGCCCCTCTACGGAGAAGATCCACCTTGGATTCAAGACCCCTAGCGGGAAGATCCTTCACGGATTCAAGACCTCCTCTTGGAGATGAACTCTACCCATGTATCTTTCCCTTTGTTGTTCATGTATCTTGTGATCTTGTGTGTTTGATTGTCTAGTGGATGTGTGATTGGACTTGTTCTTGTGTGTTTCCTCTCGTGTTTTCCCCCGTTTCCCTTTGTGTTCTTCGTGTTCATCGTGGGATCCCCTCCATTTCGTGAAAGATCCGCTGATTAGGGTTCCACCCTGTATCACTAGTCCATGTTGTCATATGTCTCCATATGTTGCATCTCTCATGATAGATGATTTACCATGGTGCAACAATGCTTTTCGTCTTGCGAATGAGATTTCCACCATAGCTTTCTCACACATATTCGGAGATTTTGACATATTTCTTGTGAAGCATGTTTGCCTTCCCTTTTTGCACCATATGCCTAGTGCCATGAATATTTCCATTGTTGCATCATATTATTCATGCACTTTTGCTACTAATGGTTATGTGCAAGAGAAGAGAACCATCATGATAGATGATGTGTTTATCTACCATGCACATACATTCTTTGTTTTGTTGTGTGCATGTGTAGGATGCTTCGACTACATGTCAACCTCTACTTCACGTGAGTTGACAATTCGAGCTCTTGAGAGCGAGCCTCATGCTTTCTACCATGACTCGCATCTACAACAAATTTGCTTGCGCTTTAGCATTGTGAAGGATACCCAAGGACATGCCTTCAAGGTGACATCTTTCTTGAGCATGGATATTGCGGATCATACTACTTGTGTTGCTTACACCATGAGACTTATTGGCCATCTTGGACCACTTGATAGTGCACATGTTAGAGATCTTGCTTCTACTTGCCATTTTCACCTTTACATGCCTCATGATATACATGCCTTGTGTGTTGCGTCCAACTTGTTGCCTACTTTCTCATATCACATGCTTGGTTGCACCAATGTCATAGCTTCACATATGCCATGTCCCTTTGCTTGTCACATGCTTGACTTATTTGCCTCACACATGTTGAACAATTGCTCTTTCTATTGTGTTGAGTGATACACTATTTTCACTACACCCTATGCACATTATGCTTGGATTGTCTTGCACTTGCCTCATGTGTTTAGACACTTCATTTTATTTGGTGTTGTGAATGATTCCTTTGCATGTCATAGACCTTTCATTGAGTGCTTTGTGCATGTTTGCTATGACCATGAGGTAGATGCTTATTCACTTGTGAAACACATTTGCATCTCTATCCCACCTTTGCATGATTATTTCCATGATGCTTTTCCATGTGCTCAATTTATATGCTTAAATGACATGCCACACTTCTTTGTCAAACCATATGCTATGCTTGATGACAACACTTGTTGGGTGTATCACCTCGTGAATGCTTGGTTTTGCTCTAATGCTATCCAGATTTGTTTTTCCAAGTGCCTGTTATCTTTGCTCCTTTTGAAGGAATTACAAGACGGTGCGACATTGGAGAGGGCCTATTTCAAGCTTCAAGATGAAGAACGCTTGGTGATTGTCAACTCGTACACGGCGACATCAACTCTTTCCCATGGTGATTTGGTTTTTGATCCGAGGTCTAATCTTTCCCAAGGGGGAGGGGATGATATAGAGTATCCTATGGACATCACCATGTCAAGAGTTCCATTGCTAAGAGACACACCAAACCTCTACTTCAAGCATACTAAGGTGAACTCCATTGTTAATGCGTGTCTCTTTAGTCTCTTTGAGGATGGTATACTACTTGACCCCTCTCTCAAATGCATACATAGATGTGAGCGGAGCTACACATTCATCGAGGAGGAGTCCAAGATGAAGAGAACATCTACACCATCCAAGGGGGAAGCCTAGAAGCGGAGAAGGAAGCGCCAAGAAGAGGGCAGCAGCTCCCAGGCGACCCCGTGCGCACGGGCCCCTGCGACCCTGTGCCCACGGGTATCGGTGTCAAAACCGGCGGATCTTGGGTAGGGGGTCCCGAACTATGCGTCTGAGGATCGATAGTAACCGGAGACTGGGGACACACTATTTACCCAGGTTCAGGGCCTCTCGATCGAGGTAATACCCTACTTCCTGCTATATTAGTATGGATGAATATGAATACAAGAGTTGATCTACCTCGAGATCGTAATGGCTAAACCCTAAGTCTAGCATATGAGGATATTGTGATTCTCTTCTAGCCTCTATGGACTAAACCCTCCGGTTTATATACACACCGGAGGGGCCTAGGGTTTGTACATGTCATCTTGCAGAGGAAGGAAAATCTACACCCGAACCTAAAACTTGAAATTACTGGAATACAGGAGTCCTATCCGGATACGAGAGATGATCTTCTATTATAATCTTCACGGCCCACCAGTCTGGCCCACCAGGAGTTTATCCGGCCACATGAGGACACCTCGATCCAAGACTCCCTCAGTAGCCCCTGAACCCGTCTTCGATGACGATGAGTTCGACTTCCGTATTGTCTTCGGCATTGCGAGGCGGGTTCCTTCTTCTGAATAGATCTTCTGCAAAAAGGTGTATTGTGTTCGGATCTGCAAGGTTAGTACAACCCTTAGCCTCGAAGGCAAGGCTCTTAAGAGAAAATCAATAGTGTGTCTCTACTGACAACTTTTGGGCGAAGCATCGCGTCCATCCCACTAATAAATCGAACCATTTTATTCGGTCCTAGTTTTGCGTTCGAGGTATATCCTCATTGACATGCCCTGTCAGAATAGTGATCATGCCCGCTTATTGTGGGATCCTTATCAATATGACGTGAGCACCCATGCCACGCATTACACACGACCACTTTGGGAACCGGCGAGTTTTATGGCTAAAGTTGGGGGACGTTCTGTATTCACAGCATTATAAAAGGACACCGATCCCTTTCATCAGCCCCACGCCTTCCTCAAGCTCGAGCTCTCTAATCTCCCTAGCCCCAGCATTCTCATCTCCTACGCACACTCTCCTCGTTCCTCAACCACTACTCCCCTTCCCAGCGAAGGCTGGATCCGGTGCCAGGGGCAAGTGGGAAGCTTCCACGGTCACTGAAAAGACCATGACGGATCTTAAGAGCACGGGCTATCTCGCTGCTGATATCGCACACCGAGTCCCTGCCAAGGGTCAGGTAATTCCTGTCCCTGAGGCGGGTGAGAGGGTGGTGTTTACATCCCACTTTGTTAGGGGGCTAGGGTTTCCACTCCACCCGTTTGTTCGGGGTCTTTTGTTCTTCTATGGGCTAGATTTCCATGATCTAGCCCCGAACTCAATCCTCCACATATCCGCTTTTATAGTGGTATGTGAAGCCTTTTCTCCGCATCCCCCTCCCACAATTCGGCCTATGGCTTAAGACCTTCAACGTAAAGCCGGAGGTGGTGCACAAGGAACATGCGGAGTGCGGGGGCGCCATCATTAACAAGCTCCCGAATGGAACTTGGCCCAAGGGCTCATTCGTGGAGACAAATAAGGTCTGGCAGCAGGAGTGGTTCTACATCACCGAACCCCACGACGCCAAGTGGGCGGTGGAGCCTGCTTTCAGATCCGGACCCCCAGAGAGGCTAACCTCTTGGACCAAAAAGGGTCTAGACTGGGGGTCTACAACTAAAGTGAAGACTTTGGTGAGCCGTGTGTCCGGCTTGATCTCCAAGGGGCACCTGCTTTCCTCCATGGTCCAAGTGATGCTGAGCCGGCTTGTTCTCCCTTGCCAAAGCCGGGGCTCCTCTCTATGGGAGTTCAATCCGGCAGGAGACAAGCCGCTGAAGCATCTCTTCGGCTTTACGCACAAGGAGATCTGGAAGCATCTCTTCAAGAGCCAGAAGGAATGGCCCGAAGAGACCGAGGGTGCAGGCTACAACACTGTGGCCTCCGCCCCAGAGGTAATAGAAATCCTTGCCGAACACATACCCTTTCCTTTATTTGACGATAATAGGAATTGGAATTTTTACGTGATATACAGGGATGGACGCAGAAGGTGACCCGGATTAAGTGTCTGACACCTTTGCCCGAAGACCCAGAATCACCTCCGGTGGCGGCGATGCTAGTCCCGGCGCCGTACAAGGTGCCAACCAAGAAGCCCAAGAAGACGAAGGGCAAGGGGGCCGGAGACAGCCCCCGTCTTGCAGGCAAGAAGCCCGAGGACCTCCACACCTCTCCTCTGACGAGGCGGAGGAAGATGATGAGGAGGAAGAGGAAGAAGAAGAGATCCCTACGCAAGGCCGGGGGACAAAGAGGGGGCCGTTGCTGACGCAGGCACGGACGCGCCCAGAGGAAACTGAAACTCGGAGCTAGTTCAGATTCGTCCGATCATAGCTTCGTGGTGAAGGCCAAGGTGATACCCCTTCCTGAATCGTAAGTTTGTCTGTATTGACTATTTCACCTTTATTTGCTTGGTATTTTTGATGCTTTACTTAGTATTTTTCTCTTGCTGACCTACAGCCCTCCCGGAGGACACCCCGACAGCTCCTCATCGGAGGGGAACTCTCTAGCGCCTGGATATACGGAGAGTGCCCACCAATCCGGGCTTCATCGCCCGTGATTGGCGGGGATACCGAAGTGTCATCCCAGCGGGTGCCCTCCGCCCAAGGAGACGAGGGCGAGGCAGGTGATAAGGCGGCCGGGGATAATACCCTGACGGCTGCCGACCATGGGGAGACCATCCGTATGGAGACCGAAGACGTGGGGCCCAAATAGTCCGGGGCCCCACCGAACACCATCCCGGAGCCTAGCGCGGCTCCGGGGTCCAAAGACCCGACTCCTCAAGCGGAGGAGGATACGGCGGCGCCTGGAGTTAATCCGGAAGCGTTGGACTCTATGGAGGGAGCAGTGCAAAGTGCTTCCATTATGGAGGAGAACCGCACCGTGATGGGTGTGGTGATGAGGAGGATTCAGTCCGTCAGGGAGGACTGAATGAAGCCTTCAATAGCCTATTAACAGGCTTTGAGGTAAGCAATGTAATGCTTTTTATAGAATTTTTATTTTTAATGCACATAGATAGCCAGTAGCCCCTGATGCTTTGTGTGATTCTGAAGAGAATCGGACAAAGTATCCGTAGTATAGCATGCTTACAGAGCTGAACTGTTGTGCATGCTTCATTAGTTACGGCAACTGCGTGAGACGCAGAGGTTGCTGAACTAAATCGGAAGCTCGAGTTGGCCAACGCGGACCTCGACCGCGTCAACCGGCGTTTGGATGAGATGCAAGGTATGCAAATTTTTGATATGTCAATAAGACTTAATTGATTGAGTATGTTTATAAACTCTAATATTGTATTATGTATTACACAGTTGGCGCCACTGAGCTCGAGGCCCTCAAGAGCGAGGTTGCCAAGGCCAAGAAGGAGGCCGAGGCGAACAAGGTGGCCGCTACCAAAGCGGCTGCCGACTTAGAGGCCGAAAAGGCTAAGTGCGAGAAGCATCGGGCTCGGGTGTCCGAAGTCGAGGTCGATCTCAACAATGCCATTCTCAAATGTGAGGCATTGGAGAAGAAGACTTCAGAGCAAGCAACCAAGCTGTCTGCAGCAGTGAAGACTGCCCAGGATGCTTGAAGCGAGTCTTGTAGCGCTCGTCAGTAAATCAAGCAGGCACGACAGATAGCATCTGGTAAGAAATTTCTCTTATAGAGCATCTTTGGAGGGCAGAAGTACATTGGGGTGACACGATTATCAAGTTCTGCAGGCGTGTTTGCTGATCTTTCGAGGAGCAGCATAGATGCCGCCCAATATTTCCGAGCCCTGGAGAGGAACAACACAGAGAAGCTATTTTGGTCGCAGTTCTATGCGCCAAAACATTTGGTGCCCCTCAGCGACCAGATGAAGCAGCTGGTCGAGCTGCACAACATGGCGGGCTCGGCCATGAAGTACTTAATAGTCCGGCTATGGCCCGCTGAGCCAATCCCAAGTAGCTACTTCGGATTGGTGAAGCGGCTCTTCGAGGCGAGTCCGCAGGTCGACGCGTTAACGCGTTCGGCCTGCATAGAGGGTGCTCGGATGGCCTTCGCTTGTGTCAAAGTGCACTGGGCGAAGATGAACGCAGTGCATATAGCTACTGCTGGCCCTCCCGCAGGCAAGGAGCACCGCAAGCCAGAGAAGTACTTCGAGGACGTCATCGAGGGTGCCCGCCTTGTAGAAGGCCAGTGTTCGAAGGATGTTGTTTTCGAGTAATTGTACCCGGATGTAAAGACTATGCTTATGAATCCAGTGTATATAACTTTTGTGCTATTATAATATCAGCGTCTTTTACCTCTTGTGTGACTGTTTATCTAAATCTGAAAGTTTCCAGTCGTCGGCTTCAGTCCCCATGTACATAGTACTGGGTTGTTCGGTCATATGCATGTACACTCTTTATCCAATGTCTTGGTCCGTATAGGAGGTGTATGCGGAGCGAACCAGGCAATCAGACTATGCAGCGTTATTGCTTTCACTTAGTCGTAGGAGTTTGACATGTGGGGCTAGGTACTAGCCCCTGGTGCGGATATAATATTCCTTACCAAAGGCATCAATTGCACCTGGCTGGGCAAAGAACCAGCCCTTCGTATAACACGGGGTAGATCTCCATCGATCGTAGTATAAAACTAAGTCACCGGATCGCAGACCAACTTATCATGACAGTCAGTTTTCGGCTTTCTCTACTGAGGTACTTGACCGAACTAGGCAGAAGTGCAATCGCAGTAGTTCTCCCTTTACTCCCTAGCGGAACAATCGGGAACGTAGGGGTAAGCACAGGAGCCGGGCTACCCAACTATTTACCGAAGACATGACTCGGAATTGATGCATATAAGGCAAACATCCAGGACGCCGAACACTCCCTATAGGTGTTCAGTCTTTTCGACATATACCAGGGCTGAATACAGCCCCTGGTAATAAAACCTTATTGACAAGGCACATATGGCAATCTGATGCGGGATGAGAACATTTTATGGTGAGTGAATAAAACTCCAAGCATAATGCGAGTAAAGACGTTCTATTAATATCCCTCTATAATGCCAAAAAAACCTTTTTGGACATTTTACATGCCGAGAAGGTATATAACAAGAAAGAGAAAAAATGTTTACACAGGGTCTTAATCTAAAAAGAAACCTTAGTGCGCGTCCCTGCTGCACGTCTGTGCCATTTACTCCTCTGTAATGTGTCCTTGAAGGGCTGAGTATGTCCTTGAAGGGGTGAGAATACGATGGTCGTCTGTAAAAAAGAAAGAAAATAAACTTGGAAAAGAAAAGTTAATCCAGTGTGGCCATGAAAAGTCTGGTTCGTTTAATGAACCTAAATAAGATAAGTTTAGAGTCCGAATAGGGTCTAGCCAAACTATGGACTATATGCAGGTGCCCCCGGTAGCCGTCCAAGGAATTTTTAAGGCATAATTATGTACTCGAGGTACGTATGCCATCACCTTGTGGAGCAGTCAACGGGGGCGTAGTGTCAATCTTGCTCAGGGTCATCTGAGCTGCCGCACTGAGGCGTGTGCCGGACACGTTTAGTTGTGTCCGCTATTGATGGTTTATCCTGCTTGAATAGGCGCATTGGACTTTGGCTCCTAAGGCCAGAGTGTCCTCCTCCGTACGGAGAGAGCGCTCCATATTTCCATTGACCGTGATAACGCCACGTGGTCCAGGCATTTTAAGATTTAGGTAGGCATAATGCGGGACTGCATTAAAGCGGGTGAAGGCCGTTCTTCCGAGTAGAGCGTGATAGCCACTTCGGAACGGAGTTATGTCGAAGATTAGTTCTTCGCTTCGAAAGTTGTCGGGAGAACCAGATACAACTTCCAATGTTAGAGACCTGTGTAGCGGGCTTCAACGCCTGATATCAATCCTTTATAGGTCATGCTGCTTGGCTTAATTCCTGACGGGTCGATCTGCCATCTTGCGGACAGTATCCTGATATATTAGATTGAGACTGCTGCCGCCATCCATAAGGACTCGGGTTAGATGGTATCCATCGATTATTGGGTCGAGCACTAGGACAACCAAACCCCCACGCCGAATACTAGGCAGATGATCCCTGCGATCAAAAGTGATCAGACAGGCTGACCATGGGTTGAATTTGGGGGCGACAAGCTCAACAGTGTAGACATCTTGGAGTTCACGCTTGTGCTCCCTCTTTGGGATATGAGTGGCATATATCATGTTCACTGTTTTGACCTCCGGTGGAAATTTCGTCTGCCCCCCTATATTCGGCTGGCGAGGTTCATCCTTGTCTTCGCTCTGAGGCTCCTTCCCTTTGTGTTTGGCGTTTAGCTTGTCGGCCTGCTTGAAAACCCAACAGTTGCGGTTGGTATGGTTGGCAGGTTTCTCTGGGGTGCCATGAATTTGGCAGGGCCTATCTAATATTCTGTCCAAACTTGATGTACCATCTTTGTTGCCCGCTGACCGGGTCTGGAGGTACTGAATCCGGTGTTTACCGCTGTATCATCTGGGCTTCCAGAATTCTTTCGACGTTTGTTTTTGTTACGTCCTTGTCGGTGTACAAAAAGGGGGGTACACTTTTTGTACCCCTATGACTGTGCACGGGCAGTCTGAGCCACGGGAACCACCACACCAAGCAAGGCCAGGGAGGTAAGCCAGGGTAAGACTGAAGCCCAAAGCCAAGACCACAAAGAGCAAAGGGACGAAGCAGGATCCCCCGGCAGGATCCTTGCCGGGAGCTAGTTTCAGTAGCCCTGGCAAGACCCTTGCCGCGGCAACTCCCCGGCAAGACCCTTGCCGCGGCAACTCGCCCCACGCCTACGGAGCGGATCACCCTTGAGTCCACTACCCCCATGGGGCAAGGATTCGGGAGATATCCCCGTTGTGGCATGCAGATCTTTGTGAAGACATTCAAGATCAGATACTCACTATGAAGACGACGACCCTTGGCGGGATCCCAGCCAAGGAAGACCACAAGACGTCCGGCAAGCACCTTGCCGGTGATGGCAGCAGGCGCCGCGGCAAGACTCTTGCCGGGGCCCCGGCAAGGCCCTTGCCGAGGACATCCGCAGGGCCACTATCAGGCCCACGCCGACTAAACTACCACCGCCTTATGCAGCTGCCGATCGAACCAGCTAGGCAGGCACCTGCGTGGCGGCATGCAGATCTTCGTGGAGACCCACCATTCCGCCACCTCAGCTGCCTACCTACCTACATGGCATCTCAGGCATCGCTGGCCAGGGCGCGTGTCGACACAAGAAGGAGCGGCGACGGACAAGATGGATATCTCCCCCGTCCCCGATAAAGCAAGGACACCTAAGCAAGACGCATTAAATGCGCCTTTTCATGTAATGCGAGGGATAAACTCGCATCGCTGTACCCTTTCCACCTCACGTGTGCCACTGTGGCGACCCCTTTTTATAAAAGGAGGCCCAAGGCAACCAGGAGGTGGATTCGGCTTTTTGGAGCTCCACACGCCCCATAGCTAGCTGAAGAACACAAACATACAATCCACCAAAGTAGGAGTAGGGTTTTACGCATCCTCGCATCCCGAACCTGGATAAAGAAACTGTGTGCTATCTATTTGATCCGCTCTTCTCTCGACCCCGCGCCCCACAACCGTAGTAGGGATTCTTGTGATCCAACAGGTGTCGTTCCCAATACACCGACATCTTTGGCGTGCCAGGTAGGCGGGCGAAGTTGTCAGAATCGGCTCTAGCAGTTAGCCCAGCACTCCTTCGTCTTCGTGGCTCTTTGAGAAGGAAGGAGGCCAGAAGATCAGCATTCGAGCGGCTACGAATAGGAGCTAAGTTACATTGAACCCCGGATGTTTCCATTCTATTATATAAAGTTATTATCCTCGGAGCTGTCGTTCTTTGTACAAAAATAAACCTGCACGCAAATGGGGCCCTTCCCGATCGGCAATGCCTTTGTTCTGTTTTGAGTCCGCTCAATGGTTCAAATGGCTGCGTTGGAAACGGTAGGGTAGCCTTCCGCAATTGGCAAGGCTCGCGACTCTGACTCGAGTCAAACTCGACAGTTTGAGCGGCTGCGTTAAGGGTGGTAAGGTGGCTCACCCGGCAGCACACTCACCCGGCAGGCCAATAGGGACCCATCCCCAAGACGCCGCTCTAGGTTTCCGCGCCGGCAAGCCTACCCAGCTAGCGTAGGGTGGACGTACAAAGAGGCAACAAACAGGAAAATAGCATGCATAATCCCAAAAGTACTTCAAAGTTATGTTACATCACGTCATTGCTGCGGTTCTAACTAAAGATAAAACTTGTCTTGGTCGGGAACCCACAACGGCGAAGAAGAATGGGATGCCTAATCCCGGCGCTGGCCTTCCACCCTCTTGATTTCGTCGATGTAGCTGATGACGGGCTTGATGAGCTCCTTGAGCACCGTGAGGTCAGTACCCTCCGGCGAGCTATCCATCGCGGCTTCGAAGTCAAGGTCGGGATTCCAGTACGCAATCTTGGTGAGGACCTTGGTCACGACCCCCCGGCGAAGTCGCCAGGCCTCCCCGGCCAGCGTGGCCGCCCTGTTGGAGTGAAGATCAGCCAAGGCTCCAAGGACGCCCTCGAAGAATAGGGTCAGCTTGGCGTTGACGTTCCCGCTCCAATCAGGGGCATACATCATGTTTGGCATCCCAATGATGGCCAACTGCGAGGTGAACCTCCCGGCGACGTCCTCCAGCCGGCTGATCCATCTGTTCTCGCCCGCCACGTATTCCTGGTGGGAGGCGGCCTCGTTCACCCGCAACTGCTTCTCCTCCTCCAGGCTCCTGGTCAAGGTCTCCTCCCGAGCCGTGCTCTCCGACAACATCTTCTCGAGATTCTCCAGCTTCAGCTTGTAATCTCTGATGGAGTTTTGCGCTTCGGAGAGCTCCCCAGCCTTGCTGATGACCGCTCCTTGCGCCTCTACCAAGGCGCAGTTGAGCGTGCTCTTCTCGTCGGACAGCTTGAGGGCATGTTCCTTCAGCTCGTCCCGCTCTACCTTCAGCTCCTTCACCTTGCCGGCGTGGGCCAAAGCCTGGGCATCGAGTGCCTCTTTGTGCCTCTGCTCCAGCTCGCGAGTCCGCCGCGCGACAAGGGCCTCGAGCTCCTCATCCTTGCCGCGGAGCGTTGTAGCGAGCTTCGCCTCACGCACGGAGAGGTCTTCTTCCTGGGAATCCAAGGCGGCTTGATGCTGGTTCCGGGCTGCCTCGGCCGCGGCAGCCAAATTCGCTGCCTCTTCCTGGACCTTCTCGATGTCAGCCATCCTCATGGTGAGCTCTACATCGCGCTTGGCCAATTCCCCCTGAAAGGCCCTCTGCTCCTCGCGAGTCTGGTGAAACCAGGTCTGCGCCTCAGCAATGCGCGCCTTGAAGTCCACCTCTGTCTCATCCACCGTTGCCATCCTGGACTTAACCTTGTCCAGACGGGCACGGTAGAGCACTTGGAGCTTTCGGAAATTGCCCCCCATAGCGCGAAAAAGCTGCTCTTCTGGAGAACCATCGCCGCCAACGCCCGGTTCATCAACCATCTCGAGCCCGGTGGCGGCAAGCACCTTGCCGTCGAAGACTTCCCCTCTGGCGGGCGCTCGGGAACTTGACGTCCCTGGAAGATGGACGAAAAGATCGCCGCCCACCTTCAGGTATCTGCCGGGGCCCGAGGTTGTGGAGGATGGGGGCTGTTCATCAACCACCTCTTCCTCGGCTGTGGCCTTGCCAGCCTCCCTGGCAGGCCCACCGCTAGCACTCTCGGCAGAAGCCTCGCCGGTCGCCTTGGCGGCCCCCGCAACGGGGTCCTCGGCAGCATCCCTGGCGGCCTCCTCAGCGGCAATCCTGTCGGCCTCCACCACGGCCTCCTCAGCAATATTCCCGATAACAGTGTCTACGTCCTCCATATCTATTGAAGGAGGGCCTGGGCAGTAATGGGAGCAATGAAGCCAAGAAAAAGAGTAAGGGAAAAACAGAGACGGAGGACAGGCGACTCACCAGTGCCAGGCCGTGAAGCAGAAGTCCCCTCCCCACCAGTATTTGGCGCCGTGGCAGAGCCACCAGCGCCCAAGTTCCCCTCTTCCTCCATGGGTGTGGGCTCCGTGCTTGGTGCCCTTGACGAGGACGCCCCTCGCGGCGGCGTAGTCGATGGGGGTGGTGTGTTGGGGGTAGCCCTCTGCGGCTCCTCCTGTTGCCGCTCCCTTCCTACAAACCTGACAAGGTCAGCACCATAGCATCGAACACCTACCACATGTCGAGTAAGAGGAGGGTGACGAACTTACGCTGGGGGCTGTGCCGGGGGCTGCTGTCCGGGCTACTCAACACCACCAGTGGCCTCTCTGAAGCCCCAGTCGAGGGCTGACTGCTCGCCGAGGCCTTCGCCCTCTTCACCCGCTGGGCCAACGTCTCTGCATCCCTGCAAAAGCAAAAACGGATCAAGATGAGTGACTTAGTTCAGGGGAATGGAAATGGCAGTAAGGAACGGAGTACTTACTCGTCGTCCACCTCCTCCTCTTCCACCACTTTCCTTCTCCTCTTTGGGCTCAGAGGCCCAAGATCAAAAGGGAGCTAAGCATCAACGTCCGAGTCGATGTCTGCCGGAGGAGGCGAAGAAGGCGGGGTTTGCGTGCGCCCAGACGGAGAAGGGGCTGTTGCCTTCTTCTTCTTAGCGGCCTTCGTCAGCCTCTTCGCTGTCGTGGCCCTCGCGTGACGCCCGAACCCTCCCTAGGGTCAATTGAGGCCGCGTATCCCTGCCGGGCCGGACCGGCTCGCCGGAACTAGCCCACCACAGGACTCGCCCTCTTCCCCTGGATGGCGTCGAGCCCGCTGCCACGTCTTCCTCCTCCGACGACTCGTCGGCCGCATCTTCGACAAGCGGAGCTTCGGTGCGGCGCTGCTAGCCTCCCTGGCGGCCGCCCCCCACCGGGTGAGCTCCTCCTCCTCCGCAGCCGTTGCGGCCTTGTCCTCCACACCCCGGCACTGCCGGCCTCCATGGCAAGCTGCGCCTCCCTCGCCCTAGTATCGATGTAGTCCAGCTCTGCCTGGGTGGTGTCCATGACAAGCCACCGCTCGGCGTCAGCATTGACATACACCTCAACCAGAGAGTCGAAGAATTGCTGCACATCCGCGTCCCCGGCTCCTTCCAGCTCGGGACAGGGCCGTGCGCGTTGCAGTCCGGCATCATAGCGATGATCTCGGACCGACGCGAATTGTTGCACAATGGGACCACCCCCGCTGGCAACTTGAAAAACGGCCCCTTGATGGCCTTGCCGGCCTTTATGGCAGCCCTCGCGGCCTTGCCGGTCCGTTCGACCTCGCCGTCACAACCCACATCAAGCTGGAAAAGCCGCTGGCAGAAATGGGCATGTGCCATCACCGTGAAATTGTGGTCGAGGCCAGGGCGGAGTCGCATAACGTCAGCCGGATTCGTAAAGAGCCAGGCTGGCTTCCCCTTGTTGTGCAACGGGGCGATCCGGCGGCGAATAAAGTCCGCCCCGATCATCTCAAGGGTGAGCCCAGCCTGGGTGAGCCAGAGAATCCTGGTGGTGGTAACAGTGAGCCTCCCATCGGCGACGTCGACATCGCTCCAATCACTGCCACGGACCGGCGGCACTCGGCGGACCTTGCACAATTTTGGCGGGTCTTCGTCTTCAATCCAGCACCACCGGCCACGCCATTCATCCCACCTCTCCTTCACGGCACCTCCGGGTATGCCCCCTTGGATCTTGGGATCCAGGTGATGCATCCAGAGACGGCACCTCCCGGCTGGATCCGAGGGGAGAAATAATGGCGGAAGAGCGCTGTGTTGGGCTGCACCCCGACGAAGCCTTCACAAAGGTTCCCAAAGAAAGCTATGCACGCCACCGCATTTGGAGTAAAATCCAAGAGGCGAAAGCCGAAGGTATCCATGATGTCACAGAAGAAATCGGAGAAAGGGGGACATAACCCGCAAGAGAGATAGTCGACGAAAAAGGGATACTGATTTGGGCCAGGATCGGCGCAAGCGGCAGGAATGACGCGTGTCGCCGGATGTCCCAAATTCTCCTCCCCCGTCTTCACCCCCCAAAGAGGCTTGAAGGAGGCCTGAAGCTCGTGGACGTCAACCGTCGAGGGGAAGAAGAAGGCGGATTTCGTCCGGTCCCCTAATAGCGCATTCTCCGGCGGCTCCACAGTCCCAGCGCCCTTGGCCACCCCCTTGCCCTTGATGGATTTGGATGCCATGTCGGCTAAGTTAGAAGACTGAGAAAGGGGGATGGCGAAGCAACGACGGCAGGCGACGGCGGAAACTTAGGAAGGAAGAAAGGAAACGGCGGCTCTGAGATTGGAGAAGGCGCGAGGAAAGCAGAGAAAGTGAGGAGCGCGCCCGTGGTTATTCCTTCTTATGGGGGAAAACGCGGGCTGCCTCCTTTCACATTAACTGCGATTTGTTGCATGCCTGCGGGAACCGCCCGGCGCATGCCGCCCATGTCACGCGCACTCCTCCACACCGCGCCATGCGCGCGGATCGTGGGAGGCGCAGCACGCGAAAAATCTTACCGCGGCAAAAATCGCCCCGCCAGCCCGCGCTCCGTTCTGGGCCTAGCCCAACAACGCATCGCGCTTATGTGTGGCCCAGGCCCGGGGGCTCCTGTCGGTGTACAAAAAAGGGGGTACACTTTTTGTACCCCTATGACTGTGCACGGGCAGTCTAAGCCACGGGAACCACCACACCAAGCAAGGCCAGGGAGGTAAGCCAGGGTAAGACTGAAGCCCAAAGCCAAGACAACAAAGAGCAAAGGGATGAAGCAGGTTCCCCCGGCAGGATCCTTGCCGGGAGCAAGTTTCAGTAGCCCCGGCAAGATCCTTGCCGCGACAACTGATACGTCTCAAACGTATCTACTTTTTCAAACACTTTTGCTATTGTTTTTCCCTCATTCTTGCATGATTTGAACTAAACTAACCCGGACTGACGCTGTTTTCAGTAGAGCTACCTGTATGGTTTTATTGTGTGCATGAAAATGGATTTTTAGGTGTCTCAGAAAATTCCAAGAAAAATCACAGAAAATCCACGCACCCGAAGGGCCATTGTGCCAGAAGTGGGGCCAGAGGGTAGCCAGGGGGGCCCCAGGCGCCCTGCTGGCACGGCCTCACCCCTGGCCGCGCCAGGAGGCCGCCTGGGAGGGTCCTCCCCCCTCTGGTGCCCTACCTTGGCTCCTATTTATTCCCGTGGCGAGGAAACCCCAGAACAGAAGTCGTTTTTCCAGTTTCCGTCGCGGAGCCGCTGCCACCCTCTGTTCTTCTTCGGGAGGGCTAATCTGGAGGCTGATTTGGCCTCCGGAGAGGGGAGATCGTCGCCATCGTTATCATCATCACCACTCCATCCTCCCTCCATGACTTCTCCTTCCATGTGTGAGTAATTCCCTGCTGTAGGCAAAGGGGATGGTAGGGATTGGATGAGTTAGATCATGTAATAGTTTATCAGATTGTTGGGGGCATGTTGCCTATCATCTACTTTGGTGTTTATCATTTTTGCTTCAACTTGTTGCTCTTAATGCTTGTCACTTTGGGCCCGAGTGCCATGTTTTCAGATTTGAACCCTATGTGTTTGCACGAATATATTTGTGTTCTTGATCCTATCTATGAGTTGTTTGCACCTATTATGGTCCGGAACCAGCGATCCCAAAGGTGACAGCTTGGGACACCAAAGGGGATGGTCCATAATTTGAGGATTCCATGTATCCATTGAGTTTATTGCTTTGTTCCGGTGCTCTTTGACAGGAGCACCTTAATCTCCATAAGTTCCTTTTGGCCCCGTTCGTAGCGGGATGGTAGGACAAAAGATGTTGTGCAAGTTCTTATTGCAAGCACGTACAACTACCTGTGGGATACATGCCTAATGTTTGATATTTGCCTAGATGATCATTACTTTTCTGTGTGCCTTGCCCCAAGTTAGATTCATGATGTATCTCATCCATGCAGCGCCTAACCATCCATCTCCCTAGCCTACAGTGTTTCAATCCTGCTGGTTATTAGTTGTTACTTTTGTTATTTACTTTTGCTGTCACCACCATCACTATCATATCGCCGTTACCACTTATCTTTTGTTGCAAGTAAGTACATTTCAGGTGCGGTTGAATTGACAACTCAACTGTCAAAGCTTATAAATACTCTTTGGCTCCCCGTGTGTCGAATCTATAAATTGGGTTATTCTTACCCGCGAAGACTATCTCGATCCCTTACGGTTGAGGGTTATCAAGTACCGTTTTCTGGCGCCGTTGCCGGGGAGCATAGCAATATTTACAAGTCTACTTGAAGTATCCTACCTGCTGCACTTCATCCGCTATGGGTAAGAAAGGAGACCCCAAGGTTCCGATCTTACTATCCACTACAAGAAGAGGTACTGTTCTGAACACTAGTGCTACACTTGATTCACCTTCTGTTATGAGTAAGTTTGCCTCAGCACCACCACATGATGCTTCTACTGAATCTGTTACTATGTCCGATAATTTTGATGATGCTTCTACTACTCTTGATGATATTGGTTCACTTGGTTATGCTCTTGAGAAACAGATCGCTGTTGCTGCAAAAAAATCTGGAATTGAAATTCCTGTTACTCGCTACCCTATTGGTGGAACTTATGATTATCCTGATTTGAGTAAACTCAAGGAGAGAATCCTTGATGATGATTACATTATGCTTGATGATGATTTATGCAGGGAGCTGACAGAGTTTGCCGACTCTGACCCTGAAGCTATTAAGAAGCTGCTTGAAAAACACTCCTTGCAGAACAAGACTGTTCCTGATCCTGAATTTGCTACATCTCCTATATGCATCAATGATCCTGATTATGATTTCTCTGTTGATCTTTCACTTATATCTATGGTTGAAGCTGGCCCCTTTTATGGAAGAGAAAATGATGATGCTATTGCACACCTGACCAAACTCACTGAGTTGGGTGGCTTGTTTACCACGAATGAAAAGATACGAAACTTTTATGTGACTAAGCTTCTTCCTTTCTCTTTGAAGGAAGGTGCTAAAACATGGTATGATGCACTACCATGTGGTTCCATTAAGAGTCCTCAAGACTTAGCTCACTCTTTTGTTGATAAGTACTTTCCTGCTCATATGCAACATGCTGCTTTACAAAGAAATTATAACTTTAAACAGTTGCAGGATGAGCACCTCCCTAAAGCTTGGGGGAGGTACTGTAGTCTGATCCAGGCTAGACCAGGACATGGAGTCCCTAAGAATGAATTAATCGATATATTTTATGCTGGTCTAACTGATGAATCCAGGTCCTATTTGGATAGTTGTGCTGGTTGTGTTTTCAGGAAAAGAACACCGGACGATGCAGAAGAATTGATGGTCAGGATTGCCAAAAACCATGAAGATTGGTCCATCCCTGAACCACCTCCACCACCAAAGAAGAGGGGCATGCTTGTTCTAAGCCCCGAAGATATGCAACAAGCAAAGAAGTCTATTAAAGAGAAGGGTATTAAAACTGAAGACGTGAAGAATCTACCCCCTATTGAGAAGTTGTGTGAGCCTACCACTCACCCTCCTATGGTAGAGGTACACTCTCTTTTAGATTTCAACGCAAGTGACATCCCTCATGGTAAGCCTCCTGATCAATGTTTAGATGAGCTTGATAATTTTATTATGAAGCAAAGTCATTTTAATGAGAGGATACAAAGTCAATTGCATGATAATTCCCTTGCTATCAAAAGTTTGCTTGATGTTCTAGGTAGAACAGTTAATGATGTTAAATGTCTTGTGAAGCATTTTCATATGGTTCAAACTCAGCCTGAACAAATTTCTAATGTGCAAAAATATTTGCTTGCTAAAAATACCAAACAAGATGATTTACAGGCCTTCGGGATTAAGACCCGAGGAGGAACTAGCACTCAAGATCCTCTCTATCCAGAGGGGCATCCGAGGAGAATCGAGCAAGATTCTCGAATGCAGGAAGAAGAAATTGTTGGCTCTCCAAAGAAGAAGAAGAAGAAACACAAGGAGGCTGACAATTCCAATGATCCTATTACAAGTCAAGAGCCAGCTGTTGATCCCAACAGTATATCTACCTCCGATGCTGAGACTGAAGACGGTGCCGAACCTGAAGATAAGGATAAGGAGGAGAATGATCCGCCTGAAGTTCGAGAAGAAGAAGCACCTGACAAACGCAAGAAGTACACTAGAGAAGACTTCGTCGCAAGAATACATGGGAAGGAAAGAGAACCATGGATACATAAACTCAAGCCCTTTCCAGGTAAGTCTCTCAAATCTAAAGAAAAAGAGCATTACAATAAGTTTTGTGAGTGGATGAAACCTCTTTTTCTTCAAATCCCTTTGACCGATGCTATTAAGTTACCTCCCTATTCAAAATATATGAAAGATATTGTTACTACTAAAAGAAAAGTTCCTAATGAAGCAATATCTACTATGCTTGCTAACTACTCTTTCAGTGGCAAGATTCCTGAGAAGCTTGGTGATCCAGGTATACCAACCATTCCTTGCTCCATAAAGAATAATTATGTCAAAACTGCTTTATGTGATCTTGGAGCAGGAGTGAGTGTTATGCCTTTCTCTCTTTACAAGAGGCTTTGTTTAGAGAAACTAATTCCTACAGATATCTCCCTTCAGATGGCTGACAAGTCAACAGACGTCCCGATAGGTATTTGTGAGGATGTTCCCGTAGAAGTTGCTAATTGTTTGATCCTTACTGATTTTCTCGTGCTTGACATGCCCGAGGATGGGAGCATGTCCATTATTCTTGGTTGACCTTTTCTTAACACCGCAGGTGCTATTATTGATTGCAATAAAGGAAAGGTTACCTTCAATGTGAATGATAAAGAACACATGGTGTATTTTCCAAAGAAGACCGACAAGAAGCATGGCCTCAACTCTATAGAAAATATCGAGACCGTGAAGATTGGAGAATGGGACTGTCCACTACATGTGCACCACAAATACAAAACTATTATGGTGGGGACAATGTCCATTAAAGTAAAGGTGCAATGATCACTTCGTAAGAGGTGGGACTTTTTGCTCTATATATCGTCGGTTTGTTGGTAAGACTTGATCAACCTTACTAGTGAGCATGTTTTATATAGGTAAAAAGTTGAGCTTGTTATGTTTTCATTTGTTTTAGCTTTTGTTCTCCTTGCTGTACTAAGTGTTTGTGTTTTTGAAGCTTCACAATACTAATCACTGCTTTAAGTTTTCAGAAAGTTTTGCACCTTTTTGAACTTCGAAAAAATTTCAACAGTGAAGTTTTCAGAAAAATTCCAGAAAAATAAAAATAAAAATTTCCATGCCGGGAGTGACCCAGAGGCACCTGGGGCTGACCAGGGGGGGCCACCAGTGGCCCAGGCGGCCAGCTGGCGCGACCTGCCCCCTGGCCGCGCCCATAGGGCGCCTGGGGCCCACATGTCCTGCCTCTAGGTGAGTCTTCTTCCTCTCTCTCTCTTTCTCTCCGAAAACACGAGTTCTGCACCTGTTCTTGCGTTCTTGCTGTTCTTGGAGGCAATTTTCGATCTCTCTCTACAGCCTATCATTCGAGCTGAGATTTTGAACAAATACTCCCTGGTATGTAACTCCTCCACCCCTCCCATTAGATTTTTGGTTGGTGGCTTCATTTGTGAGTATTTAGTAGTTCTTGGTGCTGTGTAGATGAGCTTGCATGCATGTGTAGAAATTTATTTTTCAAGTTTTGATGCAAGTTTATGCCTTAGGTAAGTGAGTTGAGTAGTTTGCTTTAACCCACTTTGTTTAAATCCTTGTTTTTGTAATTTGCCAAAAATTTCAGAAATGAGTTTGTTAGGAAGGGCAAAGGGGTGGCTTGAGAAGAAGAAGCCCGCGCGCTCCGATCGAGTTACTAGAGCCGCAGCTTCACCCTCGACTGCTAGGGTGAGCTACAATGGAGATCATGTGCCCCTAGAGTTGTTGAAAGACACAAATCCAGCATGTGCGATGATGTTCCCATGTGATGAATTCCTTGAAGCTGCAGGAATTAAGGATGAGTTTTGTAACCTTTGTGCTAATGCAGGTCTGACACGGCTCGTCACGTGCCGTGTTGCTCAGTATCAAAAACTCACCTCCGGTTTCATTAACAGTTTTAGATATAACCTTGATACTAGTTCTATTGAGTTTAAAATCTACAATAATCTTTTGACCATGCCCTTGGAAAAGTTTTGTGAAATAATAGGTGTGCCAAACGTTGGGCGGATGGCGAAGATGACCTCTCAGCCCTCCGAGCTGAGAACCGTCTTCAACTCTCTCTGCAGCATGGATACGAGGGATATTCATCGGTCAAAAATCTCCAGCATCTTATTCCCTCACCTCAGGTATTTTGCGTATTATGTTGCTAGAGGGGTGTTAGCTCGTGACAACACGAGCAGCATTTCTGCGCCGGATATTGCTATCTTGGCAACCGCCCTCTCAGGGAGGTTTGATTATAATGTGGGTGCCTTAATTGCTCGACTCCTTGCTATGAACGGTAACAAGGGAGATTTATTTGGTGGCGTTTATGCCACACTTATCTTAGAGTATCTTAAAGGCACCCCACACCCTGATGATAAGCCTTTACTTATTTAAGTTTTGATCTTGCTGCTATGAAAAGGCATAAGTTTGTTACCATGACTTCTGAGTTTGGTAACCTTGTTTATATCTTGCGTTTCGGAACTACCGCGGAACGCAAGATCCGTCTACCCGCACCTCTTTTGTTTGATTTTTCTCGCAGGAACGGATGGTCCTTTGATGTTATCCAGTTCGATGAGTTCATGGTCCAGCATCAGTTTCATAACCCCATGGAGGGGGTTGTGCCCGACGAGGAGGAGCACGGTGAGTTACCACCTTTTCAGGGGGGGGGACCGTCACCCAGTTTGGTGAAGGGTCTTCCTCTGCTTGGAGTGCGGACCCTTCTTCGTGGGACGATCCGAGGACTTCGGTGTACTCGCCGGAATCCTTATACGACCCTTGGACTCACCAGTACCACCCCGGAGCAGGAGGCTCCTGGGGGCAGTAGCTACTACCAACTTAGGCCAAAAGCCTAAGCTTGGGGGAGTACGTGCCCTTCTCACTTTTCCATTGTATTATCCGTTTTATTTTTGTTCGCTTTGATCTTTTCGAAGTTTTTGCCCGTTCTTTTTTGTTCCTTTCTTTGCAAAAACAACAAAAAGATTTTCTCTTTCTTTTGCTTTCGTTCAACCTTTGAAAAAAACCCAAAAAGATCTCCTTTCTCTCTTTAGTTTGCTTTGTTTTCAGAGTTCAGCTCGAGTTCGTGATGTCATTTAATTATATTTCCTACGTTCGATCGTGCAAGTGACAAGGCAGTAATGACGAAGATCGACGGAAGGGAAGCAACAAGGAAAACTGGTATGAACTCTTCTTGTTTCTATTTTTGTACATATGCCTGTACTTATGATCTAGAGACCAGCTTGTAGCGACATAGTGCTATGTTTACAATGCTTTCCCAGTGGTTCATGCTTTCCTTGTGGCTAATCTCAAATAGCTAGAGTATATAATGTGTTATTGAAATGATTTACATGCATTGCATTGTTCATAGTTTGGTATACTAAGGTGGTATTTCCCTTTGGAGAATTCTTGGATTGAATTGGCACATGTTTACACATGTTTAAGACTAAAAAGTCTGCTTTGCCTTGATGATCTTTGAGCTTCAGAATAGTTATATCACTTTCATGCCCAATTCAATGTTGCTTTGTCGCTCTGCAAGATTATGACCGTTATTGCTCTCTAGTTGGTCGCTTCCTAGTCTCTTGCTAGCCTTCGCTCGCACTAAGAGGAATTCTGCTTGTGCATCCAAATCCTTTCAAACCAGTTATTCCATATGAGTCCACCATACCTTCCTATGTGGTATTTACCGGCCATCCTAACGAAGACTTTCTTGTACCATCTCGAAATTATTCAAATTTACTCCTGTTTTGTGCCTCTGTTTTAGCTCATGAGGAATTAGTAGGTAATTCATGATCTTCTTATGTTGGACATGTTTTATCCCGGGATTGCATGTCTAATCTGCAAACCCCTAATACGAGGAGGGACTGGCATGAGTGCGCCCAGCTCACAAAAGATAATCACAACCATCAAACCCTCCTTCACGCTTTGTTTATGAGAAATCAGAAAACTTTGGTAGTGATAAACAAAGGAGATTAAGGGGATGTGATCGTCCCCATATTGGGAGCCGTTCCTTGAAACATGTCTAGCATAAGAAGTGATTGGGTTGTCTACTAGCATTCGTTGACGAAATATGCACCTCCCAAAATCATTTTTACCTCTGTTTTCAAAACCAAGAGCTCTGGTACATGTTTAGTCTTTCCTTCCAACCACGGGTTTTCAACCTCGCCATCAAATTCCACCGTTCGAGAGTCTCCACCTTCTTTCTTCAAAGCACCAACTAGGAGAGCATAATTGTCATTCTGAATGTAATGTGCATTGTCCCAAAGTATTACATTGTCTTCTGCATGCTTGTGGTATTATTTATTCTGAAATTCTTAGTTCTAGTCTCCTTTAAAACTCTGGAGGAGTTTCTGCATTTATGTTTTGCTTCACTCATGGAGGCTAGCGAGATACCACTCTAGTATGTTCAAGCTATGTGCAATGTAATCTTGTCTTGATTTTCAGTAGCATATTATTTACTTTTAGTTATTTGTGATTGGTCACTTGAAAGAAGGATTGCTTCGTGCATTGTCCTCATAGCCAATGTTCAAGAAATCGTTAACTGGTAGTTGCTCGGTCGGTTTAGGAGTAGCGATTAATCGGTGAATCGGCCTATTAACTGGATTAATCGGTCGACCATTAATCGGTAGATTGAATAGGAACTTGCCAACATATATCAAGATTTTTTATGTATTATACCATACTCCCAAGATCACAGGTAGGTAGTATACTAAAACATGCTTCCTTAGACATATGAAAATCATAGAGAGGAGGTACAATTATTAATCCTAGCTATCAAGGAGCGGGATGGGGATGGAAGGTGTTACGGGTCAAAAATTTGGGCTTTGTTTGCCCACCCATTAATGAACCGACAGGGATTAATCGGCATGACAACTGATTAATCGGTCTAACTGGCCAATTAATCGGCCCGACAAGTTAACTCGATGAATAGGTGTTATTCGATTCGGCCATGCGGTGAGTAGCGATTAACTGGCCCGTTAACTGATTAATCGGGTGAATTCTTGAACAGTGCTCATAGCATTGTTTCAATACTTGCTAGACTCTTTTGGTAGTACATGCTTATATACATCTAATGAAGCAAAAGAGTTTGTCAAAGTTTTCTTTGTCGCGTCCAGTTCGTTGAACTGAATTGCTTGAGGACAAGCAATATGCTAAGCTTGGGGGAGTTGATACGTCTCAAATGTATCTACTTTTCCAAACACTTTTGCTATTGTTTTGCCCTCATTCTTGCATGATTTGAACTAAACTAACCCGGACTGACGCTGTTTTCAGCAGAGCTGCCTGTATGGTTTTATTGTGTGCAGGAAAATGGATTTTTATGTGTCTCAGAAAATTCCAAGAAAAATCACAGAAAATCCACGCACCCGAAGGGCCATTGTGCCAGAAGTGGGGCCAGAGGGCAGCCAGGGGGGCCCCAGGCGCCTTGCTGGCGCGGCCCCACCCCTGGCCACGCCAGGAGGCCGCCTGGGAGGGTCCTCCCCCCTCTGGTGCCCTACCTTGGCTCCTATTTATTCCCGTGGCGAGGAAACCCCAGAACAGAAGTCGTTTTTCCAGTTTCCGTCGCGGAGCCGCCGCCACCCTCTGTTCTTCTTCGGGAGGGCTAATCTGGAGGCTGATTTGGCCTCCGGAGAGGGGAGATCGTCGCCATTGTCATCATCATCATAACTTCATCCTCCCTCCATGACTTCTCCTTCCATGTGTGAGTAATTCCCTGCTGTAGGCAAAGGGAATGGTAGGGATTGGATGAGTTAGATCATGTAATAGTTTATCAGATTGTTGGGGGCATGTTGCCTATCATCTACTTTGGTGTTTATCATCTTTGCTTCAACTTGTTGCTCTTAATGCTTGTCACTTTGGGCCCGAGTGCCACGTTTTCAGATCTGAACCCTATGTGTTTGCATGAATATATTTGTGTTCTTGATCCTATCTATGAGTTGTTTGCACCTATTATGGTCCGAAACCGGCGATCCCAAAGGTGACAGCTTGGGACACCAAAGGGGATGGTCCATAATTTGAGGATTCCATGTATCCATTGAGTTTATTGCTTTGTTCCGGTGCTCTTTGACAGGAGCACCTTAATCTCCATAAGTTCCTTTTGGCCCCGTTCGTAGCGGGATGGTAGGACAAAAGATGTTGTGCAAGTTCTTATTGCAAGCACGTACAACTACCTGTGGGATACATGCCTAATGTTTGATATTTGCCTAGATGATCATTACTTTTATGTGTGCCTTGCCCCAAGTTAGATTCATGATGTATCTCATCCATGCAGCGCCCAACCATCCATCTCCCTAGCCTACAGTGTTTCAATCCTACTGGTTATTAGTTGTTACTTTTGCTGTTTACTTTTGCTGTCACCGCCATCACCATCATATCACCGTTACCACTTATCTTTTGTTGCAAGTAAGTATATTTCAGGTGCGGTTGAATTGACAACTCAACTGTCAAAGCTTATAAATACTCTTTGGCTCCCCGTGTGTCGAATCTATAAATTGGGTTATTCTTACCCGCGAAGACTATCTCGATCCCTTACGGTTGAGGGTTATCAAAAACTCGCCCCACGCCTACATAGCAGAACCCCCTTGAGTCTACTGCCCCCATGGGGCAAGGATTCGGGAGACATCCACGTGGTGGCATGCAGATCTTTGTGAAGACATTCAAGATCCGATACTCACTAAGAAGACGATGACCCTTGGCGGGATCCCAGCCAAGGAAGACCACAATACCTCCGGCAAGCACCTTACCGGGGATGGCAGCAGGCACCGCGGCAAGACCCTTGCCGGGGCCTCGCCAAGGCCCTTGCCGAGGACATCCGCAGGTCCACCATCAGGCCCACGCCGACTAAACTACCACCTCCTTATGCAGCTGCCGACCCAACCAGCTGGGCAGGCACCTGTGTTGCGGCATGCAGATCTTCGTGGAGACCCACCATTGCGCCACCTCAGCTGCCTGCCTACCTACATGGCATCTCAGGCATCGCTGGCCAGGGCGCGTGTCGACACAAGAAGGAGCGGCGACGGACAAGACGGATATCTCCCCCGTCCCCGATAAAGCAAGGACACCAAAGCAAGACGCATTAAATGCACCTTGTCATGTAATGTGAGGGATAAACTCGCATCACTGTACCCTTTCCACCTCCTGTGTGCCACTTTGGCGACCCCTTTTTCTATAAAAGGAGGCTCGAGGCAACCAGGAGGAGGATTCGGCTTTTTGGAGCTCCTCACGCCCCATAGCTAGCTGAAGAACACAAACATACAATCCACCAAAGCAGGAGTAGGGTTTTACGCATCCTCGCGGCCCGAACCTGGATAAACGAACCGTGTGGTATCTGTTTGATCCGCTCTTCTCTCGACCCCGCGCTTCGCAACTGTAGTAGGGATTCTTGTGATCCCATAGGTGTCGTTCCCAATACACCGACAGTCGTGGCTTTCCATTTCCATCCCTGACTTCAGATGTTCGAGGGTCACTGGTACTGCTACGAGCTAACTAGCTATCCTCACCCGCACAAAAGCGAGTCATGAGTGTAGTTAAGGCTGCCATTGTCCTCGGCTTTTCCTGTCCAAGGTGTCTGGCTAGCCATTCGTCCCGGATACTGTGCTTAAATGCCGCTAAGGCTTCAGCGTTCAGACATTCCACGATTTGGTTCTTCTTGGTATGAAACCGATTCCAAAGCTTGCGGGCTGACTCCCCGGGTTGTTAAATGATGTGACTTAGATCGTCAACGTCCGGGGGCCGGACATAAGTCCCTTGAAAATTGGCCTGAAAAGCATCCTCAAGTTCTTCCCAACTCCCAATGGATTTCTCTAGGAGGATGTTTAGCTAGTGCCGAGCTGGTCCTTTCAGCTTGAGGTGTAAGTATTTGATGGCGTGGAGATCATCTCCTCGGGCCATGTGGATGTGAAGAATAAAGTCTTCTATCCAGACGGCGGGATCCGTCGTTCCATTGTACGCTTCGATGTTCACGTGTTTAAACCCTTCTGGGAAATCATGACCCAGCACCTCATCGGCGAAGCACAGAGGGTGTGCAGCTCCTCTTTATCTTGCTATATCGTGGCGTATATCCGATGGTTGTGGTGTTCGGTATTGCCCCTGAACTGGTATGTCATCGGCGCGATTGGCTTGATAGCCACCGTCCCGTGCGGGAGCCCGGTCCCTAGGTCCGTATATAGACCTGGTCTTGCTAGATTTTTTGTACAGGTCCTCACACAGATCGTGTTTTCGAACTTGAGCCGCACTGTCCATTCATTTACGGAGTGGTGGTGCGGGATTGTGTAGCCATTGCTAGCGACTCTGTCCCGTACGCGAGGTGGTCGGTCTGGCTTGTCAGCGGTGTTATTCTTCGGCGGGACGGGCGCAGCGGCCTCGTCGTCGAATTCGGGCAGCAGTTTACGCTTGGGATAGCCTTTCGTTTGGCCATTATAGCCATGTTTCTGTTCGGCGTCTAGAACCTCATTCCATCTATCATTGAGCGTGTCCTGTGCGGCTCGAAGCCATCTCTGCTGCTTTTCAGGCTCCTTGCGGTGGCAATAAGCCTCCGGTGGAAGTGCTTTTGTTCTAAGGGTTCTCCTGGGACGACGAATTCATCATCGCCCAGGCTATCCTCTTCTTCGAAGACCGGTTCATCAGTACTGTCTTCGGCATCGCTGTCATCGGACTGCGGCTTTGGACTCTATTTGCCGTCCTCTTGCTCCTCCTGCTCCATCACTGGGTCTGCGGGGTCTTCGGCTTGTTCTGAAATATCACCATCATTAGTCACGGTGTTGCTATCATTTCCTTTACGGGATATAGTTCGGTGTTTTGGACGCCGACGTTTTGGAGGTTCTTCGGCGGGCTTGTCCTCTATGGGATTGTTTTTGCCGTCGCCCTCCACCTCTTTGGGTGTATCCACGATGTACACGTCGTACGAAGATGTAGCTGTCCACTGCCCGATTACAGGCCAGCCTTGACCTGGATCCGCTTCAGTTTCAAGGTCCATCCCTTCGAAGTCTTCGGAAGCATAGTAAAGTAGATTGGTTAGATCTTTGACCGTGGCTATCAAGTGGGTGGTGGGTGGGGAACAAAATTCTCCATCAGCCTCCAGTTCGAACTGGATACAATGCGGCTGTGTGTCCTCTTCTAGGGAGAGGTACCTTAACGACTTTAACATGTCGCCAAAGGGTGAGTGCTGGAAGATATCCGCAGGACTGAATTCGACGATAGACGCCTGATCGGGTTTGAAGGGTGCGGATGCGCGTGATTCAGAATCAAAGGTCGGAGTTGGGTCCGGGGTTCAGGTAACACAGACCCCGCTCGTAGTTGGGTCAGTGTGCGGCTCCAACGCCATAGAGTCTGCGGCTCCCGTGGTGGGGTTGAGCTTCCCATCCACAGGTGACGCGATCTGTTTTGGATCTAGGGCAAGAACTGTTGCAGGTGCTATTTCCTGATCCGATGACAGAGTTAGGTCATGCTCATCGTGGTGGCAGAGAGAAGTTGCCGCTAGCTCCAACCCGGCGAAGATCAAGTATCCGCGGATATCAACAACGTAGTTCAAGGTTCCGAATCTAACTTGATGGCGAGGGGCGTAGCTCTCGATCTGCTCGAGGTGGCCTTCGGTGTTGGCACGGAGCACGAAGCCGCCGAACACGAAAAGTTGGCCTGGAGGGAAAATTCCCTCGGTGTCGTCGTTGCGGTTGATGACGTGATCCATCGATCCTTCCGTCGACGACATAGTGGAACTCTCAATGAAAGCACCAATGTCGGTGTCAAAACCACCGGATCTTGGGTAGGGGGTCCCGCACTATGCGTTTGAGGATCGATGGTAACAGGAGATTGGGGACACGATGTTTACCCAGGTTCAGGCCCTCTCGATCAAGGTAATACCCTACTTCCTGCTACATTAGTATGGATGAATATGAATACAAGAGTTAATCTACCTCGAGATCATAATGGCTAAACTCTAAGTCTAGCCTATGAGGATATTGTGATTCTCTTCTAGCCTCTACGGACTAAACCCTCCGGTTTATATACACACCGGAGGGGCCTAGGGTTTGTACATGTCATCTTGCAGAGGAGGGAAAATCTACACCCGAACTTAAAACTTGCCATTATAGGAATACATGAGTCCTATCAGGATACGAGAGATGATCTTCTATTATAATCTTCACGACCCAATAGTCTGGCCAACCAGGAGTTTATCCAGCCACATGAGGACCCCTCAATCCAGGACTTCCTCAACGGGCCTCCCAGGCTGGCGGTCCTGAAGACCCCGTGCGCACGGGCGTGTACCGTGCCCACGGGACCCCCATGTGCACGGGCATCACGGACCCCGTGCTCACGGTCTCATGCGTCAGGTCTCCGGAGACCCCGTGCGCACGGGCTCCACTTACCCCATGCGCATGGGGCCACCTGCGTGTGGCTGTTGGGCTTTGCCCTTGTATCCCCATTTTGCCCCTGCTTACCCCTCCATCCCCTAGGACCTATATATACTCTTCTTCCTCCTCCATTTGAGGGCAACATTGGTTTAGCTCATACTTGAGATAGAGCTTTACTCATCTACTTGACATCTACTCCATTGGAGAACAAGACCTCCCTAGGAGAAGATCCCCCAAGTGGATTCAAGACCACCTTGTGGGAAGGATCTAGCAAGATCATCAAGACCTCATCTCCTTTGGATTTGGGATGAACTTTACCATATATCTTGTTTCCCTTTGATTGTTCTTGTACCTTGTGAATCTCATGTGTTTGTGAGTCTAGTGGATGTGTAATTGGACTTGTTCTTGAGTGTTCCTCTTGTTTCCCCCTTGTGTTCTTCTTGTTCTTGAGGGATTCCCCTCCAATTCATGAAAGATCTTCCCATAGGGTTCCACCCTACATCAGAGAACATGGAACAAGTTCGTCGTTAATGATGGATTTGTGTTTCGTGCTAACAAGCTATGCATACCATCTAGCTCTGTTCGTATTTTGTCGTTGCAGGAGGCACATGGAGGAGGATTAATGCGACACTTTGGCATGAAGAAGACAGAGGACATACTTGCTACACATTTCTTTTGGCCAAAGATGAGACGGGATGTTGAGCATTTTGTTGCTCGCTGCACTACATGTCAAAATGCTAAGTCATGACTCAATCCTCATGGTTTATATATGCCTTTGCCTGTCCCTAGCGTTCCTTCAGAAGATATATCTATGGACTTTGTTTTGGGTTTACCTCGAACAAAGAAGGGGAGGGATAGCATATTTGTTGTCGTGCATAGGTTCTCGAAAATGGCACACTTTATACCATGTCATAAAAGCGATGATGCTGCTAATGTTGCTGATTTTTTCTTTCGTGAAATTATTCGCTTGCATGGTGTGCAAAATACTATTGTTTCAGATCGTGATACTAAATTTCTTAGCCACTTTTGGAGATGTTTACGGGTTAAGCTGGGACTAAACTGCTTTTTAGTACTACTTGTCACCCCCAAACTGATGGACAAACTGAAGTAGTCAATATAACTTTGTCCACTATGCTTAGGGCTATTTTGAAGAATAACAAGAAAATGTGGGAAGAATGTTTGCCTCATATTGAATTTTCTTATAATCGTTCGTTGCATTCTACAACTAAGATGTGCCCTCTTGAAATTGTCTATGGTTTCCTACCTCATGCACCTATTGATTTGTTGCCTCTTCCATCTTCGGAGAAGGTTAATTTTGATGCTACAAAATGTGCTGAATTGATCTTAAAAATGCATGAGTTAACTAAGGAAAATATTGAGCGCATGAATGCTAAATATAATCTTATTGGAGATAAGGGTAGAAAACGTGTTGTCTTTTGTGATAGCCTGGCTTATTAGGGATGATAGACTACTCATATCAATAAGGAATTCCTTCTTTTCCGGGAGCCCATTCGGATAGAACTCCAAAGTTAAGCGTGCTCATCTTGGAGTAGTTTCAGGATGGGTGACCGATCGGGAAGTTGCTCCCGGGTGCGCACGACTGAGGACAAAGTGCGCAGAAAAGACTAGTATTGATATGTGAGGCCAGTCTAGATCCCGCCAGGAGTAACGACCACCGGCGGGTGTGTCCGGGGCGTTACAAGTTGGTATCAGAGCTGACCCTCACGGTTACACGGATGTTTGCGGACAGTTTGCAGTCATGTTGTGCATGACGTTTGTGACCCGTCGTGGCACACGGCATGGCACATGTGCTGTCCTGGAAGCACAGACGTTTGTGCCAAGAGGGAACGTTCCTGTGGCCCGACGAGGACGTCGGTTCCTCTGAGTGGGGGTGTATGTGATAGCCTGGCTTATTAGGGATGATAGACTACTCATATCAATAAGGAATTCCTTCTTTTCCGGGAGCCCATTCGGATAGAACTCCAAAGTTAAGCGTGCTCAACTTGGAGTAGTTTTAGGATGGGTGACCGACCGGGAAGTTGCTCCCGGGTGTGCACGAGTGAGGACAAAGTGCGCAGAAAAGACTAGTATTGATATGTGAGGCCAGTCTAGATCCCGCCAGGAGTAACGACCACCGGCGGGTGTGTCCGGGGCGTTACATCTTTGCACCTGGAGATCTTGTTTGGTTACATTTGCGTAAGGATAGGTTTCTAATTTGCGCAAGTCAAAGCTAATGACATGTGCTGATGGCCCTTTTAAGGTGTTAGAGAAAATAAATGATAATGCATATAAACTTGAGCTGCTTGCAGATTCTGGGGTTAGTCCCACATTTAACATTGCAGATTTGAAGCCTTACTTGGGTGAGGAAGATGAGCTTCCATCGAGAATGACTTCAATTCAAGAAGATGATGCGGGGTTAACCCGATTCTAGGCCGATCTTTCACGATTGGAGGTATCCCCGAGGATGAACACGAAGAACATGAGGGGAAACGAGAGAAAACACTCAAATCAACAAGAAACAATCACACATGTGCTAGATCCGAGAACATAAAATGAGATACAATATCAAAATCCAACAAAGGGGGATACATGGGTAACTAGTTCATCTCCGTGAGGAGGTCTTGAATCCGGTGTGGATCTTCTCCGTAGAGGCCGCGGTCTCACGTGGAGTAAAACCACTATGGATGAGCAATGCTCTAGTCTAAAATGAGCTAACACAAAGCTAATCCTAACTAGAGGAAGGGGAAGAAGTATATATAGGGTAGTCCACGAAGGGGTAAGTGAGAGGGGGAATACATGGGCCTCGGACCCTGTCCATGCGCGTAGGCAGGCGCCAGATGTCTGGCTGGGGGTCGGATGTCTGGGCCTCATGAGACGTCGGATGTCCGGGGTGGTCAGCCGGATGTACGACCTGAGCGGGGTAACCTTCTGGCTTCGGCCGCCTCACGCCGGATTTCCGGGCTGTCGGGCCGGATGTCCAGGGCCTGGCCGGATGTCCGGGCCCTGTAGCCTGTTGGCTATTGGGCAGTGGCTGTGGTAGCCTCTCCAGGGGCTGGATGTCCATGATGGGGGCTGGATGTCCGGGTCCTGGAAGTTGTCCTCGTCTTATTTCGTCGTCGATTCCAAGCTTCCCTTGCAGATGGTGTACTTGTTGCTTGGCGCTTGCACTTCTCCTCAACATCTGTGAAGCTCCGACAATACCTATGCATGCACACAGGAGAAGTGTCAAGTAGTATACCATCCTCGAAGGGGTCAAGTGAACACGTGTAAAGGAGATGATTCACCTTTATGTATGAAAAGTAGAGGTCACACGTGTCACTTTCCAAACGGGCTCTTGACATGGTGATATCCTTAGGATGCTCCGCATCATCCCCTCCCCCTTGGAAAAGATCTGACCTCGGATCGAAAGCCAAATCACCATGGGAAAGAGATGGCATCACCATGTAGATGTGGATGTTCACCAAGTACTCATCATCTAGTAGCTCGAAATGGGCACTCTCCAATGTCGCACCGTCTCGTGATTCCTTCAAAAGGGGCAAGGACAACAAACACTTGGAAAAACAAATGTGGTTAGCATTTGTGCAAAACCAAGCATTCAAGTGGTGATTCACCCAACAAGTGCTATCATCATGCAAAGCATATGGTTTGACAAAGGATTGTGACATGGCATGTAAGCGCATAAGTTGAGCACAAGCAAAGATATCATGGGTACGAGCATGTAAATGTGAGGTAGAGATGCAAATATGTTGGACAAGTGAAGAAGCATCTTGATGCGGAGCATCCGGCAATCATCCCCATGGACTCTACTTCAACACTTCAAGCCCCACTTGGACCCATGAAAAGAGCTAGAGCACGGGCAATACAAACCGAGGTGAACTCCTTCCTAGTTGGTTTACATGTGAATACAAGTGGAGCTTGGTTGCTACCTCATCAAAATGCTCTATGCCTCATTAGGTACGAAGAGGATCGTCATCAAGCAGTCGCGGATCATCACCAAGTCCAAGGAGAAGTGCCCCAAGTCACCAAGGAGGAAGGACAAGGCCAACAAATGTTGGACAGAAAGTCCTAGGCAGCCCCGTGCGCACGCCCCCCCAAGACCCCGTGCCCACGGACTACACAGGAGGCGACGCTGTAGCCACCCTGTGCGCATGGGAGTGTACCGTGCCCACGGGACCCCCGTGCGCACGGGCCCCACTTACCCCGTGCGCGCGGGCCTCCCAGGATGGACGGATGGACCTACATCTTCAGCTCCTCTTCTTCCACTTCGACCTCCAGCCTATATATTCCATACCTAGGGTTCCATTTAGACTTAGAAAAGTATATGTGAGATATTGTGAGCTTTGCTCCTTCCCTCTTGTGGATCAAGACCCCATCTAGGGAAGAATCCTTGTGGATTTCAAGACCTCCATAGGGAGAAGACTATCATCAAGACCTCACCTCCTCCAGGAGTGGGAAGAACCTTTATCTAGTGCTTATTTCCTTGGATTGTTCATGTATTCTTGTGGATCTATGTGTTTGCTATTCTAGTGGATGTGTAATTGGGTTTTCATGGAGTGAATTCCTCTTTGTATTCTTGGTGTTCATCCTCTTTTCCCCCTCCAAGTGTGAAAAGATCTCCACTTAGGGTCGCCATCCTACATCATCTTGGTATCATGAGCAAGGTTGATTCACATCTTGGAGTCCCTACCCCCCATTTCTAGCTTGTTTTTGTTGTGTTTTCGCCCTAATCCCAAAATCCCCACCAAAAATAGCCCCAAAAATTTTCTTGCAATTTATTTGATCCTGTGAGTTTTGGTTGATTTGGTCCACAAAATTCTTGTTTGTCATTTGGATCTACCCCTCCACCACATCCCACAACCACCCCACGGCTTAATCTAGGCGAATTTTGGGTTTTACCCATGAATTCGGCCAAGATCAGCCGCCACCCGCACAACCCGTGCACACGGGCCCTCGGGACCCCGTGCACACGGGAACCTGTTTCCCATGGGCCTCACAAACCCCATGCACACGGCCTTCGTAGAAACTTTTGGCCATTGTTCGTTTTTCACCATTTCTTCACCCCACCGCCACTCGTGTCCTTCCACAATATTTCTCGTGGTTGTTTGAGTTTTGGGTTGCGGTTTACCTCATGTCCTAAGGTGTTTCGACTACTTAGGCACGATTTGGACGTCATCATCACCGCCACTCGACCATCAACTCGGACTGCACAACATCTTTGACAACATCATCTTCATACCAACCGTAAGCAAGGACGGTAACCTTGACGACGCCTTTGTGCTACACTTGCCTTTACCTTGATAGCCTCGAGCCTCTTTTGCGTAGCTTACCCATTGGGGCTAGCTTGTCGAGTATTGCCGGACCACACCTTAGTGCACCGTTAGTGCTATGTCTCTCCTGTGCATATACTACTTGTTACCTCATATTGCGGCTCGTATATCAAGCATTGTGGCATAGTTAAAAATAAGAGAGAGAAAAGAAAAAGAAGCTTTTAAGAAACAGAGAAAAGAAGCAAGAGCTTGTACGAAACAGAGAAAAGAAGCAAGAGCTTGTACGCAAAGCATTGAGCCGTTGGCATATCATTCACCTAGTTCATCATCAAGGTTCATATCTACTTAAGCATATTTGGGATAGTGAGACGACTCGTTTCTCTATTAGATTGGTGCACTAGGAGCAAAAGTGCATGAATAATATGATGCAACAATGGCTATATTCATGGCACTAGGCATATGGTGCAAAGAGGTAAGACGAGCATGCTTCACAAGAAATATGTCAAAATCTCCAAATATATGTGAGAATGCTATGAGGGCACTCTCATTAGCAAGAATAAAATCATTGTTTCACTCAATACATGGAAAATCGTCTAGCATGAGAGAGGCAACATGTGGAGACATATGACAACAAGTAATAGCAATCATGTGTAAAGCATGACAATAGTGGCTATCAACCGCATGAAAAGAGCATGTATGAATCATGGGTGATGCACTACACAAAGCAGAAATGGTAATCATGTCATGCAAACTAGTGGCACGAAGATGCAACACACTAGAGAAACTCATGGCAATCATATCATGTGAGCAAATGTTGGATATAGGTAATGCACATGACATATCACAAGCACAAAAGCAAATCATGGCACAAGTATCATCATAAGCGTTTGGCACAAAGCAATTATGGCAATAAAAAGCAATATCTCGACCAAGCATGCAAACACACATACAAGTATGAGAATCAATCATCATGTGTAATGCAGAGCATGGGGTACAAATGCATGGCAAAGGCATATAAATGAGCATATCATGCAAAGTGAACATGGCAAGATGGGCAGTAGAGATATAATGGACAATAACCCATAACCATGTGAGGGCCATGTAGAAGAAATGCACGAAGTGTTTGCACAATGAGAACGGTGGGAAAGACAATACTCGAGATCCCAAGTCATCGTTGCTCTCTATAGCTCATTTCGTCAACTCGCGCTCTTGTGAGGTTGATGAATATGCATGGGTACCTAAACAAAAGAGACACAAACCCAAGAAATAGTGTGCGTGGTAAATGTACACATCATCCATCATGATGTGTATGTACACGTGTGAGTTAGCACAAGATAAGCATCGCTCAAAGAAATTTGATGCATGGTGTAGGAACATGTCATCCATCATGAAAGAATAGTTGTTATGTATAACACGATGGGGAAGCAAATTGAGCATATAAGTATATGGCACATCAATAGAATTTTTATTCATGGGGAGCACATTGTGGATACAAGTATGGGGAGCATGCAATGGATGGGATGGATCAAAATCTCCTAAAATTTATGAGGAAACTATGGAGGTCTCCTCATGAGCAATATCTGAAACATAATACGGAGAAGTGGAACAACATCCAAAACAATGCATGTCCGAAGCTAGGTAATCATGGCATGGCATATGATGGATATGATACAAAGGAAGCATGTCAATATCACCACAAGAAAAACAAATGCCAATAACCATGGTCTTGTCATCTATGCCATATGTGCAAATTGGGTTTATCTTAATGGCATATGCATAGTTACTATGATGAGATTACAAATGTGACATATTGTTGATCTCATGCATAGCATACGACAAGTCAAGCGGATTATCAAACATGATGTGACCAAGAGAATTATAACAATAAATCCTATGCAACATGGCATCACAAGAAATAGACTCCACATGGCAATCATCAAACTCATCATAAATGGGTAAATCACCGCATGGGGAAATCATCCTAGAACGAAGAATGTCAATAGGTGGATCAACATCATGCAAGCAATCAATGTCAACATAGCCCACTAGTGGGACGAGAGCGTTACCTTCACCTTTGTTATCTTTTTCATTCCACTCATGTGGTGTAGGTGAGGTGGGTAAGACCAAATGGTCGTCACAATCTTCATCTTGATGGAACCATGTGGGGGGTGCATCATATTCCACCATGGCCATCGTCTTGTCCAATGGAAGGACGAAGTCGTCAAGGGTCGGCGCGTCATCATAAATGGGACCTAGAACCAAATGAAAAGACACAATAGAGGTAGAAGTCAAGTCGTTAGCGTTGAAAGTGGCCTCACATGATGTATCAAATATCTCACTCTCTCTATGTGGTGGCTCACTCACTCCCTCAACGTAGGTGCACTCGATGTCGCCTATGGTGGAGTCACTCATCTCACTCAAGTAGTGTGGGTTGTGGCTCTCCTCACATGCGAATTGGGGCAGCTCATCATATATAGGGATAGTGATGAAGTCACTCTCACTCTCAATATGGTGGCAAAAGTCACTCAAATCATCATATGTCGCCGTGGTCGAAGGGAAAATCCCATGCTCAACCATCTCATAACAGTCACCGTGGATGAAGGCCGAATATGGCACATCATCACTCTCGCCTCCAAAGATGGAAGCATCATCCTTGCTCGTCACCATGTCGTTCACCTCCAAAGCTTGGTCCTTGAATGGCTCTATAGTTGTAGTCGTCGTCGCACCGTCTTGAAAAAGAGTCGAAGTGGACTCGGCATCATCAATGCCACAAAGAGGGATGTCAGTGAAGTCGAACTTGGGAGCGTCATCTTGGAGCTCGTTGGGCTTGGACATCATGGTGGTACTACCCTCATGCTCACCGTCTTGGAGCTTGGTCTTCGAGAAGTGTGCTTGTGGGGAGAAGCCTTGGCCTTCATTAGTTCTTGTTCCGCCTTGAGAGCACCAATGTAGTTGTCGTCAAGGGACTTGTAATTCTCGAGGAAGATAGTCTTGGAGATGTCGTTGTTCAATCCCATCATGAAGTGGAACTTCATAGAAATGGGGTCATCCACGCCAGCTCGTCGCAAGGCATTCTTCATCTCCTTGAAGTACTCGTTGATGGACTTGGATCCTTGTATGGTGTTCTCCAATTGGCGTAGAAGATGTTCCGTGTAGGTGGGAGGCACGAACTCTCACCGCAAATCTCTCTTCATCTTGGGCCAACTCATGCCATTATCCTCTGAAGGTGTGTGAAGCCACCATGTCAACGCGCAGTCGTGGAAGTTCCTTGTGGCGCACTTCACTTGATCTTCGTAGGGAACTTGAAGTAGCATGAGGTAGTCGTCCATCAAGCGCTCCCACTCGATATACTCTTCGGGTTCTTGAGTCCCATAGAAGGAATAGCGTGGTCGTTGTGGAGGTCGTAGTAGCTCGTGGAAGTCACGGACTTGAGCTTGGAGATCTTCTCTTGAGCATAAGCTTGAGGTGCGTGTGGGAGAAGATGCCGCATATCCAAAGGCGAAGATGCCTTGAAGTCGCTTGGCAAAGATGCCAAGGTAGATGGTGAAGTCGTAGAGCGGTTGTTGGTGCTGAGCTCTTGACTTTCACGTTCTCGTCATTGATGGTATCGATGCCGATGTGATCTTGCCGGAGATGGTAGCTCAGAAAAATGTCACTTGAGTGTCTTCTCAAAGATGAGCGAGACCTCTTGCGGTTCTTGATGAGGGCTTTGAGCTCCTCCATTTGAGCACGCACCTTGGCGTTGAAGAAGGGGTTCATGGCATCAAGCTCGTCATTGTTGGTGCAGACCAGAGATGGAATGCATTGCCTATCCATCACAAGACTCAAGTAGTGGTGAGTGGGAGAAAGAGAAGAACTAGACCAAAGTACCTTACCCGATGTCGAGAGTGGATCAATGATCACTCAATATGTATCAAGGAAATAGCACAATTGGTACCGATTCATGTCAATTCTCACACCTACACAACAAAGCTTTTGGTGGAGCTTGGTGAGGACAGTGGCACAAAAATTTGATGCAAAATGTTAGAAAGAGTCAATAATGTTGAAAGATATTCACAAATTCGCAAATGAAACAAGTAGACCAATAGCAATATCGGTGGCACACGGAAACACACACATGGATGGTTAAATGGGTCGTGCAACCAAGGAATGAGCACAATATGTGGAATCCACGGAATACGCTCGTGTTGCACAACTCAAGAGAGATGCTAGCACGATTGCTCTATAGGCGGGTACGACACTTGTGCACAACCTATGAGATGCAAAATGTATCAACTTTGTATCCTAAGTATGCTATTTATGTATGATGTTCCGGTGATGATCCAAGATGATCGAATATGATATCATATGATGTTATGCTATGGCTCTTGCTTACAAGCTTCTTTGTCTTTCTCTTTTTTCTTAAAAGATTGTTCTTTCTCTTTTTTTTTGTATGGCCACGATGCGAAATGCACAAACCAAGATAGCAATTGTGTATATGCGGGAACAATCTTGTGACACAAGGGATGATATGATGATACCAATATGATATGGTATGTATGCAATGGAAGCGCGTATCGATGATCACTAATGTGCACAAGTAACATTGCCGGCAATACTCAAAGGCTAGTCTCGATATGTAAGTGACGCAAAATGGGCTATGGGTTAACAATGCAATTGCAAGGGGAATATACAATGATGTCGTCGAGGTTACCGTCAAATGATGATGATGAGAAGCGGTGCTCTTGATGTAGAATCGTTCCTAATTAGCCGAAACACCTTAGGAAACAGGAAAAACCGCAAACTCAAAACCTCAAGGACAAATGTCAAAATGGTGGTAGCTGAAAGGATCGAGATGGACCTAGAGGGGGGGTGAATAGGTACAATCACTACTTTTAATTGTTACTTAGCAATTTTAGGCAATAATGCGGAATATGAAGGTGAGCCTAACAATTGCAAGTAAGATGCTAAACAAGGTAAGCTAGCAACACAAGTATGTAAGTAAGCTAGCACAATAAGATACAAGTAAGAACTTAGAGACAAGTAACCACAAGTAGAAAGTTAGGGTTAGGAATAACCGAAACTTCGAGAGACGAGGATGTATGCCGATGTTCACTTCCTTGGAGGGAAGCTACGTCACCGTTTAGAGAGGTGGGTGTTACCACGAAGGCACACCAATGCCACGAAGGCTCACCCCATTCTCTCTTTGAGATATCACCACGAAGGCAATTCCCAACCACTTGTGGTAGACATTTAGGTGGCCTCCAAACCCTCACAAACTTTCCGGGGGGTAATCACAACGTTTGATTCCTCTCCGAAAGACTCCTACCGCCTAGGAGTCTCCAACCTCCAAGAGTAACAAGAACGATGGGGAAAGCTCAAGACTTGCTCAAATCACAAATTCCTTTGGTGCAAAGAAGGGGAAGGAGTGGATCTATCACTTGATTGGACAACTTCTCACGAATGCTCTCAAATCTCTTGGAGATCTAAGATTTGGTGTGGAGGAGTGAGAGAGAGTGAAAATGTGTTCTAGGGTTTGATTAAAGTGAATTGTCAACCACCTTCTGTGGAGAAGAAGGGGTATATATAGTGTAAGCACAATTATGCCCGTTGTTGTGCAAGTGAACGGGCAGGCCGGACATCCGGGCTAGGGGCCGGACATCCGACCTGGCAAGCCATTTGAAGAATCAGGGCAGAGCAGGACAGAAACTAGAGGGGCCAGACATCCGGGGGCCAGGACCGGACATCCAGCGCGTCAAGAAACTCCGAACATCCGGCAATTCGTCAGACATTCGGATAGCCCATAGCCAGTCACAGAACATTGGTATTACACGGGTATCTCAGCCCAGACATCCGGGATAGGGCCCGGACGTTTGGTACATCAGGAAGTCCTGGACATCCGCCAAGTACCCAGACATCCGGCGTGAAACCTTGAAACCTTATGTATGTTTGGAGACCTAAAGCCGGATATCTGGGGCTGAGCTCGGACATCTGGGGAGCAGCCCGGACATCCGGGGAGAGGCCCGGACATCCAGCATACCCAGAGCCAGAACAAAGGTGACATGTACTTGATAGATCCAAATGTTTGGAGGGAGGAAATAAGCGGTGTCAGCAAGTCTTTTACTGACCCTATCGACCCCCTCTTAATAGTGCATGGTCCTATACTCAAGAAAGCAAACATGCAGTCATTTTGATACTTCTTCCTTGAGTAGAATTAACTACGTTTGTTCATGATCCACACACCATCTTGGTGAACTAGGAACTAACACCTGAGATTCACTTGACATACATGGTTAGTCCCCTACATGTATATTGTCATCAACATCAAAACATAATGTACGGGCATGATTGCACTTTCAATCTCCCCCTTTTTGTTTGTTGATGACATTCATACATGTAGTATCATAGATGCAATCAATAAATTTAGCATTTACAGTCATGAGAGCATAATGCAAAATATGTTCCTATTTGCTTTAGCTCCCCCTCATTGTGTGCATGAGATACATATGTTAGAATGTGCAGCACAAAACTCTCATGATAACATATGTAGCACAAGAAATATGTATATAGCATATGTAGCACAAGAAATATGCATACATGTTGAGATACGCACATATAGGCCAACCGCATATTATCATAACACATAGTCTCATCATAGTCTCAAACGATCAAGAGCCATAACTAGGCAACATAACAAGTATGAATAAATAATAGCTAGCACAAATAGCCAACATATTATAATCAAACTAAGATAATACTAGATACTACTTCTCCCCCTTTGACAACAACATGCAAAAAAAGGGGCGAAGAACTAGAAGAACACCCATAAAATCACTCCTGGCGGATGTCATCATCATCAAGGGACTCAGGGTAGTCAGTATGAGATTGGAATCCGAAGGTGGAAGAGGACGGAGCCTCGGAAAGAGGATCATCATCACTCACTAGACTCCCACGATCACGAAGGCGCTGTTTGAGCTGATTCTTGGAGATGATAAGGCGCTTCTGAACGTCATGATTCAGCTGACAGTTGAAAGTGATCGCCTTCAGAAGGGCAGACTGAGCCTTGCCTAAGAATGTAGCAAAACGGTTCCGAGGTGCAGCCTAAGATGAAGACACAGTTGGCGGAGCACCACCAGAGGGCTTCTTTGGCTGAGTAGTTGTCACACACATATGATTCGGAGGTTTCCAAGTAGAGTGTACAACAGTCTTGGCAACCTCAAATGGAGCAACAACATCAATCAGAGCCTTAATGAATGGAGCATGAGGGATATGGCGTGTCTAAATGAAGGCGGATCTCATGCCAAATGTAATGAGCTGTGTCCAGAGGCTTAGTAGGTGCGTTATGCATATAGACCATCAAATCAATGCAATAGTTGCGAGCCCTTGAGCGATCTCCCTTCTTCGGATAGAGAGTGCGAAGCACACACTAATAAAGAATGTAGAAGAGAGCACGGAAGATGGATACCTCATTGACAGGAAGAGCGCGTCCTCCTCAGTGAGAAGAGAGGGAGGCTTAATAATAGAAACACACTCCTCAATCCCCTTGGGCCTATGATGTGGATCACGGTTGTGAATCTTATGGCCAACTCCAGACAAGCCCAGAATCTGAACAAACTAAGCATAGGTGACAATTAGCTGAGAATCATCAGTCATCCAGGTGAGGGTGTCATCCAGACCAAAGAAGCATGTGGCATAGAACTGGAGGATGGCCGCTGCATTCCAATCACACTTAAAGGTCATGGCCCGTCCAAGAGTCATATAATCAATAATTTCGACCGGGCCTCCAGGAAACATGGTTGGATTATCATGCAGGAACTTAAAATCCACATATGTGTGAGGAGCAGGACCACGACCATGAACAAAGCTGGAGTAGAGGTCCTGCTGCATGCGGGTACGGAAACGAGGATCCTCAGCATCAGCCCTCATCTCATATTGGTTGATATCCCGGAGAAACTCAAGGTATCGGCCATCCCCCAATGGTTGTGAAGTTGTGGATGGGGCGATCCCGGCTGAAGGGAAGCTTCATGGAGACGTGACGGCCATGTGACACTGGCATTGCAGCACCACATACCTGAGGAATGGAGGCCCTTCAGTGCCTGGTTTTGACTGTCCAACAGTGTGTCGTTGATCGAGTATCGCTGCATCTTCCTCTTCCTCCCCAACATAGTCCGCATCATCCGAATCCGAGGCTGACGGGCTTGGGGTTGGGGATGGTGCCCGCTTCTTCTTCTTGATGGTGGTCTTCTTCTTCTTAGGCCGAACAAGCTCATCGGAGTCGGTTGAGCCTTGCCGGCGATCAACCCGGGAAGAAGACTCGGGGCGTGCGGGGCCGCAGTTCTTGGTACGCGCCATGGGGAACTCTAGTGAGCTCTCCCGAGAGATTCTCAGCACAACCCAAGAGATGGATTGGACAGATCCGTAGATCCAGAGGAGGAGAAGCCGTGGGTAGGAGATCAGGGCCGAAGGACGGAGGAGAGGGCCGGGGTGGTGCCGGAGCACAGCCCGGCGGTGGCGGTGCTTGTGTGAACAGATGGGGGAGAGGGACTGGAGTGAATGGGGAAACTGCCCCCATATCCCGAGCCCCTCCCTGGTTATATGTGATAGCGGGCGACAGGCCGGACATCCAGGGTCCTGGCCCGGATATCCAGCGGTTGGATGACAGAAAGACAGGGCCAGTGGCCCGGATGTCCGGCGAGGGCCCGGATGTCCGGCCACTGGTAGTGTATGATGGTAGCATTGGAATTTTGCCTAGGGCCTGGATGTCCAGCCACTGGGAAGGTTTTGAAAGGGGTCAATGGATGTAATTTGATATAGAATCCGCCAAGGAGTATTTAGAGATTATAAGGGATGAAAGCCTGAGCAATCTAAGGCCATACTAAGATGAACAATCAATCCAACAAAAAAATAAAACAAGGTTCACAAGCGGTGACCGAGGTCACCATGTTTAAGCATATGAACCATAGTACCGCAAAGATGTTGATTTTGGGTACATAGTTACGACTCCATCATGTTAAAGCACCATAGTTCGAGAACCATGATAACTTTGAGATTGTTGGTTTTATTTGTGCATTTATGTACGGTGAGAATACTCATAAGTTGAATGTCTCCCCCTAAATGTATGCCTACATCAAGACTAGACATTAAGTTCATGCATGAATGGGTACTAGATTTCACATAATATTGTCAAGCTCCAAGATACCAAGTTCACGCCTAAGTCGACAAAACCTAGCTTCATCCAATGGCTTGGTGAAAATGTCTGCAAGTTGCATATCTGTACCAATATGGGCAATATCAATGTCACCCTTTTCCACATGATCTCTCAAGAAATGATACCTAATGTCAATGTGCTTGGTGCGAATATGATCTTTGGGATTCTCAGCAATGTTAATGGCACTTTCATTATCACATAGAAGAGGCACATGTCTATAGGTGATACCGTAATCCTTCAAAGTTTGCCTCATCCATAGTAATTGAGTTCCACAACTAGTGGCTGCAATGTATTCTGCTTCGGCGGTGGAGAGGGCAATACAATTTTGTTTCTTTGAGGACCAACTTACCAAAGAACGTTCAAGAAATTGGCATGCACTGGAGATATACTTACGGTCCACTTTGTCACCAGCCCAATCCGCATCCGTGTACCCAATGAGATCAAACTTAGCATCCTCGGGGTACCATAGACCCAACTTTGGGGTGTGAACAAGGTATCTGAGAATATGCCTAACAGCCTTATGATGGCTTTCCCTAGGGGAAGCTTGAAATCTAGCACACATGCATACACTAAATATGATGTCTGGTGTAGATGCACAAAGATAAAGCAATGAACCAATCATAGAGCGGTAAATAGATGGGTCAAAAGGAGTACCATTTGTGTCTTCAGTGAGGAAAATTTTGGTTGGCATCGGTGTCTTACATGGACTAGAATCAGACATGCCAAACTTATCTAGGATATCCTTGAGGTATTTTGCTTGAGATAAGAAAATTCCTTCATGAAATTGTTGAATTGGAAATCCGAGGAAGAACTTCAAATCCGCATTGAGTGACATTTCAAAATTCTTGGTCATTGAAGCCGCAAACTTCTTGCACAAATGAATGTTAGGAGAACCAAAGATGATATCATCTACATAGATTTGGCATAAGATCAAATCACCCTTGTGTCTCTTAGTAAAAAGAGTGGGATCAATCACCCCTCTCACAAAGCCATCATCGAGTAAAAACTTCTTAAGATGATAATACCAAGCATAGGGTGCTTGTTTGAGGCCATACAAAGCCTTATGAAGTTTATACACATAGTCCTTGTGATCGGGATCAATGAACCCAGGTGGTTCTAATACATATACTTCTTGTAGAGGACCGTTAAGGAAAGCACTCTTCACATCCATTTGATGTAATGTAAAACCATTGAAAGCAGCATACATAAGTAAGATGCGAATAGATTCAAGACGAGGCAACGGGAGCAAAGGTCTCACCAAAGTCCAAACCTTCAACTTGTGAGTACCCTTGTGCCACTAACCTTGCCTTGTTACGGATGATTACACCATTATCATCTTGCTTGTTCTTGAAAATCCATTTTGTTCCAATGACATTGTGTTCTGTAGTTGGCGTCTCCACCAAAGACCACACTTGGTTGCGTTCAAAACTATTCAACTCTTCTTGCATAGCAACGAGCCAATCGTTGTCCATCAATGCATCTTGTACCTTGACAGGCTCAACACTAGACACAAACAAGAAGTGAGCGCAAAAGTTTGTCAAATGTTTATGAGTGACTCTACCTTCGGATATGCCAGTGACAATTTTGTCAACATCAACACGACCAGCCACTCGAGGCATGATGGAGGTGAGGGTTTCACGAGGTTCAACTTCATGTCCATCATCCACATCCTCAACATATGGATCATTTATGTGTGGTGGAAGATCTTCTTCTTCATGTTGCATTTGTTGAGGTGCATCATCAATGATTGCACTTTCTTGCTCTTGTTCTTGTTGATTGATCTTACTCTTGGAGATGATCATGGTGAAGAACTTGATCTTCATCTTGTACTTGAACTGTGGGCATTGGTAGAGCATTTGGATCTTGTGGTGGCGTGGGTGTTGCAATGGTTGGATATATAGGGAGTCGTGCATCGTCTTCTATGCCATTATGGGGTTCTTGTTCCATTGGAAGAAGAGCACCAACACCCATATTCAAGATATCTTGAGAAGAGTCTTCATCACCTACATCACTTAGATCAACTTGCTCCCCATGGGAGCCATTAAATTCATCAAACACCACGTCACAAGTTTCTACAACACATCCATTGGATTTGTTTTGGATCCTACAGGCGTGGGAGTTTGATCCATAACCAACAAATATACCCTCAATAGTAAATTTTCCTAAACGTTCTTTCTTGTTGAGAATGAAGCACTTACACCCGAACACACGGAAGTACTTGACATTTGGTTTGTTCCCGGTCAGGAGCTCATAAGGGGTCTTTTCCAAGATTGTGCGGAGAAAGAGGCGGTTTGATGCATGACATGCAGTGTTGACGGCCTCAGCCCCAAAGCTATATGGTGACTTGTACTCATCCAACATGGACCTTGCCATCTCCACAAGAGTACGGTTCTTTCTTTCGGCTACACCATTTTGTTGAGGAGTATAGGGGGCGGAGTATTGATGCTCAATCCCCTCATCACTGAGAAACTCTTCTGAGGTGTAGTTCTTGAACTCAGAGCCATTGTCACTTCTTATTGCCACAATTTCTTTGTAAACTTGCGTTGAGCTTGCTTGGCAAAATCAATGAAGGTGATCTTCGTCTCATCTTTGGACTTGAGGAAGAACACCCAAGTGTATCTTGAATAATCATCAACAATGACAAGCCCATACTTTTTCCCACCAAGGCTATCCCGTGAAGGAGGCCCAAAGAGATCCACATGAAGGAGCTCCAATGGCCTTGACGTAGAAACAATATTCTTGGGTGGGTGCTTTGATTGATGTTGCTTCCCAGCTATGCATGCACTACACACACAATTTTCTCAAAAGAAACATTCGTTAGTCCAAGGATGTGATTTCCCTTTAAGAGATCTTGTAGATTTCTCATGCTGACATGGGCTAGCCGGCGATGCCATAGCCACCCCTTGTCGGCTTTGGCCATTAGACAAGTTGCATGGAAGGTACTCTCTTACGAGAAATCAACCATGTATAGGTTTCCATCCAACTTTCCAACAAAGGCCACCTCAAGAGTATCTCTCTTAAAGGCTTTCACATCCGTTAGTCCAAATAGTGTATCATAACCAACAGAAGCCAATTGACGAATGGAAAGTAAATGATATTTAAGGGATTGGATAGGCATGACATTTGCAAGTGACCTATCACTCGTGATAGCCACCTTACCCAAACCGAGTACCTGTCCTTTTGTTCCTCCACCAAACACAATGCTCATAAATGGTTGAATGGCTTCCATGAAATCGTAGAGCAATTTGCTGTCTCCGGTCATATGGTTTGTGCATCCACTATTGATCACCCATTTGACTCCATCGGAGAAGGCAACCTACACACAATTCACTACTTGGTTAGAGGCACCCATTTTGCAATGGGGCCTCTCACATTAGTCACAAGGGTCTTAGGAACCCAAATAGCAAAGAAAAGGAATGCATTATGAGGACCAACAAATTTAGCATAAACCTCTCCATCCTTTGTCTTACGAAGCATATAGGATGGAGGCATGAAACCCTTAGGTTTGATGAGAGTGGGTATGCCCCTAGTGGCCTTCCCACTCACAACCTTGTTTAGTTCACTTTTCCCTTTCTCCTTGTGCCCTTCACATACAAATGTCTCACTGAGAGGAGTGGTGCACTTTTGAGTGGTCGTTTTCTTCTTGCTTGTGCTTGGGTCGTACCCAAGTCCTTCCTTTGCGAAGACTTCATTGTGTCGGCTCAATACTTCATTAAGGTTCTTTTGTCCTTGAGCACATGTCATGAGTCCTTTCTCAAGTTGTGCTTTTAGAAATCGATTCTCCCCAAGAATAGATGCTAGATCACCACTTGCGTTAGTAGTACATGCATTAACATTAATAATAGGAGAGGAGTAAACCTTGGCTAGAGTTTCGAGATAAGTAAGTTTGAGTGTCTCAAAGCTCTTTGTAAGGAGGGTGAGCTCCTCTTACTTAGTCTTAAGAGACATGGATAGAAGCTTACAATCCTTAGAGAGAGTAGCATGAGACCTCACAAGTTTACTCTTATCATCCATCAAGTCCTTGAAAGAGCTCTCAATCTTTTCCAAGGAGGCAAATTTCTTGGCATGTTCATCAAGGTTTGTACTAATTTTTATGCATAGTTCATCATTTTTTGCTTCCTCATATAGGACTTTCCGCTCAAGGATTTCATATTTTTCCTTTTCCTCGATAACTAGCGTTTTGAGTTCCTTAATGGTGATGGTGTGCTTACTCACCATCTCCATAAGCATACGAAACATAGTGAGCTTCTTTCCTTTGAGGGAACACACAATTTTTCCCAGTTTAGCATACATAGGATCATTCTCATCATTATCATCATGATTATCCTCCGCATCAAGGTATTCATCACTAGGAGTAGGCGGAGTGAAAAGAAGAGGATCCGAACGAGAGGTTACCTTAACCTTGTCTGAGGGGGTTTGTTGCTCACGGTCCTCAACCACGTCTTTGGCCATCAAACACTTGTGAGCGTTGCCCTTGTAGTCTTTCATGTAGTTGTAGGTGACAAACTAAACACTTTTGTTGACTAGTCTCAAGGTGTTTTGTGGATCTTGAGCTACACCGGCAACACCTCCAACATCATCGGGATCAAAATCTTCTTGGGAAATCATATCCATTCCATCTCTCTTCTTAAGCTTGGAGTTCATAGGGTTTGGCAGTTTCTTCTTTACAAAGTTCTTGGGAAATCTTGGCTTATCTTCTCTATTCTCATATGGGCACCCATTGGAGAAGTGATTTGTGTCTTCACAGTTGTAGCAACTTCGGACCTTCTTCTTTTGAAATCTTCCTTTGAATTTTCCCGCGCTAAACTTCTTCAGAAAGAGAGCAATGTGTTCATATGAAGGTCCCTCATCTGAGTCACTTTCATCACCTTCTTCATCATCTTCTTCATCACTATCTTCTTCCTCACATACTTGTTTAGCCTTCAAGGCTAAGTTGGTCACGGGAGTTGAATTTCCATGCATAGCAAGATGTCTTGTAGCATTTGCCTTGGATTCTTCAAATAGTTGAAAGGTGGATATGATGTCATCTGGAGTAATTTCCTTGAATCCATGGTGTTGCTTTATGTCCCACACCATTTGGTGATGATACGGAGCAAGATCATGTAGCAACTTGTCCACAAGGAACCGCTTCGTCAAGTTGAATCCATCTTATGTCTTGTCACGGTCAAATGACTCAATGTCAGAGGTAAGAGTCATCAGACGCTCATGGAGCTGGTTGGAGGTTTCACCTTTCTCCATACAGAAGTCTTGCAATTGACTTTTGGAAATCTCATATTGCGCAAGCCGGAGAGTGGAGGTGCCGGTCCTGGATCTCACAACGCTATCCCATAAATCCTTGGCACTGGTGATGTGTATGAAAGGTCTCCTTTGCTTCTCACTCATTCCTTTCGTTAACAACATGGTTGCGGTGTCGTTGAGATGCATGTTATATATTTCTCTTGGAGTGAGGTTCCTTGGATCAACAGGGTTGTAGCCATCCCCCAAGGTGTCCAACATCTCATCATTCGCGTACCTAAGATGATCCTGCATAGCAACTCTCCACATAGAAAAATCAGCCTTTTTATCAAGCACGGGAGGTTCACCCCCATGCCTATAATTTGGTTTTTCATCTTTAGGTTGTGCATAGATCCATGGAACACTAGAGTGACCACTGTTAGGAGGTTGTTGGTCAAGAGAAGGAATAGGCGCAGTTTGCCTCAAAGCCACACCACCCGAACTTGGGAGTAGCGTGGAATTCGTGGTTAGTGCGGCTAACCTCATTTCGACCAAGGCCTCAAGAGAAGCATCATGCTCCTCCTTTTGCTTAGCAAGGGCCCGTTCTAGATCCTCGGAGGTGAAGGCCTTGACTTCCGAAGAAGTCGAGACCTTGTCTTTCGGATCTACAACAAGGGGAGTCCCATCGGGGTTCATCTCGCTCTAGTGCGGTTAAGCCACAAGAATAGAGCACTACACTCTGATACCAATTGAAAGGATCGAGATGGACCTAGAGGGGTGTGAATAGGTACAATCACTAATTTTAATTGTTACTTAGCAATTTTAGGAAATAATGCGGAATATGAAGGTGAGCCTAATAATTGCAAGTAAGATGCTAAACAAGGTAAGCTAGCAACACAAGTATGTAAGTAAGCTAGCACAATAAGATACAAGTTAGAACATAGAGACAAGTAACCACAAGCAGAAAGTTAGGGTTAGGAATAACCGAAACTTCAAGAGACGAGGATGTATGCCGATGTTCACTTCCTTGGAGGGAAGCTACGTCACCGTTTAGAGAGGTGGGTGTTACCACAAAGGCACACCAACGCCTCGAAGGCTCACCCTATTCTCTCTTTGAGATATCACCAGGAGGTGGTAGACCTTTAGGTGGCCTCCAAACCCTCACAAACTTTCCGGGGGATAATCACAACGTTTGATTCCTCTCCGAAAGACTACCGCCTAGGAGTCTCCAAGCTCCAAGAGTAACAAGAACGATGGGGAAAAGCTCAAGACTTGCTCAAATCACAAATTCCTTTGGTGCAAAGAAGGGGAAGGAGTGGATCTATCACTTGATTGGACAACTTCTCATGAATGCTCTCAAATCCCTTGGAGATCTAAGATTTGGTGTGGAGGAGTGAGAGAGAGTGAAAATGTGTTCTACGGTTTGTTTAAAGTGAATGGTCAACCACCTTCTGTGGAGAAGAAGGGTATATATAGTGTAAGCACAATTATGACCGTTGTAGTGCAAGCGAACGGGCAGGCCGGACATCCGGGCTAGGGGCCGGACATTCGGCCTGGCAAGCCTTTTGAAGAATCAGGGCAGAGCAGGACAGAAAGCAGAGGGGCCGGACAACCGGGGGCTAGGCCCGGACATCCGGCGCGTCAGGAAACCCCGAACATCCGGCAATTCATCGGACATCCGGATAGCCCATAGCCAAGCACAGAACCATGGTATTACATGGGTAGCTCAGCCCGGACATCCGGGATAGGGCCCGGATGTCCGGTACATCAGGAAGTCCCGGACATCCGGCAAATACCCGGACATCCGGCGTGAAACATTGAAACCTTCTGTATGTTTGGAGACCTAAAGCCGGATATCTGGGGCTGAGCCCGTACATCCGGGGAGCAGCCCAGACATCCAGGGAGAGGCCAGACATCCGGCATAACCAGAGCCAGAACCAAAGGTGACATGTACTTGATAGATCCAAATGTTTCGAGGGAGGAAATAAGCGGTATGAGCAAGTCTTTTATTGACCCTATCGATCCCCTTTTTATAGTGCGGTAACTCAAGAAAGCAGACATGCAGTGATTTTGATACTTCTTCCTTGAGTAGAATTAACTACGTTTGTTCATGATCTACACACCATCTTGGTGAACTGGGAACCCACACCTGAGATTCACTTGACAAACATGGTTAGTCCCCTACATGTATATTGTCATCAACATCAAAACATAATGTACGGGCATGATTGCACTTTCAGTAGCGGAAAGCGGTGGTGGTTGTGGAAGAGGATGGGGGGCTATACACATTGTTGGAGTTTAAGTGACCGTCCCTAAGTAGCCGAAACACCTTAGGATACACAAGCCACAACTCAAACAAGCTCGAACAAAATTGGGTTAAGTTGGGTTGGCAATGTATAATGGACTAGGCTATGCGAAAGTGGTGGTGGTTGATGAAGAAACAATTGTCCCTAAGTAGCCTAAACACCTTAGGAGACTCAAATCACTACTCAAGCAACCACAAATGCTATGGTGGACAAAATGGGTTAGGTTGCGAAAGGCTATTGTGTCTATGCGGATGATATGGTGGAGGGCCTAGGCAAACTTGCCAAATTTCACAAAATTTGATAGATTCAAATGATGATGGTAGTATTTTTGTGGTATGGGGGATGTCAAGAGCTTCCAAACGAGCTCAAGAACGTCAAAATCGGAGTTCGGATGAATTAATTATGCACAAAACGGTGAAGCGGGAAAGGCTGAATTCCCAAGATCCGGACATCCGGGGTTATGTCCGGAAATCCGGGGTCTGTTTACATAAACTTGACCGATTTTGTGCTTCAGGGGCCTGATGTCCGGCCGGGCTCCCGGATGTCCGGCCTGATGGCTCGAATGTCCGGCGTGAGGCCCGGATATCCGTCCCAACGATTCCAGATCGGGATTGGGACTTCACAACTCGATTTGGGGCGGAAATTGATGATTTCAGGGCCTAAATTTGAGAGATTTTTGGATGGAAAGTTGGGAAAGTTGGGGGAAAGCTAGATCCACTCGAAACATAGCGAATCCATGGATCGAAATCAACAAAACATCATCAAACCAACAGATCACAAAAAAATTTGGGGCTATTTTTGGTGGGGAAATTTTCGAATTTGGGAAAGAACACAACAAAACAAGGCTACAAAACGG
>LR738711.1:413552152-413751296 GCA_902687465.1 Secale cereale
GGGGGGGGTTCCAAATTCGTGAGAAACCGTGGTTCATAATACCATATGACCACTAAACTAGACGGGGGGCTCCAATTTCGTGAGAAACCGTGGCTCTGAATACCATATGATGCAGGGCTAACCGGATTCTAGGCCGATCTTTCACGATTGGAGGGATCGCCGAGGATGAGCATGAAGAACACGAGGCGAAACGAGAGAAAACACTCAAATCAATAAGAAACAATCACACATGTGCTAGATCGGAGAATATAAAATGAGATACACGATCCAAATCCAACAAAGGGGGATACATGGGTAACTAGTTCATATCCGTGAGGAGGTCTTGTTTCCGTGAGGGATCTTCTCCATGAGGAGGTCTTGAATCCGGTGTGCATCTTCTCCATAGAGGCCGCAGTCTCTCGTGGAGTAGAACCACTATGGACGCGCAATGCTCTAGTCTAAAATGAGCTAACACAAAGCTAACCCTAACAAGAGGAAGGGGAAGAAGTATATATAGGGTAGTCCACGAAGGGGTAAGTGAGAGGGGGAATACATGGGCCTCGGTCCCTGTCCATGCGCGCAGGCAGGCGCCGGATGTCCGGCTGGGGGCCGGATGTCCGAGCCTCGTGAGACGCCGGATGTCCAGGGCGGTCTACCGGATGTGTGGCCTGAGCGGGGTAACCTTCTAGCTTCGGCTGCCTCACACCGAATTTCTGGGCCAGGGGCCGGATGTCCGAGGCCTAGCCGGTTGTCCGGGCCCTATAGCCTTTTGGGCAGTGGCTGTGGTAGCCTCTCTAGGGGCCAAATGTCCGGGATGAGGGCCGGATGTCCGAGTCCTTGAAGTTGTCCTCGTCTTCTTTCATCGTCGCTTCCAAGCTTCCCTCGCGGATGGTGTAGTTGTGACTTGGCGCTTGCACTCCTCCTTAACATCTGTGAAGCTCCGACAATACCTATGCATGCACACGGGAGAAGTGTCAAGTAGTATACCATCCTCGAAGGGGTCAAGTGAACACGTGTAAAGGAAATGATTCACCTTTATGTATGAGAAGTAGAGGTCGCACGTGTCACTTGCCAAATGGACTCTTGACATGGTGATGTCCTTAGGATGCTCTGCATCAAAAGGGGAGGATGATGAGGACATCACTAACAAAGTTACACCCACAGCCCCAACTGATACATATACATGGCCAATTACTAGAGATCGCGCACTCCAATTTAGGTACCAGGTACTTTTGTTTCCTGGTAATGATTCTAATGTTCATGAGAATATGATGCTGCCTAGATTGGATACATTTGTCTTGCTTACAAATGAAGGGCCTAGCTTGGATAAGAAGGATGAACATTGGAGCAAGATCAAGCATGGAGATGATGGCATGCGCAAGGGGAAAAAGAACGGAGTTACAAGTGATGATTTCAGGACTTTGAAGCCACCATATTGAGTGCGTGAAGGCTTGGACGAAATATACAAAATGCCACTTCATAAATTTTGTCCAGGGGCTATTATAGGTGCTGTGTCGCCTTATTATTGGGTCCGGCCCATGTAATTTCGAAATACTTGAGTATAGGCTGTTTTTAGAGTCCGTATGTGTGGGGAAACAAGAGTTAGGGTTGGTTTCGGAACCCTCCTCTAAGGGTCACGGAATTCCCCCCTCTTTCTCCATATGTAGATCCCTTAGGGCTTCGTTTAGACTTTGGGTTTTGTTTAGACTAAAGTTCGCCATAGCTGCAACTTCGCGTACTTCATTTGTGTTCAACGACCAGACAAAGACGTCACAGAACCCCACCTTGATCAATAAAGCTTCCCTCTTAAATTCGCAGTATCCAGATTGCAATCTTAGTTTCTTGCTTGTTCTTAGTTTGCTTGCAGGAAATAGACCCTCGTGGTCAGGTTGATCGTCCTCCGGCATGGTCAATAACCTCTCGGAGTTGGTTTAGCGATTGCTAAGGCGCGACGTGATGCGGAGCATCCGACGATTATCCCCATGTACACTATGATTACTCTCCAAGCCCCAAGTGTCCACACGATGAGACCTCGAGCATGCGTCTGTGGACCAAAGGTGAACTCGCCCCTCTTCGAATCTTCCCTTCTCGCATGTAAGACATGGTTTCTACCTAATGCAAAGACACTACATGTTCTTAGGAACCAAGGAGATGACCAAGGAGATGCTCGAAGCATAGGACAATTCCACACGGAAGCGGATCAAGAAGTGACTCAAGTGGGTTCGTCGCGGAACTACAGCGGCCGGACATCCGGCAGGAGCCCGGACATCCGGCGCCATCAACCAGAAGAAGCCCACATGGAAACGGACGCCAGGGGGCTCTACAGCGGCCGGACCTCCAGCGCCCCGCGACGGGCCGGACATCCGGCGCCAGCTCGGAAATCTGGCGCCCATCACAGAAGTTGGACCATGCCAGCCCGGACATCTGGCCCCAGCACCCGGACATCCCGCGTCTCGGGAAGGCCCGGGACATCCGGCCCCTGCCCGGACATCCGGCCCCTGTCTGCGCATAGTGTATCGGGCCTCCGGCCCATGTATCCCTCCAACTTACCCCTCCCCCTAGACTATAAATAGACCTTGTCCTCCTCCTAGCTAGTGTTAGCTTTGTGTTAGCTCATTTGTGACCTAGAGCATTGCTCATCCATAGTGATTCTACTCCACGAGAGAGACCGCGGCCTCTACGAAGATGATCCACACCGGATTGAAGACCCCTAAGGGGAAGATCCTTCGCGGATTCAAGACATCCTCACGGAGATAAACTAGCTATCTTGTATCTTTCTTTGTTGGATTTGGACCGTGTGTCTCATTGTGTTGAGGATCTAGCACATGTGTGACCGTTTCTTGTTGATTTGAGTGCTTTCTCTCGTTTCCCCTCGTGTTCTTTGTGTTCATCCTCGGGGATCCCTCCAATCATGAAAGATCGGCCTAGATCGGGTTAGCCCCGCATCATATGGTATCATGAGCCAAGGTTTCTCACGAATTTGGAGCCCCCTCACCGTTTTCTAGCCTTGTTTTGTTGTGTTCTTCCCCAAATTCGAAAATTCCCCACGAAAAATAGCCCCAAATTTTTTGTGATCTGTTGGTTTGATGATATTTTGTTGATTTTTATCCATGGATTCACTGTGTTTCGAGTGGATCTAGCATCTCCACAAGTTTCCCCACTTTTCATCCATGAAATCTCTCAAATTTTGCCCCCAAAATCACCAAATTCCGCCCCAAACGAGTGTGGAAGTCCCAATCTCGATCTGGAATCGTCGAGCCGGACATCCGGGCCATCGGGCCGGACATCTGGGTCCCCGACCGGACATCTGGCTCCTGAAGCTCGAAATCGGTCAAGTTTCTATACACAAACCCCGGATTTCCGGACATAACCCCGGATGTCCGGCCCCTGGCATTTCAACTTCACGTGTTTCGCCGTTTTATCCATAACTAATTCATCCAGAGTCCAATTTTGATGTTCTTTAGTTTGTTTTGAAGATCTTGACATCCCCCATACCAAAAAAATACTACCATTACCATTTGACACCAGAAAATTTTGTGAAATTTGGCATGTTTTCCTAGGGCCTTCACCACATCATCCGCATAACCACCACCGACTTCTGCAACCTAACCCATTTTGTTCCCCATAGCATTTGTAGTTGATTGAGTAGTGATTTGAGTCTCCTAAGGTGTTTAGGCTACTTAGGGAGAATTTCTTCTTCATCAACCACCACCACCACTTCCGCTTAACCTTTCCCACTATACATAGCCAACCCAACCTAACCCAATTTTGTTCGAGCTTGTTTGAGTTGTGGCTTGTGTCTCCTAAGGTGTTTCAGATACTTAGGGATGGTCACTTCAACTCGGACAACATGTATAACCCCACCATCCTCTTCCGCAACCACCACTGTTTCCCGTTACCACCATTTTGACATTTGTCCTTGAGATTGTGAGTTGTGGTTTTTCCGTTTCCTAAGGTGTTTCGGCTAATTAGGAACGGGTCAACATCGACAACACTGCCTCTCATCATCGCCACAGACGGTAACCTCGATGACATCATTGTATATTTCCCATGCAATTGCATTGTTAACCCATAGCCCATTTTGCATCACTTGCCTATCGAGACTAGCCTTTGAGTATTGCCGGTGACGTTACTTGTGCACATTAGTGATCATCGATCCGCCCTTCCATTGTATACATACCATATCATCTTGGTATCATCATATCATCCCTTGTGTCACAAGATTTTTCCCGCATATACACAATTGCTATCTTGGTTTGTGCATCTCGCATAGTGGCCATAAATAAAAAGAATAAGCTTTTAAGCAAAAAGAGAAAGACAAAGAAGCTTGTAAGCAAGAGCCATAGCATCACATCATATGATATCATATCCGATCATCTTGGATCATCACCGGAACATCATACATAAATAACATACTTGGGATAGAAAGTTGATACATTTTGCATATGATAGGTTGTGCACAAGTGTCGTATCCACCTATAGAGCAATCGTGCTAGCGCTCTCTTGAGTTGTGCAATACGAGCATTTTCCATGAATTCCACATTTTGTGCTCATTCCTTGGTTGCACGACCCCATTTATCTATGCGTGTGTGTGTTTCCGTGTGCCGCCAATATTGCTATTGGTCTACTTGTTTCACTTGCGAATTTGTGAATCTCTTTCAACATTATTTACTCTTGCTAACTTTTTGCATCAAATTTTTGTGCCACTATCCTCACCAAACTAGTCCATAAGCCTTACTGTGTAGGTGTGAGAATTGACGAGAATCGGTACCAATTATGCTATTTCCTTGATACATATTGAGTGATCATTGATCCATTCTCAACAGCAGGTAATGTACATTGGTCTAGTTCTTATCTTTCTCCCACTCACCACTACTTGAGTCTTGTGATGGATAGGCAAAGCATTTCATCTCCGGTCTTCGACATCAATGGCACAAACAACTACATCCATGCGCAAACCATCGGACTACAACGAGCAATGCAAGAGCGCTTGGACAATATAGCCATTGAACTACGACACTCCGAGACAAGGAGAATGGCTTCCTTCACCGACATGTGCGACTCCTTCAACAAACACATGGCGGAGCTCCCACACTTGGTGGTCGATTACAAGCCTTCTTCCCCTTCGTCATCCTCTCGGCGGCGACGTCCAAGTCACAAGTCTTCTGAGCGCAAACAAGACGCAAGCACAAGTCGTCCACGTCCACACCGCCATGGCGACCATCGACATCGTCATTAAGGGAAAGTCACCTTCAAGCATCATGTGCATGACGATGATGAACGACATCTACCAAGAGCTCAAGCACTACAACGACACCATCATCATGAAGATGCTCGAAAAGCGCATACCTATAAGTCCGAACAAGCTCCACCTCATGCCATGGACAAGCTTCAAGAGCACATAAGAAGACCGCGAGACAAGCAACACCAAGAAGAAGCCATGGCTACAGCCACCACTTCAGCATCTTCGCCAAGTGCTATCAAGGCATCTTCGCCTTTGGACGTACAACATCTTCGCCTACTTCCCATGAGTTCGCCTACATCGATGTCTTCATCATCAAGGCGATCATCTACGAGCGACGGCGACAAGACAGTCGAGCATGGGCCATCCCCTTCGACCAAGGCGACGAGCATGAACCTCTTCAACACCATGAAGACAGCGCCCATATTGGACTCCTACTCCGGGTCAAGATACGCGAGCAACCATGAGGCTTTCTCTTTGATCTCGGAGGAGAGTGATGTCTTGCCATACCCTACGACATTCATCTTTGGAGGCGTTACACATGAGGAAGTTGAGCATGGAGACAATTGCACCTAAACCTGTTCGACATCCACATATGACGAGATGCCCCAATTTCCATGTGAGGAGAGACACCACCATATGAGTGATATGAGTGACTCCACCATATGTGACATTGAGAGCATTTCCTTTGAGGGGATGAGAGTGAGCACCACTAGCCCCACACATGAGAGCATGCCACTTCTCCTATGCGAGGTTGAGAGCCATTTGAGTGACTCCACCAACTATATGAGTGAGAGCGTCCAAGAGGGATGAGTGAGCCACAACACTTAGTGAGTGAGGTAGTTGGGGCATGTGCGGCCACTATGATTTCTAACGACTTAACCTCTACTCTGAGTGTGTTTTCTTTGGTGCTAGGTCTCCTACATGAGGACATGCCTACCCTCAACGAGTCCGTCCCTCCAATGGATAACCTGGTGGCCATGGTGGAAGAAGATGCACCACCAACATGGTTCCATCAAGATGAAGATGAGAACGATTGGACCCTCAACACATCACCTACAACAAATGAGCGACGCTCCAAAGGTAACATAGGTGATGGTGCTTCTCTTGTCCCACTAGTGGACTATCTTGACAATGATTGCTTGCATGATGTTGACACACCTATCACCATGCTTCATGCTAGTGCAACTTCCTCATGTCATGACTTACCAATTTATGATGAATATGATGATGAGCATGTTGAGTTGCCTGGTTGTGATGCTATGCTCCATAGGATATCATGTGAAAATTCTTTTGGTCACATCATGTTCGACAACCCTTTAAACTTGTCATATGCTATGAGTGAGATCTCCCATATTGCTTCATTTCAATCTCAACATAGTAACTATGCATACCCCATTAAAGTATATCCTATTTGTACTTATGGCATAGATGACAAGATGATGGTCATTGGAATGTGTTTCTCTTGCGATGATATTGCCATGCTTCCTTTACATGATTTGCGCCATTCATCTACTATGCCATGCCATGATCACATTGTTCCAAATATGCATTATTTTGGATGTTGTCAATATTCTCCATGTGATATTTCCACTCATGCTCATGAGGAGAACCCCATAGTTTCCTCATACTTACTAGGGGATCTTGATGCATTCCATACGTTGCATGACTACCATGATTGTGTGCACCATATGCATCCCATGAATAACAATGCTCAACATATTTCTTGTGATGCATTACACAATTTGAGTCTCTATTATGCCATACATAACAACAAACCTCTCATGATGGATGTCATGTTTCTATATCACGCATCTCATTTATTTGAGCCTTGGATATTTTGTGCTAACCAACACATGCACGTGCGCATCATGATGGATGATGTGTACATATACCACGCACACACAATTTTCCATTTGTCTTTGTTTTCTGTAGGTACTCATGAACATTTGTCAACCTCACAATCCTATGAGTTTACAAAACGATCTCTTGAGAGCAACGACGATTTGGGATCCCGTGGATTGTCCTTACCACCGTTCTCTTCACGCAACCACTACACGCATATCTTTTACTTGGCTCTCACACGACTATGGGCTATTTACCACTTGTCATTTTCTGCCCATTCTATCGTATTCACTTTGCATGTTGTGCCTCTTGCTATGACTTTGCCATGCAATTGTGACCCTTGCTTGCCTTTACACATGATTCACCATTATGCCACTTCTATGTTTATTTGCATGCTTGGTGGAGATACTTCTTGCTATTGCTATGTTTACATTGTGCCCCGTGCTATTGTTGATTGTTGTCTTTGGAGAGTCATGATGCTCAATTGCTATTTACATATGACTTCTTGCCACCACAATCACAAGACTTTGCTCATATCTTGCTTTCATGCTTGTGCTATGGCATGTGCCTTATTCATGCCCACTATTTATCCCCATGCCATGATTGCCATGATTACCTCTAGTACGTTGCATCTTTGCACTACTAGCTTGCTTGACTTGATCACTATCATTGCTTGGTATGTTGCATCACCCAGTTTCCACTCTTACTTGCTTTCTTGGGTTGATGACATATATTCATGCATTTCACATGATATATCTTGATCATTGTCGCTTGTCTCCAATAGTTGCATCTCTCATATTCACTTATACTGTGTGCAACCGTGCTATGCTTGTTGATCTCGGAGACTTTGACACCCTTCTTGTGATGCATACTTTCTTGATTGAGCCTATTGCACTTGGTTGTTCTTGCATCTTATGACTACATATCATGCACCACACCTATGTACTTTCTTATGATAAGAATGATGCAAGCACTTGATGGGTATTTTCCCGTACGAATGCTAGGTTTGGCATTACGGCTAACCTCATTTGTTTTTCCGAGTATTTGTCATGTTCTTTCATTTTGAAGGATTCACAAGGCGGTACCATCACGAGGCATCTTGGGCATGTGAAGGCATACACGTTGTGCAACACCAACACCTTCAAGAACATACATAAGGTGAATTCCTTCTTTGTGAGCCAACCTCACATATGCATATTGGATGGGCATACTTTCATTGTTGTTTCCTTCTTGTTGTCTATATGATACATCTACGGGATGGAGGACTGACATTGAAGATGGACCCTATGGATACACCTCCAGTCTACCACTCTTGCCACGACATTGAGCAATGGTACAACACTACTCATGACAAATTTGCATCTTATGCATGGGTTGACTTGCATTATGATTGCCTTGTTGCATCTTGTATTCCCATGTCATCCATGATATACGAGCTTGCGCATTTCCTTAGCAAATTTGTTGTGATCTTTCTTGATGGCATATTCATACATCATGATCATATTGTTCACCATCAATTGCATGATCACATAGTCATATTGAGCATCCATTGCCATGTTCATGCTCTTGATTATCCATCACAATATGACATCATTTTGCACAATGGTCGCATTGATCACATTCACAACACCTTTGTGTGCACCACAAATGCATTTGATCACATGAATGCTTTACATCTCATACTATATCATCTTGCTAAGCTTCATGTACCTTGTCACACGGACTCTTTCTTACATGATGGACACTTTGTGTGTGTTAACCATTGTATTTCCAAGTGTACTTTGTGTTTGCTCATTTTGCATGTACCACATAACAGAGACACCTTGGAGTACTTGTATTGCACCATGCCCTCAACTTTGTCCAACTACAAGTCCGTTCACAACTACCATTTCCATGGTGATGAGGTTCTCGATCCGAGGTCGGATCTTTCCCAAGGGGGGGGGGGAGATGACGCGGAGCATCCGACGATCATCCCCATGTACAATATGATTACTCCCAAGCCCCAAGTGTCCACACGATGAGACCTCGAGCATGCGTCTTTGGACCTAAGGTGAACTTGCTCCTTTTAGAATCTTCCCTTCTCGCATGTAAGACATGGTTGCTACCTAATGCAAAGACACTGCATTTGCTTAGGAACCGAGGAGACGACGAAGATGATGCTCGAAGCATAGGACATGTCCACACGGAAGCGGATCAAGAAGTACCTCAAGTGGAGTCGTCGCGGAGCTACAGCAGTCGGACATCCGACGCCATCAACCAAAAGAAGCCCATAGGGAAACGGACGCTTGGCAACTCTGCAGCGGCCGGACAACCGGCCGACCCCTGGACATCCGGTGCCCCACGACGGGTCGGACATCCGGCGCTAGCCCGAAAATCCGGCGCCCATCACAGAAGCTGGACCATGCCAGCCCGGACATCTGGCCCCAGCGCTCGGACATCCGGCGTCTTGGGAAGGCCCGAATATCCGGTCCCTGTCCGCGCACAGTGTATCGGGCCTCCGACCCATGTATCCCTCCATCTTACCCCTTCGTCCCCCTATACTATAAATAGACCTCCTCCTCCTCCTAGCTAGGGTTAGCTTTGTGTTAGCTCATTTGAGACCTAGAGCATTGCTCATCCATAGTGGTTCTACTCCACGAGAGAGACCACGGCCTCTACGGAGACGATCCACACCGGATTCAAGACCCCTAAGGGGAAGATCCCTCGCGGATTCAAGACCTCCTCACGGAGATGAACTAGCTACCTTGTATCTTTCCTTTGTTGGATTTGTTCCGTGTATCTCATTGTGTTGAGGATCTAGCACATGTGTGATCGTTTCTTGTTGATTTGAGTGTTTTCTCTCGTCCCCTCGTGATTTCCCCTCGTGTTCTTCGTGTTCATCCTCAGGGATCCCTCCAATCGTGAAAGATCGGCATAGATTGGGTTAGCCCCGCATCACGATGTCCTCGCACGTTCATAGTCGGATCGTCAAAGTCTACTCCACCAAAAATGATAGCCATCATCTCATCGAAAGATGGGACACCTTTGCCCCTATCGAAGAGTATGAGTGGGAGAAAATAGAAGACAATACCAAATGTACCTTGACCGAAGTTGAAGATGGATCGATGATCACTCAATAATGTAACCCGGAAATAGCACCATTGGTACCACTTCTTATCTATTCTCACACCTACACAAGTAAAGCTTTGAGAGGATCTCAGTGAGGATAGTGGCACAAAATCAGTGCAATTGTTAACGAAACTCAATGATGTTGAAAATGATTCACAATTTTCTCATGCAACAAGTAGATCACAAGCAATAGGTAGTACACGGAACACACGCATGGATAGATAAATGTGGTTGTGACACCAAGGGTGAGCTAAAATGTGGAATCCACGAAAAATGCTCTTGTTGCACAACACTAGAGAGACGCTAACTGATTGCTTAATAGGCGGATACGTGCATGTGCACAACCTACAAGAGGAAAAACGTAACGACTTCCTATCACAAGTATGCTATGAGTGTATGATGTGCTGATGCTTGAGCACAAGATGATGTATTTCTATTTCGTATGATCTCTTTTGATGCAAGGCGTATGATGCTATTGTCCTTTTGCTTATAAGATTTTGATGGCTCTTTTCCTTAAAAGCATATGAAATCTTTCTTTGGCCACTTATGCATGCTTCTCGTATCAAGGAAGCTATTGTGTATACGAAACACTCCTGTGACACATGGAGATATGGTGATGTAGTATGCAATATCTATGACTGTCACTAATGTGCACAAGTGTCGTGGCCCTGCAATACTCAAATGGCTAGTCTCGATGGGAAAGCTACGCAAAATGGTCTATAGGGTGACAATGCAATTGCAAGGTAGGGAAAACAAGATGTCGTTGATGTTACCGTCCTTGCCGAGGATGAGTGGTGGTGTCGTCGAGGTCGTCACATTCCAAGGTAGCCTAAACATCCAAGGAAACGGTGAAACCACAACTCAAGTATCCAAGACAAAGTGGGGGAAAATTGTCAAAACCGTAATGTTTAAGCGATGGTGGTTGCGGAAATGGTGGTGGTGAGCGGAAGGGTTGGTGGGGTACCGAACGACAATGGCGGAGATTGAGTGCAAAGTGTTGCGAAAGGGGTTTTTTTTTGCTGTGGAAGGCTGGATGCCCGGGCCAAAGGCCGGATGTCCGGGGTGCCCGAGGCCCTGATGACCTCCGTGCAACAGATGACTTCTGGGGCCAAATTCGTCGGATTTCACGGATGAAAACTAGGGAAAAGGTGGGGAAAATCTAGATCCAGTCATGGCACAGAAATCCATGGAACAAATTCAACAAAATCTCGTCAAATCAACAAATCACAAAAAAAAATTGGGGCTATTTTTGGTGCGGATTTTCGGAATTGGGATGAACACAACAAAAACAAACTAGAAAATGGGGGTAGGGGCTCCAAATTCATGAGAAACCTAGTCTCTTGATACCAAATTGATAAGGGATCAACCCGATATAGGCCAATCTTTCACAAAATGGAGGGGATCCCACGATGAACACAAATAACACAAAGGGGAAAATCACGAGGAATCATGAGGGAAACGAAGGAGGAACACTCAAATCAACAAGAAAGTAGTAACACAAGTGCTAGATCCGGAAACACAAAGAGATACACGATCCACGATCAACTAAGGACGATACAAGTAGCGATGGTCTTCTCCGTGAGGAGGTCTTGAATCCGTGTGGATCTTCTCCGTGAGGAGGTCTTGAATCCGTGTGGATCTTCTCCGTGGAGGCCGCGGTCTCTCGAGAAGATGAACCACTAAGGATAAGCAATGCTCTAGGTTTAGACGAGCTATCACAATGCTAACCCTAAAAAGAGGTTAGTGGAGGAGTATATATAGTCTAGAGGGGCGAGGGGATACATGGGTTTTGGCCCTTTACTGTGCACAGAAAGACGGGGCCGGACGACCGGGCGTCGGGCCGGATGTCTAGGCATCGGGACGGATGTCCGGGCTGTCATGAGGCGCCGGATGTCCGGGAATTTCGCCGGATGTCTGGGCTGGGGAGGTTGAGCCACGGGTGTGGTCCTAGTGTTGGCGTCAGATTTCCGGGCCGATCACCAGTTGTCCGGGCCCGCCAGATGTCTGGGGCACGGGCCGAATGTCCGGGCCCTGTAGCTATGGCTGCGTGGGCTCTTTTGTAGATGCTGGTCTAGGGGCCGGATGTCCGGGCTAGGGTGACAGATGTTCGGGGCCTTGGACCTTCTCCGGTTTCACTCGATGTAATGATTCATCCGTGAGCTTGGTGAATTGTCCATCTTCATGAACCTCTCCGATGGGGTCTTCTTGGTACCTGAGCACACAGAACACATCCGCCTGGGGTAGTAGCCATGTCTCACATGATTCATATGGAAGTTGGACTAGGAGAGATGTCACCTCGGTCTCGAGATCTCTTGCACGGGCATGAGTCATTGGTCCTTGAGGCACTTGTGAGGCAATGGTAGGTCCATGGGGATGAACTTGGGATGCTCCGCATCACCTCCTGAGCACCTCGTCCCTGGCCTCCTCCTCGCCTCGTGCTACCTCTTGAGCACGCATTGTTTTTCCCTTGAAGAGGAAAGGGTGATACAGCAAAGTAGCGTAAGTATTTCCCTCAGTTTTTGAGAACCAAGGTATCAATCCATTAGGAGACTACACGCAAGTCCCTAATAAATGCACAAACAGTTAAGAACCTTGCAACCAACGCGATAAACGGGTTGTCAATCCCTTCATGGACACTTGCAAAAGTGAGAACTGATAGAGATAATAAGATAAATATTTTTGGTATTTTTATTGTATAGATTGAAAAGTAAAGATTGCGAAATAAAAGAACAATAAAGATAGCTAGTTGCCGGAAGATTAATATGATGGAAAACAGACTCGGGGGCCATAGGTTTCACTAGTGGCTTCTCTCAAGATAGCATATTTTACAGTGGGTGAAAAATTACTATCGAGCAATTGATAGAAAAGCGCATAGTTATGAGAATATCTAGGCATGATCATGTATATAGGCATCACATCCACGACAAGTAGACCAAAATGATTCTGCATCTACTACTATTACTCCACACATCGACCACTATCCAGCATGCATATAGAGTACTAAGTTCATAAGAACATAGTAACGCATTAAGCAAGATGACATGATGTAGAGGGATAAACTCATGCAATATGACATAAACCTCATCTTTTTATCCTCGATGGCAACAATACAATATGTGCCTAGCTGCCCCTGCTGTAACTGGGAAAGGACACCGCAAGATTGAACCCAAAGCTAAGCACTTCTCCCGTTGCAAGAAAGATCAAACTAGTAGGCCAAACCAAACTGATAATTCGAAGGGACTTGCAAAGATATTAAATCAAGCATATAAGAATTCAGAGAAGAATCAAATATTGTTCATTGATAATCTTGATCATAAACCCACAATTCATCAGATCTCGACAAACACACCGCAAGAAGTATTACATCGAATAGATCATCAAGAAGATCGAGGAGAACATTGTATTGAGATCCAAAGAGAGAGAAGAAGCCATCTAGCTAATAACTATGGACCCTAAGGTCTGTGGTAAACTACTCACACATCATCGGAGAGGCTATGGTGTTGATGTAGAAGCCCTCATCATTAATTCCCCCTCCGGCGGAGCTCCGGAAGAGGCCCAAGATGGGATCTCACGGGTACAGAAGGTTGCGGTGGTGGAAATAGGGTTCCGTGGTGCTCTCGGATGTTTTCAGGGTATATGAGTATATATGGGAGGAAGAGGTACATCGGTGGAGCTACGAGGGGCCCACGAGGGTAGGGTCGCGCCTACCCCCTAGGCGCACCCTCCTGCCTCGTGGCCGCCTCATGGCTTCTCAGACGTGTAGTCCAAGTCTTCTAGATTGCATTTAGTCCAAAAATGTTCCTTGCAAAGGTTTCATTCCGTTTGGACACCGTTTGATATTCCTTTTCTGTGAAACACTGAAATAGGCAAAGAAACAACAATTTGCGCCGGGCCTTTGGTTAGTAGGTTAGTGTGTGGACCCCGACTTAAGAGTCAAGATCACCGAATGCACGTGTACAGTGATCCCAGAGATCAGTGCTCACTAAACACACAGAAGCTGAATAACAACAGTCTTACATCCATACATACCGTGTTACACAAATAGGACCATTAAGGTCAAAACTTGAGCATATCATCGCAGCGGAAATCTTCAACAATAACTTGGACCCATGCCATCTGCCTTAACCCTACAGGCATTCTGACGGGGAAGCGTCCTAGTTCGCATGTTCGTCTCCATAGAATTCTTCTTCAAATCTTGTTCTATCATGCCTGGCCAATAAAATAACCAGTGGCAAGCCAATGAGTACTTTGAATGTACTCGCAAGCAACCCAAGTGTGATGACAAAATAATTATGCAAGGCTCTACTGCTAATTGGCAGTTTTGCGGAAAGCTAGTTTTTCATATGCAAACATTCAACATATAACAAGGGCATGCATGTGTCTGCAACAAGTATCAGGAGGTTACAGACATCATTATCGAGAAAGAGTTGTAATCAACTCATGCTCAAGCTCATTGTGACTTCCTCAAGAATCACATCATCAATATCACTGAACCGTGTTGTTTCCTCACACACACACACACCAGGATTTGCAAACTTTCGACGTAGCCCAAGAGCGGTTACCCAACTGTCCTTGACCGTGGACACGGCTATTCGAATAGATTTACACTCTGTAGAGGTTGCACACTTTACCCACTAGATCCGGGGAACTTCCGTGACATCCACGACCCGCGGTACCTCAAGTACCCGGGGTAAGCACCCGATCACTATCTTTCCCTAGGCGACACTAATATGGAGTCCACTCGATTGGTAGCAACCCCCGTGCCCCACATTTCACATCTTAAGATTTTTGGAGCCTCGCTCCCATTTCACATACCACGGGCACGGGGTACCAACGGTGTGTTCGGTGCCCTGTGAAAACAGTCATGGCCGCGTATCCAAGCATGACCCCGTCCCGAGAGTGACCTCATGTCACCCCCGTCACTGGTAATGCGGGCACCATGCTAGTATCGACCTAGGTAATCAATAATGCCCTTTCCCATATAAGGGTAGAGTGGTTGCGCATGTAAGGTTGGAATAACGGTCGCAACTTAAACCAATCCGTTTTCAAAACAACACACACACTTGCCTCGGTACACCACTTCGTCATCAAGTGGTTACCCATCTCACCATCTCCCTCGGGCATAAGTGGCACCCGACGGGGTTTTCGAAAAGTCTTTTGAAAGTACTCTGCCTCCGTCACCATGCATATTCCCGTCCCATTTGCGTAGCCACTAATATAGCAACCTAACTACTCCCACCCACATAACCCTCATAGGAAGGTAGGGTCATGCTTGATGCAAGTTTCAATAGTAAGTAACAACGGTAGCAACCAAAGTGGTCTCCACCTCACATGATTCCGATGCATTGATAATAAGGTGCTATGAGACATGCATAAAAAGGTTTCTCGAACATGATCAAAGGGCTGCTTGCCTTATCCTTCCGAGTCTTCAATCCTTCTGGTCCATCTCCGAGTACTCCGTTTATTTCGTCAACTAACGATGGAAACAATCATAATAAGCAAGACAACAAGCAAAATATAAAAGTGCTCTAAAAATAGGAGTTGGACTTTTCTAGGATACCTCTGGTCATATGATAAATGACCAAGGTGGTTTCATAGGTATTGGATCAATGGATAGTTTGGAACATTTCAATATGATGGAATCAAGGGGTTTATGGAAGAAGTGTACATAAATATATTTTTGAAAGATGAGCAAAGGCACCCATTTAACAAGTCATGATTTTAGAAGCATCTAGGAGTTGGTTTCACTGGATTTGGAGTTCAAATGAATTTCCTTGGATTTTGCAAAGTTAATAAATATGAAGAAATGGCTCATTATTTGGTGGGGTACAGAAAGTATTAATAAAAATGTTCCAAAACTAAGTTTGGATATGACAAGCACGTAGGAATTTGAACCACTGCATTTGGTCCAAATTTGAGCTCTCTGTAATTTTCCAAAGTTTATCACAGAAATAGAAAAATGACATTTTGATAATATTTGTGAAGGAAAAGTTTCTGGAAAAATGTGCATGTTGCACCAACAGGTAGATCAGGATTTTATGAACTACTAGAAATTTGAATCATCAAATTTGGAATTCATTTGAATTATTTATGGATTTATGAAGTTGTCTGGTAAAAGAAAAAGGAAAAAGGGTTTAGGATTTACCTAGGGCATGCACAGGGCGCAGGATAGCCAGTGGGCCGGCCCGGAGGCTCAGCCTCGTGGCGCTCGGGAGACGTCGAAAGCGGCTTCCCGCAAGTGCGCCTTTGCGCGGGAGAGATGGGCTTGCCTGATGCCGCTTCCACTTAAACGGGCGGGGCCCTCCCGCTGGCTCACTGAAGCGCGGGCCCCAGTGCTCAGGCCGTCGCCTACCTCCCGCTCGAACAGAGCAGAGGCAGGGGAGACGAGGCCGAGCGGCGCCGGCGTTTCCCCCCGGTGATCCCAGCTACCTCCGGCGACGCCCAGCACACCGGCGGGTTCAGGGGGTCACGCCGCGTCCGGAGAGGTGCGCCACGACCTCGGGGGTGGTCCACTGCGAGCGCAACATCGGCTGTGGCGGAGGCCGGCGACGGTGAAGATGGGCATGGCGAGGAAGACACGGGGAGGAAGGTCTGGCGTGTAGGGAGTGTTTGCGGTGGTGCTGGAGATCCTGTGGAGCGATGGAGTGGAGGGGAGAGGGCCCTGGTGGTGCGAATTCGGGCGGAGGCCGGCGGCGAGACTCTGGCGAGGGAGGTGGCTGTAGGGCACGAGGGGGAAAATGGGCTGGTCCTAAGGATGTTCGGGACAAAGAGGGAGAAAATGGGGCAGCGAGGAGGGTCTGGAACGGCCTTATATAGCCGTCCCGCAGCTCACCATGGACGCGACGCATGGGTGGCCGCGGCAACGGCTCGGGAGGCCAGGAGAGAGGGCGAGGAGCTGTCTACGGCGTTCGTGGGACTTGAGTAGGGCACCAGGTAGAGAGAGGAGAAGTGGGGAGGTGCCAGAGCAGCGCGCGTGTGAGCGTGCTCATTGGAGCTCTCGATGACCACGGTGCGCATGCGAGCAGGGGCCGGAGAGAGAGAGGAAGGAGGGGGCCGACCAGCTGCCATGTACCGGACATCGAGGTGGCCTCGGGGGACACGATCCCAACGCCCTAGGCTGTCGGGTGCCTCGGGTAGGACGCGGCTACAGTGCGGGAGCGCTCTGTAGCACGCTCCAGAGCGCCCGTATGGCCGGCACGGCCGTGTCCTCCCTGCTCTGGTCGCGTCCACCTTGCCCAATGGTGTCTAGGGGGCCAGGGGAAGAGTAAAGTAGTGGGCTGTGGCCTTGGATGCCATGGAGAGGCACTGGAGTGAGGAGGGAGGTGAAACAGGAGGAGAAAGCTGCTGTCCAGAAGAGTAAAAATGGGGTTTTCACCCCTCAATCATTGAGCTCTGGCCATGGGGAAGTTACTGGGGGTAGAAGATGACTAGGAGAAGCTGTGGTAAAAAGTTGAGCTCAAGTAGAATAGTAAAAGGGGGCAGAGCAGTGGTTTTGGTAAAATGGCAGAAGGTGTTTGATGCAGTTTTGGGCAAGCAAAATAACTCCACTTGACATGAGACTTAACAGGATCAAATGGCACATACATTTAGGCCCTTCCACCAAATTTGAGCTCATTTGGGCAAAGTTGCCAATGCACGTTTTGTAAACCCTAGAAATCAACAGGAATGGATTTCTCAAGATTAGGTTAAGCAAATCATCTCTCCTTGATGCACCACTTGGTGTAGTGTCATCATTTGGGGTTGGAAACATGCCCACAAAATTTGAGGCCCCAAGTAAAAAGTTGGCAATGTAGACTTGTTCAAATTTGGATCTGGTCAGAAAGGGTTTTGGGGCACTTAGATCAAGTTTCCCTTCTCCAAAACTTGTGCCATTTAGCATAGATACATAATTACATCATTTTAGCATGTGCACCAAGTTTGAGAGCATTTGGACAAGTTTGGCAATGTAAAGTTGCTCAAACTTCAAATTGGACAGAAATGGTTTTGAGGGGATCAGATGATGTTTCCTTGATCTTCAAGGCATGAGGCTTTGTAAGATCATCAAATATGTCATATTTGACATGATAGAATTTCCCTGGAATTTTTGGAGGATAATTCCTTTGTAAATATTTCAAAAGCTTGAAATATCTAGAAAGGGTTTTGGAAGGATTTGTCCAATATTTTGAACATGACCATGTGTTGAAACTCTTATATATGGACAATATATGTCCTATGAGTTTCCCTGAATTTTGGCAAATATTTTTGAAATAATTAAATAATTTTTTCCCTATTTAAGACCATTTCTGGCCTTAAGAAAAAGCTTTTAAATAAAATATAAAAATAACTTTTATAATTATAATTTTTTGGTTTATGGGAGTCCTATACCTAATAGGGTTCAAATACACTTTTTGAAAGATTTTTCACACCGTAAATAAGGTACTTGTAGTGCAAACCTCAATTCAGGGGTTTTGGAAAACTAATTTTAGAAAATACTATTTGGCCAAAATATTTTTATAAGAAAATACTATACTGGTCTATACACATGGCATGATCATTGGGAAAAGGTTTTGGATCAAGGAGATGAAGTATAAAAGTTGGAGGATTTATTTGATTTTTAGAGCACTAGCAAACATCAGACAAAAAAATCAAATCAAGCAATGTCCAAAACACTCAAAAGTTTTTGCCAATCTACATTTTTAACATGACTATTAGCTTAAGCAATGTGGCATGAAAATCAGGGTGTGACAGACCTACCCCCCTTACAAGAATCTCGTCCCCGAGATTCCCAGACTAGGCGTGGAAAGGAATACGGAGTCTTGGATACGGGGTAGTCTTCACTTCTTCTTGTTGGTTCTGCTTCCGAGTGGTGCTCCATGGAATCTTGAAGTACTTGGTGGCGTGGCTTCTTGCTTGTTGCCCTCTTTGATGCAGGTTGCTGAGGAGTCTCTGGTATGGGTTAGGTTGAGCTAGACGTCAAAGGCTCGGTGATCGATGTCCTTGCGGGGACCGGGCTAGTTAGGAAGTAAGAAGTACTTCTAGAGTGGTGACCCGTGGAATATTTGGTGTACGGTGGGTATCTCAGGTGGTAAATCTAGCTGGTAGCCGTCTACTATTTGATTGGCAGTGAACTTGAAGAAGGTCGATAAATCTTGGTGTGAGCGTCCCTTCGACACTGAAATGCTCGGTCCCTTCAAGAGGAGTGGTTTGCGGATACGCCCGGTCTTCGATGCGGAAGTTTATTTCCTAATGATGGTGGTTGATGTAGTCCTTCTTTCTTGACATGTCGGTCTTCAATTGTCTTCTAACCAGCTGCACAGCTCTCCCTTCGTCTTCGGGTAGTCAAGTATGTTGCCAAATAAAGATGACAACTAACTTGTCCAAGTTCTCCATGAAGTCTATGGGGTACACAATGTAGGCTTTGGTATTGGTGGTGGTCTCCGTTGAGTATTGGCAGGGGTCTTCTTGACTCATAGCCAAGGCCCGTGGTCGGGATCTGACCAGGTTGTGGCTTGGTGGGGCTTAAGGGTTTCAAGGATTCTAGTGAGTGAGTGAACGTTTATTATCTTATCCTTAAGCACGGTTTCTGAGATGCCAATAGCTCTATCTAGTACTCCGAACGAAAAAGCATCTTCTCGCATAAACCAACTTCAATCACCACTCATGCCATACATATCCTCATGACCCTCAAGAGGCGGTCTAACAAAATTGTACTTGTCTACGATCCCCAAATCCATATGTATGTCTACCCCTAAAATCCATGGGTAGATCATACATGCTGCTAAGCTTGAATTAAACTCCACAATCCAAACACTCAATCTATTCTTGCAAGGCTCATGATAATGCATCTCTATTCTAAGGAAACACGTCATATGCCATTCCAAGATTTTGTTTCCTTCCTATAGATCAACTCCAATAGCCCGGTAACTTCCATCAATCACCACATAATCCAATAATGCTACAATCCGATGTCCACGGTGTTCCACAAGATCTCAAGTCCCCATAATACCCAAATACTTGGAAGGGCTATGCATCACGATAGTATGTCCACCAAATTCCCATCATCAGGGTCAAGTAATCTCCATGGTCACGATTATATAGATCCCTAAATTAACTCCGACAAATAATCCAATCTCCTAGTTTATTGTCCACCGAGAAGCATGGTATCATGATCAGGATCATCGGTCTAAATCCAATTTACTCCGAACCATGCAGACATATCTAGCATCTATATCCAACCAGAATCACCTACTTAAACCAAATCTCATGCCCAATGAGAATTCCTACATTTTCCCCAAGTCATCCTCAAAATGCCAACTATCTCCCATCAATATTATCTGATCAAGTCAAATCCTTACACCTCCAAGAATTTCATCTTGCAACCATGATTGCCCTGCAAACCCAAGTTATTCCGGGGTGATGAAAGTTACGCCACCCCATTAATCATGACCCCATCAACATGAAAACCTCACAACCCATCAAGGTCTCAGATAATTCCTCGAGGTCACTGATATAAAGCCACCAAGTCATCTGTCTTATATCCTCAAATTGGTATATCTATGGCATCGTCAGTTCTTGTGCTATATTAGGATGAAAATGTGCTCACTCACTGTGTCCACTAGTTCCATTACGAACCCAGTGTTGTGCAAGGTTGCAGAGGCTTAACTGGTTCTCTTGCAATTCTATGGGTTAAGCACATGGTTAAGGATTCGTGCTAGAGTGTCTTGTGAAGTCTCAAAGGGTCTAGGAATGGGTCTCTAGCCTAGAGGTTTAAACATAACTTCATGGGGTTGCACTTGGTCATGGAGGTTGTAGCAGAGGTCTTCATTGTTAGTCGGTTGCCGAGTTGGAATCCTTGGTACTTCTTGTCTTGCTGGTCTTCAGCGGAGAAGAGAGAAGAGAGGGAAAAAGGCAGCATAGAGGAGGGAAATGCCTAAAGGGGGGGTTCTATAGTGCAGGTGCAAACAAACAGGTGCAAAAAGGCCGAAACAAAAGAAACAAGGCAAGGAAGATGACATAGCCATGCACTTGTTGCCTAGGGCAAAAGTGCGACTTATATCAAAACACAATCAATTAAAATCAAGCAACGCACAATCATGGTTCTATTCGAACCATCTTACGGACTCGACTGCGCATAGGGGGGACACGACTCATCCTACCCTAGGGGTTCTCGGACTCAGTGTCGTGACTTGTGCCTCGTGCAGTCTTCTGAGCTTTCCTCAGGTGTTGCTATGTCCCTTGTAGTTGCTTGATGAACAATCCAGGTTGAGTCTGAAGAATCTTCAACAACTTCTCGCATGAGGAGGTGATGTGATGAAGGTGTCTCCTTGTAGCTATCATTGACTTGGTCTTCTCTTGTCTCTTTAATCATGACGATCCCTTGTGCCTGCTGGGGCGTCGAGGGTACCAGGTAGGCAATCCGTATGCAATGACAATAACAAGGCATAATAGAGGTCCAACATGTCGGTTTCGTTGGTGACAACATCGACACCAAGAGCGGGGGACGAAGAGAACCGTTTTCCTGCTCACTATAGTGAGGCGGTCCAAATGGCGAGGTTCTCATCCACCGGTGGTTGCCGGCACAACAACGGTAGTGACAAGGTTACTCTATTAGCGAGGCATATCATGGTCTTGCATAACCCCTACCCTGGTCATCATAGGCCAATGTTGCATCATCTTGGGGCTCTGTCAAGGGTGTCACCATTTTCTGGGTCTTCACGCCCTCATTCCTCGAGGATGTATTTTCTGTTGGTATCGTCTTGTCGTGGTGTCGCCACTCTTGCGTTCAGAAGAGGTGAGTGTTTGGCAAGGTGTACTCCACAAGGATTACAGAAAATCCAGTGGTCAGGGGCATAGGGGTTCTAACGACCAAAAGTTTTGAACAGGAAGAGATCAAGTATAGCCTAGTTTTTTGAAAAAATGAGAAGGGAGAGAAGTATATATATAGTTTTGAAAACTAGTAATAGCTTTGAAAATAATTTTACCCTAACTAACGACCATGCTAACTAAGGCTTCCTACAGTCAGGATGGCTCTGATACCAGCTCTGTGGGGACCCCGACTTAAGAGTCGAGATCACCGAATGCACGTGTACAGTGATCCCAGAGATCAATGCTCACTAAACACACAGAATATGAATAACAAGAGTCTTACATCCATACATACCGTGTTACACAAATAGGACCATTAAGGTCAAAACTTGAGCATATCATCGCAGCGGAAATCTTCAATAATAACTTGGACCCATGCCATCTGCCTTAACCCTACAGGCATTCTGACTGGGAAGCGTCCTAGTTCGCATGTTCGTCTCCATAGAATTCTTCTTCAAATCTTGTTCTCTCATGCCTGGCCAATAAAATAACCAGTGGCAAGCCAATGAGTACTTTGAATGTACTCGCAAGCAACCCAAGTGTGATGACAGAATAATTATGCAAGGCTCTACTGCTAATTGGCAGTTTTGCGGAAAGCTAGTTTTTCATATGCAAACATGATCAACATATAACAAGGGCATGCATGTGTCTGCAACAAGTATCAGGAGGTTATAGACATCATTATCGAGAAAGAGTTGTAATCAACTCATGCTCAAGCTCATTGTGACTTCCTCAAGAATCACATCATCAATATCACTGAACCGTGTTGTTTCCTCACACACACACCAGGTTTCGCAAACTTTGGACGTAGCCCAAGAGCGGTTACCCAACTGTCCTTGACCGTGGACACGGCTATTCGAATAGTTTTACACTCTGCAGAGGTTGCGCACTTTACCCACTAGATCCGGGGAACTTCCGTGACATCCACGACCCGCGGTACCTCAAGTACCCGGGGTAAGCACCCGATCACTATCTTTCCCTAGGCGACACTAATATGGAGTCCACTCGATTGGTAGCAACCCCCGTGCCCCACATTTCACTTCTTAAGATTTTTGGAGCCTCGCTCCCATTTCACATACCACGGGCACGGGGTACCAACGGTGTGTTCGGTGCCCTGTGGAAACAGTCATGGCCGCCTATCCAAGCACGACCCCGTCCCGAGAGTGACCTCATGTCACCCCCGTCACTGGTAATGCGGGCACCATGCTAGTATCGACCTAGGTAATCAATAATGCCCTTTCCCATATAAGGGTAGAGTGGTTGCGCATGTAAGGTTGGAATAACGGTCGCAACTTAAACCAATCCGTTTTCAAAACAACACACACACTTGCCTCGGTACACCACTTCATCATCAAGTGGTTACCCGTCTCACCATCTCCCTCGGGCATAAGTGGCACCCGACGGGGTTTTCGAGAAGTCTTTTGAAAGTACTCTGCCTCCGTCACCATGCATATTCCCGTCCCATTTGCGTAGCCACTATTATAGCAACCTAACTACTCCCACCCACATAACCCTCATAGGAAGGTAGGGTCATGCTTGATGCAAGTTTCAATAGTAAGTAACAAGGGTAGCAACCAAAGTGGTCTCCACCTCACATGATTCCGATGCATTGATAATAAGGTGCTATGAGACATGCATAAAAAGGATTCTCGAACATGGTCAAAGGGTTGCTTGCCTTGTCCTTCGGAGTCTTCAAACCTTCTGGTCCATCTCCGAGTACTCCGTTTATTTCGTCAACTAACGATGGAAACAATCATAATAAGCAACACAACAAGCCAAATATAAAAGTGCTCTAAAAATAGGAGATACCTCTGGTCATATGAGAAATGACCATGGTGGTTTCATAGGTATTGGATCAATGGATAGTTTGGAACATTTCAATATGATGGAATCAAGGGGTTTATTGATTTGAAACAGGTGTACAGAAATATATTTTTGAAAGATGAGCAAAGGCACCCATTTAAAAAGTCATGATTTTAGAAGCATCTAGGAGTTGGTTTCACTGGATTTGGAGTTGAAATGAATTTCCTAGGATTTTGCAAAGTTGATAAATATGAAGAAATCGCTCCTTATTTGGTGGGGTACAGAAAGTATTAATAAAAATGTTCCAAAACTAAGTTTGGATATGATAAGCACCTAGGAATTTGAACCACTGCATTTGGATCAAATTTGAGCTCTCTGTGATTTTCCAAAGTTTATCACAGAAATAGAAAAATGACATTTTAATAATATTTGTGAAGGAAAAGTTTCTGGAAAAATGTGCATGTTGTACCAACAGGTAGATCAGGATTTTATGAACTACTAGAAATTTGAATCATCAAATTTGGAATTCATTTGAATTATTTATGTATTTATGAAATTGTCTGGTAAAAGAAAAAGGAAAAAGGGTTTAGGATTTACCTAGGGCATGCACAGGGCGCACGATAGCCACTAGGCCGGCCCAGAGCCTCAGCCTCGCGGCGCTTGGGCGACGTCGAAAGCGGCTTCCCGCAAGTGCGCCTTTGCGCGGGAGAGACGGGCTCGCCTGACGCCGCTTCCACTTAAACGGGCAGGGCCCTCCAGCTGGCTCACTGACGCGCGGGCCCCAGCACTCAGGCCGTCGCCTACCTCCCGCTCGAACAGAGCAGAGGCAGGGGAGGCGAGGCCGAACGGCGCCGGCGTTCCCCCCCAGCGATCCCAGCTACCTCCGGCGACGCCCAGCAAACTGGCGGGTTCAGGGGGTCACGCCGCGTCCGGAGAGGTGCGCCACGCCCTCGGGGGTGGTCCGCTGCGAGCGCAACGTCGGCCGTGGCGGAGGCCGGCGACGGTGAAGATGGGCACTGCGAGGAAGGCACGGGGAGGAAGGTCTGGCGTGCAGGGAGTGTCTGCGGTGGTGCTGGAGATCCTGTGGAGCGAAGGAGTGGAGGGGAGGGGGCCCTGGTGGTGCGAATTTGGGTGGAGGCCGGCGGCGAAACTCCGGCCAGGGAGGTGGCTGTAGGGCACGAGGGGGAAAATGGGCTGGTCCTGAGGATGTTCGGGAGAGAGAGGGAGCAAATGGGGCAGCGAGGAGGGTCTGGAACGGCCTTATGTAGCCGTCCCGCAGCTCAACGTGGACGCGGCGCATGGGTGGCCGCGGCAACGGCTCGGGAGGCCAGGAGAGAGGGCGAGGAGCTGTCTACGGCGTTCGTGGGACTTGAGTAGGGCACCAGGAAGAGAGAGGAGAAGCGGGGAGGTGCCAGAGCAGCGCGCGTGTGAGCGTGCTCATTGGAGCTCTCGGTGACCACGGTGCGTGTGCGAGCAGGGGCCGGAGAGAGAGAGACGAAGGAGGGGGCCGACCAGCTGCCGTGTCCCGGATGTCGAGGTGGCCTCGGGGGACACGATCCCAACGCCCTAGGCTGTCGGGTGCCTCGGGTAGGACGTGACTACAGTGCGGGAGCGCTCTGTAGCGCCCTCCAGAGCGCCTGTATGGCCGGCACGGCCGTGTCCTCCCTGCTCTGGTCGCGTCCACCTTGCCCAATGGTGTCTAGGGGGTCAGAGGAAGAGTAAAGTAGTGGGCTGTGGCCTTGGATGCCATGGAGAGGCACATGAGTGAGGAGGGAGGTGAAAGAGGAGGAGAAAGCTGCTGTCCAGAAGAGTAAAAATGGGGTTTTCACCCCTCAATCATTGAACTCTGGCCATGGGGAAGTTACTGGGGGTAGAAGATGACTAGGAGAAGCTGTGGTAAAAAGTTGAGCTCAAGTAGAATAGTAAAAGGGTGTAGAACAGTGGTTTTGGTAAAATGACAGAAGGTGTTTGATGCAGTTTTGGGCAAGCAAAATAACTCCACTTGACATGAGACTTAACAAGATCAAATGGCACATACATTTAGGCCCTTCCACCAAATTTGAGCTCATTTGGGCAAAGTTGCCAATACAACTTTTGTAAACCCTAGAAATCAACAGGAATGGATTTCTCAAGATTAGGTTAAGCAAATCATCTCTCCTTGATGCACCACTTGGTGTAGTATCATCATTTGGGGTTGTGAACATGCCCACAAAATTTTAGGCCCCAAGTAAAAAGTTGGCAATGTAGAGTTGTTCAAATTTGGATCTGGTCAGAAAGGGTTTTAGGGCACTTAGATCAAGTTTCCCTTCTCCAAAACTTGTGACATTTAGCATAGATGCATAATTACATCATTTTAGCATGTGCACCAAGTTTGAGAGCATTTGGACAAGTTAGGCAATGTAAAATTGCTCAAACTTCAAAATGGACAGAAATGGTTTTGAAGGTATCAGATGATGTTTCCTTCATCTTCAAGGCATGAGGCTTTGTAAGATCATCAAATATGTCATATTTGACATGATAGAATTTCCCTGGAATTTTTGGAGAATAATTCCTTTGTAAATATTTCAAAAGCTTGAAATATCTAGAAAGGGTTTTGGAAGGATTTGTCCAATATTTTGAACATGACCATGTGTTGAAACTCTTATATATGGACAATATATGTCCTATGAGTTTCCCTGAATTTTGGCAAATATTTTTGTAATAATTAAATAATTTTTCCCTATTTAAGACCATTTCTGGCCTTAAGAAAAAGCTTTTAAATAAAATATAAAAATAACTTTTAAAATTATAATTTTGTGGTTTATGGGAGTCCTATACCTAATAGGATTCAAATATACTTTTTGAAAGATTTTTCACACCCTAAATAAGGTACTTGTAGTGCAAACCTCAATTCAGGGGTTTTGGAAAACTAATTTTAGAAAATACTATTTCGCCAAAATATTTTTATAAGAAAATACTATACTGGTCTATACACATGGCATGATCATTGGGGAAAGGTTTTGGATCAAGGAGATGAAGTATAAGAGTTGGAGGATTTTTTTTCATTTTTAGAGCACTAGCAAATAGCAGACAAACAAAATCAAATCAAGCAATGTCCAAAACACTCAAAAGTTTTTGCCAATCCACATTTTTAGCATGACTATTAGCTTAAGCAATGTGGCATGACAATCAGGGTGTGACAGACCTACCCCCTTACAAGAATCTCGTCCCCGAGATTCCCAGACTAGGCGTGGAAAGGAATACGGAGTCTTGGATACGGGGTAGTCTTCACTTCTTCTTGTTGGTTCTGCTTCCGAGTGGTGCTCCATGGAATCTTGAAGTACTTTGTGGCGTGGCTTCTTGCTTGTTGCCCTCTTTGATGCAGGTTGCTGAGGAGTCTCTGGTATGGGTTAGGTTGAGCTAGACGTCAAAGGCTCAGTGATCGATGTCCTTGCGGGGACCGGGCTAGTTAGGAAGTAAGAAGTACTTCCAGAGTGGTGACCCATGGAATATTTGGTGTACGGTGGGTATCTCAGGTGGTAAATCTAGCTGGTAGCCGTCTACTATTTGATTGGCAGTGAACTTGAAGAAGGTCGATAAATCTTGGTGTGAGCATCCCTTCGACTCTGAAATGCTCGGTCCCTTCAAGAGGAGTGGTTTTGAGGGGATCAGATGATGTTTCCTTGATCTTCAAGGCATGAGGCTTTGTAAGATCATCAAATATGTCATATTTGACATGATAGAATTTCCTTGGAATTTTTGGAGAATAATTCCTTTGTAAATATTTCAAAAGCTTGAAATATCTAGAAAGGGTTTTGGAAGGATTTGTCCAATACTTTGAACATGACCATGTGTTGAAACTCTTATATATGGACAATATATGTCCTATGAGTTTCCCTGAATTTTGGCAAATATTTTTGAAATAATTAAATAATTTTTTCCCTATTTAAGACCATTTCTAGCCTTAAGAAAAAGCTTTTAAATAAAATATAAAAATAACTTTTAAAATTATAATTTTGTGGTTTATGGGAGTCCTATACCTGATAGGATTCAAATATACTTTTTGAAAGATTTTTCACACCCTAAATAAGGTACTTGTAGTGCAAACCTCAATTCAGGGGTTTTGGAAAACTAATTTTAGAAAATACTATTTGGCCAAAATATTTTTATAAGAAAATACTATACTGGTCTATACACATGGCATGATCATTGGGAAAAGGTTTTGTATCAAGGAGATGAAGTATAAGAGTTGGAGGATTTATTTGATTTTTAGAGCACTAGCAAACAGCAGACAAAAAAATCAAATCAAGCAATGTCCAAAACACTCAAAAGTTTTTGCCAATCCACATTTTTAGCATGACTATTAGCTTAAGCAATGTGGCATGAAAATCAGGATGTGACAGTTAGTCCCAAAAATAATATATAAGTGCATATTAAATCCCATTAAACATCCAAAATAGATAATATAATAGCATGGAACAATAAAAAAATTATAGATACATTGGAGACGTATCAAGCATCCCCAAGCTTAATTCCTGCTCGTCCTCGAGTAGGTAAATGATAAAAATATAATTTTTGATGTGGAATGCTACCCAACATAATTCTCAATGTAATTCTCTTTATTGTGGCATGAATGTTCAGATCCAAAAGATTCAAGACAAAAGTTTAATATTGACATAAGAATAATAATACTTCAAGCATACTAACAAAGCAATTATGTCTTCTCAAAATAACATGGACAAAGAAAGTTCATCCCTACAAAATCATATAGTTTGGCTATGCTCCATCTTCGTCACACAAAATACCCAAACCATGCACAACCCCGGTTTCAGACAAGCAATTGTTTAATACTTTGATTTTTTTCAAACTTTTTCAACTTTCACGCAATACATGAGCGTGAGCCATGGATATTGCACTATAGGTGGAATGGAGTGGTGGTTGTGGATAAGACAAAAAGAGGAAGATGGTCTCACATCAACTAGGCGTATCAATGGGCTATGGAGATCCCATCAATAGATATCAATGTGAGTGAGTAGGGATTGCCATGCAATGGATGCACTAGAGCTACAGATGTATGAAATCTCAACAAAAGAAACTAAGTGGGTGTGCGTCCAACTTGCTTGCTCACGAAGACCTAGGGCATTTGAGGAAGCCCATCGTTGGAATATACAAGCCCAGTTCTATAATGAAAATTCCCACTAGTATATGAAAGTGACTAAACAAGAGACCCTCTATCATGAAGACCATGGTGCTACTTTGAAGAACAAGTGTGGAAAAAAGATAGTAGCATCGTCCCCATTTTTTTGGGCCTTCCCCTTTTTTGGCCTTTTTTTATTTGGTCTTTCTCTTTTTTCCCGGACAATGCCCTAATAATTATGATCATCACACTTATATTTGTTTACAACTCAAAGATTACAACTCGATACTAGAACAAAACATGACTCTATATGGATGCCTCCGGCGGTGTATCGGGATGTGCAATGAATCAAGAGTGACATGTATGAAAAATTATGCATGGTGTGGCCTTTCCACAAATACGATGTCAACTTCATGATCATGCATGGTAATATGACAATGATGAAGCGTGTCATAATAAACGGAGTGGTGGAAAGTTGCATGGCATTATATCTCGGCATGGCTATGGAAATGCCATAATAGGTAGGTATGGTGGCTGTTTTGAGGAAGGTATATGGTGGGTGTATGGTACCGGCGAAAGTTGTGTGGTACAAGAGAGGCTAGCAATGGCGGAAGGGTGAGAGTGCGTATAATCCATGGACTCAACATTGGTCATAAAGAACTCACATACTTATTGCAAAAATCTACAAGTCATGAAAAGAAAGTACTACACGCATGCTCCTAGTGGAAGGGTCGGTAGGAGTTAACTATCGCGCGATCCCGACCTCCACACAAAGGATGAGAATCAAAGAAATACCTCATGCTTCAAATTTGTCACACAACGGTTACCATACGTGCATGCTACGGGACTTGCAAACCTCAACACAAGTATTTCTCAAATTCACAACTACTCTACTAGCATGGATCTAATATCACCATCCTCATATCTCAAAGCAATCATCAAGCATCAATCTTCTCATAGCATTCAGTGCACTTTATATGAAAGTTTTTATTATACCCATCTTGGATGCCTATCATATTAGGACTAATTTTATAGCCAAAGAAAATTACCATGCTGTTCTAAGGGACTCTCAGAATAATATAAGTGAAGCATGAGAGATCAATAATTTCTATAAAATAAAACCACCACCGTGCTCTATAAAGATATAAGTGAAGCACTAGAGCAAATTTCTATAGCTCAAAAGATATAAGTAAAGCACATAGAGTATTCTAATAAATTCCGATTCATGTGTGTCTCTCCCAAAAGGTGTGTACAGCAAGGGTGATTGCGGTAAACTAATAAGAAAAGACTCACATCATACAAGACGCTCCAAGCAAAACACATATCATGTGGTGAATAAAAATATAGTCTCAAGTAAAGTTACCGATAGACGAAGACAAAAGAGGGGATGCCTTCCCGGGGCATCCCCAAGCTTAGGATTTTGCTTGTCCTTCAATTTTACCTTGGCATGCCTTGGTAATCCCCAATCTTAGGCTCTTGCCACTCTTTATTCCATAGTCCATCAAATCCTTACCCAAAAACTTGAAAACTTCACAACACAAAACTCAACAGAAAATCTCATGAGCTCTGTTAGTATAAGAAAACAAACCACCACTTTAAGTTACTATAATGAACTCATTCTTCACTTATATTGGTGTTAAATCTACTGTATTACAACGTCTCTATGGTTCATACCCCCGATACTACTCACAGATTCATCAAAATAAGCAAACAACACACGAAAAACAGAATCTGTCAAAAACAGAACAGTCTGTAGTAATCTGTAACTTTCGAATACTACTGTAACTCTAAAAATTCAGAACTAAATTGGTGGACGTGAGGAATTTTTCTATTAATAATCTGCAAAAAGAATCAACCTAAAATCACTCTCCAGTAAAAAATGGCAGCTAATCTCGTGAGCGCAAAAGTGTCTGTTTTTTTACAGCAAGATTGCAAAGACTTCACCCAAGCCTTACCAAAGGTTGTACTTAGCAAAAACACTAATTAAAACACAAAACCACATCTAAACAGAAGCTAGATGAATTATTTATTACTAAACAGAAGTAAAAACAAATAAAATAAAATTGGGTTGCCTCCCAACAAGCGCTATCGTTTAACGCCCCTAGCTAGGCATAAAACAAGAATAGATCTAGGAATTGCCATCTTTGTGTGGGGACCCCGACTTGGAAGTCGAGATCACCGAATGCACGTGTACAGTGATCCCAGAGATCAATGCTCACTGAACACACAGAAGCTGAAATAACAAGAGTCTTACATCCATACAAATAGTCTTACACGAAATTAAGGCCATTATGGCCAAGTCTTACATAGGTAGAGCCTCACGGGCTGAATAGCAAATAACTCAAGTAGCGGAAGTCTTCGATAAAACGGGTAGAACCCATGCCATCTGCCTTAACCCTACAGGCATTCTGACTGGATAGCGTCCTAGTTCGCATGGTCGTCTCCAAAGAACTCTTCCTCATAATCCTGCTCTTCCATGCCTGGCCAATTAAATAACCAGTGGCAAGCCAATGAGTACTTTGAATGTACTCGCAAGCAACCCATGATGTGGTTCAAGTAACAATGCAATTAGAATAATAATGAACGATCTAGCAAGAGGCTAGAACAATATGATATCATCAAGCTTATGCATCAATAACCTCGCGTAACCTCGAAGACAGGTTACCGACATCAACATGAATATATTCATCTCACTGAGTCAAGTCACCATCTTGACTCATCACACACAATGTATCACCAAAGAAGTAAAATTCTGGACATAGTTTAAGTAGCACCACCCAACTGTCCATGACCGTGGACACGGCTATTCGAATAGTTTTACGCTCTGCAGAGGTTGCGCACTTTACCCACAAGATCCGGGGAACTTCCGTGTCATCCACGACCCGCGGTACCTCAAGTACCCGGGGTAAGCACCCGGTCATTACCTTTCCTTAGACGACACTAACATAGAGTCCACTCGTTGGCACACGGCCCTCGGGTACAAACAATAGATCACGGGACTTGCCCAAATTTCAATGTTCACGCGTACCCGAAGGGACCAACGGTGTGTCCGGTGCCCTGTGAAAACAGTCATGGCCGCCTATCCAAGCACGACCCCGTCCCGGGAAAGACCTCAAGTCTTCCCGTCACTAGTAATGCGGGCACTATGCTAGTATCGACCTAAGTAATCAGTAAAGCCCCGTCCCATAAGGGGTAGTGTGGTTGCACATGTTTGGTTGGGACGGTAGTCACACATAAATCTAATCCATCATTCCACCATGCACATGATATTACCGGCACATCACTTCTTTCTCAAGTGATGACCTAACACTTCATCACCCTCGGGCATTAGGGGCACCCGATGGGTTCATGCAAAGTTTCCACTACGGGGGTTCATATCACACATGCATCATATGAGCATCAAGTCCAACTATTGCATGTCATCTAGCATGTAGCAAGATCAACAATAAAGCATGCATCATGTGGTGGTTCATCTAGGTTACCATCGTAACCCTAATCATCATGTATCGGAAACCAACGGGTTCCGAGGAACAAGTGTATCATGGTCATAGGGCTGCTTGCCTGGATTGGCTTGGTCTTCAAAGTCTTCTAGTCCTTCTCCTTCTTCTTCCACAGCAACTTCGTCAAATACGGGATCTATACGTCACATAATAATAACGGAAAAAAATAAGAATACAAATAGAACAGAAAAACCAAAGTGCTCAGAAAAATGTCATCTCATTTTTGTAAAATACTAGAGGGTTTTCTAAGATGGGGAAAAATCCTAGTTGGAGTTTTGGAGTTGCAGAATAGGATATATTGATATTTGAACAGGAGTTATACTGCTCAAATTTAAATTTAAATTTGAACAGTACAGAAAAGTTCCATGGATTTGAATGAAAGTAGTACCATTAAATAGGTTGGAATATTACAAGATTTTAGGAGTTGGAATTATTTAATTTGGATCAATATTCTTTTCTGCATAAATGTTAGAAACATTAACAGAAAAGAAAAAGGAAAAAGGGTTCCTGTGCACTGGGCCAGAAGTGGCCACAGTGCACGGCCCAGACGGCTCGGCCTGGCCGCACGGGGCCAGCGCGCGCGCACGTCAGGTTTCAAACCTGACGGGCGGGGCCCGTGGGTCAGTGGCTCAGAGGAGGGGAGAGAGATGGGAGGATGACAGGCGGGGCCCGCCTGTCATCTCTAACCCCGCGGTCACGGCGGCGGCGAGCTCACCGGCGATGACTCCGGCCACGGCGACGGCAACGGAGGGCAGGGTCGAGCTCAGCGTCGTGTCGCGGTTGCAACGGTGGTGGTGCGGCACGGCGGGGAGCCCTGGTTCGCCGGCGACGAGGTGCGACGGTGGAGGCTCGTCGGAGGTCCGTTGCAGCGGCTGCTTCCGACTGCAAACAGAGGGGGAAGGAGAGGGGAAAGAGTCAGTGGCGTGCTGCGGTTCCGAAACGGGCGGAAAGAGAGGCCGGGGAGGCCTGTACCTCGAGATCGCCGGCGGCCCGACGCGGCGGAGCTCCGGTCGATCCCGAGCACTTGTGCGCTCCGGGGCTGAACTGAGGGTGCAGGAGGGACTAGGGGAGAGTGGTGAGGCTGGTGGTGGTGTTGGAAGAGCTCGGGGAGGCCTATTTATAGGGCCCCGACGAGGACCCGTGGTCCAGTGCGCCGGCGAGCTCCGGCTCGTCGCTACAGCGCACGGGAGGCTGCGGGAGTGAGTCAGGGGTGTTGCTGGACGAGTCCCACGCCCAGCTGAGGCAAGAGGAGGAGCGGGGGAGCAGCAGGGAGGCGCGCGCGTGTGGAGCAGAAGACTGGCCGAAGCGGGCGGCCGGTGCGCGTGCGGCGACGCTCACTGGAGGGCGCAGGAGGAGGGGGGGACAGCGCCGGTGACGTTGCGGACGTCGAGGCGCCTCGACTGGCGCGAGGGGGAGGCTCGAGGTGGTCGGGGACCAACGATTGGCCCGAGCCAGCGTGTGAGCCGCACTGTTCACGCGCTCTGGAGCGCGCGTATGGCTGGCGTCAGCACGCTCTCGCCAGCTTGGTCCATTCCAGCGTGCCCAACAGTGTCTGGTGAGTAGAGGGAGTAGTAAAGAATTGCCCTAAGGCCTTGGATGCTCTGTGGTGTAGAGAGAGAGGGAGGGTGCTGGTAAAAATGGTGAAAGATGGGTGCACAGTAGGGTAAAGTTGGGGTTTCACCCCCCCCCCCAATCATGGAGATGAGGTGCTGGGGGAGTTACTGGGGTTTGCTAGTAACCCCATGAGTCTGTGGTAAAGAGCTGAGGCCATGGAGAAAAGTGAAAGTGGTAAAAGTAGAGGTTTTAAGATTTCTGCAGAAGGTGTTTGATCATGGTTTGATCAAGTAAATGAGGTCCAATTGACATGGCACTTTACAGGGTTGAAAGACATGAGAAAATAGGGTGCTTCACCAAATTTGGCCCCATTTGGAGAAACTAGCCAATGTAACTTTGGTGAACCCTAGAAATCAACAGAAACAGTTTCATCTTGATTGAGTCAAGCTAATCATCTCCCCTTGATGCACCACTTGGTGTAGCATCATCATTTGGGGTATTGATCATGCTCACAAAGTTTGAGGCTCCAGATAAAAAGTTGGTAATGTAAAGTTGTTCAAATTTGCATTTGAACAGAAAGGGTTTTGAGGTGATCTGATCAAGTTTCTCTATTCCAAATCTTGTGCCATTTGGTCTAGGTGCCTTATTAGGCTATCCTAGCATGTGCACCAAGTTTGAGAGCATTTGGACAAGTTTGGCAATGTAGAGTTGCTCAAACTTCAAATATGGACAGAATGGTTATGAAGGGGTTTGAGGAGGTTTCCTTGATCTCCAATGCATGAGGCTTTGCAAGATCATCAAATATGTCATATATGACATGATAGAATTTCCCTGGAATTTTTGGAGAAAAATTCCTTTGTAAATATTTCAAAAGCTTGAAATATCCAGAAAGGGTTTTAGAGGGCTTAGCCCATTATTTTGAACATGACCAAGTGTTGAAACTCTTATATATGGACAATATATGTCCTCTGAGTCTCTCTGAATTTTGGCAAATATTTTTGAAACAGTTAAATAATTTTCCCCTATTAAAGACCATTTCTGGCCTTAAGAAAAAGCTTTTAAATAAAATAGGAAAATAACTTTTAAAATTATACCTTTGTGGTTTCTGGGAGTCCTATGTCTACTAGGTCTCAAATAAACCTTTTGAAATAATTTTCACACCCTTAATCAAGTACTTGCAGTGCAAATCTCAATTCAGGGGTTTTTGGAAAACTAAATTTATAAAATACTTTTTGGCCAAATTAATTTTATAAGAAAATACTATACTGTTATATAACACTTGGCATGATCATTGGGCAGAAGTTTTGGATAAGGAGATGAAATCTACAAGAGGTCATAGTTGACTTTAATGAGCACATGAAAAAGCAATTGAAGAAAACTCAATTCCAAATAAAAGCCAAATGATGCTAAAAAATTTTGCTGGTCCAAATTTTCATGCTTCAAAGTTACAAATAACATGTTACAAAATGCAGGGTGTGACAGACCTACCCCCCTTACAAGAATCTCATCCCCGAGATTCCTAAACTAGGGCTTAAAAGAGGTCGGGAAACTCGGATCTAAGATAGTCTTCTCGTTCCCAGGTTGCTTCTGCTTCGGTGTGGTTGCTCCATTGGACCTTGAAGTACTTGATGATACGGCTCCGCGTACGTCGTTCTGCTTCGTCCAGAATACGAATGGGCTTCTCGCGGTAGGTCAAATCAGGCTGCAGATCAATGGCTTGGTGATCCACATCCTTGTAGAGACTGGGCTTGTCTGGAACTTGGAGACATTTCCGGAGTTGTGACACATGGAACACATTGTGCACATCGGATAGCTCAGGTGGTAGTTCCAACTGATAAGCCACTTCTCCTCGTCGTGCAGTGATCTCAAAGGGTCCAATGAACCTTGGTGCGAGCTTCCCCTTGACATGGAAATGCTTGGTTCCCTTCAGAGGAGTCACCCACAGGTACACATGGTTCCCAACATGGAAACTCATGTCTCGGCGTCGAGTGTCAGCATAACTCTTTTGCCTTGACTTGGCTGCCTTTAATCGCTCTCTGACTAGTTGGACTTGCTCTTCTGCTGCGCGGAGAACATCTGGTCCAAAGACTAGTCCTTCTCCAGTCTCTGACCAGTTGAGGGGTGTGCGACATATGCGTCCGTACAATGCCTCAAATGGTGCCATCTGAAGGCTTGACTGGTAACTGTTGTTATAGGAGAACTCGACAAAAGGGAGACAGTCTTCCCACTTGGCTCCATATGCCAGGACACAGGCTCGGAGCATGTCTTTGAGAATCTGATTGACTCGCTCAGTTTGACCTCCGGTCTGTGGGTGGAAAGCTGTGCTGAAAGACAACTTGGTTCCCAAGGCTTCTTGGAACTTCTTCCAGAACCTTGAGGTGAACTGGGTTCCTCGATCTGACACAATCTCCTTGGGAACACCGTGAAGACTTACGATTCGGTCGATGTAGAGAGCTGCCAGCCGGTTGCCATCATAAGTGGTCTTGACAGGAATGAAATGAGCTACCTTGGTCAAATGATCGACTATGACCCAGATAGAGTCATGTCCTCCATTCGACCTTGGTAATCCAGTGACGAAGTCCATTCCGACTTTGTCCCACTTCCACTCAGGAACCTTGAGTGGTTGAAGCAATCTAGCGGGTCGCTGATATTCAGCCTTGACCTTTTGGCACACATCACACTTTGCAACATAGGTTGCAATCTCTCTCTTCATACCGTGCCACCAGAATCGTGCCTTCAAGTCTTGGTACATCTTGGTTCCACCGGGGTGGATGGAATACGGGGTGTCGTGGGCTTCTTGCAGAATCAGCGTCTTCAACTCGGGGCTGTTTGGTACGCAGAGACGACCTTTGTACCAAACAATCCCGTGCTCGTCTTCGGAGAATCCTGGGGCCTTGCCCATCTTCATCTTCCTCTTGATACCTTCAATGCTCGCGTGTCCATCTTTAGCCTTCTTGACTTCGTCCATCAGGGTTGGTCTGACTTCCAAATGGTCCAGAAATCCGGGGGTGACCAATTCCAAACTGAATTGTTCGATCTCCTTAAACAAGGCTGGTTGTCTTTCTCGAATAATGACATTCAAGGAGCAAGCCTTCCTGCTTAAGGCATCGGCCACCACGTTGGCCTTCCCAGGGTGATACTGAACACTGAGGTCATAATCCTTGATGAGTTCCAACCATCTCCGCTGCCTCATGTTCAACTCTTTTTGGGTGAAAATATACTTCAGACTTTTGTGGTCTGTGTAAATCTCACACCGTTTCCCTAGGAGGTAATGCCGCCATGTCTTCAAGGCATGAACTACTGCCGCTAGCTCAAGATCGTGAGTAGCGTAGTTCTCCTCATGAGGTCGTAGCTGCCTGGAGAGGTATGCTATGACGCGGCCTTCTTGCATCAAAATGCTTCCCAATCCGGTTCGAGAGGCATCACAATATATCACGAACTCCTTGTGAATATCAGGTGTTGCCAGAACTGGGGCGGTGGTCAATCTCTTCTTGAGCTCTTGGAAGCTCTCTTCGCATTTTGGCGTCCACTCGAACTTCTTGTCCTTTTTGAGGAGCTGAGTCATTGGTCGTGCAATGCTAGAGAATCCTTCCACGAACTTGCGGTAATAGCCCGCCAATCCGAGGAAGCTTCTGACTTCCTTGACGGTCGTTGGAGATTGCCATTGGGTCACAGCTTCGACTTTTGCTGGATCAACAGATAATCCTTCCTCGGTCAAGACATGACCTAAGAATCCAACCTTGTGCAGCCAAAACTCACACTTGCTGAACTTGGCATACAGTTGGTGCTCACGAAGCTTATCTAGGACCATCCTCAAATGCTGCTCATGCTCTTCCTCCGACTTCGAGAACACGAGGATGTCATCAATGAAGACAACAACGAACTTGTCCAATTATTCCATGAAGACTTTATTCATGAGATACATGAAATAAGCTGGGGCATTGGTTAACCCAAAAGACATGACCGTGCACTCGTACAGGCCATATCTGGTTACGAATGCCGTCTTCGGAATATCTTGGGGTCTGATCTTCAGCTGGTAATACCCAGATCTGAGGTCGATCTTGGAGAATACCTTGGCTCCGCTGAGTTGATCAAACAGATCTTCGATCTTAGGAAGTGGGTACTTGTTCTTGATTGTAACTTCATTGAGGGAACGATAGTCAATGCATAAGCGGATGGTACCGTCCCTCTTTGCCACAAACAGAACAGGAGATCCCCAAGGGGAGGCACTCGGGCGGATAAATCCTTTCCATAGCTGGTCTTCTAGCTGCTTCTTCAACTCGGCTAATTCTTCCGTCCCCATTCTATAAGGCTTCTTATAGATGGGTCCTGCTCCGGGCACGAGCTCGATGATGAACTCAATGTCACGGTCAGGGGGCATTCCCGGTAGTTCATCCGGAAAGACATCAGGATACTCACATACCACCGGTACTTGGTCTAGCCAAACTTCAGACAGACAGTTGATTTTAGCGGCTTGAGCGAAAGAGGAGTTGGGGGCAAACTTGACTTCTACACCTTGGTCATTGTTCACAGTGACTGTCCGATTGGCACAGTCTAACAAGCCTTGGTGCTTGCTGAGCCAATCCATCCCTAAGATCACATCCAAGCCTTGCGATCTTAGGATGATAAGGTCTGCTAGGAAGTCTACACCGTTAATGGTAATACCGACTCCTTTACAGCCTATCTTGGCTCTCATCTCGGCTCCGGGGGTTTGTACCACCATAGGGTTATTCAGGGGTGTAGGGGTCATGCCACTTTTTAATGCAAATCTCTGAGTGACAAATGAATGCGTTGCTCCAGAATCAAACAAGACAGTTGCAGGTGCTGAGTTGACAAGGAACGTACCCAGCACGACGTCCGGGTCTTCCTGGGCTTCTTCAGCAGTGACGTGATTCACACGCCCCTTCCCATAGTTTGGCGGATTGCGAGGAGCTGGGTTCCTTGGTGGCATTCCACGGCCTTGACCCTGGTTCTGCGCATTGGGGCGCGGGGCATCAGGCTTCTTATTGGGGCACACCCTGGAGATGTGTCCGGGCTGACCACACCCAAAACAAGTGACTTGATTTGGAGTGTTGATCTTGTTGCCACCATTGGTATTGGGGTTGAAAGCTGGCCTGGGGTTGGCACGAGGTGCAGGAGCTCTTGGCTGCTGATAGGTTGGCTTGGCCGAGGCTGACTGCCACGGACGAGGCTTCTGGTTGCTGGAACTTCCCTTACTGATCAACTTGCGTTTGCGAGTGTCTTCCAAAGCACGCCGCTTGCCTTCAAGCATAAGTGCCTTGTTTACCAGGTCAGGGAAAGACGGGCAGTCGCACACGACAAGCGAATACTGCAGAGTCTGATTAAGGCCTTCCATGAAGCGCTCCCTTTTGGCAGCATCAGTGCTGACATCCTCAGGGGCATACCTTGACAGAATACTGAACTTCTGCATGTACTCCGTGACAGTGCCACTTCCTTGCTTCAGGGCTCGGAACTCGCGCTTTTTGATAGCCATGACTCCAGAAGGAATGTGGGCCTTGCGGAATTCTGCCTTGAAGTTAACCCAAGTGATGTCTTGTTCAGCATGCATGACCTTGAATCCATCCCACCAAGCTCTTGCGGTTCCCCCGAGGCAGTGGGCTGCATAAGCCACCTTCTCGCGATCTTCGGTGCATCCGACTAGTTCCAGAATCTCCTCAATGGAACGGACCCAGTCATCAGCATCCAGGGGTTCAGCAGTCTCGATGAAGGTTGGCGGTGCATGCTTCTTGAACTCTGCCAACGTGGAACGTCCATTGCCATTCCCCGCCGGTTGGCGGTTGTTGGCAACAGCTTGAGCAATCAGCTGAAGAGCTGCAGTGTTGGCTTGGCGTTCCTCTCGGAAAGCTTGGAGAAGCTGAGCCATGTCCATGCTTGGAGGAGGTGGTGGTGGAGCTTGGTCGTTGGTTTGGTCGTGGTCTGCCTCTGGCTGAGAGGATGCTCCGGCTTCGGGCTGCTGGGTAGAGGTACCAGTACGAGTTACAATAGGCATCCTGTTGGAGCGGTAAAAGGTCTCATGACTCGGAAGAGGAAAAGCAGATAGATAGGTGCCTAGTAAGGGGGTGGGTGTGACACTAAATCAAAATTATGCAAGGGCCGAGAGGCCAAAACACATTCATTAAAATCCAAATGGGTGATGTAGTCGTTTACACATTCCCGAAGGAAGATTACGACTTACATCCAGACACGACAAAAGCTAGCACTAGGTGGTTTCATATGAACCATACAAGGACTCGACTGCGCATAGGGGTTACACGACCTATCCTATCGTAGGGGTTAAAACGGGCATATCCGAGTAGCGAATAATGCCTAAGCGGCGGAATGCTCGGTCGCGTATTCCGGCTCTTCCGGGTCTTCCTCCTTGTCTTCATCTGACTGAGCTCCCTTTTCACTTGAGGGAGTGGGGGAGTGGAGGAGTTGGATGCGACGGTGCTTCGACGGTGGTGCAGGGAAAAGCTTGCGATATTCCCTTGCTGTCATCCGGCGTCGCCGAGGTGGTTCTTCTCCCTTGGAAGACACATCCTCGGAGGGTCTTCCGCCTCGATATGCGATAGCGGATTGTCCAGAAGGTGCTCCTTCCTTCTTAATCCTGTTTGCCTTCTCTTGAGCTCGACGAAGAAGTGCCTTGGTCTTGTAAAGTTCTTCTCGAAGCTTCATTGATTCCGAGGCCAAGTCTTGTGCCAAGCTGTCGGCACATAGACTGAAGTAGGTCTGGAACCGAAGCGAGAGTCCATCCTTCAGTGGAGGGGCTAGTGCGCTGCTTTCTTCGTCACCTTCCTTCCGGTAAGGTAAGAAGCGAGTTGCCATCTTGGCTGCCATCTCCGGAAGAAGCTCGCGGAGACGGGTTAGTGCCTTGAGTGCAGCAGCCTCGGCAGCAAGTGGTAGTGTCGTCATCTGGGGTCCCTCGAAGAACCAACTTGTGGGAGGATCGTTTGCCTTCACGATCACTTCCACATGGTACTCCACCTCAGTATCGCTCACCCAATGCTCATGGTAGGTGAGGATGGGTGCTCGGTGGAACTGACACTCCTGGAGGCTATCCTCGAGAAGTAGGGGAAACCCAGTGGTCAGGTGCTCTTCGGGAACAGCGGCCATCTACAAAGGTGGAATAGGAGGGGTTAATAAACTGAGGAAATCTCAGGTTTAGAAAAGAAGAGAGGTTCAGAAGGTTTTGAAAAAGGGGTCTCATCTATCTAACGCCCATGCTAACTAAGGCTTCCTACAGTCAGGATGGCTCTGATACCAGCTCTGTGGGGACCCCGACTTGGAAGTCGAGATCACCGAATGCACGTGTACAGTGATCCCAGAGATCAATGCTCACTGAACACACAGAAGCTGAAATAACAAGAGTCTTGCATCCATACAATTAGTCTTACACGAATTAAGGCCATTATGGCCAAGTCTTACATAGATAGAGTCTCACGGGCTGAATAGCAAATACTCAAATAGCGGAAGTCTTCGATAAAACGAGTAGAACCCATGCCATCCGCCTTAACCCTACAGGCATTCTGACTGGGATAGCGTCCTAGTTCGCATGGTCGTCTCCAAAGAACTCTTCCTCATAATCCTGCTCTTCCATGCCTAGCCAATTAAATAACCAGTGGCAAGCCAATGAGTACTTTGAATGTACTCGCAAGCAACCCATGATGTGGTACAAGTAACAATGCAAGTGAATAATAATGAACAATCTAGCAGGAGGCTAGAACAATATGCTATCATCAAGCTTATGCATCAATAACCTCGCGTAACCTTGAGAACAGGTTACCGACATCAACATGAATATGATTCATCTCATCGAGCCAATTCACCACCTTGACTCACATACACACGCATGTTTCTCAAACATTGGACGTAGCCCAAGAGCGGTTACCCAACTGTCCATGACCGTGGACACGGCTATTCGAATAGTTTGACACTCTGCAGAGGTTGCGCACTTTACCCACAAGATCCGGGGAACTTCCGTGTCATCCACGACCCGCGGTACCTCAAGTACCCGGGGTAAGCACCCGGTCATTACCTTTCCTTAGACGACACTAACATAGAGTCCACTCGTTGGCACACGGCCCTCGGGTACAAACAATAGATCACGGGACTTGCCCAAATTTCAATGTTCACGCGTACCCGAAGGGACCAACGGTGTGTCCGGTGCCCTGTGAAAACAGTCATGGCCGCCTATCCAAGCACGACCCCGTCCCGGGAAAGACCTCAAGTCTTCCCGTCACTAGTAATGCGGGCACTATGCTAGTATCGACCTAAGTAATCAGTAAAGCCCCGTCCCATAAGGGGTAGTGTGGTTGCACATGTTTGGTTGGGACGGTAGTCACACATAAATCTAATCCATCATTCCACCATGCACATGATATTACCGGCACATCACTTCTTTCTCAAGTGATGACCTAACACTTCATCACCCTCGGGCATTAGGGGCACCCGATGGGTTCATGCAAAGTTTCCACTACGGGGGTTCATATCACACATGCATCATATGAGCATCAAGTCCAACTATTGCATGTCATCTAGCATGTAGCAAGATCAACAATAAAGCATGCATCATGTGGTGGTTCATCTAGGTTACCATCGTAACCCTAATCATCATGTATCGGAAACCAACGGGTTCCGAGGAACAAGTGTATCATGGTCATAGGGCTACTTGCCTGGATTGGCTTGGTCTTCAAAGTCTTCTAGTCCTTCTCCTTCTTCTTCCACAGCAACTTCGTCAAATACGGGATCTATACGTCACATAATAATAACGGAAAAAAATAAGAATACAAATAGAACAGAAAAACCAAAGTGCTCAGAAAAATGTCATCTCATTTTTGTAAAATACTAGAGGGTTTTCTAAGATGGGGAAAAATCCTAGTTGGAGTTTTGGAGTTGCAGAATAGGATATATTGATTTTTGAACAGGAGTTATACTGCTCAAATTTAAATTTAAATTTGAACAGTACAGAAAAGTTCCATGGATTTGAATGAAAGTAGTACCATTAAATAGGTTGGAATATTACAAGATTTTAGGAGTTGGAATTATTTAATTTGGATCAATATTCTTTTCTGCATAAATGTTAGAAACATTAACAGAAAAGAAAAAGGAAAAAGGGTTCCTGTGCACTGGGCCAGAAGTGGCCACAGTGCACGGCCCAGACGGCTCGGCCTGGCCGCACGGGGCCAGCGCGCGCGCACGTCAGGTTTCAAACCTGACGGGCGGGGCCCGTGGGTCAGTGGCTCAGAGGAGGGGAGAGAGATGGGAGGATGACAGGCGGGGCCCGCCTGTCATCTCTAACCCCGCGGTCACGGCGGCGGCGAGCTCACCGGCGATGACTCCGGCCACGGCGACGGCAACGGAGGGCAGGGTCGAGCTCAGCGTCGTGTCGCGGTTGCAACGGTGGTGGTGCGGCACGGCGGGGAGCCCTGGTTCGCCGGCGACGAGGTGCGACGGTGGAGGCTCGTCGGAGGTCCGTTGCAGCGGCTGCTTCCGACTGCAAACAGAGGGGGAAGGAGAGGGGAAAGAGTCAGTGGCGTGCTGCGGTTCCGAAACGGGCGGAAAGAGAGGCCGGGGAGGCCTGTACCTCGAGATCGCCGGCGGCTCGACGCGGCGGAGCTCCGGTCGATCCCGAGCACTTGTGCGCTCCGGGGCTGAACTGAGGGTGCAGGAGGGACTAGGGGAGAGTGGTGAGGCTGGTGGTGGTGTTGGAAGAGCTCGGAGAGGCCTATTTATAGGGCCCCGACGAGGACCCGTGGTCCAGTGCGCCGGCGAGCTCCGGCTCGTCGCTACAGCGCACGGGAGGCTGCGGGAGTGAGTCAGGGGTGTTGCTGGACGAGTCCCACGCCCAGCTGAGGCAAGAGGAGGAGCGGGGGAGCAGCAGGGAGGCGCGCGCGTGTGGAGCAGAAGACTGGCCGAAGCGGGCGGCCGGTGCGCGTGCGGCGACGCTCACTGGAGGGCGCAGGAGGAGGGGGGGACAGCGTCGGTGACGTTGCGGACGTCGAGGCGCCTCGACTGGCGCGAGGGGGAGGCTCGAGGTGGTCGGGGACCAACGATTGGCCCGAGCCAGCGTGTGAGCAGCACTGTTCACGCGCTCTGGAGCGCGCGTATGGCTGGCATCAGCACGCTCTCGCCGGCTTGGTCCATTCCAGCGTGCCCAACAGTGTTTGGTGAGTAGAGGGAGTAGTAAAGAATTGCCCTAAGGCCTTGGATGCTCTGTGGTGTAGAGAGAGAGGGAGGGTGCTGGTAAAAATGGTGAAAGATGGGTGCACAGCAGGGTAAAGTTGGGGTTTCACCCCCCCAATCATGGAGATGAGGTGCTGGGGGAGTTACTGGGGTTTGCTAGTAACCCCATGAGTCTGTGGTAAAGAGCTGAGGCCATGGAGAAAAGTGAAAGTGGTAAAAGTAGAGGTTTTAAGATTTCTGCAGAAGGTGTTTGATCATGGTTTGATCAAGTAAATGAGGTCCAATTGACATGGCACTTTACAGGGTTGAAAGACATGAGAAAATAGGGTGCTTCACCAAATTTGGCCCCATTTGGAGAAACTAGCCAATGTAACTTTGGTGAACCCTAGAAATCAACAGAAACAGTTTCATCTTGATTGAGTCAAGCTAATCATCTCCCCTTGATGCACCACTTGGTGTAGGATCATCATTTGGGGTATTGATCATGCTCACAAAGTTTGAGGCTCCAGATAAAAAGTTGGTAATGTAAAGTTGTTCAAATTTGCATTTGAACAGAAAGGGTTTTGAGGTGATCTGATCAAGTTGCTCTATTCCAAATCTTGTGCCATTTGGTCTAGGTGCCTTATTAGGCTATCCTAGCATGTGCACCAAGTTTGAGAGCATTTGGACAAGTTTGGCAATGTAAAGTTCCTCAAACTTCAAATATGGACAGAATGGTTATGGAGGGGTTTGAGGAGGTTTCCTGGATCTCCAATGCATGAGGCTTTGCAAGATCATCAAATATGTCATATATGACATGATAGAATTTCCCTGGAATTTTTGGAGAAAATTTCCTTTGTAAATATTTCAAAAGCTTGAAATATCCAGAAAGGGTTTTAGAGGGCTTAGCCCATTATTTTGAACATGACCAAGTGTTGAAACTCTTATATATGGACAATATATGTCCTCTGAGTCTCTCTGAATTTTGGCAAATATTTTTGAAACAGTTAAATAATTTTCCCCTATTAAAGACCATTTCTGGCCTTAAGAAAAAGCTTTTAAATAAAATAGGAAAATAACTTTTAAAATTATACCTTTGTGGTTTCTGGGAGTCCTATGTCTACTAGGTCTCAAATAAACCTTTTGAAATAATTTTCACACCCTTAATCAAGTACTTGCAGTGCAAATCTCAATTCAGGGGTTTTTGGAAAACTAAATTTATAAAATACTTTTTGGCCAAATTAATTTTATAAGAAAATACTATACTGTTATATAACACTTGGCATGATCATTGGGCAGAAGTTTTGGATAAGGAGATGAAATCTACAAGAGGTCATAGTTGACTTTAATGAGCACATGAAAAAGAAATTGAAGAAAACTCAATTCCAAATAAAAGCCAAATGATGCTAAAAATTTTTGCTGGTCCAAATTTTCATGCTTCAAAGTTACAAATAACATGTTACAAAATGCAGGGTGTGACAGACCTACCCCCCTTACAAGAATCTCGTCCCCGAGATTCCTAAACTAGGGCTTAAAAGAGGTCGGGAAACTCGGATCTAAGATAGTCTTCTCGTTCCCAGGTTGCTTCTGCTTCGGTGTGGTTGCTCCACTGGACCTTGAAGTACTTGATGGTACGGCTCCGCGTACGTCGTTCTGCTTCGTCCAGAATACGAATGGGCTTCTCGCGGTAGGTCAAATCAGGCTGCAGATCAATGGCTTGGTGATCCACATCCTTGTAGAGACTGGGCTTGTCTGGAACTTGGAGACATTTCCGGAGTTGTGACACATGGAACACATTGTGCACATCGGATAGCTCAGGTGGTAGTTCCAACTGATAAGCCACTTCTCCTCGTCGTGCAGTGATCTCAAAGGGTCCAATGAACCTTGGTGCGAGCTTCCCCTTGACATGGAAACGCTTGGTTCCCTTCAGAGGAGTCACCCACAGGTACACATGGTTCCCAACATGGAAACTCATGTCTCGGCGTCGAGTGTCAGCATAACTCTTTTGCCTTGACTTGGCTGCCTTTAATCGCTCTCTGACTAGTTGGACTTGCTCTTCTGCTGCGCGGAGAACATCTGGTCCAAAGACTAGTCCTTCTCCAGTCTCTGACCAGTTGAGGGGTGTGCGACATATGCGTCCGTACAATGCCTCAAATGGTGCCATCTGAAGGCTTGACTGGTAACTGTTGTTATAGGAGAACTCGGCAAAAGGGAGACAGTCTTCCCACTTGGCTCCATATGCCAGGACACAGGCTCGGAGCATGTCTTTGAGAATCTGATTGACTCGCTCAGTTTGACCTCCGGTCTGTGGGTGGAAAGCTGTGCTGAAAGACAACTTGGTTCCCAAGGCTTCTTGGAACTTCTTCCAGAACCTTGAGGTGAACTGGGTTCCTCGATCTGACACAATCTCCTTGGGAACACCGTGAAGACTTACGATTCGGTCGATGTAGAGAGCTGCCAGCCGGTTGCCATCATAAGTGGTCTTGACAGGAATGAAATGAGCTACCTTGGTCAAATGATCGACTATGACCCAGATAGAGTCATGTCCTCCATTCGACCTTGGTAATCCAGTGACGAAGTCCATTCCGACTTTGTCCCACTTCCACTCAGGAACCTTGAGTGGTTGAAGCAATCTAGCGGGTCGCTGATATTCAGCCTTGACCTTTTGGCACACATCACACTTTGCAACATAGGTTGCAATCTCTCTCTTCATACCGTGCCACCAGAATCGTGCCTTCAAGTCTTGGTACATCTTGGTTCCACCGGGGTGGATGGAATACGGGGTGTCGTGGGCTTCTTGCAGAATCAGCGTCTTCAACTCGGGGCTGTTTGGTACGCAGAGACGACCTTTGTACCAAACAATCCCGTGCTCGTCTTCGGAGAATCCTGGGGCCTTGCCCATCTTCATCTTCCTCTTGATACCTTCAATGCTCGCGTGTCCATCTTTAGCCTTCTTGACTTCGTCCATCAGGGTTGGTCTGACTTCCAAATGGTCCAGAAATCCGGGGGTGACCAATTCCAAACTGAATTGTTCGATCTCCTTAAACAAGGCTGGTTGTCTTTCTCGAATAATGACATTCAAGGAGCAAGCCTTCCTGCTTAAGGCATCGGCCACCACGTTGGCCTTCCCAGGGTGATACTGAACACTGAGGTCATAATCCTTGATGAGTTCCAACCATCTCCGCTGCCTCATGTTCAACTCTTTTTGGGTGAAAATATACTTCAGACTTTTGTGGTCTGTGTAAATCTCACACCGTTTCCCTAGGAGGTAATGCCGCCATGTCTTCAAGGCATGAACTACTGCCGCTAGCTCAAGATCGTGAGTAGCGTAGTTCTCCTCATGAGGTCGTAGCTGCCTGGAGAGGTATGCTATGACGCGGCCTTCTTGCATCAAAATGCTTCCCAATCCGGTTCGAGAGGCATCACAATATATCACGAACTCCTTGTGAATATCAGGTGTTGCCAGAACTGGGGCGGTGGTCAATCTCTTCTTGAGCTCTTGGAAGCTCTCTTCGCATTTTGGCGTCCACTCGAACTTCTTGTCCTTTTTGAGGAGCTGAGTCATTGGTCGTGCAATGCTAGAGAATCCTTCCACGAACTTGCGGTAATAGCCCGCCAATCCGAGGAAGCTTCTGACTTCCTTGACGGTCGTTGGAGATTGCCATTGGGTCACAGCTTCGACTTTTGCTGGATCAACAGATAATCCTTCCTCGGTCAAGACATGACCTAAGAATCCAACCTTGTGCAGCCAAAACTCACACTTGCTGAACTTGGCATACAGTTGGTGCTCACGAAGCTTATCTAGGACCATCCTCAAATGCTGCTCATGCTCTTCCTCCGACTTCGAGAACACGAGGATGTCATCAATGAAGACAACAACGAACTTGTCCAATTATTCCATGAAGACTTTATTCATGAGATACATGAAATAAGCTGGGGCATTGGTTAACCCAAAAGACATGACCGTGCACTTGTACAGGCCATATCTGGTTACGAATGCCGTCTTCGGAATATCTTGGGGTCTGATCTTCAGCTGGTAATACCCAGATCTGAGGTCGATCTTGGAGAATACCTTGGCTCCGGCTAGTTGATCAAACAGATCTTCGATCTTAGGAAGTGGGTACTTGTTCTTGATTGTAACTTCATTGAGGGAACGATAGTCAATGCATAAGCGGATGGTACCGTCCCTCTTTGCCACAAACAGAACAGGAGATCCCCAAGGGGAGGCACTCGGGCGGATAAATCCTTTCCATAGCTGGTCTTCTAGCTGCTTCTTCAACTCGGCTAATTCTTCCGTCCCCATTCTATAAGGCTTCTTATAGATGGGTCCTGCTCCGGGCACGAGCTCGATGATGAACTCAATGTCACGGTCAGGGGGCATTCCCGGTAGTTCATCCGGAAAGACATCAGGATACTCACATACCACCGGTACTTGGTCTAGCCCAACTTCAGACAGACAGTTGATTTTAGCGGCTTGAGCGAAAGAGGAGTTGGGGGCAAACTTGACTTCTACACCTTGGTCATTGTTCACAGTGACTGTCCGATTGGCACAGTCTAACAAGCCTTGGTGCTTGCTGAGCCTATCCATCCCTAAGATCACATCCAAGCCTTGCGATCTCAGGATGATAAGGTCTGCTAGGAAGTCTACACCGTTAATGGTAATACCGACTCCTTTACAGCCTATCTTGGCTCTCATCTCGGCTCCGGGGGTTTGTACCACCATAGGGTTATTCAGGGGTGTAGGGGTCATGCCACTTTTTAATGCAAATCTCTGAGTGACAAATGAATGCGTTGCTCCAGAATCAAACAAGACAGTTGCAGGTGCTGAGTTGACAAGGAACGTACCCAGCACGACGTCCGGGTCTTCCTGGGCTTCTTCAGCAGTGACGTGATTCACACGCCCCTTCCCATAGTTTGGCGGATTGCGAGGAGCTGGGTTCCTTGGTGGCATTCCACGGCCTTGACCCTGGTTCTGCGCATTGGGGCGCGGGGCATCAGGCTTCTTGTTGGGGCACACCCTGGAGATGTGTCCGGGCTGACCACACCCAAAACAAGTGACTTGATTTGGAGTGTTGATCTTGTTGCCACCATTGGTATTGGGGTTGAAAGCTGGCCTGGGGTTGGCACGAGGTGCAGGAGCTCTTGGCTGCTGATAGGTTGGCTTGGCCGAGGCTGACTGCCACGGACGAGGCTTCTGGTTGCTGGAACTTCCCTTACTGATCAACTTGCGTTTGCGAGTGTCTTCCAAAGCACGCCGCTTGCCTTCAAGCATAAGTGCCTTGTTTACCAGGTCAGGGAAAGACGGGCAGTCGCACACGACAAGCGAATACTGCAGAGTCTGATTAAGGCCTTCCATGAAGCGCTCCCTTTTGGCAGCATCAGTGCTGACATCCTCAGGGGCATACCTTGACAGAATACTGAACTTCTGCATGTACTCCGTGACAGTGCCACTTCCTTGCTTCAGGGCTCGGAACTCGCGCTTTTTGATAGCCATGACTCCAGAAGGAATGTGGGCCTTGCGGAATTCTGCCTTGAAGTTAACCCAAGTGATGTCTTGTTCAGCATGCATGACCTTGAATCCATCCCACCAAGCTCTTGCGGTTCCCCCGAGGCAGTGGGCTGCATAAGCCACCTTCTCGCGATCTTCGGTGCATCCGACTAGTTCCAGAATCTCCTCAATGGAACGGACCCAGTCATCAGCATCCAGGGGTTCAGCAGTCTCGATGAAGGTTGGCGGTGCATGCTTCTTGAACTCTGCCAACGTGGAACGTCCATTGCCATTCCCCGCCGGTTGGCGGTTGTTGGCAACAGCTTGAGCAATCAGCTGAAGAGCTGCAGTGTTGGCTTGGCGTTCCTCTCGGAAAGCTTGGAGAAGCTGAGCCATGTCCATGCTTGGAGGAGGTGGTGGTGGAGCTTGGTCGTTGGTTTGGTCGTGGTCTGCCTCTGGCTGAGAGGATGCTCCGGCTTCGGGCTGCTGGGTAGAGGTACCAGTACGAGTTACAACAGGCATCCTGTTGGAGCGGTAAAAGGTCTCATGACTCGGAAGAGGAAAAGCAGATAGATAGGTGCCTAGTAAGGGGGTGGGTGTGACACTAAATCAAAATTATGCAAGGGCCGAGAGGCCAAAACACATTCATTAAAATCCAAATGGGTGATGTAGTCGTTTACACATTCCCGAAGGAAGATTACGACTTACATCCAGACACGACAAAAGCTAGCACTAGGTGGTTTCATATGAACCATACAAGGACTCGACTGCGCATAGGGGTTACACGACCTATCCTATCGTAGGGGTTAAAACGGGCATATCCGAGTAGCGAATAATGCCTAAGCGGCGGAATGCTCGGTCGCGTATTCCGGCTCTTCCGGGTCTTCCTCCTTGTCTTCATCTGACTGAGCTCCCTTGTCACTTGAGGGAGTGGGGGAGTGGAGGAGTTGGATGCGACGGTGCTTCGACGGTGGTGCAGGGAAAAGCTTGCGATATTCCCTTGCTGTCATCCGGCGTCGCCGAGGTGGTTCTTCTCCCTTGGAAGACACATCCTCGGAGGGTCTTCCGCCTCGATATGCGATAGCGGATTGTCCAGAAGGTGCTCCTTCCTTCTTAATCCTGTTTGCCTTCTCTTGAGCTCGACGAAGAAGTGCCTTGGTCTTGTAAAGTTCTTCTCGAAGCTTCATTGATTCCGAGGCCAAGTCTTGTGCCAAGCTGTCGGCACATAGACTGAAGTAGGTCTGGAACCGAAGCGAGAGTCCATCCTTCAGTGGAGGGGCTAGTGCACTGCTTTCTTCGTCACCTTCCTTCCGGTAAGGTAAGAAGCGAGTTGCCATCTTGGCTGCCATCTCCGGAAGAAGCTCGCGGAGACGGGTTAGTGCCTTGAGTGCAGCAGCCTCGGCAGCGAGTGGTAGTGTCGTCATCTGGGGTCCCTCGAAGAACCAACTTGTGGGAGGATCGTTTGCCTTCACAATCACTTCCACGTGGTACTCCACCTCAGTATCACTCACCCAATGCTCGTGGTAGGTGAGGATGGGTGCTCGGTGGAACTGACACTCATGGAGGCTATCCTCGAGAAGTAGGGGGAACCCAGTGGTCAGGTGCTCTTCGGGAACAGCGGCCATCTACAAGGTGGAATAGGAGGGGTTAATAAGCTGAGGAAATCTCAGGTTTAGAAAAGAAGAGAGGTTCAGAAGGTTTTGAAAAAGGGGTCTCATCTATCTAACGCCCATGCTAACTAAGGCTTCCTACAGTCAGGATGGCTCTGATACCAGCTCTGTGGGGACCCCGACTTGGAAGTCGAGATCACCGAATGTACGTGTACAGTGATCCCAGAGATCAATGCTCACTGAACACACAGAAGCTGAAATAACAAGAGTCTTACATCCATACAAATAGTCTTACACGAAATTAAGGCCATTATGGCCAAGTCTTACATAGGTAGAGCCTCACGGGCTGAATAGCAAATAACTCAAGTAGCGGAAGTCTTCGATAAAACGGGTAGAACCCATGCCATCTGCCTTAACCCTACAGGCATTCTGACTGGGATAGCGTCCTAGTTCGCATGGTCGTCTCTAAAGAACTCTTCCTCATAATCCTGCTCTTCCATGCCTGGCCAATTAAATAACCAGTGGCAAGCCAATGAGTACTTTGAATGTACTCGCAAGCAACCCATGATGTGGTTCAAGTAACAATGCAATTAGAATAATAATGAACGATCTAGCAAGAGGCTAGAACAATATGATATCATCAAGCTTATGCATCAATAACCTCGCGTAACCTCGAAGACAGGTTACCGACATCAACATGAATATAATTCATCTCATTGAGTCAAGTCACCATCTTGACTCATCACACACAATGTATCACCAAAGAAGTAAAATTCTGGACATAGTTTAAGTAGCACCACCCAACTGTCCATGACCGTGGACACGGCTATTCGAATAGTTTTACGCTCTGCAGAGGTTGCGCACTTTACCCACAAGATCCGGGGAACTTCCGTGTCATCCACGACCCGCGGTACCTCAAGTACCCGGGGTAAGCACCCGGTCATTACCTTTCCTTAGACGACACTAACATAGAGTCCACTCGTTGGCACACGGCCCTCGGGTACAAACAATAGATCATGGGACTTGCCCAAATTTCAATGTTCACGCGTACCCGAAGGGACCAACGGTGTGTCCAGTGCCCTGTGAAAACAGTCATGGCCGCCTATCCAAGCACGACCCCGTCCCGGGAAAGACCTCAAGTCTTCCCGTCACTAGTAATGCGGGCACTATGCTAGTATCGACCTAAGTAATCAGTAAAGCCCCGTCCCATAAGGGGTAGTGTGGTTGCACATGTTTGGTTGGGACGGTAGTCACACATAAATCTAATCCATCATTCCACCATGCACATGATATTACCGGCACATCACTTCTTTCTCAAGTGATGACCTAACACTTCATCACCCTCGGGCATTAGGGGCACCCGATGGGTTCATGCAAAGTTTCCACTACGGGGGTTCATATCACACATGCATCATATGAGCATCAAGTCCAACTATTGCATGTCATCTAGCATGTAGCAAGATCAACAATAAAGCATGCATCATGTGGTGGTTCATCTAGGTTACCATCGTAACCCTAATCATCATGTATCGGAAACCAACGGGTTCCGAGGAACAAGTGTATCATGGTCATAGGGCTGCTTGCCTGGATTGGCTTGGTCTTCAAAGTCTTCTAGTCCTTCTCCTTCTTCTTCCACAGCAACTTCGTCAAATACAGGATCTATACGTCACATAATAATAACGGAAAAAAATAAGAACACAAATAGAACAGAAAAACCAAAGTGCTTAGAAAAATGTCATCTCATTTTTGTAAAATACTAGAGGGTTTTCTAAGATGGGGAAAAATCCTAGTTGGAGTTTTGGAGTTGCAGAATAGGATATATTGATTTTTGAACAGGAGTTATACTGCTCAAATTTAAATTTAAATTTGAACAGTACAGAAAAGTTCCATGGATTTGAATGAAAGTAGTACCATTAAATAGGTTGGAATATTACAAGATTTTAGGAGTTGGAATTATTTAATTTGGATCAATATTCTTTTCTGCATAAATGTTAGAAACATTAACAGAAAAGAAAAAGGAAAAAGGGTTCCTGTGCACTGGGCCAGAAGTGGCCACAGTGCACGGCCCAGACGGCTCGGCCTGGCCGCACGGGGCCAGCGCGCGCGCACGTCAGGTTTCAAACCTGACGGGCGGGGCCCGTGGGTCAGTGGCTCAGAGGAGGGGAGAGAGATGGGAGGATGACAGGCGGGGCCCGCCTGTCATCTCTAACCCCGCGGTCACAGCGGCGGCGAGCTCACCGGCGATGACTCCGGCCACGGCGACGGCAACGGAGGGCAGGGTCGAGCTCAGCGTCGTGTCGCGGTTGCAACGGTGGTGGTGCGGCACGGCGGGGAGCCCTGGTTCGCCGGCGACGAGGTGCGACGGTGGAGGCTCGTCGGAGGTCCGTTGCAGCGGCTGCTTCCGACTGCAAACAGAGGGGCAAGGAGAGGGGAAAGAGTCAGTGGCGTGCTGCGGTTCCGAAACGGGCGGAAAGAGAGGCCGGGGAGGCCTGTACCTCGAGATCGCCGGCGGCCCGACGCGGCGGAGCTCCGGTCGATCCCGAGCACTTGTGCGCTCCGGGGCTGAACTGAGGGTGCAGGAGGGACTAGGGGAGAGTGGTGAGGCTGGTGGTGGTGTTGGAAGAGCTCGGGGAGGCCTATTTATAGGGCCCCGACGAGGACCCGTGGTCCAGTGCGCCGGCGAGCTCCGGCTCGTCGCTACAGCGCACGGGAGGCTGCGGGAGTGAGTCAGGGGTGTTGCTGGACGAGTCCCACGCCCAGCTGAGGCAAGAGGAGGAGCGGGGGAGCAGCAGGGAGGCGCGCGCGTGTGGAGCAGAAGACTGGCCGAAGCGGGCGGCCGGTGCGCGTGCGGCAACGCTCACTGGAGGGCGCAGGAGGAGGGGGGGACAGCGCCGGTGACGTTGCGGACGTCGAGGCGCCTCGACTGGCGCGAGGGGGAGGCTCGAGGTGGTCGGGGACCAACGATTGGCCCGAGCCAGCGTGTGAGCCGCACTGTTCACGCGCTCTGGAGCGCGCGTATGGCTGGCATCAGCACGCTCTCGCCGGCTTGGTCCATTCCAGCGTGCCCAACAGTGTCTAGTGAGTAGAGGGAGTAGTAAAGAATTGCCCTAAGGCCTTGGATGCTCTGTGGTGTAGAGAGAGAGGGAGGGTGCTGGTAAAAATGGTGAAAGATGGGTGCACAGCAGGGTAAAGTTGGGGTTTCACCCCCCCAATCATGGAGATGAGGTGCTGGGGGAGTTACTGGGGTTTGCTAGTAACCCCATGAGTCTGTGGTAAAGAGCTGGGGCCATGGAGAAAAGTGAAAGTGGTAAAATTAGAGGTTTTAAGATTTCTGCAGAAGGTGTTTGATCATGGTTTGATCAAGTAAATGAGGTCCAATTGACATGGCACTTTACAGGGTTGAAAGACATGAGAAAATAGGGTGCTTCACCAAATTTGGCCCCATTTGGAGAAACTAGCCAATGTAACTTTGGTGAACCCTAGAAATCAACAGAAACAGTTTCATCTTGATTGAGTCAAGCTAATCATCTCCCCTTGATGCACCACTTGGTGTAGCATCATCATTTGGGGTATTGATCATGCTCACAAAGTTTGAGGCTCCAGATAAAAAGTTGGTAATGTAAAGTTGTTCAAATTTGCATTTGAACAGAAAGGGTTTTGAGGTGATCTGATCAAGTTGCTCTATTCCAAATCTTGTGCCATTTGGTCTAGGTGCCTTATTAGGCTATCCTAGCATGTGCACCAAGTTTGAGAGCATTTGGACAAGTTTGGCAATGTAAAGTTGCTCAAACTTCAAATATGGACAGAATGGTTGGAGGGGTTTGAGGAGGTTTCCTGGATCTCCAATGCATGAGGCTTTGCAAGATCATCAAATATGTCATATATGACATGATAGAATTTCCCTGGAATTTTTGGAGAAAATTTCCTTTGTAAATATTTCAAAAGCTTGAAATATCCAGAAAGGGTTTTAGAGGGCTTAGCCCATTATTTTGAACATGACCAAGTGTTGAAACTCTTATATATGGACAATATATGTCCTCTGAGTCTCTCTGAATTTTGGCAAATATTTTTGAAACAGTTAAATAATTTTCCCCTATTAAAGACCATTTCTGGCCTTAAGAAAAAGCTTTTAAATAAAATAGGAAAATAACTTTTAAAATTATACCTTTGTGGTTTCTGGGAGTCCTATGTCTACTAGGTCTCAAATAAACCTTTTGAAATAATTTTCACACCCTTAATCAAGTACTTGCAGTGCAAATCTCAATTCAGGGGTTTTTGGAAAACTAAATTTATAAAATACTTTTTGGCCAAATTAATTTTATAAGAAAATACTATACTGTTATATAACACTTGGCATGATCATTGGGCAGAAGTTTTGGATAAGGAGATGAAATCTACAAGAGGTCATAGTTGACTTTAATGAGCACATGAAAAAGCAATTGAAGAAAACTCAATTCCAAATAAAAGCCAAATGATGCTAAAAATTTTTGCTGGTCCAAATTTTCATGCTTCAAAGTTACAAATAACATGTTACAAAATGCAGGGTGTGACACTTTGTAGGAAATCCATAAGTGGCTCTCATAATAGATTCATAAGGTAATTTGATTTTCTTAATAGGAAAGTGTTCCATGCCTTTCATTAACGGAAATTGGAATCTAATGTTTCCTTCTTTCATGTCAATAATTGCACCAATCGTTTTAAGGAAAGGTCTACTAAGAATAATAGGACATGCATGATTGCAATCTATATCAAGAACGATGAAATCTATGGGCACATAATTCCTATTTGCAACAATAAGAACATCATTGATCCTTCCCATAGGTTTCTTAATGCTAGAATCCACAAGATGCAAATTTAAAGAACAATCATCAAGTTCATGGAAACCTAACATAGCACACAAAGTTTTTGGAATTGTGGAAACACTAGCACCCAAATCCAAAATAGTAGGTTCCCACTCATCATAAAGTTTTCTAGGGATCGAAACTTCCAATTCAAGTTTTTCTTCATAAGATTGCATTAAAGCATCAACGATGTGCTTGGTAAAAGCTTTATTTTGACTATAAGCGTGAGGAGAATTTAACACGGATTGCAACAAGGAAATACAATCTATCAAAGAGAAATTATCATTGCTATGTAAAGTGGGTTCATTGCTATGTAAAGTTTTGACCTCCTCAATCCCACTTTTACCAATTTTTGCATCAAGATCTAAAAACTCCGAATGATTAGGACGCCTTTTAACTAAAGTTGACTCATCACCAGTTCCATCTTTATCAAGATTCATATTGGAAAACAAAGATTTAATAGGAGACACATCAATCACTATTAGATCTTCATCTTTATTGTCATCTAAACTTGAAGAACACGCTTTCATAAAGCAATCTCTTTTAGCACGCATCCTAGTGGTTCTTTATTTGCACTCATCAATGGAAATTCTCATGGACTTGAGAGACTCATTGATATCATGCTTAGGTGGAATAGATCTAAGTTCCAGCGAATCAGCATCAAGAGAAATTCTATCCACGTTCCTAGCCAACTCATCAATCTTAAGCAATTTTTCTTCAAGCAAAACATTGAAATTATTTTGCGAATTCGTAAATTCTTAAACACTACTCTCAAAATCAGAGGGCATCTTACTAGATTTCCATAAGAGTTGTTGTAGGAATTACAATAATTATTAGAGGAATTACTAGGGAAAGGCCTAGAATGAAAGTTTCCTTTATACGCGTTGTTACCAAAATTGTTCCTACCAACAAAATTCACATCCATAGATTCATTATTATTCTCCATCAACGTGGAAAAAGGCATATATTAGGGTTAGAAGAAACACTCTTATTAGCAAATAATTTCATAAGTTCATCCATCTTTTCACTCAAAATATTAATCTCTTCAACCGCATGAACTTTTCTACTAGTGGATCTTTTCGTGTGCCATTGAGAGTAATTAACCATTAATATTGTCTAGGAGTTTAGTAGCTTCTCCTAAAGTGATTTCCATAAAAGTGCTTCCCGCAGCCGAATCTTAAAGATTCCTATAAGCAAAATTCAATCCAGCATAATTTTTTTTGTATAATCATCCATAACTTCAAACCATGTGTAGGGCAATTACGTATCATTAATTTCATCCTCTCCCAATCTTGTGAAACATGCTCATGATCAAGTTGCTTAAAATTCATAATATCGTTTCTAAGAGAGATAATCTTAGCGGGAGGAAAATACTTAGAGATAAAGACATCTTTGCACTTATTCCATGAATCAATACTATTTTTAGGCAAATAAGAGAACCAAGTTTTAGCACGATCTCTAAGCGAAAACGGAAACAACTTTAATTTTACAATATCTTTATCCACATCTCTCTTCTTTTGCATATCGCACAAATCAACAAAGTTGTTTAGATGGGTAGCGGCATCATCACTAGGAAGGCCAGAAAATTGATCTTTCATGACAAGATTTAACAGAGCGGCATTGATTTCATAAGATTCAACATTGGTGTTAGGGATATAATTATTTGATATGACCCGCCCAGGAGGGGCCGGGTTACCCAATGGCGGTTCATGGGCCAAGCCCAGAAGCATGTTGAAGATGGCGATTCAATAAGAGTAATGTATAAAGGGCCCAAAGCCCAGAGAGACTATAACACCCAAGATGCGATTCTATCCCGATCACGTGATAACTTCGTGATTGGGGCACAACCGCATTTCGGGCGCTTAGCAAGATGGACATCATTACATCATACCATTACATACATAGAGGGGGGATACATACAAGTCATACAATAATCACATTAATACAACACATAATACACAAGACATCCGACTGCAGATGAAAACATGAAAAGCACAACGACATCCATCCTGCTATCCAAGGATGCCGACCAGGAACCTATCCCAAGATCGATGATGATGAAGAAGAAAGAACTCCAACACAAGTAAACATCACTCTCACGTCAAGTCATCGGAAACCTGCACCTGCGACTGTTGTTGTAGTATCTGTGAGCCACGAGGACTCGGCAATCCCATAACCATGGGTATCAAGACTAGCAAAGTTTAATGGGTATGGAAAATTTAAGTGGTGAGGTCATCACAGGGGCTAAGCATATATATGGTGGCTAACTTACGAGTACAAGAATATGATGAGCATCTACGCAAACGGTCGCAAACTAGTAATGATCGCTGTCGGATTCAGGGCTCCGCAAAACCCGTTAAGTTCGAACACAGGGGTGTGAACAAAGATTTCTCCCACTCACGTCTACCGAGCGCTTCGCTCTCGTCTCGGTGGAAAGATTCAAGCAAACAACGAACAAGCACACAAGAGTTTATCCAGGTTCGGGGCACCGTGTGGTGTAAGACCCTACTTCCTGCTTTGGTGGATTGGCTCCGGGTGAGCTAGAATATGAGCTAGTACAACGGTTCCTGGGCTCAGGAGGGTCAGGAGGCTAGTGTTCTTGCTCCTTTTGTGGTGGCAAAGTGTGTTCATCCCCCCCCCTTGCAGTGGGAGTCCTAGCTACTTATATAGGCAGCCACGTTCCTCTTCCCCCAAAATGTTTAGGCGGGAAGGGATGCCACAACGGCCATTTTTGAGCGGGAACACAAGGACGTTCTTATCCTGACAAAAGCGGTCTTCGCCTGCAAAAGGACCAGGCGGTGACACGGTGGTGGGCTCGATGATGACATCCTCCTTATCGTCCTTGCGGTCTTCGGTTTTGTTGCCCCAAAGAGGAAACCTTTGCCTCGCTCCTTGGGAACCAACGGCTGCGCTGTCTCCTTTGCACCGAAATGGCAACTGCGCCGCTGGCGGACGCTCGCACCCGCTGGCGTTGTACCTCACTGCTGACATCACTGCCTCCTCCTGAGGCAGGCTCGGTCTTGGATTCTCCACCCCTCCGGAACGCCTTGCCGAGGCCGCTCCCGAGGAGGTCTTGACGTTATTCTCCTCGCGAGGCTTGGCCCCCTCGCGAGGGTCTTGAGCAGTTGGCCGATCAGCTGGGCCATACCAGGCCGCTTGTAGGAGCGCGTCGCGGCCCGCAGATAGGCAAGTCTGGGTACCCTGGTTCCCAGGATGCCGACAGTAGCCCCCGGGCTCAAGGCGCGCGCGGAGTTGGCTCTAGGGCGAAGCCTTAGTCATGGACGAAGCGCCGTGGGCCCCAAAAAGGCTGCGGGCCAGGCTGGCGCGTGACGGTTGGATGGGATGCGAGCGACCCTGCTCCCCATGCTATCTCGATAACTGTGCGTCTTGACAAAAGGGGCCTTCTTTGCTGGGGGAGTTATCGCCCTCTTTCCTTCCTGCTCGGCTTTCTTCCCTTTGCGCCTCCTGGCTCTCTGCACCCTTCGGTTCCCTTGACCATGGCGAAGAAGAACAAGGGAACCGCGCCGACGTCTGGATCTGCTTCTTCTCTTGATGCGGCGCTTGAGGAGTCCTCCATTATCAGGGAGGAGGACTACTTAGAGATCCAGCCATTCCTGTCGAGCTCCCACAATGAGCACGACCCGACGCGGATCTGGGCTGGATCCACCGTGGCACGGACCTTGTCAAAGTCATGCTACCCCTTCTTCCTCCACAGCATCTCTGTGAGTCTCATGCCCCCTTTCTCCGAGTTCTTCTACGCCATCCTGGAACATTACCAGGTGCACACTCTCCATATCCAACCTCGCTCCATCTTCGTCTTGTCGCTCTTCGCCTTCTACTGTGAGGCGTTCGTGGGGGTGAGGCCGACTGTCACCCTCTTCTGCCACTTCTTCTCCATGCGTCAGTACGACTATGGTCCATGCTCGGGCTGCATTTCCTTCGTCTTCCAGCGCCTGGGCTGTCGCCTGATGACGTCCGGGAAGAAGATAGAGTCACACCGTGTGGGGACGCCGACTCATAAGTCGTGATCACTGAATGCACGTGTACAGTGATCCCAGAGATCAATGCTCACTGAACACACAGAAGCTAAATAATAAGATTCTTACATCCATACATACTGTATTACACAAATTGTGACAACTATGGTCAAGTCTTGAGTATATCATTGCAGCAGAAATCTTCAGTAACAACTTGGACCCATGCCATCTGCCTTAACCCTACAGGCATTCTGACTGTGAAGCATCCTAGCTCGCATGTTCGTCACCAAAAAATCTTCATCTTATCCTGTTCTTTCATGCCTGGCCAATAAAATAACCAGTGGCAAGCCAATGAGTACTTTGAATGTACTCACAAGCAACCCAATTGTGATGACAGAATAATTATGCAAGGCTCTACTGCTAAATTGGCAGTTTTGTGGAAAGCTAGTTTCTCATATGCAAGTATGATCAATATATAACCAGGGCATGCATGCGTCTGCAACAAGTGTCAGGAGGTTATAGACATCAGCATCGGAAAAGAGTTATAAACATCTCTTGCTCAAGCTCATCATGACTTTCTCACAATCACGTCAACAGATTTACCAAACCGTGTTGTTTTCCAGAAACTTAAGGACATAGTCTAAGCCGCACCACCCAATTGTCCTTGACCGTGGACACGGCTATTCGAATAGTTTTACACTCTGCAGAGGTTGCACACTTTACCCACAAGATCCGGGGAACTTCCGTGTCATCCACGACTCGCGGTACCTCAAGTACCCGGGGTAAGCACCCGATCACTATCTTTCCCTAGACGACACTAACACAGAGTCCACTTGATTGGTAGTAACCCCCGTGCCCAACATTTCACATCTTAAAAATTGTGGAGCCTCGCTCCCATATTCATCTCATACCACAAGCACCGGGTACCAGCAGTGTTTCCGATGCCCTGTAAAGACAGTCATGGCCGCCTATCCAAGCACGACCCCGTCCCGAGAGTGACCTCATGTCACCCCCATCACTAGTAATGTGGGCACCATGCTAGTATCGACCTAGGTAATCAATAATGCCCTTTCCCATGTAAGGGTAGAGTGGTTGCGCATGTTTGGTTGGGACGGTCGACAAATCTTAAATCTAATCCGTCTCTGTAAACAACACCTTCATCAAACCTCGGTACACTACTTCTCCACCAAGTAGTGCCCTAGTTCCTCCTCATCTCCCAGGGGCATTAGTGGCACCCACTGGGTTATTTGCAAGTATGTCAAACCACACTTGTTTCTTTCCATGCATAACCCTGACCCATTTTACGTAGCCAACTACTATAGCATACATCTATCTAGTCCCACCGGCATAACCCTCATAAGAAGGTAGGGTCATGCACAATGCAAGTATCAACGAGGAAGTACAGTGGCAACCCATCAAAGTGGTTACCACCTCATCATGATTCCATTGCAACAACAATATGGTGCTATATGACATGCATAAAAAGGGTTCCATAGACATGGTCAAAGGGCTGCTTGCCTGTCTTAACCAAGTCCTTGGGGTCTTCAAATCCTCTGGTCCTTCTCCGAGTACTCCGTATACTTCGTCAACTAACGTCGAAAATAATCATAATAAGCAACACAACAAAGCAAAAATAAAAGTTCTCTAAAAATAGGATTTGGACTTTTCTAGGATACCTCTGGTCATATGAAAAATAACCAGAGTGGTTTCATTGGGATTGGATTAGTGGATATTTCTGATCATTTCAATGTGTGGGAATCAAGGGGTTTAAGGATTTACAAGAAGTTTACAGAAATATATTTTTGAAAAATGAGCAAAGGCACCCATTTAACAAATCATGATTTTAGAAGCATCTAGGAGTTGGTTTCACTGGATTTGGAGTTCAAATGAATTTCCTAGGATTTTGCAAAGTTGACAAATGTGAAGAAATGGCTCATTATTTTGTGGGGTACAGAAAGTATTAGGAAAAATGTTCCAAAACTAAGTTTTGATATTACAAGTATCTATGAATTTGAACCATTGCATTTGAATCAAATTTGAGCTCTCTGTGATTTTCTAAAGTTCATCACAGAAATGGAAAAATAGGATTTGATAAATATTTGTGAAGAAAAAGTCTCTGAAAAAATGTGCATGTTGTACCAACAGGTAGATCATGATTTTAGAAACTCCTAGAAATTTGAATCATCAAATTTGGAGTTTATTTGATTTGTTTAAGGATTTTAGATGTTCACTGGAAAAATAAAAAGGAAAAAGAATTTGCATGCCAACTTTAGCCTGTAGCTGGGCCGGCCCGGAGCCACGCCAGCCCAGGCGAACCGATGCACGCGTGCACGCACGTTCAAACCTAACGGCTGGGGCCCGACGGTCAGCTACAGAGAGGGGGGAGAGAGAGAGAGAGGTGAGGATGACAGGCGGGGCCCGCCTGTCATCTTCAACCTCGCGGCCATGGAAGCGGCGGTGTGGTGCACGACGAGGCAATCCGATGGCACGATCGTGCTCAGGAAGGAGTCACGGTTCTGGTGGAGCGGGAGTTGGCCGCTGGAGGGGCCTGGTTCATCGATGACGAGGTGGAACGGCAGCGGAGCATCGGGAGGGTCCTGGTTTGCTCGCTCCGGGCAGCAACAGGAGTGGGAGAAGGAGGGGAATGGGTAAGTGAGCCGCGACGGTTCCAGATCGAGGAAGAGGAGCGGCGGAGGGAGGCTGTACCGTGAGATCACCGGTCGCCCGAGGCGGCGGAGCTCCAGTCGATCCTGTGCACAGAGGCCCTTCGAGGGCGAGTGGGTGGTGCTGGCATGTTCTTGGGGTTGTGGAGATGAGATGGATGCCAGTGGAGAGGTCTGGGGCATGCTTATATAGCCGAGCTCCGGTCCACCGTGGACTCGTGCGCTGGCAAGGACACGGGCGAGGCCAGAGGCCGTGTAGGCACACGCGAGCGAGTCGGGGCTGTCCGTGGATGAGGTCTACGCCCATGGGAGGGAAGAGGAAGAGCGGGGAAGCATCCAGAGAGCTTGCGCGTGCGAAGCTAGAGATTGGAGCTCGCGGGCGGCCGGCGCGCGTGCAAGGGCAGCAGCAGGATGGAGAAGGGGGAGTGGGCCGACAGCGTGTCGTGTCCCGGACGTCGGGGCACCTCAACTGGCGCAAGGGGGAGGCCCGAGGTGGCCGGGCGCTGCGGATTGGGGGTGGCTACAGTGCGGGTGTGCACTGTAGCGCGCTTTGGAGCACGCCAATTGCATGCCAGGTCATGTCTTTGGCTTGCTGGGCGCGGCCACTTTGTCTGGGGGGTCAGATGAGGAGTAAACAAGGGGGGTGGTGGCCTTGGATGCCCTAGGGAGCCCGTAGGAGAGGAGAGAGGCAGAAGAAGAGGGAGACAGGGGCTGTCCAGGGAGTTAAATGGGGGTAGTTTACCCCTCAATCATTGAGAAATGGCCAGGGGAGAGTTACTGGAGGTATTAGAGGACTAGGAGGAGCTGTGGTAAAAAGTTGGGCTCAAGGAGAATAATGTAAGTGCTCAAAATGGTGGTTTTTGAAAAGTGACAGAAGGTGTTTGATGCATATTTGGGCAAGCAAATTAACTCCACTTGACATGAGACTTAACAGGATCAAATGGCATATAGAAATAGGGTATTCCACCAAGTTTTAGCTCATTTGAACAAACTTGCCAATGTAACATTGGTGAACCCAAGAAATCAACAGAAATGGATTTTCCAAGATTAGGTTAACCAAATCATCCCTCCTTTATGCACCACTTGGTGTAGTGTCATCATTTGGGGTTGTGAGCATGTCCAAAAAATTTAAGGTCCCAAGTAAAGAGTTGGTAATGTAGAGTTGTTCAAATTTGGATCTGATCAGAAAGGGTTTTGGGGCACTTAGTTCAAGTTATGCTTCTCCATTACTTGTGCCATTTGGTCTAGATGCATAATTAGACCATTTTAGCATGTGCACCAAGTTTGAGAGCATTTGGACAAGTTTGGCAATGTAAAGTTGCTCAAACTTCAAAATGGACATAAATGGTTTTGAGGGGATTTGATGGTGATTTCTTGATCTTTAAGGCATCAGGCCTTGTAAGATCATCAACTATGTCATATTTGACATGATAGAATTTCCCTGGAATTTTTGGAGAATATTTCCTTTGTAAACATTTCAAAAGCTTGAAATATCCAGAAAGGGTTTTGGAAGGATTTGCCCAATATTTTGAACATGACCATGTGTTGAAAATCTTATATATGGACAATATATGTCCTATGATTTTCCCTGAATTTTGGCAAATATTTTTGAAATAGTTAAATAATTTTTACCTATTAAAGACCATTTCTGGCCTAAAGAAAAAGTCTTTAAATAAAATAGGAAAATAACTTTTAAAATTATACGTTTGTGGTTTATGGGAGTCCTATACCTAATAGGATTCAAATATACTTTCTGAAAGATTTTTCACACCCTAAGTGAGGTACTTGCAGTACAAACCTCAATTCAGGGTTTTTGGAAAACTAACTTTAGAAAATACTATTTGGCCAATATATTTTAATAAGAAAATACTATACTGGTCTATACACATGGCATGATCATTGGGAAAAGGTTTTGGATCAAGGAGATGAAGTATAAGAGTTGGATGATTTATTTTTATTTTTAGAGCACTAGCAAACGGGAACCAGAAAACCAATCAAGCAAGGTTAAAGACACTTAAAACTTTTTGCCAAACCACATTTTAAGCATGATTAACAGCTTATCTGTTTTGGCATGAAAATCAGGGTGTGACACACCGGAAGAGGTGGGTCTATCTGGACGCCCAGAGCACCCATCCTTTGCTGGCACTGCCTACTGCCCGTCCGGAGAAGCTTGCCGGCTGGCGCCACGCGAAGCTCACCGGCCCTCTTGCCGGGCCAGTCTTGGCGAAGATTGAGGCCGACCTGAGCTCGAGGCTCGAAGGGGGCCAGATCGTGAAGGAGTTCTTGAGGCAGCGACTGGCTCCGCTGCAGGCTCACTCACGCCCCATGTGGGAGCTGATGGGTGACGACGACGGGCTCCGGCTGCACCCAGGGATGCTGGCCGAAGATAATCTGGACTTCACCTCGAGAGCTCTCCTGGGGATGGTTCCGGAGGATCTTGCTGGGGCCTACCTGCCGCTGTACAGCCGCCCCGACAAGGCCCAGCTGCTGATGGCCATGTCGGACCTTCGTGCGCCCGTGGGCGCTCCGCCCACGTTCAATGTGTCTTCTGGTGATGACGACGAGAGCGACGAGGGGGGGGGGGCTCAGAGGATACCCTGGACGACGAAGGGGACTCCTTAGAGGCGCTCGCCGGAGCAATGACGCCAGGCACGGGTGCCGCCGGATGGTCCCAGGCGACCACTCCACGTCGATCGGGACGCACTGCGTCCAGGGGAAGCAAGGTGGCAACTCCGCCGAAGAGTACCATGCCAGCGAACCTGGCGACCACGGCCTCGCCCAGGACCGTGGCTTCGCGCCTTGCCCAGGCCCAGGCTATCGACATGCCCAGTGCGCTAGGAGCTGCTGTCGACCTGCTGGTGAAGAGAAGGGCGCACATCGCCTCTGACAAGTAAGTGTGCAATTTCTCACTCATCCTTATTTGTTGTGCCCCTGATGCGCTCTCCGTGATGCAGCAGCTTGGGGGTGTGATGAAGAAGGCGAAGGGGGAGGTCATGTTGCGGTGCCCTGCTCCTTCGGCTGCTGAAGCGACCTCCGGGAAGGATGCCACGATGCTAGGTGCCCCGGTCGACCGGGCCACCGTGCGTCCGGCGATGGTGTTGCCTGAAGACGTCCCCATCTGTGGTGAGGTTGCGGAGTTGGCTTCTGCTCCAGCTGCTCTGGGGAGGGAGGCCGGAGCCGCCGAGCCCCTGGTCGAGCAGTCGGTCTTGTTGGTGCCCGTGTGCCAGTCGGTGCAGCCTGGTCCTGAGGCTTTGGATGCTGCCTCCGCCGCGTTGGGTCGTCTTCGCGCTGATCTGCAAAACAGTGACGGCCACATGACAGAATGGCTCCTGGGGCTGATCCATGGGTGGCTCCCGGCAGACGAGTCTGCATGGACCTCCTGGGATCAGGCCTCGGCGGCTGCTGCCAAGGGTCGAGAGGAAGCTGCAGCGGCCACGCTGGCTCGTGACGCTGCGCGAGCTGACGCCGCGTCCTTCGAGAAGTGCTGCCTCAAGGCAGAGAGCGAGCTGGGGGCCCTCCGCGAGGAAGACACTAGGCGCGCCCTGGAGCTCAAGAGGTTGGAGAAGCAGCTCGAGGCGAAGAAGACCGCGACGTCCTGGCTGCAACAGGAGCAGGTTGCTGAACGCACAACCTTGGAGAAGCTGAAGGTTGAAGTTGATCAGGCCAGGGCGACCCAAGCCGCTCGCGTCCACGAGGAAGCTCTTGTGGCCTTGGCGACGGTGAGTCCCGAGGCCCTTGCCTCCTTTGACCTTGAGGCCCGCAAGGCGCTGCATGCCGCCTATGGGGAAGGGTTCAAGGAGCCGCTGGCCGCCCCGGAGGGAGGCCCCGCCGGGCTCCTTGCTGCACTCATGGAGTCCCTGCGTGGTGTTACAGCCGCGATTGGCCAGTTAGCCGACGTCAAAAGCCGTACGCTGCTTACCTTGGTCCTAACGCAGGTGTGCAGCCACCTAAGTCTTCGCGACCCCACCCTTGACCTGGCCTTGCTGTGCGAGCCCGTGACCGCAGTCATGGAGAACATGGCTGCCGAGGCCCTGAGGGTGAAGGTCACGTCGCTGGTGGAGGTGTTCCTCCAGGCTACCGCTACCGCGGTCGAAGGGGAGACGACCGGTACAACTATGCCCGACGACACCTAGTCCGTTCTGTTAAGTGAGAGAAGCGCGAGTGCCTCAGGGAGGCGTGAGAACTTTGGTTGAATTTGAAAAAACTTGAAATTATTGTAATAGCTAGATGATTCCATGCTTTCTTCCTTTCATGTTTTCTTTAGGTGCTCTGCGTCGGCAGGGCCCAACCCCGCACATACCTCGACCGCCGTTGAGCCCTCTGGAAGACCGGGTTTACCATAGTAACTAGACTCGCAATTGAGCCCTCTGGATGACCAGGGTTACTGCAGTAAATAGACTCAAGGGATGAGGGGCTACATGGCCAGTGAGGCCCTTAGGTCGCGATGCCCAAGGGTCCCCCTTGGTGTTCAAGCGGTCCCGTTTTTGATCTGCGTCGGCAGGGCCCAACCCCGCACATACCTCGATCGCCATTGAGCCCTCCGGAGGACCGGGGTTATCGTCATAACTAGACTCATGGGATGAGGGGCTACCTGGCCAGTTAGGCCCCTAGGTCATGATGCCCAGGGGTCCCCCTTGACGTACGAACAGCTTTCATGAAGGAGAAACGAGGACCATATATTGCCCACGAGCCTTCGCCTGGGATGGGGGCACGAGAAGGCCAGGTGTCTGGGCACCTGGTAGGGTGGCGTCTGCCAGGCATGACCTGAGCATAGCCCCCGTGCCTAGCCCCCCTCGCGACATCCATCCAAGGAGAAGTTGTGAGCATCGTGAGCTGAAAAGCTCCCTGAGGTTGGTGCGATCACTAGGGGCCACCCTTAGTTGTTTATAACTAGCACGGAGCATAGAGCTACCACACTTGCGCGGAGTGTGGGCATAACCGCACCTCGGTCGTATCGGCCAATGCGGAGCTTGGTGCTTCCACTGGTTCATGGGCATAGACGCTCCTCGGTTGGATCTGCCAGCGCGGAGCTTGGTACTTCCACTTGACCGTGGGAGGGAGCCTCCCACCGGGAGAGACTCCGGGGCGGGTACAGCACCGTCCTGACGCGTGGCTTGCTTGGTAGGACATCCAAGGTGTATATGGGCCCTCCTTAGGACGAGCTGAATGACTCTGAGGAAGTTCTCGTGAGCTTACGCATCACTCACGAGACCCTACCCTGAGGCGGGTTGCGCCTGAGTCTTCTTCTGCAAAATATGAAAAGAGAGGTGTTGTGTCGACCTGCACCGAGTGCATCTCCAGGGTATATTGCATGAGAAGGCCGCAGCACCAGCGACCCAAGGAGGTGACATCACGGCGTTAACCCGCGAAACAGAGCTTAGCCACTGGATTTGTCGACGCTGCAGGGACAGACACGAGCACAGACGTCGTGCCCAGTCTTCTCATGCCACGATCCAAAAGAAAAATAGCCGGCGCGCAGTTCCCGCATGAGCGAGGCACCTACCACGGGCCCCTAATTACCCATCCACGATTAGCCCATGCGAGAACAAGGCACCAAGGACCATGGGAGGTGCCGTCACGGAAATGGCTTGCTAGGCATAGCTCAGCCCTTGGGTTTATCGACGCTGCAGAGATGGACCTGAGTACAGACGTCGTGCCAGTCCTTAATCATGGAGCGGTCGCAAGTGGGCTCGCAATGGCTCATGAACTTAGTGGCGGTGAGGACGCCGAGCATATGGATAATGCGATTGGAAAGAAATATCTGGCCTTGATCATGCAAAAAGGGAGATAACCGCGGGGAAACAGCCCCCAGCGGCACGAGGATGATGCAGCCCGAGGGGCGCCCTCGTTTGGATACCTGAAGTGTCACCTGATACTTGCCGAAGGAGAGTTGGGGTAGATGAAGACGCGAGCTGTGCGGGTCACTCCCAAGGATCGTCGAGCTCCTGAGGCCCTGGGCCTCCGGAGGCTCTCAGTGGTCGCGCGGGCCCGGCTCGCGCTCCGTCCGGACTGCCTGCCACTGAGCCTCCCGCGCCCCCAAGGCCTGCTGCGCGAGATGCTGGAACGTGGCAGCTGCGTTGCGGAAGCCAAAGAGCGTGCTGACGTAGCGGCAGGGGAGGGCCCTCCTCCGGCCAACCGCCGTCGGCCAGAAAGGCTCCTGAGAAGCAGCTTGGTTGAGACCCGCGATGTCGATGCAGACGCGGAAGCAGTTGCTTGGGCTGCGAGCAGGTGGACTTGGGGTTGTGCGGTTACGCCCACCGCGGATGAGTCTTTTGTACTGAAGTTCCTCTATAACTTGGTCGATGAAGTCGTGAGCCCCCAGCGCTGAACGGCTCACACTGGGCTCACAAAAACGCGCATCAAGATACGCTTGGAGGTGGTGCTCGAACACCTCCCTCGAGGCACAAGTCAACTCGGGGACACTCCAGAGGAGAGCCGCCAAGCCCGTCACGAGAGGGGCACCGAGCGCGCCTCCCTATGCGAGGGTGGAGGGCGCCTCGTCAGCAGGCGCGAGTCCTGAGGCCAGGCCGTCGGGAGCCCCCGCGTCCTGAGGTCCGTCAACAGGTAGGTTCTTCTTCTTCTTGGGGGCGGTCTGCAGGGCGAGGACGGCTCCATCCTCATCGGAGCACTCAACCGCCGCGGTCTGGTAGGCGCGCTCCAGGGAACACACCGCTTCCTTCTCGTCGGAGGCGATCGTGATGACTCCGCTGCTCCCGGGCATCTTGAGGATGTTGTAGCCGTGATGTGTCGCCGCCATGAACTTGGCGAGGGCAGGATACCCTAGGATGGCGTTGTACGAGAGGTGGATGTTGGCGACGTCGAAGTCGATGAGGTGTGTGTGGTAGTTGCCGCGGTCGCCAAAGGTGACGGGGAGGCGGACCTGCCCCATCGGGAGTGTGGAGCCATCCGTGACTCCGTAGAATGGCTTGGTGGGGTGGAGCTGATCGTAGGGAACCTGGAGTGTCTCGAAGGTCTGGACGGAGAGGAAATTGAGCCCTGCTCCACCGTCGATGAGGGTCTTGGTCACGAGGATGTTGCTGATGGTCGGGGTGCAGAGCATCGGGAGGGCGCCTGGGGCCGCCGTGCACTTGAGCTGGTCTTTGGGGTCGAAAGCGATGACTTGCTTGGTCCACCTGAGGTTGCGCGCGGCATCAGGCCTGGGAAGCGCCGCGTTCACCTCACGGGTGAACTGCTTGAAGATGCAGTGAGAAGCCGGGGCATGAGCTCCTCCCAAAATGCATGCGACTGCATGCGGCTCCTGGAAGCCCCCTGCCCCGTCTCCCTGGCGGTCGTCGTCGTTCCTCCTTGGCGGTGGTGGCAGCGGAGGCAGGCCTCCTTTGCCCTGAGGGAGACCCTCACGAGGCTGGTCGCGCCATGAGGCGTCACGAGGCTGCTCCTGCCATTGGTCTTCACGAGGCTGTTCACGCCACCCTTGGCGTGAGTTCCCGCCATCCCAACGTCCTCCTCCTCGGCCTCCTCCACGGTCGTAGCCGCAGTTGTCGCACTCAGGGCGCTACCCGACACGCCCGCCGCACATCACCCTGAGCTCCTGGCAATCATTGGTGTTATGGCTGTGGACGTTGTGGAAGACGTAGTACGGTCGGTTGTCTCTAGGGAGGTCATCGTAGCCGCATCCACGCTTCACTTCTGGCTCTGCAGCCAGCACGGCGGGTCCCTTGCGCTTCGACTCCTTGGCCTTGGTTTTCTTGTCGTCCGCCTCCGCATCGGGCACCTCCTAAAGGGAGATGCAGCCTTCCTCCGCTCTGGCGCACTTCATCGTGAGCTTGAACATCTCGAGGGCTGTGCACAGGTCTTAGTGGATGGCGAGCTCCTCCCTAATCCTGACGTCACGAACGCCATCGGAGAACGCGGAGATGATGGCCTCGTCCGAGACCCTAGGGATACGGAGGCGCATGGTGTTGAAGCGTTGGATGTACTTTTGCAGGGTTTCACCCGCCTGCTGCCTCACGCGACGCAGGTCAGCAGCTGCTGGGGCTCGGTCGCGGGTGCCTTGGAAGTTAGCGACGAAACGCTCGCGAAGCTCTTCCCAGGAGGAGATGGATCCCACGAGGAGGTTCAGGAGCCAGGAGCGCGCGCCGTCCTTCAGAGCCATGGGGAACCAGTTCGCCATGACCTGCTCGGTGCCGTTGGACGCCTCGATGCTCAGCTCGTATAGTTGGAGGAACTCCATAGGGTTGGTGGTGCCTTCGTAGCATGGAGGCAGGTCCGGCTTGAACTTGCTGGGCCAAACGTGGCGCCGTAGCTCAAGGGCTAGGGCGCGACATCCAGCCATGCTCACGATCGCAAGCGCCCCCTGCGCTTGCGATGCTGGTTCTTGAGGTGCTGGCGCCACCACCTCCTGTGGCACGTGGTCTGGGCGCTGTGGGCCAGGGGGCTCACGAGCCCCTGCATGAGGGTGCGGAATCACCTGACAGCTCTCCTCATCGCGGGCGTGGGCTCTGCGGGGTTCCTCACGTCGAGGGGCCTCGCGCCGGCCCTCCTGGCCAGCTTGGTGGAGGGGAGGTGGAGCCGGGACCCCACGGCCATCGTTCGCCGCCGGGGGCGACGGAGGACGTGAGGATTGCTTTGGTGCAGGCGCTTCTCCAGTGGCGTTGACGAGCTCGGTGATGCGGTTGAGCCACTCGTCGTAGAGGTCATCTGCTGGGCGGTAGCGCAAGAGCTCCTGCGCCATCAGTAGCGCAGGCTGCTGGTAGACCGACCCGCGGCGGACCAGAGAGGACGACGCTGTGGCCGGCGAGGGTGAAAGTGTTGCCATGCGGCCATCCCGCCGCATGAACAACGGCAGCGAGGAGTCCTGCTGCTCGTGGACAGCCGGGTCGGTGGCGCCATTGGTGACCGGCGAATTGAGGCGGAGCGGTGCGCCATTGCCCGCGGGCACCGTCTGAGCGACGTTCGCAGCGCGGCGGGCGGCGCGAGCTCGGCGTGTGTCCACCATGGCTGTGGAGCAGGGTTGGTGATGAGAACGCGACAAGGTCGTCGGAGAGGCGAGATTTCGACACGCCCCCTACATGGCGCGCCAAATGTCGGATTCAGGGCTCCGCAAAACCCGTTTAGTTCGAACACAGGGGCGTGAACGAAGATCTCTCCCACTCACATCTGCCTAGCGCCTCGCTCTCGTCTCGGTGGAAAGATTCAAGCAAACAACGAACAAGCACACAAGAGTTTATCCGGGTTCGGGCCACCGTGTGGTGAAAGACCCTACTTCCTGCTTTGGTGGATTGGCTCCGGGCGAGCTAGAATATGAGCTAGTACAACGGTTCCTGGGCTCAGGAGGCAAGCTCAGGACGGTCAGGAGGCTAGTGTTCTTGCTCCTTGTGCGGTGGCAAAGTGTGTTTGTCCCCCCCTTGCAGTGGGAGTCCTAGATACTTATATAGGCGGCCACGGTCCTCTTCCCCCGAAATGTTTAGGCAGGAAGGGATCCCACAATGACCATTTTTGAGTGGGTACACAAGGATGTTCTTATCCTGACAAAAGCGGTCTTCGCCTGCAAGAGGATCAGGCGGTGACACGATGGTGGGCTTGACGGTGACATCCTCCTTATCGTCCTTGCGGTCTTCGGTCTTGTTGCACCAAAGAGGAAACCTTTGCCTCGCTCCTTGGGAACCAACGACTGCACTGTCTCCTTTGCACCGAAATGGCAACTGCGCCGCTGGCAGACGCTGGCACCCACTGGCGCGGTGCGTTACTTCTGACATCACTGCCTACTCCTGAGGCAGGCTCAGCCTTGGATTCTCCGCCCCTCCGGAACGCCTTGCCGAGGCCGCTCCCGAGGAGGTCTTGACGTCGTTCTCCTCGCGAGGGTGTTGAGCAGTCGGCCGATCAGCTGGGCCATACCAGGCCGCTTGTCGGAGCGCGTCGCGGCCCGTAGATAGGCAAGTCCGGGTACCCTGGTTCCCAGGACGCCGACAACTGCTAAGATATTCGGAACTACCTACGAGTCAAACATAACCCCACTGAGTTCTCTTCTCAAAATGAAAAGAGACGGTCATGGTTACTCACGCGGTTGATGTATTTTATCTCGAATCCTCTGTCAAGTAATCTACAACCGGACATTAACAAAATCCAATCTGCCTCATAACTGTGGGCACGGCTTTCGAAATATCATAACCCTGCAGGGGTGTCCCAACTTAGCCCATCACAAGCTCTCACAATCAGCAGAGGTAAAAACCCCTTATCTTAGGGACAGCCCGATCAGACTCGGAATCCCAGTTCACAAGACATGTCAACAATGGTAAAACAAGTCCAGCAAGACCTCCCGGCGTGCCAACACCCTGATAATAGCCACGCTTATCTCGTCTCAGGCCACGTCCGGATGGGACATCCTAAAGGTAAAACCAGACCTCAAGTTTCCCCGTGGTGGCCCCGCAGTCTACCCGTTTGGGACCAACACCATCAGCACTGGCCCCTCCCTGTACGTAGAAAAGAATCCTCGGGGATGTGACCCCCTATGTGAATTAATTAAATAATTAAGTTTTTATTATGTTGCAAAATAAAACCAATGTTGGGCCTTGCTGGAGGAGTTTTATTCAAAGCGAACTGTCAAGGGGTCCCCATATACCAAACCGCGTTAGGAACGAAAAATCAAGGAACATAACACTGGTTTATCGGTTCTTAAGGTGGCATGAGTGGAACAAAACACCGATCAAAAGGCCTAGCCTTCCACCCATTACCAAGTATATAGGTGCATTAATTATAGTATTAGATATTGTGATATTCCAACCACCAGGTTCTGACATGGAGCAATCTTCATCTTCACCTGCAACTAACAAAGCTATAAGAGGGGCTGAGCGAGCGGTAACATAGCCAAACCACGGTTTTGCTGGGATGGTGTCAAAGGTTGGAGGTTCCATGGCAACAAGGAGGGGCTGACAACAAATAGATAGGTCGCGTGACATATAGCGATAGCATCAAGACAACTAGCATAGCGATGATAGTAATGAGATCCAAGGTGACGGTCATCTTGCCTAAGATCCCGCAAGGAAGAAGAATGAGTCCATGAAGAAGACGAAGCCACGAAGACAAACCAAGCGTAGTCGAACAATCCTCATATCGCAACGTTACCAGAACTAACAAGCAATACCGAAAAGAAACAAACAACATGGTAAACACACATATCATAACCATGGCATGATGCACAAACAAATATGATGCATTCCAGTTTAAATATACATGGCATGGAAAAGTGCACAAACAATACTACAAGTTAAGTGGAGCTCAATATGCATCGGGTTGCATATTGATGAAACGTCACATTCAATTATTTAGCTCGTTCTCGTTTATGTACACAACAAATTTAAATGTTGGTTAACATGGCAAAAGGTGCAACACAATTAAACTACATTATCTAAGCAATTTAAATGGGGCCGGAAACAACAAACACCCATTCCGGAAAATCCCCATGTGCATATATCAAATTTAGTATTGTTTTACCTAAACCATATTTTAGAGTTGTTAAACAAGAAAAGTAAGTGCACCAAGTTAATCTACACATTTTCCCACCCCATTTACATATAAATTTTATTATATTTGGAGCTACGGTTATTTAGTTATGAATTAAACCATTTTAGCATGTTATTTAAACAAATTAATGCAAACAGCAAGTTTAACATTTTTAACATGAATGAAAGTTGATTATTGTGAAACTAGATGAAATTCTAAGCAATTTTCATATATAAAGTTTTTACATATAATGCCCGGTTGTGGAGTTATTAAATGCATGATGTGCAAGAGGTTTTCTCTAAAACACGCATACTCTGCATAATTACAAAATTCGCTGGACAGGAAAAAACAAGTCGGGACGAAACTGTTGGACGGACTGGGCCTGACCAGAGGGCCTTGGGCCTGTGGTAGAGCTGGGTAAAGGCGCCAATGGAGCTGGGCCTGCGCGGCTGCTGGCCCAAGCGCAGATGCGCGGATCAGTGTTGTAGGGTGGAACCCTAGGTGGAGATCTTTCACGAATTGGAGGGGAATCCCCAAGAACACGATGAGCACAAAGGGAAGAACACAAGCGAAACACTCAAGAACAAGCCCAAATCACACATCCACTAGACTCACATACACACAAGATCCACAAAGGTACAAGAACAACAAGGGAACATGGATACATGATAGAGTTCATCCCAATCCTATGAGGAGAGAGGTCTTGATGATCCTATGATGGGGATCCTTCCCTAGATGGGGTCTTAAATCCAGTAGGGATCTTCTCCAAGATGGAGGTTTTGGCCTCCAATGGAGTAGTCTCTCTCTCAAGAGGAGAAGGTAGGAGCAAAGCTCACATACAAATGAGCTATCATATTTGCTCCAAAATGTTGTAGGACGAAACCCTAGAGGGGATCTTTTCACACTTGGAGGGGGAAAAGAGGAAGAACACTCAAGAACACAAGACATGAATCTCTCAAACAAACCCAAATATCACATCCACTAGAGTAGCATACAAGAGATCCACAAGATTACAAGATCAATCCAAGGAAACAAGCACAAATATAAAGTTCTTCCCACTCCTAGAGGAGGTGAGGTCTTGATGATCTTCTCCCTTGGGAGGTCTTGCAATCCACAAGGATTCATCCCAAAGAGGGGTCTTGATCCCCAAGAGGAAGATACAAGGAGCAAAGCTCTCTTTGGTGTTCTAAAATACTTTGCTAACCCCACAAATGAGCTAGAGAAAGAGTATATAAAGGCTAGGGACGAAACATGGGGAAAAAGGGGTACAACGGACTAAAATGTCCCTAAGAAATATTGCCACGGAGAAAGGGTTCGGGCACCCGGGGTGAAACCGGCCCGGCACCCGGACCGGACAGGGGCGCCGGGGGACCGAGGACCGGGCACCCGGGGCGGCAGAGGGCGGCTGGGCGGTGTGGACCGGGCACCCGGGGGTCGGCTGGGCGTGGGCCGGGCACCCAGGGCCCGCTGGGGCGCAGCCCAGGCAGTGGCCGGGCACCCGGGGCCGAGATGGCCGGGCACGCGGGGTGTCCAGGGGGTTCGGCCCTCCCCTTGCCTTCGGGTCCGGGCACCCGGGGTCCTTCCGTCCGAGCACCCGGGGTGTGCAGAGACTCCTTTCCTTCCTTCTCCTTGGCTTCTTCTTTGTAGTCTTGCTCCATGGATGCTCGAACCTCCGTCTTCTCCTTCCCACGATCATCTTCGATGTACCTAAGAATGCATAGCGTATGTCTTGGAGGTAGAATCCCGTTCTCATGCGAAACCAAACGAAACTCGGAGAGGAAGGAAGTGACCTCGTTCTCGATGTTGCGTGCACGTGCTCTTGTCATTGGCCCTCTCGGTGCTTGCGGTGGTGATGGAGTGTCGGTGCGGGTAGTCGAGGGATGCTCCGCATCATCTCCCCCCCTTGGGGGAGATCCGTCCACGGATTGTGCTCTTCATCACCATGGTACTTGGCCAAGTCTTTCGTGTTGAAGATGTCTCTTACGTTGTACTTGTCAAGTGGGATGTCGGCCTTGTATGCGTTGTCGTTGTAGCATGCTAGCACCTTGAATGGTCCGTCGGCGCGTGGAAGAAGCTTGGATTTGCATTCCTTGGGGAAGCGGTCTTTGCGAAGGTGTAGCCAAACGAGATCACCCGGATGGAACACCATTGGTGCCTTGTTGGTGTTGAGCTTGGTGGCGAGGCGTTGGACTTGACGCTCGATCGTGGAACGTGTTTCTTCATGCATCTTCTTGAGGTAGGTGGCTCTTGCACATGCGTCCATGTCGGCTCTTTCTTGAAGCGGTAGAGGAAGGATGTCCAACGGTGACAATGGGTTGAAGCAGTAGACAACCTCGAAGGGGGACTTGCCGGTTGTAGAGTGTCTTGCACGATTGTAGGCATACTCGGTGATGGGTAGGCACTCCTCCCATTCGTTGATGTTCTTCTTTATCAACACGTGTAGGAGAGTTGCAAGCATTCGGTTGGTGACTTTGGTTTGGCCATCGGTTTGAGGGTGGTATGCCGTGGATAAGAGTAGCTTGATTCCGAGCTTGGCGCATAGAGTCTTCCAAAAGTAGCCCAAGAACTTGACGTCACGGTCCGAGACAATCTTCATGGGCACTCCATGTAGGCGCAAGATTTCCCTACAAAAGAGATTCGCAATATGTGAAGCATTATCTATCTTGTGACAAGGAATGAAATGGGCCATCTTGGAAAATCTATCCACAACAACAGATACGGAATCCTTTCAATTTTGATTTCTAGGTAATCCAAGAAGGAAATCCATGCTAATGTCTTCCCATGGATGGAATGGATGAGGAAGTGGCATGTGAAGACCATGGGATTGAGCTTTGGACTTAGCTTTGCGGCATGTAGAGCACCAGTTGGTGAAGCGAAAGACGTCACGGAACATCTTGGGCCAAAAGTAGTTCTTGGAGATCGTAACAAATGTCTTGTCGCGTCCAAAGTGTCCCATGAGCCCTCCTCCATGAGATTCTTGCAAAAGGAGCAAACAAAGCAAAGACTCGGGAATGCAAAGTTTGTTAGCTCTCATAAGATATCCATCCTTGATATAGTACCGTTCCCAAGAAGTGTGCGCTACACATTTGGCATAGGGATTTGCAAAGAAAGGATCATGCTCATATAACCCAAACTTGGTTTTGAAAGCTTTTTTCCACTCATCACCCTCTTGAATGCGAATTTGGTAATCACCACTTTTGAGATTAATTTTGGAAAAGATGGTGGCACCACATAATTCATCAAGCATGTCATCTAGGCATGGAATAGGGTGGCGGTATCTAACGGTGATAGCATTTATCGGACGACAATCAGTGCACATGCGAAAACTTCCATCTTTCTTAGGCACGAGAATAACCGGAACGGCACAAGGGCTTAAGCTTTCACGTACATGACCTTTGTTGATGAGTTGTTGCACTTGCCATTGTATCTCCTTGGTTTCCTCGGGGTTGACATGGTAAGGAGCCTTGTTTGGAAGTGGTCCGTCGGGTATGAGGTCGATGCGGTGTTCGATGCCACGAAGTGGAGGTAGACGCGGTGGTAGCTCATCAGGAAACACGTCCGAGAATTCCTGCAACAATTGAGACAACACAAAAGGTGGAGGTGGTGAAGTGTTAGTAGGTTTGGCTTCCCCTTTGCATGGAAGCACAAGGTGAAAGACGCTCGAAGGGTTCTCACACACTTCTCTCATCTCACTTTTGGTGGCTAGGAGGACTAAGTTTTTCTCTCTTGGCGAAGAGGCGCTCAATTTTGGTTTGTGGCTCTCACTTTCTTTTTGGAGGATCACTCTCTCACTAGGATCTCCACGATGGGTGGATGCTTGCTTATCGCCGATCACTTGGCTTGGTGACATTGGTCGAAGCACATATTCCTTGCCTTTCATCTTGAAGCTATAGTAGTTGGTTTGTCCGTTGTGGATGACTCCACGGTCAAATTGCCAAGGTCGTCTGATACGTCCAAAACGTATCTATTATTTCTGCTTGCTCCATGCCCATTTTGTGTGATATTGCTATGATATTTATACACTTCCATACACTTTTGATCATATTTGTACTAACCTATTAACTCTGTGCACCCCAGTGCCAGTTTCTGTTTTCTGCTGTTTTTGTATTTCAGGTTTTCCCATTACGTAAACTGCCAGAAAAATTATATAAAAAATCAGCGTTCCGGAAGCTTCCTTGCGGCCAAAGTAGGGCCGGAGGGGGGCCACCAGGGCTCCGGGCGGCCTGCCCACGCGGCCCCCCTCCTGGCCGCGCCGGGGGGGCGCCTGGGCCCCCCAGGCTTCCGCTGATTCCCCCCTTTGGCATATATTTAACACCCGTCGAGGAAACCCTGATTCCAGACCCCTTGTCTCCAGACGCAATTCCGATCTCCGCCGCCATTGCCATCAAGCTTCGGGGGACCAGAATTCCTGTGCCGGCACCCTGCCGGGACGGGGAAGTGCCCCCGGATTCATCTCCATCGACGTTTCTTCCTCCCTCCATGATGCGGGAGTAGTTCCTCCTCGGGGCCGAGGGCTCGTACGTGTAGCTATGTGGTTATCTCTCTCTCCCATGATGTGATCTTCGTTGTGATCATAGGCTATGTTAATCTAGGGTGATCCCATGATATTTCCCCTTCCTCTATGTATTGGATTGATGTACTCACTTGTCTTTATCTAGTATAATCCCCGAGACCAAGGTGACAGCGGTCTATTGGACATGGATTAGAAAAATAATTTCATGAGTGATTTCCTCTCTTGTGTGTTGATTGAAGATTGAGAGTCTCTTGGTGCTTGTCTTTGACTATCCTTTAGATATGTTGTGGTGATTGTGGGACTCTCTTTGGATGGCCGCGGTGACATTGGGAAATCCTTAGATTGAGAACTACGAACTTTGAGGTGTGCTTTTGTAGCCCTACATAATTCTCGTCCTCTCTTGACCACGAAGGAATGACCTCCGGGTGCGTCTCGATTGCATGTTTTATGGGAAATATCATGTGATTCGATTATGTTAATGTTGTTGGGAGTTGCCACTAGTGAAAGTATGAAGCCTAGGCCTTGTTTCCACCATTGCAATACCATTTGTGCTCATGTTTACCGCTTGTTTGCTTGCTGCACTTTTTATTACAGATTTATATTACTTGGTTTTGCCATCCATATCACTTGCCATTTAACATCTCTTCGCCGAACTAGTGCACCTATACATCTAACAAGTGTATTAGGTGTGTTGGGGACACAAGAGACTTCTTGTATCTTAGTTGCAGGGTTGCTTGAGAGAGACCATCTTCAACCTCTACTTCCCTGAGTTCGATAAACCCTAGGTCATCCACTTGAGGGAAATTGCTGCTGTCCTACAAACTCTGCACTTGGAGGCCCAACATAGTCTACAAGAGTAGAAGCGTGTGTAGACATCAAGCTATTTCTGGCGCCGTTGCCGGGGAGGTGAGCGCTTGAAGGTATATCCTTAGATCTTGCAATTAAATCTTTTTGTTTCTTGTTTTTATTTCACTAGTTATGTTTATGGACAACCTTGCTATTGGATCGTTGCTTGCGGGAAGACGCCCCACACCTGTGGTGGTTGCTCCTCCCCCTACTGAAATTGTGCCCTATAAAATACCAGATGGTATTATCAATTATGTTTTGGCTAATCGTTATGCAGGAGACAGACATCCCGGTGAACACTTGCTATATCTGTCACAACTATGTTCATTATTTAAGCTTGCAGGTGTATCAAGGGAGTTTGTCATGAGGAAATTGTTCGCCGTATCACTTATAGATAAAGTTTCAGATTGGTATAAGCTTCTCGATAACTCGCACTTGCTTGATTGGCAAGAGCTTATGTCTCTCTTTTACTCCAAGTTTTATCCTCTTCATGAAGTCCATGAGAATAGGAATTATGTTTATAATTTCTACCCTCATGACGGAGAGAGCATAGCTCAAGCTTGGGGGAGACTGAAAACATTAATGCTAAAATGTCCTAACCATGGGCTCCCCAAAGATATGATTATTACTAATTTCTATGCGAGGCTCTCTCGACAGGATAAAGATTTGCTCGATGCTTCCTCTATGGGTTCTTTCACAAACGAAAAGATTGATGCTAAATGGGAACTACTTGAAAGAATTCAACGCAACACTGAAGATTGGGAGATCGACAAAGGTAAAGAGCCAGGTATAATTTATGAGTATGATTGCATTAAGTCCTTTGTTGAAACTACAAGTTTTAATAAGTTTAGTGCTAAGTTTGGGCTTGATTCTCAACTCCTTGTTGATTTCCTCAAATCTTTTGCTTCACATCTTAATATGCCTAAGGTGGATTGGATCGAGCATCATAAACCTTTTAAAGAGATTTGCAAAGAAAATGAAATTGTTCATGATGATTTCAACATGCATGATCCAATTCCTAAAAATGAAGTTTTATATAAGCATGTTAATTTTTGTGGAGTGGATAGACCTTGTGAAAGGCCTATGATTGAAGAAGAGAAGTATTGTAAGCAACATAAGCATGAAAGAACAATCACTTGGGTCAGAGATTTAAATGAAATTGCTAGAGAATTGTGTGACCTTTATCCTTTTACTTGTGAACTTTGTCGTATAGAGGGTCACTTTAATTTTCAATGCATGCACTTTCAAAACATAACTGTTAACCAGTTGTGTGATAACATGATCACCTCTGATCTTTATGATGAGCTTATGTTATTTTTGATGTGTGAAGAGTTATCAGAAAAGACTTCTTGGCTAGATGTTAATGCCATAGGAATAAAAAACACTTTGCAAAATTTCCATCTCTATTGTGTTGTTAATTGCCATGAAAATGATTACATAAGTACGATTATAAAGGAGGGAACTTTACCAAAGTATAAAAATGTCTCTTATATTTCTGCTAATAAAAAGGAGAGTTTCTCCCAAGTTTCCCCTATTGTTTCTAATGATAAACCAGGATATGTGGAGAAGCTTCATCTCCAACCACTCCCTCCTAAGGTTAAGAAGAAGAAAAAGAAGAGGAGGAGGAAGAGGAGCAAGAAGGAAGAAGAATGGGTATCAACCTGGCCTGAGCATATTCCTCCAATCAACTTTTATCCTAACGGTTGTAAGTTTAAAGAAGAAGGTGAAGTTTATTGCCTTAATTATCATCTTGATGATACGTCTGTAGGTACTATTGAAGATGATTTTGATTATGATATGCATGTTACTTATTGTGATTGGGAAAATGATGATAATGCTACTTATGATCTTGAAAATCTTTTTGGTACCAATTCTGGAAGTGATGATATGGGAAGCTCTAAGCTTGGGGATGATAGGATTGCAAATCCTTTACCCACTAGTGATGTGATAATTGATAATTCTTTTGCTAGTAAGAATAAAGGCAACATGTTTACAAATATAGTTGCTAGCAATGATAATGCTCTTCTCTACCATGATGATGTTATAACTCCAATCTATAGTGATTATAAAGGTACCTATGACATAAGGAGAAATTATCCTTATGAAACTTGTCATAATCATGGAGGGAATTACTCCCTTGTTTAACACCACCCTCTTAATACACAATTAATCTATATTGTTCAAGTTGTTTATGATAGTCCTACTCCCACTATTACCAATGAGAAAGATTATGCTTATGTGGAGAGTAAGAGTACCTTTTTGCATGTGGATCATGGTAAAAATGCTTTATGTGATGCTTATATTGTTGAGTTTATTCATGATCCCACTGAAAATTATTATGAGAAGGGAACATATGCTTATAGATATTTCAATAATATCAAGTTCCCTCTCTTTATATTGAAGGTTTTGAAGCTACACTTGTTTTGTCTTCCTATGCTTATTGCTTTGTGCTTCAATGAATTATTCTATTGCAATATTCCTATGCATAGGAAGCATGTTAGGCATAAATGTATTTGGTATTTGCTTCTTGATGCTCTCTTTTTTTTCTTCAACTCTTATTCCTACGAGAGCATCATTAAAGTCTTAAGCCTATCTTTATGGCTATAAAGAAAGAGCTCTAGGGAGACAACCCTTGTTATCTTTGCTTTTAGTTTTAGTGGTCTTGATGTTGTTACTACAGTAGCATCATCATTGTATCTTTGCTTTTCAACTTTGTGCCAAGTGTATCCTCTGATTGCAAGAAAGTTCAAAAGTTGTGACGTGCTGTCCAGGAAACAGATTCTGTCCTTGGATAGAAAAATTCGTATAAAATCACCAGATCATCTTTTTGGTCTGAATTTTTTCGACAGCGTGCTCTATACAATTGTTTTTCGGGCGTCTGTTCTGAGTTTTTTTATTAGAGTTGCAGAAGTGCCCCGAAAAAATCATTTACTACCTTCTGTTCTGTTTTTCACAGATTCTGTCCTGTTTTGCCTTTCCTTCATTTTGCAAACCTTGAGCTTGCTTTTTCTTTGCAAAAACCTTTTGGCAATCTTGAGAAACAGTAGACCTTCAAGAATATCCTTATTTCCAGCAAGGAACAATTATTTTATTATGGGTACTAACCTCGCTAATCAGATTATGATGAGTTATGTATGAAGGGAGTTTTCAAGTGTGCGAGGGAAGATGATAAAAAGATTCAGGAGTGTCAAACGCTCAAGCTTGGGGATGCCCCCGTGCACCCCCAAGAAATATTCAAGGAGACTCAAGCGTCTAAGCTTGGAGATGCCCCCGTGCATCCCCTTCTCCATCAACATTATCAGTTCGTCTTTCGTTCCACTATATTTTTATCACTTCATGTGTTATGTGCTATGCTTGGAGCGTCTTGCTTTTAGTTTCCTTTTTAGTTTTCTTTAGCTTTTCATAACGAGTTGGAACTCAGCTTTCTTTGCGTGGGAGAGAAACACGCTCCACTTCAACCTAGAACACAACATAGAATTTTCATGTCTATCTTTACTGTGTATGTTCTTGGTCTTTCAATAGCTACTATCATGCTTAGCTCTTAGTTTTCATGCTTATCTTTTTAAAGAGCTTTTGTTTAGTTGGTTGCTTGAACTCTCTTTAGTTATCATGCTTATCTTATTAAGAGAGTTTTCTTCTGTTGCATTGGTTGATATGTCTATGATAAAAATGCTACGTGCATAATGGTGCTTAGTAGTTCATGTTTTCTTATGGTTAGTCTCAAATAACTGGGGGGTTCCCAATGTGTTATTGGAGTACCAACATGATTTGTTTGCCTATGATGTGGTATGGTTTAGTAATATCTTCCTTCAAGAATTTATTTTGATTGACTTGGCGTATGCTCACGCATATTTAAGACTGTAAAGAAAGTCTGTCAAGCCTTGATGATCTTTAGTTTCTGAGTAGCGATATAACTTCCATGCCTGATTCAATGTTGCTTTGTCGCTCTGCATGATTATGACCGTCATTGCTATTTTAGTTGGTCGCTCCCAGTCTTTTGCTAACCTCCACCTGTACTAAGCAGACTGATTGCTTGTGCATCCAAAATCCTTTAAACCAGTTATGCCATATGAGTCCACCATACCTTCCTATACATGGTATTTACATGCCATTCCTAACGAAGACTTTCATGTACCATCTCGAAATTATTCAAAAAAAGCATTTCTATTTTGTGCCTCTGTTTTAGTTCATGAGGAAGTAGTAGTTAATTCATGATCTTTTTAAGTTGGACAAGCTTCACCCCGGGATTGCATGTCTAATGTGCAAACCCATAATACGAGAAGGAACTGGCAAAGAGTGCGCCCGGCTAAAAAATAATATAACAAACAAACCCTCCTTCACGCTTTGTTCATGAGAAATCAGAAAACTTTGGCAGTGATAAACAAAGGAGATTAAGAGGATGTGATCGTCCTCATTCGGGAGCCGTTCCTCGAAACTTGTCCATCTCAAGAAGTGATTGAGTTGTCTGCTAGCATTCGTTGACGAAACATGCATTTCCAAAAAAAATATTATTACCTCTGTTTTTAAAACCAAGAGCTCTGGTACATATTTTGTCTTTGTTTCCGACTACGGATTTTCAACCTTGCCAACAAAAGCCACGGTTCGAGAGTCTCCACCTTCTTTTAAAAGCACCAACTATTAAGAGCATGATTGTCATTCTGAGTGTAATGTGCATTGTCCCAAAGTAGCATTGTCTTTTGCATGATTGTGATATCGTTTATTCTGAAATCATTGTATCTAGTCATCACTTAAACCTTGGAGGTGCCCCTGCATTTATGTTTTGCTTCACTAAAGGGGGCAAGCGAGATATCACTTTATCATATTTGCACATCATGCTCATTACAAATCTATTTGATATTTCAGTATCATATTGTAAAACTTTCAGTTCTTTGTGATTTTCTCATAAGGCAACTTAATTACTACAGATTCATTGTCTCAGTAAGCACTTGTCATGTGACTGTAAAAAGTCCATATATGGTTAATAGCATGTCACCACAGAAATTATGCTTGTTATCATATACCTACTCAAGGACGAGCAGGAATTAAGCTTGGGGATGTTGATACGTCCAAAACGTATCTATAATTTCTGCTTGCTCCATGCCCTTTTTGTGTGATATTGCTATGATATTTATACACTTCCATACACTTTTGATCATATTTGGACTAACCTATTAACTCAGTGCACCCCAGTGCCAGTTTCTGTTTTCTGCTGTTTTTGTATTTCAGGTTTTCCCATTACGTAAACTGCCAGAAAAATCCCGGAAAAATTATATAAAAAATCAGCGTTCCGGAAGCTTCCTTGCGGCCAAAGTTGGGCCGGAGGGGGGCCACCAGGGCTCCAGGTAGCCTGCCCACGCGGCCCCCCTTCTGGCCGCGCCGGGGGGGGGGGCGCCTGGGCCCCCCAGGCCTCCACTGATGCCCCCCTTTGGCATATATTTAACACCCGTCGAGGAAACCCTGATTCCAGACCCCTTTTCTCCAGAAGCAATTCCGATATCCGCCGCCATCGCCATCAAGCTTCGGGGGACCAGAATTCCTGTGCCGGCACCCTGCCGGGACGGGGAAGTGCCCTCGGATTCATCTCCATCGACGTTGCTTCCTCCCTCCATGATGCGGGAGTAGTTCCTCCTCGGGGCCGAGGGCTCGTACGTGTAGCTATGTAGTTATCTCTCTCTCCCATGATGTGATCTTCGTTGTGATCATAGGCTATGTTAATCTAGGGTGATCCCATGATATTTCCCCTTCCTCTATGTATTGGATTGATGTACTCACTTGTCTTTATCTAGTATAACCCTCGAGACCAAGGTGACAGCGGTCTATTGGACATGGATTAGACAAATAATTTCATGAGTGATTTCCTCTCTTGTGTGTTGATTGAAGATTGAGAGTCTCTTGGTGCTTGTCTTTGACTATCCTTTAGATATGTTGTGGTGATTGTGGGACTCTCTTTGGATGGCCGCGGTGACATTGGGAAATCCTTAGATTGAGAACTACGAACTTTGAGGTGTGCTTTTGTAGCCCTACATAATTCTCGTCCTCTCTTGACCACGAAGGAATGATCTCCGGGTGCGTCTCCATTGCATGTTTTATGGGAAATATCATGTGATTCGATTATGTTAATGTTGTTGGGAGTTACCACTAGTGAAAGTATGAAGCCTAGGCCTTGTTTCCACCATTGCAATACCATTTGTGCTCACGTTTACCGCTTGTTTGCTTGCTGCACTTTTTATTACAGATTTATATTACTTTTTTTGCCATCCATATCACTTGCCATTTAACATCTCTTCGCCGAACTAGTGCACCTATACATCTAACAAGTGTATTAGGTGTGTTGGGGACACAAGAGACTTCTTGTATCTTAGTTGCAGGGTTGCTTGAGAGAGACCATCTTCAACCTCTACTTCCCTGAGTTCGATAAACCTTAGGTCATCCACTTGAGGGAAATTGCTGCTGTCCTACAAACCTCTGCGCTTGGAGGCCCAACATAGTCTACAAGAGTAGAAGCGTGTGTAGACATCATCGTCCCAAGAGAAGGTGGCACACCGACATAGGAACTACATCACACTCCAAGGTGTCCTTGTAGGCGCCGATCTTGAAAGAAACTTGCACCGTGTGCTCCACTTGAATGGTGCCGGAGTCGCTTAACCATTGCACCTTGTAGGGACAAGGGTGCTTCTTCTTGACCAATTGTAGCTTGGAACATAGCTCATCGCTTGCCAAGTTGTGACAACTTCCTCCGTCGATGATGACCTTCACAGAATGCCTGTTGATGCCGGCCGTTGTGTGGAAGATGTGGCATCGTTGGTCCTCATCTTGATGGTGTTGGAGTGTCAAGACCTTGGAAACCATGAGAGAGGGACTTGAATCGTTGTCACAAAACACTTGATCATCTTCATTTTCGTTGACGCGCCGGTGCATGGCCACGTGTTCAAGGGCTTCGATTTCTTCTTCACTCATCGAGTCATATGTGCCGTCGTCGTTGAAGATCATGGTTCACTTGTTGGTGCACTCGAAGGACTTGTGGCCTCGGCCACCACATGTGAAGCACTTGAAGGAACTTGTCTTCACGGGGTCGTATGGTGGTGCCGAAGGTGAGGGAGTCTTGGATTTGTAGGTGCTTGCCGGAGAACGAGTCGAGGAAGGTGTAGCTTGCTTGGAACTTGACTTGTCGCCGGTACTTGGTGATGCTCTAGTTGAGGTAGGAAGTGCCGAAGTCGCGGGATCTTGAGAGTAGGAGCCGTAGGTCTTGGACGAGTATTTGGCGTATTTAAAGTCATCGTGGACTTGTCGCTCGGCCTTGGTCGCTTGATGAACTAGCTCGAGAAGGTTGGAGTATGGTTGGAAGTCGGCAATCCGCTTGATTGGGTGATTGAAGCCGTTCAAGAAGCGTGCCATTGTTTGCTCGTCGTCTTCCTTGACATTGGCTCGTATCATGGCAATCTCCATTTCTTGGTAGTATTCTTCCACCATCTTCGTGCCTTGTTGGAGGAGTTTCAACCTCTTGAAGAGATCACGGGTGTAGTGTGTAGGCACAAAGAGAGCTCTCATGAAATTCTTCATTTACGTCCAAGTTGTGATTGGTGGTTCGCCTCTTGTATGTCGTCGCTTGATCGTTTGTTCCCATCAAATTCGGACGTAGTAATGAAACTCGAGAGAGGCCATGGCAATCTTCTCCTCTTCGAAGTTGTGGAGGCGCAATATCTTGTCGACCTTCAATGCCCATGAGAGATACTCCTCGGGATCGGTGCTTCCGGAGAACTTGGGCATAGTGAACTTAAGCTTGCCGAAGCCTTGTTCTTCATCATGTTGATGATGGTGGTGTCGCTCATGACGAGGTGGGCGCTCCTCGAAAGCGTGCTCCTCACGATGTAAGGCGCAGTACGTTGTTCCTGTTTCGTTGCTCTTGCGCCGCTTCGCGATGAGGGGCTTCCTCTTGTTGTGCTTGACGAAGTGCTTCTTCTTGTTGACGTACTTGGCGGTTGCGGCCGGTGAATACTCGATGGAGTCACGAAGAGCTTGTTGTCCGTTGTGTGCTTGATCGTCACGTCTTTCTTGTGCTTGCCAAAATGCATCGTCATCTTGTTGTACTTGATGTTGGCGTTGTTGCTCTTGGAGTCGCCCTTGCTCACGTGCTCGTACTCGATCTTGTAACCCATTGCCATGGAATGGATTGTCCGGAGATTGTCGATCTTGATAGACGAATTGTGGAGCTTGACGAGGGCGTGGAGGACTTGCATCCGATGAAGATTAAGCCGGAGAGTGGTCACTTGAGCGTCGACTTGAATGGCGCAGTCTTGATGAGGAAGTCGGAGACGTGCGGTTCACCATGATGTTGCGGAAGTCTTCCATTTATGTGCGAAAGTCGGAAGAGAGTTGCTCGATGTGGTCGCCCAAAGCTTCGCTTTCTTGATGAAGAGCTCGTTGGACACCGAAAAGGTGATTCTTGGTGACGTAGTTCGGTGCTTCCACTTGATGCTCGGCGATCGGGTTGGTAGAAGAACTTGTCCTATCCATCATGTAAAGTGGAGGAGAGTAGGAAAATGAGAAAACAATACCAAAGTTACCTCTTATGAAGATTGAAAATGTAACAAGTTTCACTCAATGGAATGCCACAATAGTATAATTGGAACCAAGTTTGTTTCTCACACCTACAAGTAAAAGGCTTATGGAGTAGCTTGGTTAGGATGGTGGCAAAATTTTCAAACAAAGTGTTAGTCAAGATATCGATAAGGTTGAGAAGGGTCACAAAAATGCAAGTAAAGCAAATAGATCAATGCCAATAGTATCACTAGGAACACACACACGGAGGATAGATGGGATCCGCACAACCAAGGGTGAGCTCAAAATGTGAGTGACCACGTAAAATTCTCTTGTTGTGTGAATGCTAGAGAGACGCTAGCTCGATTGCACAAATGGGCAAGATACACTTTGTGCACCGACCTATGAGAGAAAAGTGCCGTCCCCGATCCCAAATATGCTATGTATGCGGTGACCAAGATGATATGAGTATGCAAAGTGGCTCAATGCTATTGCTTATAAGCTCATTGTTTCTCCTCTTTTGCTTAAAAGCTTTTCTTTCTTTCCCTTTTTTTCTAGGCTTGATGCTCGAGCCGAGGATGATATGAGACAAGTATGTAAGATATGCACGGGAGAGACTTATGGCACTAAGATGATAACACGATCACTACTGTGCACAATAGCCTGGCTCGGCAATTCTCAACTCGCTAGTCTCAATGGGTAACCAACGCAAATGGCTCGGGCTGTCAATGCAAAAGCAAAGGTAAGTGTCGTCGAGGTTACCGTCCTTTCTTATGGTTAGCGGCGAAGATGACTTCGAGGCGATGATGTCGATGTCACACGCTCCTAAGTAGCCGAAACACCTTGGGAAACGCAAGATTGCAACTCGAAATCGGTCAAATGCGGAAGGTGGGTGTTTTGTGTTGATTTTTGGATGGAGGCTAATGGTGGTGGTAATGATATATGTGGATGGGGGTGTCAAGAGCTTCCAAACGAGCTAAAGAACACGAAAAACGGACTTGGGAGGTGGAACTTATGGTCACTTTGGTGTTGTAGTTGGGCTGATTCGGGGGTGGGGGGGTGCGGACACCCAGGGGTGGGGGTGCGGGTGCCCAGGGTGGTCAGGGGAAAATGGCCCAGGGGTGCGGGCGCCCGGTGGTACGAGGTGCGGGCACTTTGTGGTGGCAGATTTGGGCGAAAATCTTTGGGGAAAGGCCAAATTCGGTGGATGTCGTGGTGGGAGGGGTGGGGACTGTTGGGGAGAGGCTAGATCCACTTGCCAAACATCAAATCCATGGACCAAAACAACCAAATCTCAAAAGATCCAACAAATTGCAAGAAAAAAATTTGGGCTATTTTTATGGGGATTTTCGAAATTGGGCAAGAACACAACAAAATGAAGCTAGAAAATGGGGGGATGCAACTCCAAGATGTGAATCAACCTTGCTCATGATACCAAGATGTTGTAGGGTGAAACCCTAGAGGGGATCTTTTCACACTTGGAGGGGGAAAAGAGGAACAACACTTAAGAACAAAAGACACAAATCTCTCAAACAAACCCAAATATCACATCCACTAGAGTAGCATACAAGAGATCCACAAGATTTCAAGATCAATCGAAGGAAACAAGCACAAAGGTAAAGTTATTGCCACTCCTAGAGGAGGTGAGGTCTTGATGATCTTCTCCCTTGGGAGGTCTTGTAATCCACAAGGATTCTTCCCAAAGAGGGGTCTTGATCCCCAAGAGGAAGATACAAGGAGAAAACCTCTCTTTGGTGTTCTAAAATACTTCGCTAACCCCACAAATGAGCTAGAGAAAGAGTATATAAAGGCTAGGGACGAAACTTGGGGGAAAAGAGGTACAAAGGACTAAAATATCCCTAAGAAATATTGCCACGGCGAAAGGGTCCGGGAACCCGGGGTGAAACCGGCTGGGCACCTGGACCGGACAGGGGCGCCGGGGGACCGAGGACCGGGCACCCGGGGTCCAAAGCCCGGGCACTCGGGGCGTCAGAGGGCGGATGGGCGGTGTGGACCGGGCACCCGTGGCCGGTTGGGTGAGCACCCGGGGGGTCAGCTGGGCGCGGGCCGGGCACCCGGGGCCGGCTGGGGCACAGCCTAGGCAGTGGCCGGGCACCCGGGATCGAGATGGCCGGGCACCCGGGGTGTCCAGGGGGTTCAGCTCTCCCCTTGCCTTCGAGCTCGGGCACCCGGGGTCCTTCCGACTGGGCAACCGGGGTGTCCAGAGACTCCTTTCCTTCCTTCTCCTTGGCTTCATCTTTGTAGTCTTGCTCCATGGATGCTCGAACCTCCGTCTTCTCCTTCCCATGATCATCTTCGATGTACCTAAGAATGCATAGCGTATCTCTTTGAGGTAGAATCCCGTTCTCATGTGAAACCGAACGAAACTCGGAGAGGAAGGAACTGACCTTGTTCTCGATGTTGTGTGGACGTGCTCTTGTCAATGGCTCACACGTGTTTGTTTTTTTGGCTAAGTCCCTAAAATATCTCAACATGTTGCATACTTTGTGTGGTTGTAACTTTGTGCTCGGTTGACCAAATGGAGTGTATGATATGTCAAAATGTTCATTGTGAAGTGCTCTACAGGATGGTTGCTGATGCATGCTTGTTTGAGTTCATATTGCCATGTTTATCTCTGTTGCAAAAGTGCATGTAGCTGTTAAGTGCTGAAACTTGTTATGAGATGCTGTTTTGTCATTTTTGTATCGTTATGTGTGATTTTTGTTTGAGCAACATGTCAATATGTTTTAGAAGCACAATCATGCCATCTTTGCTGTGATGCAATCCACTTTTCATGATATGCCTACTGGTGTTTGCAACAAGCTTGTAAAGTGGCCAACTCGCTGTTGTTATTTTCTGAGACTTGTTGAAAACTGCTAAGTCTGAAACTGTTAAACCTGATGCCATGTTTGCTTGATGCCCCACTCAAATCCATGAATGTTTTGGGTTGTCCAATGATCATGTATTGATGTCCATGTTATTCTCTATCCATCCATGCACTTCTTTGCATATATGGCCTGCTGTAGCTTGTTTATTTCTTGCTCTCAAGATGCTATAAAATGTTTTTGTCAGCTTGTTTACAATAAGTTCAGTTTACCATGTGAATAGCTATTGTTCTATGCATCCTATGACCATGTTATTGCCATGAGTAGCTTCATAAACATGCCTTCTTGCTGTTGGTTATCTTCTTATGCCATGATATGCTCTGAGTTGAGTTGCACATGCTTGCAAACATGCCTACTTGTCGTTGTTTCTGCCATGCTCTATTTTTTTTAACCAAGTCTGAGAAATCAGTAAACTTCTTGAATCTTGCCATGCTAGTTTAATTGTGTTCCAGCAAGGTTTTGGGTGTGCTCTGAGTTCATGCTTGTTGAGAATCATATCTATTTCATATCTGTGCCTTTTGTTATCATGTTTGGGTGCTGTAGCATAAATATAACTTGCTCCAAAGTTGCTATGTTGCTGTTAACTTCAGCTTTGCATTGCATCTTGTTTTGCTCATATCTTCTATGTCGTAGCTCCGAATAAAATGAAATTTATATGTAACTTGACTAGAATTTCGTGTAGATCATCATGGTGCATGTTAACTTGCTATTTAACAATTTGAACTGAAGATTTGTTCAGATTTGGACCAATTTCGAAATAAGCATATGAGGACTTACCGGAATTGCTATATGTTGTTTCCGGCCTCATTTAACCTTGTTTGGTTGTGTTGTTCTTGTGTGATTTATTCCTTGCCATGTTTTGCATCATATAGACTTGTCTTGCATCATACTTGGTTGAGAATCTTGTCTTGTCCTTGAGTGGTGAGTTTACCATGTGGTGTGCTTCTTCTCGCTAGTTCATATTCCGTTGCGATCGTGAGGATTCGTTCGACTACACTTGGTTCGTCTTTGTGGCTTCTTCTTCGTCTTCTTCATGGACTCGTTCTTCTTCCTTCGGGATTCCAAGCAAGATGACCATCCCCTTGGATACCTTTACTATCATTGCCATGCTAGTTGCCTCGATGCTATCGTTATATGTCGCGCTACCCATCTTTTATTGTCAGCCTCTCTCCTTGTTGCCATGAAACCTCTAACCTTCGACACCTTCCCAGCAAAACCATTGTTTGGCTATGTTACCTGCTTGCTCAACCCCACTTATAGCGTTGTTAGTTGCAGGTGAAGATGAAGATTGCTCCATGTTGGAACTTGTTGTTGGAATATCACAACATCTATTATTATTAATTAACACACCTATATACTTGGCAATGGGTGGAAGGCCTGGCCTTTTGCTTGGTGTTTTGTTCCACTCATGCCGCCTTAAGAACCCATAAACCGGCGTTATGTTCCTTGATTTTGCGTTCCTCACGCGGTTGGGTATATGGGGACCCCTTGATAGTTCGTCTTTGAATAAAACTCCTCCAGCAAGGCCCAACATTTGTTTTATTTGCAACATAATAAAAACTTAATTAATTAATTAATTTCATAGGGAGTTAGCACTACCCGAGGAGTCTTCTACATACAAGGGGGGCCAGTGTTGCTGGTGTTGGTCCCAAACGGGGGTTATGCGGGGCCTCCACGGGGAAACTCGAGGTCTTTGGCTCCCGTAGGATCACCCATCCGGTCATGGCCTAAGACGAGATATACACGGCTACTATCAGGGTGTCGGCATGCCAGGAGGTCTTGCTGGACTTGTTTTAGCATTGTCGAAATGTCTTGTACACCGGGATTCCAAGTCTGATCGGGTTGTCTGTCAGGACCCCGATCCTAAGTCACACCGATCTAGCTTGTAACACATCATATCACTTTGCGGCCTCACGCACGGTATCCTCACGGGTGCCACCTTACCTGGCCCGGGACCGTTTGCGCATTTTGGCACACGTATATGATAGTGTCGCTAGCATCCAGATGACAGAGAACCTGGGCCGACCTAGCTAGTTATAAACCAAAAGTGGCACTAAATTACAGAGACAGGCATACATGACCCAGCAACGAACGTGTCGGTCATCAACGTATGAACCCAAGTCATAGCAAACTACAAGGATTTAAAGGAACAACGCGTGACATTTCCCCTAAGGGACAGACACAGGAACGAAGAAGGACACATGCCGGCGAGCCTACGTGTTCCGGAGCAGTAGCAAGCTACCATGGCTGAGTGGAAGCACTAGGAGGAATTTCCCTATAAGATCGGCTACCAAAGGTAAACAACTAGGTGTCAGATCCCACACATACCAAGCATTTCAATCATACACACAATATGCTCAATATGTGCAAATACAACATTGCATCACAACAGAACTCTATGACTCAAAGTACTTTATTTAAGAGGCTCCGAAGAGCCATACATAACATATCCATACAGGTAGGGGTCACATGACCCAACACTCAAGTCATACAATCATATAAGCACAAGCGGAAGCTTACATGTCTGAGTACAAACAACTTGGAAATAAAACAAGCTTGGTGTAGCCTGACTATCTACAAGGCCCTTCACAAGCTCAGTATCTCCGTCTGGGTAGCAAGCTACTCGTCGACGTCAACGTCTAAGTAAAACCCATCAGAAGGGGCAGGGTTCTCCTCTGCAACAGTTATTAAGCAAACATGAGTACAAAAGTACTCAGAAAGACTTACAACAGAACCTATCATACATGCATCATTATCAACAATGGTAGTGGAGTTCATTGCAGCAAGCCAGCTTTGACTCTTGGCTAACCTATACCACAACTCTCAGCAGATTGCAAGATAAGACTACGTACACGAGTCCTCTACTCACCACAACAATACACTACCGTGGATCCTCTTCCATCATCCTACGGAAGGGCCATCGACGGCACTCACACTTGTCTTGAGGCTTTTAGTAGTATGCATCAACTTGTCTATGAACTGTACAAGTAACCAAGTGGTCCGTACCGCGAACAACAGCTATTCGAATAGACTGGTAACCCTGCAGGGGTGTTCTTCTTCACACACGCTTCCACCACTTATCGCCGTTTACTCGACATGTACTCAGCAACCTTCAAGCGGAAGCCCAGTGAGGGTGTCGGCCACGACCTGACTAACTACACAAGTCCCTAGTCCAGGTTTATCGCCTATTTGGGTTCCATCCGTGCGGAGATCCGATCGGGGTGTCGCTCACGGCCCCAAACGATGTGTACAGGGTTCCCAAGTCACCAAACGGGCGACCAGTACACCGTGCCACGTACCTGCCGCATCACAGCCCACCCCGAGGGCCAGCGCTGTGCACGACCACTAGTAAACTACAAACACCAGAAACTAGTTGCAACTCCTGGATAGAGGACAAGGGCAGTTAATAAGTCGAGAGGGTCAATTAAGGATCCCAATGTGTGGTAGTAGCTGAAACTTGAACCACACATACAGATCTCAGGTCCTATGGACGGTTCCAATGAAACAACCCACCATGTACTCCTACATGGCCTTTCATCGATACCTTTACCAAACATGTTCCACACTTCCCTCTCTTTATCGAGTATGATCATTTCACTCTGATTCATCACCCAGATGAACCAGACCTGACACAACTCTAAGCATAGCAGGTAACATAAACAAATATCATGGTGGAACACACATCACATGGCTCAATCAACTCCTCACATGCTAGTGGGTTTCAACTATTTACTCTGGCAATGACAGGTCATGCACAGGAATAGGGTTCAACTACCGCAGCAAGTAGCAGTTCACACGATGTTTCCTTAATGCAGTAAAAGAGAGCAGGAGCGAGAAGATGTGTTTGTATCGGAATGATCAATGGTTGCTTGCCTGACAGATTGGTTGTCGGGTACTACTCTTCAGTTGGATACGCAGAAGTATCCTCGGGAGCAGGACCTACCACGGAGAACACCGATGATACAATCAATATACAAACAAATGCAACAATATGATGCATGCTCATGACATGGTAGGATGAATGTGTTTTGGGCTAATGCATCTATAAACAGAAAGGTTTGAGCTCATTTGAATCAAAGATTCAAATTTATACCGAAACTATTATTTATTAAAGTGCATTATCATGTTTTAATGTGAACAGCAAGGTTAAGTTGCTCAAACATGCATGAAACCAGCGCCATTGGAAAGATTGGATTTTTCTGATCAATTTTCATATATAAATCTTTTCCATCTGAGCTACTGTTGAATTTGTATGATTTTTTGAAGTTTAAAGCATTTTCTGGAATTTCCTGAATTGTTTTAAATCAATTAATCCCAGAAAAGCATTTACTGCGTCAGCATGACATCATGCTGACATCAGCAAGTCAACAGGGCGGCCCAGGTCAAACCTGACCAGTGGGACCCACTGGTCAATGTCACAGTTAGTTAACTAACTAATTAGGATTAGTTTAGGCACTAACCTAGGTTTGACTAACAGGCATGGCCCACATGTCAGTGACCCAGGGAAGTCAAACCCCTGGTCAAACTGGGTTGACCCGCCGGCGTTTAGCCGCCGGCAAGGCCAGACGTGGCGGTGAGGTGCGGAATTCGTGCTCCGACGACTAAATGAATGGCGGAGCACGTCTACGTGCTGCTGGTGAAGTGCCGCATCGAGTGGTGGTGGTGGTTGGCCTCGGGGTCGCCGGAAAGGACGCCGGCGACGAGTCCAGCGGCTGCCGGAGCTCGGGTGAGCTCGGGCTAGTCACTAGAGGGCACAGTGAGGCTCATGGTGAGGTGCTCTAGGCTCCTGGAGGTGCGGTGAAGCTAATGGACAGGGTGGCGCGGGCGTTGGGTGGTCGGAGCCTCGTCGGCGACGAGCTCCACGGCGGTGCATGCAGGTGAGCTTCGTGCAGTCGGTACAGGGCACGAGGGGGGAAACCGAGAGGATGGGGAGGTAGCTCGGCTCACGGCGGTCGCGTTGGAGTTGACGGCGAGGTCGGGGACGAGTTGCTGCGACGGTGAGGTCACCGGCGATCTCGACGGCCGAACGGGGGAGAAGTGCTCGGGGAAGGCGTGTTGGAGCTTCCGGCGATGCGTGGCTCGTCGAGGAGGCGTAGCAGACAGTGGAGGAGCTCGGGGACACGTCGGTGAGGCGAGGGGGGCTCGGTGGCTGCGGCTGTGGCGGCACGACGGCGGCGGCTGCGGCGGCCATGGCGAGAAGAGGGCGAAGGAGAGAGGCAGGGCGAGAAGTGAGGCGTCCAGGGCGTTCGGGCGACGACGTGGAGGCGAACCAGGCGTCGTGGAGGCGGGGAAGTGAAGTAGGGCGGCGGGCAGCTGCATGGCGACCGCAGGCTCGCCGGCCTGCTCCTCTGTGCCTGCCTGGCTAGAGGAAACAACTGCGTGGAGCGGCTGCTGGGCTGGGCCGGCCAGGTGGGCCACCAGGTGGGCCGGTCTGGTAAGTCCCTCTCTCTCATCTCTTTTTTATTTTGTTTCTGTTTGTTTTCTTTTTCAACTTTTTTGAATTAATATAAATGCTAGAACATTTTTATAAATCATGAAACTAGTCATGCCCACTTTATATAATATGAACAACATGGAACATTTTAGTTTATGATTATTTGGGCACCTAAAATATTTTGTAGCATTTAAATGCCCAAATGCAATTACAATATGAATTAATCCAGAGACCTTTGGATGTCCAAGAAAATTGTGCACTATTTTGGCAGAGGTTTAAGACAAAGGCAAAGATGATGAATATTTTTGAAGGGCATTTTGGGTACATTGGAAAAGATTTTATTAAACCCAAGTTGTTAGAAGAGGGGTGCTAGGGTTCCCGTCATTCCCATTTCAAGTTTCTGTAGAAAGTAAACATGATGCACACTCTAACTAGTCCTAATGCAAGCACTGACTAGGGATGTGACAACTCACCCCCACTCAAAAGAATCTCGTTGTGGGGACCCCGACTTAGAAGTCGAGATGACCGAATGCACGTGTACATTGATCCCAGAGATCAATGCTCACTGAACACACAGAAGCTGAAATAACAAGAGTCTTACATCCATACAAATAGTCTTACACGAATTAAGGCCATTATGGCCAAGTCTTACATAGATAGAGCCTCACGGGCTGAATAGGAAACAACTCAAATAGCGGAAGTCTTCGATAAACGGGTAGAACCCATGCCATCTGCCTTAACCCTACAGGCATTCTGACTGGGATAGCGTCCTAGTTCGCATGTTCGTCTCCAAAGAACTCTTCCTCATAATCCTGCTCTTCCATGCCTGGCCAATTAAATAACCAGTGGCAAGCCAATGAGTACTTTGAATATACTCGCAAGCAACCCATGATGTGGTAACAATGCAATGGAACAATAATGAACAATCTAGCAGGAAGCTAGAACAATATGCTATCATCAAGTTTATGCATCAATAACCTCGCGTAACCTCGAGAACAGGCTACCGACATCAACATGAATATGATTCAACTCTTCGAGTCAAGTCACCATCCTTGACTCATCACACACATATCAACACCGAGGAAGTAAAATTCTGGACATAGTTTAAGTAGCACCACCCAACTGTCCATGACCGTGGACACGGCTATTCGAATAGTTTTACACTCTGCAGAGGTTGCGCACTTTACCCACAAGATCCGGGGAACTTCCGTGTCATCCACGACCCGCGGTACCTCAAGTACCCGGGGTAAGCACCCAGTCATTACCTTTCCTTAGACGACACTAACATAGAGTCCACTCGTTGGCACACGGCCCTCGGGTACAAACAATAGATCACGGGACTTGCCCTAATTTCAATGTTCACGCGTACCCGAAGGGACCAACGGTGTGTCCGGTGCCCTGTGAAAACAGTCATGGTCCTCTATCCAAGCACGACCCCGTCCCGGGAAAGACCTCAAGTCTTCCCGTCACTAGTAATGCGGGCACCATGCTAGTATCGACCTAAGTAATCAATAAAGCCCCGTCCCATAAGGGGTAGTGTGGTTGCACATGTTTGGTTGGGACGGTTGTCACACATAAATCTAATCCATCATTCCACCATGCACATGATCTACCGGCACATCACTTCTTTCTCAAGTGATGACCTAACACTTCATCACCCTCGGGCATTAGGGGCACCCGATGGGTTCATGCAAAGATTTCACCTACGAGGGTTCATATCACACAGGCATCGTATAAGCATCATGACCAACTATTTGCATGTCATCTAGCGCATAGCAAGATCAACAATAAGGCATGCATCATGTGGTGGTTCATCTAGGTTACCATCGTAACCCTATCATCATGCATCGGAAACAAACGGGTTCCGAGAACAAGTGTATCATGGTCAAAGGGCTGCTTGCCTGGATTGGCTTGGTCTTCGAAGTCTTCAAGTCCTTCTCCTTCTTCTTCCACAGCAACTTCGTCAAATACGGGATCTATACGTCGCATAATAACCACGGGAAATTAAGAATACAAATAAAACAGAAAAATCAAAGTGCTCAGAAAAATGTCAACTCATTTTTGTAAATTACTAGAGAGATTTCTAAGATGGGAAAAAATCTTAGTTGGAGTTTTGGAGTTACAGAATAGCATATATTGATTTTTGAACAAGAGTATTACTGCCCAAATTTGAATTTAAATTTGAACAGTACAGAAAAGTTTCATGGATTTGAATGAAAGTGGTACCATTAAATAGGTTGGAATATTGCAAGATTTTAGGAGTTGGAAATATTTAATTTGGATCAATATTCTTTTCTGTATAAATGTTTAAAACATCAACAGAAAAGAAAAATGAAAAAGGGTCCTGTGCACTGGGCCAAAGAAGGCCACAGTGCACGGCTCAGACGGACTGGCCCAGCCGCACGGGAGCCAGCGTGCGCACGTCAGGTTTTCAAACCTGACGGGCGGGGCCCATGGGTCAGCGACACAGAGGAGGGGGAGAGAGGTGGGGGGATGACAGGCCGGGCCCGCGTGTCATCTCTAACCCCACGGCCACGGCGGCGGCGAGCTCACCGGCGAGGACTCCGGCCACGGCGACGGCAACGGAGGGCAGGAACGTGACCAGCGTCGTGTCGCGGTTGCAGTGGTGGTAGTGCGGCACGGCGGGGAGTCCTGGTTCACCGGCGGCGAGGTGGGGCGGTGGAAGCTCGTCGGAGGGTGGTTGCTGCGGCCGGTTCCGACTGCAACAGAGAGGGGAAACGAGGGGGAATGATCAGTGAGGTGCGGCGGTTCCGAAACGGGTGGAAGGAGGGGCAGGGAAGGCCCGTACCTCGAGATCGCCGGCGGCCCGACGCGGCGGAGCTCCGGTCGATCCCGAGCACTGGGGCGTCCTGGGGTCGAACTGAGGGTGCTGGGGGTCTCAGTGGAGAGGTGTGAGGCTGGTGATGGTGCTGGAGAGGCTCGGGGGGCCTTATATAGCCGCGCCCGTGGTTCACCGTGGACCCGTGCGCCGGCGAGGTTGCAGGCGAGGCTATGGAGGGTTCTGGAGCCTGGGAACACGCCGGGGTGGTCCGTGGACTAGCTCCACGTCCAGCTGAGGGGATAAGAGGAGCGGGGGAGCGTCAGAGGAGCGCGCGCGTGTGAAGCAGAAGAATGGCCGAAACGGGCGGCCGATGCGCGTGCGACGACGTTCACTGGAGGGCGCAGGAGGAGGGGGGACAGCGCCGGGGAGGTCGCGGACGTCGAGGCGCCTCGACTGGCGTGAGGGGGAGGCCCAAGGCTGTCGGGGATCGGCGATTGGCTGGAGCCAGCGTGCGGAGGGCACTGTTGCGCGCTCCAGAGCGCGCGTATTGCTGGCATCAGCGCGCTCTCGCCGGTTTGGTCCGATCCAGCGTGTCCAACAGTGTCTAGCGCGTTGTGGGAGGAGTAAAGAAAGGGCCTGAGGCCTTGGATGCCCTGGAGATGCAGAGAGAGAGGGAGAGGGCTGGTGAAATGGTGAAAGCTGGCTGTCCAGCAAGGTAAAACAAGGATTTCACCCTTCAATCATGGAGCTGGGGTGCTGGGGGAGTTACTGGAGGTAGCTGGTAACTCAATGAGCCTGTGGTAAGAAGTTGAGGCCATGGAGAAAAGTGAAAGTGGTCAGATTGGAGGTTTTAGCATTTCTGCAGAAGGTGTTTGATCAGTGTTTTATTAAGTAAATGAAGTCCACTTGACATGGCACTTGACAGGGTTGAAAGACATGAGAAAATAGGGTGCTTCACCAAATTTGGGCTCATTTGAAGAAACTAGCCAATGTAACTTTGGTGAACCCTAGAAATCAACAGAAACAGTTTCATCTTGATTGAGTCAAGCTAATCATCTCCCCTTGATGCACCACTTGGTGTAGCATCATTATTTGGGGTATTGATCATGCCCACAAAGTTTGAAGCTCCAGATAAAAAGTTGGTAATGTAAAGTTGTTCAAATTTGCATTTGAACAGAAAGGGTTTTGAGGTGATCTGATCAAGCTGCTCTATTCCAAATCTTGTGCCATTTGGTCTAGATGCCTTATTAGGTCATTCTAGCATGTGCACCAAGTTTGAGAGCATTTGGACAAGTTTGGCAATGTAAAGTTGCTCAAACTTCAAATATGGACAGAATGGTTATGAAGGGGTTTGAGGATGTTTTCTTGCTTCCCAAGGCATGGGACTTGGCAAGATCATCAAATATGTCATATATGACATGATAGAATTTCCCTGGAATTTTTGGAGAAAGTTTCCTTTGTAAATATTTCAAAAGCTTGAAATATCCAGAAAGGGTTTAAGAGGGTTTAGCCCATTATTTTGAACATGACCAAGTGTTGAAACTCTTATATATGGACAATATATGTCCTATGAGTCTCTCTGAATTTTGGCAAATATTTTTGAAACAGTTAAATAATTTTCCCCTATTAAAGACCATTTCTGGCCTTAAGAAAAAGCTTTTAAATAAAATAGGAAAATAACTTTTAAAATTGTACCTTTGTGGTTTCTGGAAGTCCTATGGCTACTAGGTCTCAAATAAACCTTTTGAAATAATTTTCTCACCCTAAATTAAGTACTTGCAGTGCAAATCTTAATTCAGGGGTTTTTGGAAAACTAAATTTATAAAATACTTTTTGGCCAAATTAATTTTGTAAGAAAATACTATATTGTCTTATAACACTTGGCATGATCATTGGGCAGAAGTCTACAAGAGATCATAGTTGACTTTAATGAGCACATGAAAAAGCAAATGAAGAAAACTCAATTCCAAATAAAAGCCAAATGATGCTAAATTTTTTTTGCTGGTCCAAATTTTCATGCTTCAAAGTTACAAATAACATGTTACAAAATGCAGGGTGTGACAGACCTACCCCCCTTACAAGAATCTCGTCCCCGAGATTCCTAAACTAGGGCTTAAAAGAGGTCGGGAAACTCGGATCTAAGATAGTCTTCTCGTTCCCAGGTTGCTTCTGCTTCGGTGTGGTTGCTCCACTGGACCTTGAAGTACTTGATGGTACGGCTCTGCGTACGTCGTTCTGCTTCGTCCAGAATGCAAATGGGCTTCTCGCGGTAGGTCAAATCAGGCTGCAGATCAATGGCTTGGTGATCCACATCCTTGTAGAGATTGGGCTTGTCTGGAACTTGGAGACATTTCCGGAGTTGTGACACATGGAATACATTGTGCACATCGGATAGCTCAGGTGGTAGTTCCAACTGGTAAGCCACTTCTCCTCGTCGTGCAGTGATCTCAAAGGGTCCAATGAACCATGGTGCGAGCTTCCCCTTGACATGGAAACGCTTGGTTCCTTTCAGAGGAGTTACCCGCAGGTACACATGGTCGCCGACATGGAAACTCATGTCTCGGCGTCGAGTGTCGGCGTAACTCTTCTGCCTTGACTTGGCTGCCTTTAATCGCTCTCTGACTAGTTGGACTTGCTCTTCTGCTGCGCGGAGATTATCCGGTCCAAAGACTAGTCCTTCTCCAGTCTCTGACCAGTTGAGGGGTGTGCGGCATCGGCGTCCGTACAACACCTCAAATGGTGCCATCTGAAGGCTTGACTGGTAACTGTTGTTATAGGAGAACTCGGCAAAAGGGAGACAGTCTTCCCACTTGGCTCCATACGCCAGGACACAGGCTCGGAGCATATCTTCGAGAATCTGATTGACTCGGTTTGGCCTCCGGTCTGTGGGTGGAAAGCTCTGCTGAAAGACAACTTGGTTCCCAAGGCTTCTTGGAACTTCTTCCAGAACCTGGAGGTGAACTGGGTTCCTCGATCTGACACAATCTCCTTGGGAACACCGTGGAGACTTACGGTTCGGTCGATGTAGAGAGCTGCCAGCCGGTTGCCATCATAAGTGGTCTTGACAGGAATGAAATGAGCCACCTTGGTCAAATGATCGACTATGACCCAGATAGAGTCATGTCCTCTATTCGACCTTGGTAGTCCAGTGATGAAGTCCATTCCGACTTTATCCCACTTCCACTCAGGAACCTTGAGTGGTTGAAGCAATCCAGCAGGTCGCTGATATTCAGCCTTGACCCTTTGGCACACATCACACTTCGCAACATAGGTTGCAATCTCTCTCTTCATACCTTGCCACCAGAATCGTGCCTTCAAATCTTGGTACATCTTGGTTCCTCCGGGGTGGATGGAATACGGAGTGTCGTGGGCTTCTTACAGGATCAGCGTCTTCAACTCGGTGTTGTTTGGTACGCAGAGGCGACCTTTGTACCAAACAATCCTGTGCTCGTCTTCAGAGAATCCTGGGGCCTTGCCCAGCTTCATCTTCTTCTTGATACCTTCGATGCTTGCGTGACCATCTTGAGCTTTCTGGACGTCGTCCATCAGGGTTGGTCTGACTTCCAAGTGATCCAGAAATCCAGGGGTGACCAATTCCAAACTGAATTGTTCGATCTCCTTAAACAAAGTTGGCTGCCTTTCTCGAATAACGACATTCAAAGAGCAAGCCTTCCTGCTTAAGGCATCGGCCACCACGTTAGCCTTCCCAGGGTGATACTGAACACTGAGGTCATAATCTTTGATGAGTTCCAACCATCTCCGCTGCCTCATGTTCAATTCCTTTTGGGTGAAAATATACTTCAGACTTTTGTGGTCTGTGTAAATCTCACACCGTTTCCCTAGGAGGTAATGCCGCCATGTCTTCAAGGCATGAACTACAGCTGCTAGCTCAAGATCGTGAGTAGCGTAGTTCTCCTCATGGGGTCGTAGCTGCCAGGAGAGGTATGCTATGACGCGGCCTTCTTGCATCAGAACGCCTCCCAATCCGGTTCGAGAGGCATCACAATATATCACGAACTCCTTGTGAATATCAGGTGTTGCCAGAACTGGGGCGGTGGTCAATCTCTTCTTGAGCTCTTGGAAGCTCTCTTCGCATTTTGGCGTCCATTCGAACTTCTTGTCCTTCTTGAGGAGCTGAGTCATTGGTCGTGCAATGCTAGAGAATCCTTCCACGAACTTGCGGTAATAGCCTGCTAATCCGAGGAAGCTTCTGACTTCCTTGACGGTCGTTGGAGATTGCCATTGGGTCACAGCTTCGATTTTTGCAGGATCAACAGATAATCCTTCCTCGATCAAGACATGACCTAAGAATCCAACTTTGTGCAGCCAGAACTCACACTTGCTGAATTTGGCATACAGTTGGTGCTCACGAAGCTTGTCTAGGACCATCCTCAGGTGCTGCTCATGCTCTTCCTCCGACTTCGAGAACACAAGAATGTCATCAATGAAGACAACAACAAACTTGTCCAAATATTCCAGGAAGACTTTATTCATGAGATACATGAAGTAGGCTGGGGAATTGGTTAACCCAAAAGACATGACCGTGCACTCGTACAGGCCATATCTGGTTACGAATGCCGTCTTCGGAATATCTTGGTGTCTGATCTTCAGCTGGTAATACCCAGATCTGAGGTCGATCTTGGAGAATACCTTGGCTCCGCTGAGCTGATCAAACAGATCTTCGATCTTGGGAAGTGGATACTTGTTCTTGATTGTAACTTCATTGAGGGAACGATAGTCAATGCATAAGAGGATGGTACCGTCCCTCTTCGCCACAAACAGAATAGGAGATCCCCAAGGGGAGGCACTCGGGCGGATAAATCCCTTCCTTAGCTGCTCTTCTAGCTGCTTCTTCAACTCGGCTAATTCTTCCGTCCCCATTCTATAAGGCTTCTTATAGATGGGTCCTGCTCCGGGCACGAGCTCGATGATGAACTCAATGTCACGGTCAGGGGGCATTCCCGGTAGTTCATCCGGAAAGACATCAGGATACTCACATACCACCGGTACTTGATCTAGCCCAACTTCAGACAGACAGTTGACTCTAGCGGCTTGAGCGGAAGAGGAGTTAGGGGCAAACTTGACTTCGACTCCTTGGTCATTGGTCACAGTGACTGTCCGATTGGCACAGTCTAACAAGCCTTGGTGCTTACTGAGCCAATCCATCCCTAAGATCACGTCCAAGCCTTGTGATCTCAGGATGATAAGGTCTGCTAGGAATTCTACACCATTAATGGTAATACCGACTCCTTTACAGCCTATCTTGGCTCTCATCTCGGCTCCGGGGGTTTGTACCACCATAGGGTTATTCAGGGGTGTAGGGGTCATGCCACTTTTTAATGCAAATCTTTGAGTGACAAATGAATGCGTTGCTCCAGAATCAAACAAGACAGTTGCAGGTGCCGAGTTGACAAGGAACGTACCCAGCACGACGTCCGGGTCTTCCTGGGCTTCTTCAGCAGTGACGTGATTCACACGCCCCTTCCCATAGTTCGGTGGATTACGAGGGGCTGGGTTCCTTGGTGGCATCCCACGGCCTTGTCCCTGGTTCTGCGCATTGGGGCGCGGGGCATCAGGCTTCTTGTTGGGGCACACCCTGGAGATGTGTCCGGGCTGACCACATCCAAAGCAAGTGACTTGGTTTGGAGTGTTGATCTTGTTGCCACCACTGGTATTGGGGTTGAAGGCTGGCCTGGGGTTGGCATACTGCTGAGGCTGAGGATTGGCACGAGGTACTGGAGCTCTTGGCTGCTGATAGGTTTGCTTGGTCGGGGTTGACTGCCACGGACGAGGCTTCTGGTTGCTGGAACTTCCCTTACTGACCAACTTGCGCTTGCGAGTGTCTTCCAAAGCACGCCGCTTGTCTTCAAGCATAAGTGCCTTGTTCACCAGGTCAGGGAAAGACGGGCAGTCGCACACGACAAGCGAGTATTGCAGAGTCTGATTGAGGCATTCCATGAAGCGCTCCCTTTTGGCAGCATCAGTGCTGACATCTTCAGGGGCATACCTTGACAGAACACTGAACTTCTGCATGTACTCCTTGACAGTGCCACTTCCTTGCTTCAGGACTCGGAACTCGCGCTTTTTGATAGCCATGATTCCGGAAGGAATGTGGGCCTTGCGGAATTCTGCCTTGAAGTTCACCCAAGTGATGTCTTGTTCAGCATGCATGACCTTGAATCCATCCCACCAAGCTCTAGCAGTTCCCCCGAGGCAGTGGGCTGCATAAGCCACCTTCTCGCGATCTTCGGTGCATCCGACTAGTTCCAGGATTTCCTCAATGGAACGGACCCAGTCATCTGCATCCAGGGGTTCAGCAGTCCCGATGAAGGTTGGCGGTGCATGCTTCTTGAACTCTGCCAACGTGGAACGTCCATTGCCATTCCCCGCCGGCTGGCGGTTGTAGGCGACAGCCTGAGCAATCAGCTGAAGAGCTGCAGTGTTGGCTTGGCGTTCCTCTCGGAAAGCTTGGAGAAGCTGAGCCATGTCCATGCTTGGAGGAGGTGGTGGTGGAGCTTGGTCGTTGGTTTGGTCGTGGCCTGCCTCTGGCTGAGAGGATGCTCCGGCTTCGGGCTGCTGGGTAGAGGTACCAGTACGAGTTACAACAGGCATCCTGTTGGAGCGGTAAAAGGTCTGATGACTCGGAAGAGGGAAAGCAAGAAAGATGGGTGCCTAGTAAGGGGGTGGGTGTGACACTAAATCAAATCATGCAAGGGCCGTAAGGTCAAAACACATTCATTAAAATCCAAATGGGTGATTTAGTCGTTTACACATTCCTGAAGGAAGATTACGACTTACATCCAGACACAACAAAAGCAAACACTAGATGGTTTCATATGAACCATACAAGGACTCGACTGCGCATAGGGGTTACACGACCTATCCTACCATAGGGGTTACAACTGGCATATCCGAGTAGCGAATAATGCCTAAGCGGCGGAATGCTCGGTCGCGTATTCCGGCTCTTCTGGGTCTTCCTCCTTGTCTTCATCTGTCTGGGCTCCCTTGTCACTTGAGGGAGTGGGGGAGTGGAGGAGTTGAATACGACGGTGCTTCGACGGAGGTGCAGGGAAAAGCTTGCAATATTCCCTTGCTGTCATCCGGCATCGCCGAGGTGGTTCTTCACCCTTGGAAGATACATCCTCGGAGGGCCTTCCGCCTCGATATGCGATAGCGGATTGTCCAGAAGGGGCTCCTTCCTTCTTGATCCTGTTTGCCTTCTCTTGAGCTCGACGAAGAAGTGCCTTGGTCTTGTAAAGTTCTTCTCGAAGCTTCATTGATTCCGAGGCCAAGTCTTGTGCCAAGCTAGACTGAAGTAGGTCTGGAACCGAAGCGAGAGTCCTTCCTTCAATGGAGGGGCTAGTGCGCTGCTTTCTTCGTCACCTTCCTTCCGGTAAGGTAAGAAGCGAGTTGCCATCTTGGCTGCCATCTCCGGAAGAAGCTCGCGGAGACGGGTTAGTGCCTTGAGTGCAGCAGCCTCGACAGCGAGTGGTAGTGTTGCCATCTGGGGTCCCTCGAAGAACCAACTTGTGGGAGGATCGTTTGCCTTCACGATCACTTCCACATGGTACTCCACCTCAGTATCGCTCACCCAATGCTCAAGGTAGGTGAGGATGGGTGCTCGGTGGAACTGACACTCCTGGAGGCTATCCTCGAGAAGTAGGGGAAACCCAGTGGTCAGGTGCTCTTCGGGAACAGCGGCCATCTACAAAGGTGGAATAGGAGGGGTTAATAAGCTGATGAAATCTCAGGTTTAGAAAAGAAGAGAGGTTCAGAGGGTTTTTGAAAAAGGGGTCTCAACTAACTAACGCCCATGCTAACTAAGGCTTCCTACAGTCAGGATAGCTCTGATACCAGCTCTGTGGGGACCCCGACTTAGAAGTCGAGATCACCGAATGCACGTGTACAGTGATCCCAGAGATCAATGCTCACTGAACACACAGAAGCTGAAATAACAAGAGTCTTACATCCATACAAATAGTCTTACACGAATTAAGGCCATTATGGCCAAGTCTTACATAGATAGAGCCTCACGGGCTGAATAGGAAACAACTCAAATAGCGGAAGTCTTCGATAAACGGGTAGAACCCATGCCATCTGCCTTAACCCTACAGGCATTCTGACTGGGATAGCGTCCTAGTTCGCATGTTCGTCTCCAAAGAACTCTTCCTCATAATCCTGCTCTTCCATGCCTGGCCAATTAAATAACCAGTGGCAAGCCAATGAGTACTTTGAATGTACTCGCAAGCAACCCATGATGTGGTAACAATGCAATGGAACAATAATGAACAATCTAGCAGGAAGCTAGAACAATATGCTATCATCAAGTTTATGCATCAATAACCTCGCGTAACCTCGAGAACAGGCTACCGACATCAACATGAATATGATTCAACTCTTCGAGTCAAGTCACCATCCTTGACTCATCACACACATATCAACACCGAGGAAGTAAAATTCTGGACATAGTTTAAGTAGCACCACCCAACTGTCCATGACCGTGGACACGGCTATTCGAATAGTTTTACACTCTGCAGAGGTTGCGCACTTTACCCACAAGATCCGGGGAACTTCCGTGTCATCCACGACCCGCGGTACCTCAAGTACCCGGGGTAAGCACCCGGTCATTACCTTTCCTTAGACGACACTAACATAGAGTCCACTCGTTGGCACACGACCCTCGGGTACAAACAATAGATCACGGGACTTGCCCTAATTTCAATGTTCACGCGTACCCGAAGGGACCAACGGTGTGTCCGGTGCCCTGTGAAAACAGTCATGGTCGTCTATCGAAGCACGACCCCGTCCCGGGAAAGACCTCAAGTATTCCCGTCACTAGTAATGCGGGCACCATGCTAGTATCGACCTAAGTAAGCAATAAAGCCCCGTCCCATAAGGGGTAGTGTGGTTGCACATGTTTGGTTGGGACGGTAGTCACACATAAATCTAATCCATCATTCCACCATGCACATGATCTACCGGCACATCACTTCTTTCTCAAGTGATGACCTAACACTTCATCACCCTCGGGCATTAGGGGCACCCGATGGGTTCATGCAAAGATTTCAACTACGAGGGTTCATATCACACAGGCATCATATAAGCATCATGACCAACTATTTGCAGGTCATCTAGCGCATAGCAAGATCAACAATAAGGCATGCATCATGTGGTGGTTCATCTAGGTTACCATCGTAACCCTATCATCATGCATCGGAAACAAACGGGTTCCGAGAACAAGTGTATCATGGTCAAAGGGCTGCTTGCCTGGATTGGCTTGGTCTTCAAAGTCTTCAAGTCCTTCTCCTTCTTCTTCCACAGCAACTTCGTCAAATACGGGATCTATACTTCGCATAATAACCACGGGAAATTAAGAATACAAATAAAACAGAAAAATCAAAGTGCTCAGAAAAATGTCAACTCATTTTTGTAAAATACTAGAGAGATTTCTAAGATGGGGAAAAATCTTAGTTGGAGTTTTGGAGTTACAGAATAGGATATATTGATTTTTGAACAGGAGTATTACTGCCCAAATTTGAATTTAAATTTGAACAGTACAGAAAAGTTTCATGGATTTGAATGAAAGTGGTACCATTAAATAGGTTGGAATATTGCAAGATTTTAGGAGTTGGAAATATTTAATTTGGATCAATATTCTTTTCTATATAAATGTTTAAAACATCAATAGAAAAGAAAAATGAAAAAGGGTATTGTGCACTGGGCCAGAGAAGGCCACAGTGCACGGCCCAGACGGACTGGCCCAGCCGCACGGGAGCCAGCGTGCGCACGTCAGGTTTTCAAACCTGACGGGCGGGGCCCATGGGTCAGCGACACAGAGGAGGGGGAGAGAGGTGGGGGGATGACAGGCCGGGCCCGCCTGTCATCTCTAACCCCACGGCCACGGCGGCGGCGAGCTCACCGGCGAGGACTCCGGCCACGGCGACGGCAACGGAGGGTAGGAACGTGACCAGCGTCGTGTCGCGGTTGCAGTGGTGGTAGTGCGGCACGGCGGGGAGTCCTGGTTCACCGGCGGCGAGGTGGGGCGGCGGAAGCTCGTTGGAGGGTGGTTGCTGCGGCCGTTTCCGACTGCAACAGAGAGGGGAAACGAGGGGGAATGATCAGTGAGGTGCGGCGGTTCCGAAACGGGTGGAAGGAAGGGCAGGGAAGGCCCGTACCTCGAGATCGCCGGCGGCCCGACGCGGCGGAGCTCCGGTCGATCCCGAGCACTGGGGCGTCCTGGGGTAGAACTGAGGGTGCTGGGGGTCTCAGTGGAGAGGTGTGAGGCTGGTGATGGTGCTGCAGAGGCTCGGGGGGGCTTATATAGCCGCGCCCGTGGTTCACCGTGGACCCGTGCGCCGGCGAGTTTGCAGGCGAGGCTATGGAGGGTTCTGGAGCCTGGGAACACGCCGGGGAGGTCCGTGGACTAGCTCCAAGTCCAGCTGAGGGGATAAGAGGAGCGGGGGAGCGTCAGAGGAGCGCGCGTGTGTGAAGCAGAAGAATGGCCGAAACGGGCGGCCGATGCGCGTGCGACGACGTTCACTGGAGGGCGCAGGAGGAGGGGGGACAGCGCCGGGGAGGTCGCGGACGTCGAGGTGCCTCGACTGGCGCGAGGGGGAGGCCCAAGGCTGTCGGGGATCGGCGATTGGCTGGAGCCAGCGTGCGGAGGGCACTGTTGCGCGCTCCAGAGCGCGCGTATTGCTGGCATCAGCGCGCTCTCGCCGGTTTGGTCCGATCCAGCGTGTCCAACAGTGTCTAGCGCGTTGTGGGAGGAGTAAAGAAAGGGCCTGAGGCCTTGGATGCCCTGGAGATGCAAAGAGAGAGGGAGAGGGCTGGTGAAATGGTGAAAGCTGGCTGTCCAGCAAGGTAAAACAAGGATTTCACCCTTCAATCATGGAGCTGGGGTGCTGGGGGAGTTACTGGAGGTAGCTGGTAACTCAATGAGCCTGTGGTAAGAAGTTGAGGCCATGGAGAAAAGTGAAAGTGGTCAGATTGGAGGTTTTAGCATTTCTGCAGAAGGTGTTTGATCAGTGTTTGATTAAGTAAATGAAGTCCACTTGACATGGCACTTGACAGGGTTGAAAGACATGAGAAAATAGGGTGCTTCACCAAATTTGGGCTCATTTGAAGAAACTAGCCAATGTAACTTTGGTGAACCCTAGAAATCAAAAGAAACAGTTTCATCTTGATTGGGTCAAGCTAATCATCTCCCCTTGATGCACCACTTGGTGTAGCATCATTATTTGGGGTATTGATCATGCCCACAAAGTTGGAAGCTCCAGATAAAAAGTTGGTAATGTAAAGTTGTTCAAATTTGCATTTGAACAGAAAGGGTTTTGAGGTGATCTGATCAAGCTGCTCTATTCCAAATCTTGTGCCATTTGGTCTAGATGCCTTATTAGGTCATTCTAGCATGTGCACCAAGTTTGAGAGCATTTGGACAAGTTTGGCAATGTAAAGTTGCTCAAACTTCAAATATGGACAGAATGGTTATGAAGGGGTTTGAGGATGTTTTCTTGCTTCCCAAGGCATGGGACTTGGCAAGATCATCAAATATGTCATATATGACATGATAGAATTTCCCTGGAATTTTTGGTGAAAGTTTCCTTTGTAAATATTTCAAAAGCTTGAAATATCCAGAAAGGGTTTTAGAGGGTTTAGCCCATTATTTTGAACATGACCAAGTGTTGAAACTCTTATATATGGACAATATATGTCCTATGAGTCTCTCTGAATTTTGGCAAATATTTTTGAAATAGTTAAATAATTTTCCCCTATTAAAGACCATTTCTGGCCTTAAGAAAAAGCTTTTAAATAAAATAGGAAAATAACTTTTAAAATTATACCTTTGTGGTTTCTGGAAGTCCTATGGCTACTAGGTCTCAAATAAACCTTTTGAAATAATTTTCTCACCCTAAATTAAGTACTTACAGTGTAAATCTCAATTCAGGGGTTTTTGGAAAACTAAATTTATAAAATACTTTTTGGCCAAATTAATTTTGTACGAAATACTATATTGTCTTATAACACTTGGCATGATCATTGGGCAGAAGTCTACAAGAGATCATAGTTGACTTTAATGAGCACATGAAAAAGCAAATGAAGAAAACTCAATTCCAAATAAAAGCCAAATGATGCTAAAAAAATTTTGCTGGTCCAAATTTTCATGCTTCAAAGTTACAAATAACATGTAACAAAATGCAGGGTGTGACACTCGTCCCGAGATTCGGGTTCCTCCGGAAAAAAGGTGGGGTACTCAAGTCGAAGACGATCCTCTCTTTCCCAAGTAGCTTCACTCTCGGAATGATGTGACCATTGAACCTTGAGAAACTTGATATTATGACGTCGAGTGGTACGCTCGGTTTGATCGAGAATACGAACGGGGTATTCTCGATATGTGAGATTGTCCTGGAGATCAAGCGTTTCGTGGTCCACTCTGCGGATAGGATCCGAGAAGCAACGCCTGTGTTGAGAAACGTGGAAGACATCATGAACTCTGGAAAGGTGCGGGGGTAGTTCCAATTGGTAGGCAACTTCTCCTCGTTTGGCAAGAATGCGAAAAGAACCGATGTAACGAGGAGCCAATTTGCCTTTGATACCGAAGCGATGGGTTCCCTTAAGAGGGGTAACCCGAAGGTAAGCCTTATCGCCGACTTCAAAAGTCACAGCCTTATGATGACTATCATATTGGCTCTTCTGGGGAGACTGGGCTGTTTTCAATTTCTCACGAATGATGCGAACTTGCTCTTCTGCTTCCTGGATCATATCCGGACCAAATAATTGTCTTTCCCCGGTTTCTGACCAGTTAAGAGGCGTTCGGCACCCTCGTCCATATAGAACTTCGAAGGGAGCCTTGCCCAAGCTGGCTTGATAACTATTGTTATAAGCGAATTCGGCGAATGGAAGACACTTCTCCCAATCCATATCGAAAGAGATGATAGAGGCTCGAAGCATATCTTCCAGAATTTGATTGACTCGTTCTACTTGACCACTTGACAGAGGATGAAAGGCGGTGCTAAAAGAGAGATGAGTCCCCATAGCATTTTGGAAACTTTCCCAAAATTGTGAAGTGAAAAGACTTCCACGGTCTGAGTTAATCTCCAACGGCACATCATTAAGTGATACTATCCGAGAGATATACAAGTCTGCTAGCTGGCTAGCGGTTATACTCTCTCGAACAGGCAGGAAATGGGCTACTTTGGAGAGGCAGTCGATAACGACGAAGATAGCATTATTCCCTTTTCTGGTCCTGGGAAACCCGGTAATGAAATCCATACCGATCTTGTCCCATTTCCATTCAAGAATAGCTGAAGGTTGAAGGGTGCCAGCAGGCCATTGATGCTCTGCTTTAACTCGACGACAAACGTCGCAGTTAGTAATGAACTGAGCGATTTCTCTCTTCATCCTAGTCCACCAAAACCTCTCGCGTAGGTCCTGATACATTTTGGTGCTACCGGGATGAATCGTGAGAGGAGATTCATGAGCCTCCTTAAGGATCAACTGCCGTAGTTGTTGTTTCTTGGGAACCACCAAGCGGTTCTCGAAGTACACAACACCTCGATCATCCAAAGAGAAACTTTTAGCAACACCGCTAGCAATGTTCTCCTTGATCCGAGATATACCTCTATCATACCGCTGGGCAGCTATGATTTGATCCATAAGGGTAGGTTTCGCCACCAAGGTGGAAAGGAATCCTCGAGGAACAATGTGAAGGTTAAGCTTACGAAATTCCTCGTGGAGAAGTGGTTGCCCTTGTTGTAACATCAGATTGTTACAATAAGACTTTCGAGTTAGTGCATCAGCCATGACATTGGCCTTCCCAGGGGTGTAAGTGATTCCTAAGTCGTAATCTGTGAGCAACTCAACCCAACGTCTTTGCCTGAGATTCAAATCCGGTTGGGTGAAGATGTATTTAAGACTTTGGTGATCTGTGAAGATTTCATAGCGATTACCAAGAAGGTAATGTCGCCATGTTTAGAGTGCGTGGACTACAGCTGCAAGCTCTAGATCATGTGTAGGATAGTTATCCTCATGTGGACGCAACTGCCGATATGCGTAGGCAATCACTTGACGATCTTGCATGAGTAGCAACCTAGTCCTTGTTGCGAGGCGTCGCAATAGACAATAAAGTCCTTAGAAAAGTCTGGTGGTACCAGTACGGGTGCAGATGTCAGGCGTCTTTTCAGTTCCTGAAAGCTGGACTCGCACTGTGGGGTCCACTCGAACTTTTTATCTCTCTTGAGGAGTTTAGTTAGAGGTTTAGCAACCTTGGAGAAATTCTCGACGAAGCGTCCGCAATAGCTAGCTAAGCCAAGGAAACTCCTAACTTGCTTGACCGATTTAGGGGGAGTCCAATCAAGGACGGCCTGAACTCGCTCGGGATTGACGACAATACCCTTACCAGAGATTACATGACCCAGATAGGTCACTTCAGGCAACCAGAATTCACACTTGGAGAATTTGGCATAAAGGCGGTGCTCTCGAAGTTTCGTCAATACCAGCCTTAGATGCTCGGCATGATCTTGCTTGTTCTTGTAGTAAATGAGTATATCATCGAGGTATACCACGACAAATTTATCCAAGTACTCCATGAATATAGAATTCATTAGCCGGGAGAAAGTGGCTAGGGCATTGGTTAACCCGAAGGACATGACGGTGTACTCGTATTGGCCATAACGAGTAACAAAGGCCGTCTTGGGAATGTCCCCGTTCTTGATTCTGATTTGAAGGTAACCCAACCTCAAATCCATTTTGGAAAAGAGTGAGGATCCAGGGAGCTAATCATACAGGTCATTGATCCTGGGGAGCGGATACTTGTTCTTTATGGTGACCAGCTTGATAGGTCGATAATCTACAACCATCTGTTCCATTCCATCCTTCTTCTTGACGAAGAGGACGGGACAAGCCCAGGGAGAAGAACTAGGATGGATGAAACCCTTTTTCAAGGACTCATCGAGTTGTTTCTTAAGCTCAGCTAACTCTAGTGGTGCCATCTTATAGGGTCTCCTAGAGATTGGGACAGTTCATGGAACAAGATCTATCACGAACTCGACATCTCTGTCAGGTGGGACACCTGGCAGTTCTTCTGGAAAGACATCCGAAAAGTCACGGACTACCGGGATATCTTCGAGTTCTGGTAGAGGGCTGGCATTAAGAGAGTAGAGCTGACGCTCAGCCATTCGGGCCAAGACATTGACTGTCTTGCCAAATGGGTGTGTAAGTTGAACAGTCCTTGTGTAGCAATCAATCTTGGCGTAATGGGCTGTCATCTAGTCCATACCCAAGATGATGTTTATGTCCGAGGACTTGAGAGCTATTAGTGATGCAAGGAAAACAAGTCTATCGACAAGAATTTCATTTCCATTGCTTACCCTAGAGGTTTGCCACTTTGAACCAGGAGTTTGAATAACCATGGAAGTGGGCATGTCACAAAAAGTCATGTTGCGCATTTGAGCATAGCTCTCAGATATGAACGAATGAGATGCTCCAGTATCAAAAATAACAGATGCCGGATGGTAGTTAACAAGAAGCGTACCAAGGACGATGTTAGGATCCTCATAAGCTTCCTCAGTAGAGACATAGTTGACATGACCACGTGCAGTGGGGATTGGCTTGACATAGTTCACCTTGCATGTTGGCTTACCACGGCCAACGGACTTTCCTGGCTAGTTCTGAGGACACTCACTCATGTAGTGCCCTGGTTCTCCACACTTGAAGCATGTCACAGTACCAGTGCGTGGAGCAAAGTTGGTAGGTGTTCCTCCATAAGTCTTGGCAGGTGCATACTGTTGAGTTGGGCGAGGCACCTCATAGGATGGCCTCGGAGTGAACCTGGGTGGCAGAGCAGTGTTAGGAACCCACACACGGCGCTTGTGAGAGCCAGAGCCGGATGAGGAACCAAAATCACGAGGATGCTTGTGTGTGGCTTCAAAATCAGTCTGGCCCATCTCAGCAATGATGGCTTTGTTCACCAACTTATGGAAGGAGGTGCACTCGTGCAGACGTAGATCTCGGCGAAGTTCAGGGCTGAGTCCCTTGCGGAACCTCGCCTGCTTCTTGGCATCGGTGGACACTTCCTCGGGAGCATAGCGTGCCAATTTGCGAAACTTGCAACTATAGCCATCCACGGTTAGTCGGCCCTCGGTGAAATTGCAGAATTCCTCCCGCTTGCGATCCATGAGACCTTCCGGAATGTGATGTTCACGGAATGCCTCACTGAACTCTGCCCAAGTAGTGAGTTGGCCAGCAGGACGCATGGCATCAAAGTTTTCCCACCAGAGACTGGCAGGGCCCTCAAGATGGTAGGCGGCGCAAGTAACCTTGTCAGCTTCGGCCACACGGGCAGAGTGTAGCTTGTGGGCGATACTGCGAAGCCAGTCATCCTCATCGAGAGGTTCAGCGGAATGATGGAACTTCGGTGGGCACATCTTGATAAAGTCATTGATTGACACCACATCATTCCTCTGACGAAAGGCAATATTTTTCTCTATGCGTTCCAGCAGACGGTTGGCCTCTCTCTTGTTCCTTTCTGCCTCGAGCATAACTTCAGCCAAGGAGGGTGGTTGGGGCAGATTCTCATCTCTAGCCCCACTGGCCTCACCCTGCTCTTGAGCAGCAGGAGTGCTGCGAGCATTGACCATCCTAGGAAAACAAAACAACGGTTTAGACAAGGATGGCAAAACTTTGACATAGGAGTGCAGAATGTAATGGATGACACGGAATGCGAGATGTTCATCCGTACGACATGGTAATATAGAAACTGCCATATATACACCAGTGGTAATACACACCATACATAGTTTAGTACAATCCAAGGCTAAAGTACAACTGCGTGAAAGACGATACATCTCATCAGAGGCACCCGAAGCTCCTATACGTTATTTAACTACGCCTCCGGAACTCAGTACAAACTAAGTCATATTCCACAAGACGTGCAGGACTATGGAAATACAACTACTGCGACACTACTACTGCCACGGTCTAGTTCAGACACTGCCGTAGTAATCTTCATAAAGATTACCACCGTAGCCTGGAAGTGGAACAGGTGGATCTTGGAACTCTCGAGGACTCGAAGACTGTGGACCATAGGGACATGGATGCGGTCTCGGTCCCGTGGCTGGTGGTAATCGACGCCCATGTGGAGGTGTAATACCTCCAACGTCACGCCAATCCATACGATCAGGCAGACGAGTCCGCACGGGGTACAAATCCCGCATATCCATATATCCGGCGTGCACGGCAGGTGCAAGCCGTGTCAAAGTAGTCCAGTGGGCGGCTCGAGTGTTATAAAGCTCCATCGGAGGGCACGGACCTCACGGTCCCTATCCTCCAGCATCTGAGTGGTAGTCTGAAGCAAGGGCTCCTCATGAGCGGCATCAGTATACAGACCATTGTAGTAGCCTTCCTCTCCAGGAAGTGAGGCTAGCATGTAGGAGAACTCAGTGTTCAGCAGCAGGGCATGCCTAGCCCGGATGATGGTCATCATCGAGTAAGCGGCATCCTGCACTGCCATCTCGATGGTAACCCCGAGTCCATAAGACCAATGGATGGGGTCGGTAGCTCCGGGATATGAGGGGTATATCCGGACGGTGCAGAAATACTGACTCCGGTTGAAATCCCGGTACTGTTCCTCCACAGTGTACTCAAAAAAAACAACGGTAGCCAGTCTCAGTCAACACACAGACTAGCATGGCCGTGTGACCTGGCACATTAATGCACCGAGTCAAATGGACCACCTGGTGAGGTGTGCGATCAGACATCTGAAACACGGAATAATGCAAAGGCATTAGAATTTCTGGAAGAAACCGGGCAACATAACAACTGTAAATGCTCAAAAAAGATTTGAGACATCATACAAATGATAGCATAGCCACTCAACAATATCATATCAAGGTTCTAGGTCCAACTAATCATCATACTAGAAGGGTAGAAACTGAACTGAGGCTTGAAACCAACAATCCTAAGAGTCTACTGATTAGTAACACGTGAACCTAGTAAAGATGAGAGGCCTAGTCCTAAACCCCCGTAGAAAGAAGAGGCTGACTCAGATAAGAAGGGCATAAGGTAAAGAAATAAAAAGAGCCTTACTTTCCCTTCCACAATCAATTCCTCTACATATAACTAAGAATTTTCTAGACTCAACATCGACCAGTTTGGCTTGAGAAACCTACAGGCAGTCCGGCTCTAATGACAACGCTGTCAGGACCCCGATCCTAAGTCACACCGATCTAGCTTGTAACACATCATATCACTTTGCGGCCTCACGCACGGTATTCTCAGGGGTTCCACCTTACCTGGCCCGGGACCGTTTGCGCATTTTGGCACACGTATATGATAGTATCGCTAGCATCCATATGACAGAGAACCGGGGCCGACATAGCTAGTTATAAACCAAAAGTGGCACTAAATTACAGAGACAGACATACATGACCCAGCAACGAACGTGTCGGTCATCAACGTATGAACCCAAGTCGTACCAAGCTACAAGGCCTTAAAGGAATAACGCGTGACATTTCCCCTAAGGGATAGACACAGGAACGAAGAAGGACACATGCCGGCCAGCCTATGTGTTCCGGAGCAGTAGCAAGCTACCTAGGCTCAGTGGAAGCACTAGGAGGCATTTCCCTGTATGATAGGCTACCAAAGGTAAACAACTAGGTGTCGGATCCCGCACATACCAAGCATTTCAATCATACACACAATATGCTCAATATGTGCAAATATAACATTGCATCACAACAGAACTCTATGACTCAAAGTACTTTATTTAAGAGGCTCCGAAGAGCCATACATAACATATCCATACAAGTAGGGGTCACATGACCCAACACTCAAGTCAAACAATCATACAAGCACAAGAGGAAGCTAACATGTCTGAGTACAGACAACTTGGAAATAAAACAGGCTTGGTGTAGCCTGACTATCTACAAGGCCCTTCACAAGCTTAGGATCTCTGTCTGGGTAGCAAGCTACTCATCGACGTCAACGTCTATGTAAAACCCATCAGAAGGGGCAGGGTTCTCCTCTGCAACAGTTATTAAGCAAACATGAGTACAAAAGTACTCAGCAAGACTTACAACAGAACCTATCATACATGCATCATTATGAACAATGGTAGTGGAGTTCATTGCAGCAAGCCAGCTTTGACTCTTGGCTAACCTATACAACAACTCTCAGCAGATTGCAAGATAAGACTACGTACACGAGTCCTCTACTCACCACAACAATACACTACCGTGGATCCTCTTCCGTCATCCTACAGAAGGGCCATCCACATCACTCACACTTGTCTTGAGGCTTTTAGTAGTATCCATCAACTTTTCTATCTGTATAAGTAACCAAGTGGTCTGTACCGCGAACAACGGCTATTCGAATAGATTGGTAACCCTGCAGGGGTGTACTTCTTCACACACGCTTCCACCACTTATCGCCGTTTACTCGACATGTACTCAGAAACCTTCAAGCGGAAGTCCAGCGAGAGTGTCGGCCACGACCTGACTAACTACACAAGTCCCTAGTCCAGGTTTATCGCCTATTTGGGTTGCATCCGTGGGGAGAACCGGCCGGGGTGTCGCTCACGGCCCTAAACCATGTGTACAGGGTTCCCGAGTCAACAAACGAGCGACCTGTACACCGTGCCACGTACCTGCCGCATCACAGCCCACCCGAGGGTCAACGCTGTGCACGACCACCAGTAAACTACAAACACCAGAAACTAGTTGCAACTCCTGGACAGAGGACAAGGGCAGTTAATAAGTCGAGAGGGTCAATTAAGGATCCCAATGTGTGGTAGTAGCTGAAACTTGAACCACACATACAGATCTCAGGTCCTATGGACGGTTCCAATGAAACAACCCACCATGTACTCCTACATGGCCTTTCATCGATACCTTTACCAAACATGTTCCACACTTCCCTCTCTTTATTGAGTATGATCATTTCACTCTGATCCATCACCCAGATGAACCAGACCTGACACAACTCTAAGCATAGCAGGCAACATAAACAAATATCATGGTGGAACACACATCACATGGCTCAATCAACTCCTACACATGCTAGTGGGTTTCAACTATTTACTATGGCAATGACAGGTCATGCAAACGAATAGGGTTCAACTACTGTAGCAAGTAGCAGTTCACACGTTGTTGCCTTAATGTAGTAAAAGAGAGCAGGAGCGAGAAGATGGGTTTGTATCGGAATGATCAATGGTTGCTTGCCTGAAAGATTGGTTGTCGGGTACTGCTCTTCAGTTGGATACGCAGAAGTATCCTCGGGAGCAGGACCTACCACGGAGAACACCGACGATACAATCAATATACAAACAAATACAACAATATGATGGATGCTCATGACATGGCAGGATGAATGTGTTTTGGGCTAATGCATCTATAAACAGAAAGGTTTGAGCTCATTTGAATCAAAGATTCAAATTTATACCCAAACTATTATTTATTAAAGTGCATTATCATCTTTTAATGTGAACAACAAGGTTAACTTTCTCAAACATGCATAAAACTAGTGCCATTGGAAAGATTGGATTTTTCTGATCAATTTTCATATATAAATCTTTTCCATCTGAGCTACTGTTGATTTTTTATGATTTTTTGAAGTTTAAAGCATTTTCTGGAATTTCCTGAATTGTTTTAAATCAATTAATCCCAGAGAAGCATTTACTGTGTCAGCATGACATCATGCTGACGTCAGCAAGTCAACAGGGTGGCCTAGGTCAAACCTGACCAGTGGGACCCACTGGTCAGTGTCATAGTTAGTTAACTAACTAATTAGGATTAGTTTAGGCACTAACCTAGGTTTGACTAACAGGCGGGGCCCACATGTCTGTGACCCAGGGAAGTCAAACCCCTGGTCAAACTGGGTTGACATGCCGGTGTTTAGCCGCCGGCGAGGCCAGACGCGGCGGTGAGGTGCGGAATTCGGTCTCCGGCGACCAAATCGACGGCGGAGCACGTCTACGTGCTGTTGGTGAAGTGCCGCATCGAGTGGTGGTGGTGGTTGGCCTCGGGGTCGCCGGAAACGACTCCGGTGACGAGTCCAGCGGCTGTCGGAGCTCGGGTGAGCTCGGGCTAGTCGCTAGAGGGCACGGCGAAGCTCGTCGTGAGGTGCTCTAGGCTCCTGGAGGTGCGGTGAAGCTAATGGACAGGGTGGCGCGGCCGTTGGGTGGCCGGAGCCTCGTGGGCGATGAGCTCTGCAGCGGTGCGTGCAAGTGAGCTTCATGCAGTCGGTACAGGGCTCGAGGGGGGAAACGGAGAGGATGGGGAGGTAGCTGGGCTCATGGCGGTCGCGTTGGAGTTGACGGCGAGGTCGGTGACGAGCTGGTGCAACGGTGAGGTCGCCGGCGATCTCGACGGCCGAACGGGGGAGAAGTGCTCGGGGACGGCGTGTTGGAGCTTCCGGCGATGCGCAGCTCATCAGGGAGGCGTAGCAGACGGTGGCGGAGCTCGGGGACACGTCGACGAGGCGAGGGGGGCTCGGTGGCTGCGGCTATGGCGACAGGATGACGGCGGCTGCGTCGGCCATGGCGAGGAGAGGGCGAAAGAGAGAAGCAGGGGGAGAAGTGAGGCGTCCAGGGTGTTCGGGCGACGACGTGGAGGCGAACCAGGCGTCGTGGAGGCGGGGAAGTGAAGCAGGGCGGCGGGCAGCTGCATGGCGACCGCAGGCTCGCCGGCGTGCTCCTCTGTGTCTGCCTGGCCAGAGGAAGGAGCTGCGTGGAGCGGCTGCTGGGCTGCGCCGGCCAGGTGGGCCGCCAGGTGGGCCGGTGTGGTAAGTCCCTCTCTCTCCTTTTTTTATTTTGTTTCTGTTTGTTTTCTTTTTCAACTTTGTTGAATTAATAAAAATGCTAGAACATTTTTATAAATCATGAAACTAGTCATGCCCATTGTATATAATATGAACATCATGGAACATTTTAATTTATGATTATTTGGGCACCTAAAATATCTTATAGCATTTAAATGCCCAGATGCAATTACAATATGAATTAATCCAGAGACCTTTGGATGTCCTAGAAAATTGTGCACCATTTTTGGTTGAGGTTTAAGACCAAGGGAAAGATGATGAACATTTTTGAAGGGCATTTTGGGTACATTGGAAAATATTTTATTAAACCCTAGTTGTTAGAAGAGGGGTGCTGGGGTTCCTGTCATTCCAATTTCAAGTTTCTGTAGAAAGTAAACATGATGCACACTCTAACTAGTCCTAATGCCAAGCACTGACTAGGGATGTGACATTGGCCCTATGATAAGGGGCATTATTTTTATTTTACCTCTGCTGATCGTGAGAGCTTGTGATGGGCTAAGTTGGGACACCCCTGCAAGGTTATGATATTTTGAAAGCCATGCCCGCGGTTATGTGGAAGATTGGAACTTGTTAATGTCCGGTTGTACAAAACTTGTCAGAGGATCCGAAATAAAACACACAACTGTGTGAGTAACCGTGACCATCTCTTTTCACTTTGAGAAGAGAACACAGTTTGGGTTATGTTTGACTCGTAGGTAGTTTAGGAACTTTAGTGATCATTATTAGTTTGCGACCGTCTGCGTAGATGCTCTTCTTACTCTGGTACTCATAAGTTAGCCACTATATATTGCTTAGTCGTTGCTGCAACCACACCACTTAACCTCTTCCTACCCTTTAAGCTTTGCTAGTTTTGATACCATGGTTATGGGATTGCTGAGTCCTCATGGCACACAGATACTACAACAACAGTTGCAGGTGCAGGTTTCCGATGACTCGACGTGAGAGCGATGTTCTTGTGTTGGAGTTCTTTCTTCTTCTGCTTCGTCAGTCTTGGGTTAGGTTCCTGGTCGGCAGCCTGGGATAGCAGGATGGATGTCGTGTGTTTTTCATGTTTGCATCTGTAGTCGAATGTCCTGTATTGATGTGGTAGTATTCATGTGACTTGTATGAATTGTTGTATCCCCATGTATTTATGTATGGTACGATGTAATGATATCATCTTGCTAAACGCCCAAAATGCGGTTGTGCCCCAATCACGAGTGTGTCACGTGATCGGATATAATCACATCTTGGGCCTGATAAGTTGGTATCAGAGCCTCGACCGACCATAGGAGCCCCCTTGTTTGATCGTAGAATTGCCGTTGTTGAGTCTAGCAAAAACTGTTTTCGAAGTCTAGTTATATTGGTGAGTAGGAATTCTTTCTACTCCTCAGCCCCTTCGTCACTCTAGTGAGGAATCTTGACGTAGGTGTTTTGAATTACTCCTCTTCCCCTTCAATTTTTTTTGGATCACGTGGTTAGTTTTTGTTCGTTGCGATGTCTGTTCTCGTTGTCCGGTGCAATTCTCGTAAAGTGGATTCGATCCTCTTGGTCTTGTGCAAGTTCAATCCTCGGTTCTTTCCAACCGTGTTGTTTCCCCTTTCGAAGTTGTCTTTCTTTTTCCACCCGCCCACCCTTTTTCTTCTCGGAGCCGGAGTCCTTAATCGAGTATCCATCCTACTCCTGTGAATCCTTTGCATTCTTTCGCCAGTTATTTCAACCGGTAAATTCTCGTCTCGTCGTCATTATTCATCTCTTTTTCTTCTCCGGTGGATCCAATTCAAGTATTCGGTGTTCATCATATTCTTTTCCTTGGCTCAGATATTTCCCCTTGCTCGTTCACCTCTCGCCATTTAATTATCCGGAGTTCTGAAGACATCTCAAATTCGTCTGTGTTCCAAGTAATTCGAGGTTGTCACCTCCTACTAGTCTTTAATTGTTCTGGTGCATCATCTCCTTTTTAGTCCTTTCCAACGGTGTTTTCTCTTCGGTGGGCTCATAACCCACTGGTCGTTCCCAGGATCTTACCTGACTCTTCTAATCATTTCCGGAATTATTGTCGAATTCTATTTGAAGTGTGACGTAAGTATGTATTTCATCAGTCATATGCCTTCTCCAAGATCGCTTTCAAATTCTTTTCATCGTTGGTTCAACCTTTCTCCTTTTCATTCTTCCGGAGTATGTCATGAATTCTTTTCTTTGTGTTCCTCCAAAGGCCATCATTTCAGAAGATTTCTTCCTTCTCAGTTTTCAACTTCTTCCTCCAAATATTCTTCATTTATGCCTCTTCGTTCGTCCCAATATTCTTCCGGTGATTAATTCTCTTTTCTTCATTCTTTTTCTAATTCTTGCCGGTGGTTTGTTCTTTTCTTCGCTCGATGTTAATTCTTCTCGATGGCTTGTTCTCTTTCATCACTCGATTTCAATTTCTTCCCGGTGGTTCGTTCTTTTTCTTCACTCGGTTTTCAATTCTTACGGTGGTTCGTTCAATATTCCTTTTCTTTGTCATCATATCAATCCATTCATTTTCATTCCAATCCTACCGGTGTTTCATAAAGATTTTCGCAAGTTCGCGATATATCCCTCCTTAATCATTTCAATGAGAATAAGTAGTATGTAAATCCATTGTTCATAAATTTAATTGTTGGAGGATAATCATAACATAATTCTTATTCTTTCATCAAGTTGATTAATTCCGTCCTGTAGAGCTTATTATCGATGAATAAATTCTAATCCCAAGTGTTTTATTCTTTTCTTTCCGGAGTTCAAAGTTTTCTCGGCTATCTCCTCGGCACCTCCATCTAAATCATAGCAAGGCCTTATTCTTATTCTTTTCATCCTTCATCATCTTTTTTGTTACCGGAGTTCTTCATGGTGATTGCTCATGATTTATTTCATTCTTCAAATGTTCATCATAATTCTTTTGGAGAAGCTCAAGCATTATTCTTCTTGCACCTCGAGATGCAATTAATTCTCCAAATTCTTTTCAATGGAGTTTTGCATTTCTTCCTTCATCTCATCCATTCAATCTTTTGGTTGTGGCATAATTTCAACTCAAGTTTTGAGATGTTTTCCCATATGTCCACGACAAGCTTGTTCTTTTGTTATTGATTCTCTCAACAACTCCGTTCAAGTCTTTCTATTATAAATTCTCGTTCATGTCACTCGTGCTCAAAGTTTTCATCTTCTTCTCCGTTCTTTTAATTTCATTATTTCAATTCTTCCGAAGGCGTTGTGTTGTTCATCTCGTCAAGTATCGCTCCATATTATGAAATTCATGTTCTATTCCTTCCATTTTCAGCCAGAGTGCTGCCTAAATTCCTTCGTTCGAATTCCTTTTCTATCTCTCTTAGTCGGAATGGTTTCGAATTTATTCTTGTTCCTTCAGCTCTTGTTTCTTGCCTTTCAACCTCCTTGATTCTCGTCATATTCCTTGTTCCTCTTGTTTAACGAATTCATTGCAACTTCGTTCATCTCCGTTGTGTTCTTTCTTTCGAGTTGTTCAACCTCTCAACATTCTTTGGTTTCACCGTGTTCTTCCTTTTTCTCTTCCGTCTCGTTCCTAAGATCTCGGGACGAGATCTCTTGTTAGTAGGGGAGTGTTGTGATACCCCAAGACCGATGCGCCACGTGTCATCCAGTTATTCGTCGTCGTTGCCATGTCATCTTCTTGCGAGCTGCTTTTGCCATGTCATCATGTGCATGTCATCATCATGTTTTCAAAACTTGCATCCGTTCGGGTTGCCCTCGTCCTCTCTGTTGTCCTTTCTGAGCCCAGACTTACTTGCACGCGCCCGCGGCACCTCCAAATATTTATTTTATAAGTGGCTGGAAAATGTTCTCGCAATGGGATGAGACTTGGTGTGTCGTCTTATTATAGTGTAGACAGACTGCCAGCCAAATTTCGCCGCATTCGGAGCTCGTTTGATAGCCCAACGGATAACTATAGCGACACTAGTTGCCGGTTAATTCTTCAGATGTTTTCAGTCTCCGATAACCCTGCGGGCCTCTTTTCCCTTCTCTCCTCACAGCAGGAGACCTCTTCTACACAACCAACCTTAGCCCACCCATCCCCCCTTGCGACCGGAGTCGTCAGATCTCGATCCGAGGCTCCGAAACGGCCCCCAAACCACCCAAACCCTAGTCCTGCCCTATTTAAATACCCCCACCTGCCATTTTTGGCCTCCACCTGCCTCCTTCCTCTTTTTCTGTGCTCCTCCACCCCATCACCGCCACTTGGCGCCGGCCAATCGGCCAGCCGCCACCGCACCACTGTCCCGCAGCCACAAGGAGGCCGCCGCGTGCCCCTCCAGCGCTGCCCACCACCGCGGCCCGCCAGGCCCATCCGGGGCCCACGCAGGCCCGCTTCGCTCGCCGCCGCCGGGCTCGAGCGCCCGCGCCCCGCTGCGCCTCGGCTCCCCTCGCCCGAGCTCTAGATCGGGAGAGGAGCTCCCGATCCAAAGCTCCGCCGCCGCCTTGGCCTCACCGGAGGGCAACTCCGCCACCGCCGGCGACCACCCAGGCCAGACCCCGCGCCGTCCCCGCCTTCTTCTCCTCCCTCTCTTTCCCTCCCGCTCACTTTGCCTTGCTCCCGTTGGATCTCGCCGCCGCCTGGAGCTCCTGTCGCCGCCGTCTAGATCCAGGCCTGGAGCCCCGGATCCGACTTCCCGCGCCAGATCCCGCCGATGCCGCCCCATTCCCGTCCGTTCCCGTGTCGTCCCTCGCCGGCGCCCGGCCCCGCCGCGGCCAAGACCTCGCCGCGCCGTCACCCTGGTCCGACCTCTGCATCGAGCAAAGGAGGAGCACGACGGGCCATGTGGGCCACGGCCCAGCTCCGGGCCTCCTCCTCCCTTCGGCCCAGCCCCGGCCCAGCATGCCGCCAAGGCCCAGTCGGCCCCTCCTCCTTCTACCTGGGCCGAAGCCCATGGGTGAGAAACCTTAAAACCCGCCCCGGTCACACTATAGCTATCTTGCGCTCACCCGTGTTTGTTTTTTTGGCTAAGTCCCTAAAATATCTCAACATGTTGCATAGTTTGTGTGGCTGTAACTTTGTGCTCGGTTGACCAAATGGAGTGTATAATATGTCAAAATGTTCATTGTGAAGTGCTCTACATGATGGTTGCTGATGCATGCTTGTTTGAGTTCATATTGCCATGTTTATCTCTGTTGCAAAAGTGCATGTGGCTGTTAAGTGCTGAAACTTGTTATGAGATGATGTTTTGTCATTTTTGTATCTTTATGTGTGATTTTATTTTGAGCAACATGTCAATATGTTTTTGAAACACAATCATGCCATCTTTCCTACGATGATATGCCTCGTGGTGTTTGCAACAAGCTTGTAAAGTGGCCTACTCGCTGTTGTTATTTTCTGAGACTTGTTGAAAACTGCTAAGTCTGAAACTGTTAAACATGTTGCCATGTTTGCTTGATGCCCCACTCAAATCCATGAATGCTTTGGGTTGTCCAATGATCATGTCTTGATGTCCATGTTCTGCTCTATCCATCCATGCCCTTGTTTGCATATATGGCCTGCTATAGCTTGTTTATTTCTTGTTCTCAAGATGCTATAAAATGTTTCTGTCAGCCTGTTTACAATAAGTTCAGTTTTTCCATGTGAATAGCTATTGTTCTATGCATCCGATTACCATATTGTTGCCATGAGTAGCTTCATAAACATGCCTCCTGCTATTGGTTATCTTCTTATGCCATGTTATGCTCTGAGTTGAGTTGCACAAGCTTGCAAACATGCCTACTTGTCATTGTTTCTGCCATGCTCTGTTTTTTTCATTAAGTCTGAGCAATCAGTAAACTTCTTGAATCTTGCCATGCTAGTTTAATTGTGTTCCAGCAAGGTTCTGGGTGTGTTCTGAGTTCATGCTTGTTAAGAATCATGTCTATTTCACATCCATGCCTTTTGTTATCATGTTTGGGTGTTGTAGCATAAATATACCTTGCTCCAAAGTTGCTATGTTGCTGTTAACTTCGGATTTACATTGCATCTTGTTTTGCTCATATCTTCTAGGCCGTAGCTCCCAATTAAATGAACTTTGTATGTAACTTCAATAGAATTTCGTACAGATCATCATGGTGCATGTTAACTTGTTGTTTAACAACTTGAACTTAAGGTTTGTTCAGATCTGGACCAATTTCGAAATGAGCATATGAGGACTTACCGGAATTGCTATATGTTGTTTCTGGCCTCATTTAACCTTGTTTGGTTGTGTTGTTCTTGTGTGCTTGCCATGTTTTGCATCATATAGACTTGTCTTGCATCATACTTGGTTGAGCATCTTGTCATGTTCTTGAGTGGTGTGTTTACCATTTTTTCTGAGATGCACCTTTGGAGAATACCAGAATTGCTTTTCTTGTATAGTTCACCTTCGTGAACTTTGTAGGCTTTAGTGCGCCGGACTATGCGGCGCGCCTCATTTTGATCATCGGGGAGTTCCTACCTATTAAGGTAAGCTAGGAAAGGCTCTGTCCAGGGGGCTATGACAGCCATGATTTCGTGAGCGGAAGGAGTTATCTCCATGCTTGTATATCCGATGTCATCGTGATTGTGTTCGGCTGGGGGTGTGTTTGGATCTGTATTCGTATCGCCGCTCGCGTCCTGCCATGTTACTGATGGCTTAAACAACCGTTCTACAAATGTGTTCGGTGGGACGGGGTCGCGTTTAGCTCCCATGTGGGCGAGCACGTCGGCTGCCTGGTTATTATCCCGGGCTACGTGATGGAATTCTAAACCCTCAAATCGAGCTGATATTTCTAATATGGCGTTGTGATAAGCTGCCATTTTTAATCCTTCGCATCAAAATCCCCATTAATTTGGGAGATGGTGAGGTTTGTGTCTCCGTGTACCTCGAGGCATTGGATGCCCACGGATTCGGCCAGTCGGAGACCATGCAATAGAGCCTCATATTCAGCCGCATTGTTCGAGTCCGTATACAAAATCTATAAAACATACCAAACTGTATCCCCTGTTGGAGATGTCAGTATTACACCGGCCCCCAGTCCGGATAGCATTTTGGAACCGTCAAAGTACATTGTCAAGTGGGAGTATGAGCCGTACTCATTAGTGAGTTTGGCTTCGGTCCATTCTGGGATGAAGTCGGCCAACACCTGGGATTTAATAGTCCGGTGCGGCTTGTAAGATATTTCAAACGGTAAGAGCTCAATGGCCTATTTTGCTATGCGTCCCGTGGCGTCTTTATTATTGATAATATCATTGAGTGGTACCTTGGATGCCACTGTGGTCGAACACTCTTGAAAGTAGTGCCGGAGTTTTCGAGATGACATGAAAACTGCTTAGGCAATTTTTTGATAGTGGGCGTACCATGATTTACATGGTGTGAGAACCTCGGATACATAGTATACGGGCTTTTGAACGGGGAATTTATGTCCCTCTTCGGCTCGTTCAACGACGAGCACGGCACTCACCTCTTGGTGAGTAGCTGATATGTACAGCAGCATTGGTTCACCAACACCGGGGGCGGCTAGGATTGGGTTGCTTTCTAGTAAAGCTTTTATTTCTTCCAATTCGGTTGTGGCCGCATTTGTCCATTCGAAATTGTCAGTGCGCCGTAGCAATCTGTAAAGTGGAAATGCTTTTTCTCCTAACCTGGAGATGAAGCGGCTTAAAGCCACTATGCAGCCTGCTAGTTTTTGCACTTGCTTGAGATCGGTTGGTATTTTGAGTTCTGACAGGGCCCGGATTTTCGCTGGGTTAGCTTCTATTCCTATGGGATACGATGAACCCTAATAGCTTTCCGGCTGGAACACCGAAGACACATTTTTCCGGAATGAGGCTTATGTCATATTCTTGTAGGTTGGCAAACGTAAGGCGGAGATCATCCACCAAGGTCTTGACGTGTTTGGTCTTTACGACTACGTCGTCAACATATGCCTCCACTGCTTTGCCAATTAGTTTTTCTAGGCATGTTTGAATCATGCGTTGATATGTGACGCCAGTGTTTTTGAGTCCGAAAGGCATAGTATTGAAGCAAAAGGGGCCGTACGGGGTAATGAATGTCGTTGCGGCCTGATCGGATTCTTTCTTCTTTATCTGATGGTATCCCGAGTAAGCATCAAGGAACCACAGCGAGTCGTGTCTGGTTGTTGCATCGATAATTTGGTCAATGTGGGGCAAAGGAAAGGGATCCTTTGGGCAAGCCTTATTCAAGTCTGTGAAATTGACACAGAGGCGCCATGATTTATCCTTCTTTGGTACCATGACTAGGTTGGCTATCCAATCCAGATGTTTGATTTCTCTGATGAATCTGGCTTCCAATAGTTTGGCTAACTCTTCTCCCATTGCTTGTCTTTTGGGTTCGGAAAATCGTCGCAGTGACTGCTTGACTGGTTTGAACCCTTGTATAATATTGAGGCTGTTTCGGCCAGCCTACGTGGGATTCCTGGCATGTCTGAAGGGTGCCAGGCGAATATATCCCAATTTTCTTGAAGGAAGGTGCGTAACGCGCTGTCTACCGCCGGATCCAGCTGTGCCCCGATGGATGCTGTTTTATTAGGGTCCGTTGGGTGCACTTGGAATTGGAATTTGATGATTTCGTCAGCGGGCTTGAAGGAGGTAGACTTTGATCTTTTGGTGAGGATGACATCGTCGGCATACACCTTTGATCGTAGGGTAGTTAGTTCTTTGGCCGCGAGAGCTTCGGATAATGCCTCTAAGGCTAAGGATGTCGTTTTATTTTCAGCGCGGAATGCTCTAACCGGATCACTTATTATCGTGATTACCCCATTGGGCCCTGGCATTTTAAGCTTCATGTACCCATAATGGGGTATAGCTTGAAAGCGCGAGAAAGCGTCCTGTCCTAGAAGCGTGTGGTATCCGCTGTGAAAGGGCACAATGTGAAAGAGTAGTTCCTCTGATATGTAGTTGTCGGGTGAGCCGAACACTACATCGAGCTTAATGCTTCCCGAACACTTGGCCTCGGGGCTTGGTATAATTCCCCTAAAGATTGTGTTGGTGTGCTCAATGCGGGATTTCTCGACCTGCATTTTTGCAAGCGTTTCCTCATATATGAGGTTTAGTCCGCTTCCTCCGCCCATAAGTACTTTAGTGAGGCGCAAGCCATCTACTATTGGGTCTAGTACAAGAGCTGCTGATGCTCGGATCGGCCGGACTCGAGGTGCGTCTTCGGAAGAAAAACTAATTTCCATGTCGCTCCATGGGCTTGCAGAGCTAATTTGGTAAACCTCAGCAAGTTCGCGATTTGCTCTCTTGCGATGGTTATTTGAGGAGAACGTCTCAAAGAAAGTGAAGACATTAATGTATTTCTCCCTTGGTGCGGTGGTGGCAAGATTTTCCGTACCGCTTTTTGCTACCTGCCGGAGTACCCAGCATGCTCTAAGGCGATGGTTTGGGACATTATCCGGGGTTGAGTGTATTTGGCAAGGTGTATCGAGTAGTTCGTCCAGTACGGACCTATGGCTTGAAATAGGCATGTTCTTCTTGCCAATAGGAATGCTATCGGATGACCAACTAGGGTAAGTCAATTTAGCTTTGGTAACGTACTGTCCGGAGATGGACCATTCCAGAGGTGTATTCTGGGCTTTCCAAGTATTTTCCATTGCGCATTACTTTCGTACTAACTATGATAATTCTGTGAAACTCAGAACACAACGTCGGTTGAGGGCGTTCAAGACTCCCTCGTGCGTGCAATTGCGATGAAATAAAGAGACTGCTTTGTCGTCGCAGCAGTCCCTGATCTTGTTTTTAACAAGTAGGAATTTGGCCCAAAAGTGGTTGACCGTTTCCCCGAGCTGCTGTTGTATGTTCGTGATATCATCTATGTCCGGGATACCGGATTTACTTGAAGAGTTTTTCTCAGGGTGGGTGGGTGTTGGAAATTTTGTACCCCGACCCAGAGTGATATTCGGGGTTTCAGGAACCTCCGTTGGTGACAATCCAGATTCGAAGGGGTCTGATTGCCCTTCGGGTTCGGCGTCGGTCCCAGAGCTCAAAGAACATAGTGCGTCTCCTGACTGGGAGGTGTTCGGCTCAATGGATTCGGAGATCCGGACTGTGGTGGTCTCCGTCTGGAGAGGAGGAGTCTCTATGGCTCCATCCTCGACTGCTGCTACTAGATGAGTAATCGAAAAAAGGGTCGATCTCATCATGGCCGGATTTAAGTCCGATCGGATCTCCTGGCGATGAGTGCCCCAGGGCGGCGATGCGATCCAGCAACTCGTTTAAGGGCAAGAGTTTTGCCAAAGTCGCGTCATCGGAATAGCCGGAATCGGCGTAAAGGTGATGCTCGACGGCAGCATGGGGTGCAGCCGGCCCAAAGGCCATGCGGGTGCTTATGGGGAACCTGCCGAGCTGGAGAACCTGGCCGATAGCCAAGTTGTTTCCGAGGGTGATATGTTGAGAATAGACCCGGGGGCCATAGTTTTCTCTAGTGGCTTCTCTTATGATAGCGATATTCTACGGCGGGTAAACAAATTACTGTTGAGCAATTGATAGAAAAGCGAATAATTATGAGACTATCTAGGCATGATCATTGTATATAGGCATCACGTCCGAGACAAGTAGACCGACTCCTGCCTGCATCTACTACTATTACTCCACACATCGACAGCTATCCAGCATGCATCTAGTGTATTGAGTTCATAAGAACAGAGTAACGCCTTAAGCAAGATGACATGATCTAGAGGGATAAACTCAAGAAATATGATATAAACCCCATCTTTTTATCCTCGATGGCAACAATACAATACGTGCCTTGCTGCCCCTACTGTCACTGGGAAAGGACACCGCAAGATTGAACCCAAAGCCAAGCACTTCTCCCATTGCAAGAACTATAGATCTAGTAGGCCAAACCAAACCAATAATTCAAAGAGACTTGCAAGGATATTATGAGCACACATAAAAAGTTTAGAGAAGAACCAAATATCTTTCATAGATAACCTTGATCATAAACTCACATTTCATCGAATCTCGACAAACACACAACAAAAAGAGATTACATCGAGTAGATCTCCTCGAAGACCGAGGAGAACTTTGTATTGAGATCCAGAGAGAGAGAAGAAGCCATCTAGATACTATCTATGGACCCGAAGGTCTGTGGTAAACTACTCACAACTCATGGTGAGGGCGATGATGATGATGACGAAGGCCTCCGTGATAGATCCCCCTCCGGTGGAGCTCGGAAACAGGCTCCAAGATGGGATCTCCACGAGAACAGAAGGTACTACGGTGGAATTAGGGTTTTCTCTCTGTTGACGGTGTTTCTAGGGTACGTAGACTTATATAGGAAGAAGGAGGGCACCGGGGGAGTCACGGGGGCTCCACGAGGCAGGGGGCGCCCCCTGGGAAGGGGGGCGCGCCCCCCACCCTCGTGGGCCCCATGTTGCTCTTCTTACATGGTTCTCAAGTTCTTCGTGCGTGATTTTCTCCAAAAATATCTCTCGCGAAGGTTTCATTCCGTTTGGACTCAGTTTGATATTCTTTTTCTGCAAAACCCTGAAACAGGCAAAAAACTACAATCTGGACTGGGCCTTTGGGTTAGTAGGTTACTCCCAAGAATGATAAAGCCCATTAAACATCCAAGACTTCATAAATAATAGCATCGAACAATCAAAAATTATAGATACATTGGAGACGTATCAAGCATCCCCAAGCTTAATTCCTCCTCGTCCTCGAGTAGGTAAATGATAAAGAAAGAATTTTTGATGTGGAATGCTAACCAATATAGTTTTTCAATGTAATTCTCTTAATTGTGGCATGAATGTTCAGATCTGAAAGATTCAAGATAAAAGTCTATATTGACATAAGAAACAATAATGCTTCAAGCATACTAACAAAGCAATCATGTCTTCTCAAAATACTATGGCTAAAGAAAGTTATCCCTACAAAATCATATGGTGTTGGTTATGCTCCCTCGTTATCACACAAAATATTCATATCATGCACAACCCTGATTTCAGCGAAGCACTTGTTTTCATACTCTATCTTTTCAAACCTTTCAACTTTCACGCAATACATGAGCCTGAGCCATGGATATAGCACTATAGGTGGAATAGAGGTGGTTGTGGAGAAGACAAAAAGGAGGGAGATAGTCTCACATCAACTAGGCGTATCAACGGGCTATGGAGATGCCCATCAATAGATATCATTGTGAGACTAGCCAAGTTCTATGAAAATGACTAAGCATGAGAAAAAATGCCCATCAATAGATATCATCGTTGGAATATACAAGCCAAGTTCTATAAGAAAAAATTCCCACTAGTATATGAAAATGACTAAGCATGAGACTCTCTACAATGAAGAACATGGTGCTACTTTGAAGCACAAGTGTGGAAAAGAAGATAGTAGCAATTGTCCCTTTTTTTGGGGCCTTTCTTTTTTTATTTGGCCTTTCTCTCTTTTTTTTCTTTTTTTTGCAGAGGGGCTTTATAGATTTAGCCTTTCCTCCCATGGGACAATTCTCTATTAATGATGATCATCACACTTTCATTACAACACTATATTACAACTCGATACTACAACAACAAAGTATGACTCTATATGAATGCCTCCGGCGGTGTACCGGTATGTGCAATGAAACAAGAGTGACATGTATAAAAATTATGCATGGTGGCTTTGCCACAAATACGATGTCAACTACATGATCATGCAATGGCAATATGACAATATGATGCGTGTCATATGAACGGAACGGTGGAAAGTTGCATGGAAATATATCTCAGAATGGCTATGGAAATGCCATGATAGGTAGGTATGGTGGCTGTTTTGAGGAACAATATGGTGGCTGTTTTGAGGAAGGATATATAGTGGGTTTATGGCACAGGCGAAAGTTGCACGGTACAAGAGAGGCTAGCAATGGTGGAAGGGTGAGAGTGCGTATAATCCATGGACTCAACATTAGTCATAAGAACTCATATACTTATTGCAAAAATTTATGAGTCATCAAAACAAAGCAATCAATGCATTCTCCTAGGGGGGAGGTTGGTAGGAGTCAACCATCGCGCGCCCCCGACCTCCACACAAAGGTTGGCACTCTACAAATACCTCATGCTCTAACTCCATCACATAGCGGTTCACCATACGTGCATGATACGGGAATCACTAACCTTAACACAAGTATTTCTCAATTTCATAAAAACCCCACTAGCATGACTCTAATATCACCATCCTCATGTCTCAAAACATTTATCAAGCATCCAACATCTCATTCTATTCAATGCACTTAGTGTGAATTTTTTTACTACATTGACATTGGATGTTTATCATGTGAAGACTAGTTTCTTTAGCCTAAACACATTACCATGCAGTTTTAATAGACTCTCAAAAGGATATAAGTGAAGCATGAGAGTCCAACAATTTCTACAAAATATTACCACCACCATGGTCTAAAAGATATAAGTGAAGCACTAGAGCAAAAACTATTCAACTCAAAAGATATAAGTGAAGCATATAGAGTGTTCTAATAATTTCTAGGCCATATTTAACTCTCTAAAATGTGCGTGTCCAGCAAGGATGATTGTGGCAAACTAACAAGCATAGACTCAAATTATACAAGACGCTCCAAGCAAAACACATATCATGTTGCAAATAAAAATATAGCTCCAAGTATAGTTACCGATGGATGAAGACGAAAGAGGGGATGCCTTCCCGGGGCATCCCCAAGCTTAGTCTTTTGATTATCTTGAATTTACTTGGGGTGCCATGGGCATCCCCAAGCTTAGGCCTTTGCTACTCCTTGTTCCATAGTCCATCAAAGCAATACTCAAAACTTGAAAACTTCACAACACAAAACTTAGACAAAAATTCTCGTGAGCTCTGTTAGTATAAGAAAGCAAACCACTACTCAAAGGTACAGAAATGAATTCATTTTTTGTTTATATTGGTGTTAAACCTACTGTATTCAAACTTCTATATGGTTCATATTCTCCAATACTACTCATAGATGCATCGGAATAAGCAAACAACACACGAAAAACAGAATCTGTCAAAAACAGAACAGTCTGTAGTAATCTGCAGGTTTTGCCAACTTCTGGAACTCCAAAATTTTCAAACTAAATTGTTAAATTTGAATAATTTTTCTACCAATCATCTGCAGAAATAATCAACTAAAAATCACGCTCCAGTAAAATCGGAAGACTACTTTAGCAAGCGCTAACGATTCTGTTTTTCACAGCAAGATCATATAAACTTCACACAAGTCTTCCCAAAGGTTCTACTTGGCACAAACACTAAACAAAATATGAAACCACATCTAATCAGAGGCTAGATGCAATATTTATTCCCTAATAGCAACAAAAACAAGAAACATAAAACTGGGTTGCCTCCCAACAAGTGCTATCGTTTTACGCCCCTAGCTAGGCATGATACAAGATATATCTAGGTGTTGCCATCTTTGGAAGGCAATCCATAAGTGGCTCTCATGATAGATTCATATGGTAATTTGATTTTCTTTCTAGGAAAATGTTCCATGCCTTTCCTTAACAGAAATTGGAATCTAATATTTCCTTCCTTCATAACAATTATTGCACCAATCGTTCTGAGGAAAGGTCTACCTAGAATAATAGGACATGAAGGATTGCAATCTATATCAACAACAATGAAATCTACGAGCACATAATTCCTATTGGCAACAATAAGAACATCATGAATTCTTCCCATAGGTTTCTTAATAGTGGAATCCGCAAGATACAAATTTAAAGAACAATCATCAAGCTCATGGAACCCTAGCAAATCACACAAAGTTTTTGGGATAGTGGAGACACTAGCAACCAAATCACACAAAGCATAGCATTCATGATATTTTATTTTTATTTTGATAGTAGGTTCCCACTCATCATAAAGCTTTCTAGGTATAGAAACTTCCAACTCAAGTTTTTCTTCATAAGAATGCATCAAGCATCAACTATGTGTTTAGTGAAAGCTTTATTTTGACTATAAGCATGCGGAGAATTTAGCACGGATTGCAACAAGGAAATACAATCAATCAAAGAGCAATTGTCATAATTGAATCCCTTGAAATCCAAAGTAGTGGGTTCATCACTCCCACTTTTAGCAATTTTAGCATCAAGATCTAAAAACTCCGAATCATTGGGACACCTTAAAGCAAAATCATCTCCAATCCTATCTTCGTCAAGATTTATACTAGAAAACAAGGATATAATAGGATACACATCAATAACTTTCAGATCTTCATCTTTATTTTCATGATAACTAGAAGAACACGATTTAATATAATCTTCTCTTTTAGCACGCATTCTAGCGGTTCTTTCTTTGCATTCATCAATGGAGATTTTCATGGCTTTGAGAGACTCATTGATATCATGCTTTGGTGGGATAGATCTAAGTTTCAAAGAATCAACATCAAGAGTAATTCTATCCACACTTCTAGCCAATTCATCAACCTTAAGCAAAGCATTGAAATTCATTTGCGATATCATAAACTCCTTAACACTAGTTTCTAATTCAGAAGGCATCTTTCCGTAAGAGTTGTTGTAGGAATTACCATAATTATTAAAGCAATTACTAGGAAAAGGCCTAGGATTAAAATTACCTCTATAAGCATTGTTACCAAAATTATTCCTACCAACAAAATTCACATCCAAAGATTCATTGTTATTCTCAATGAAAGTGGACAAAGGCATATCATTAGGATCAGAAGAAGCACTCTTAGCAGCAAACAATTTCATAAGTTCATCCATCTTTCCACTCAAAACACTAATTTCTTCGATAGCATGCACTTTTTTACTAGTAGATCTTTCGGTGTGCCATTGAGAATAATTAACCATAATATTATCTAGGAGTTTGGTAGCTTATCCTAAGGTAGTTTCCATGAAAGTGCCTCCCGCGGCCGAATCTAAAAGATTTCTAGAAGCAAAATTCAAGCCAGCATAAAAGTTCTGAATAATCATCCATAGATTCAAACCATGTGTAGGGCAATTACGTATCATCAATTTCATTCTCTCCCAAGCTTGTGCAACATGCTCATGATCTAGTTGCTTAAAATTCATAATATCGTTTCTAAGAGAGATGATCTTAGCAAGAGGGAAATACTTAGAGATAAAAGCATCTTTGCACTTTTTCAACGAATCAATACTATTTCTAGGCAAAGAGGAAAACCAAGTTTTAGCACGATCTCTAAGTGAAAACAGAAATAACTTCAATTTAACAATATCGTTATTCGTATCCCTTTTCTTTTGCATATCACACAAATCAACAAAGTTGTTTAGATGGGTAGCGGCATCTTCACTAGGAAGGCTGGAGAATTGATCTTTCATGACAATATTCAACAAAGCAGCATTGATCTCACAAGATTCAGCATCGGTAATAGGAGCAATCAGAGTGCTAATAAAATCATTGTTGTTGGTATTGGAGAAGTCACACAATTTGGTATTGTTCTGAGCCATAGTGACAAGCAAGCAATCCAACACACACAAGCAAACAAGAAGCAAGCGAACGATAAACACACGACGGAAGAAGGGCAAATAAAACGGAAAGGGTGAAGTGGGGGAGATGAAAAAGAAAGGCAAAAATGTAATGCGAAGGATAAGGGTTTGTGATAGATACTTGGTATATGACTTTTGCGTAAGCCTCCCCGGCAACGGCGCCAGAAATTCTTCTTGCTACCTCTTGAGCTTGCGTTGTATTCCCTCGAAGAGGAAAGGGAGATGCAGCACAGTAGCGTAAGTATTTTCCTCGGTTTTTGAGAACCAAGGTATCAATCCAGTAGGAGACCACGCACGAGTCCTTCGCACCTTCACAAACAAATAAGAACTTCGCAGCCAACGCGATAAGGGGTTGTCAATCCCTTTACGGTCACTTACGAAAGTAAGATCTGATAGAAATGATAGTTTATATTTTTGGTATTTTTAGTTTATAAGAACATCAAATAAAAGTGGTAAGCGTAAAGTTGATGTAGATTGATATGTTGAGAATAGACCCGGGGGCCATAGTTTTCTCTAGTTGCTTCTCTCATGATAGCGATATTCTACGATGGGTAAACAAATTACTGTCGAGCAATTGATAGAAAAGCGAATAATTATGAGACTATCTAGGCATGATCATTGTATATAGGCATCACGTCCGAGACAAGTAGACCGACTCCTGTCTGCATCTACTACTATTATTCCACACATCGACCGCTATCCAGCATGCATCTAGTGTATTGAGTTCATAAGACCAGAGTAACACCTTAAGCAAGATGACATGATGTAGAGGGATAAACTCAAGCAATATGATATAAACCCCATCTTTTATCCTTGCTGCCCCTACTGTCACTCGGAAAGGACACCGCAAGAATGAACCCAAAGCCAAGCACTTCTCCCATTGCAAGAACTATAGATCTAGTAGGCCAAACCAAACCAATAATTTGAAGAGACTTGCAAGGATATTATGAGCACACATAAAAAGTTTAGAGAAGAACCAAATATCTTTCATAGATAACCTTGAACATAAACTCACAATTCATCGGATCTTGACAAATACACCGCAAAAAGAGATTACATCGAGTAGATCTCCTCGAAGACCGAGGAGAACTTTGTATTGAGATCTAGAGAGAAAGAAGAAGCCATCTAGATACTAGCCATGGGCCCGAAGGTCTATGGTAAACTACTCACAACTCATGGTGAGGGCGATGATGATGATGATGATGAAGGCCTCCGTGATAGATCCCCCTCCGGTGGAGCTCCGAAACAGGCTCCAAGATGGGATCTCCACGGGAACAGAAGGTACGGCGGTGGAATTATGGTTTTCTCTCTGTTCACAGAGTTTCCGGGGTACGTAGACTTATATAGGAAGAAGGAGGGCACTGGGGGAGTCACGGGGGCACCACGAGGCAGGGGGCACGCCCCCACCCTCGTGGGCCCCACGTGGCTCTACTGACATGGTTCTCAAGTTCTTCATGCGTGATTTTCTCGAAAAATATCTCTCTCGAAGGTTTCATTCCGTTTGGACTCCGTTTGATATTATTTTTCTGCAAAACCCTGAAACAGGCAAAAACAGCAATCTGGACTGGACCTTTGGGTTAGTAGGTTAGTCCCAAAAATGATATAAAAGTGAATGATAAAGCCCATTAAACATCCAAGACTTCATAAATAATAGCATGGAACAATCAAAAATTATAGATACGTTGGAGACGTATCAGATGCTTGCAATGGTGTAACCTGTATGATATGTATGTTTTTGTGCTTTTGGCATTTGTGTTGTTTTTGCTTGTCGCCCTGTCAAGCAGAAATATTTGATAGGGTTGGCGATATGTTGCTAGTCAGATTTTAATTAGTAGGTGTACCAGGATTACATATACCCACTAGCATTAAAACACTGTAGTATCATTTGTCTGGTGTGTTTTTGTTGCATGTTTATTGCATTCGTTTGCTAGTTTGGATTATACCGCATATCACGCACACACCGGGTTCACCCACGGGTACTTTCGGGCAGTACTCGTGGGAATGAAAAGTTGCACATCCTTCACTATCAGTGCACACCTCGTGTGCTCGACTTTCCAAAATCAGAGCCTCGCAAAGGCCTTTCCGTCTGGCAGATTCTTGTCTCTAATTCTCGCTTCCGACTTCATCTTCGGAGAAAACCTGCCAACTTTATTTCTCTCGACCCAGTACATCGACCGCACTACAGATTTCCACCCTGATTCTACCTCTATACCTACTTTTTCGTGGAATCATCCGCGAATTTTTTCCCGCACCACAATATGCATCCTGAGCTGGCACAGCCACCTCACATGCATCTGGACCCAGTCACCCTCGCCCCTGCCTTGCGTAACCCAGGCAAGTCACCACCCCACTCTATCGCAACATGCACTTACTCCACCGGCGCAAAGCGACGGCGGACCAAGCGTGGCGGAGGACCACCCAGTGCACCATCTTCTCCCGCACCTCGATCCACCACACCAAGCCTCACATTGCCTCGAGCCCGCTCGTTCCTAATGAGTATCATCAGGAGGAACGACGAGCCGATCAGCGTGCCCAGCAGAGCCACGAGGAACCACCGCAGCGCCACCAGGAACATCGCCTCATCGAAGGGGCTTGGCTTGATCTCGTCCAAATCGAAGAGGTAGTAAAGCGGCATGGCGTTGGTGTGTTGGAGGAGAGTCGTGCTGCCGTTTTTATTGCCCAACCCCGGTGTACGGTGAGCGATGTCCAGGGAAACCACTCATCGCTCGTTCACCGGTGTCCAGGAGACAAATCCGCGAGCAGTGCCGACAAGGTGCTGGCCTGCGACGTGAGTGCTCGCTGCACCGTCGCCGTGCAAGCCGCGCACTATGGCACTAGGGTCCTCATCGCCCTAGGAGCTAGATGCGCGCTGCACCAAGCCGCACGCGGAGCAACGACGGAGATGAAGCAGCAAGCCGGAGGTAGAAGAAGGAGGCTGCCAGTGGGCCCTGGACCCACGTGTCAACGGGTGAAACCACTCTTCATTCAGGTGCATACAACATTTTCTGTGAGTCTGATCTCGAGTGCCCCTAGCCGTGGAGGTAACCCTGTTTTGCCCATGACTCTCTTTGGGTGTACCAATTATCGGTACCCCAACTCGTCTGTATCTAACCAAAGGGTTAAATTTAACCCGGAGGTTTCTCCCCGGAGTGGCTATCTTTTAATAGTTGCAGTAACCCTAGGAATCTCGAGGATGAGATTCTTTTTAAGGAGGGAAGAGTTGTAACAGCCTCAAAATTGGGTTATCAATTTTGCGCTGTTATTTCTTCCTGGCAACCCTTTTTCATATTTTCTCATGAGGATTTCTTCCTGACTCTGAGATTTCTGGTCATTTTCAACCTTTCAAAACCTTGCTCATGTCTTTGTGAGTGGGCAAGACCTCATTTTCATCCCCTCAAATTCTCTTAAACCCTAATTCCAAATGGAATTTATAGGTGGCCTTTTGTGATTACAAAGGAGCCATCATTTTCCTTGATCTATTGATCATTCCATCCTTTCGAAGAAACCATCTTGTCCTCCTAACCCTTGGATATGCAAAAATATTGCCAAGTTCCATGCAATATTTTTGAATTGTGATTTATTCCTTCTCTTTTCTGTGTGAGGAATAAAATCCAAAGGCATAGCTAGCTATCTCCTAAATTCATGAGAATTGGTGGAGTTGATACTTATGCATAATCCAAGCTCTGGCAAAACTATTGGCCACATTAAAATAAGGAAAATTTCCTTTTCCTAATTTTAACCAATATTGCATTTTTGCCATTTTCCAAAGCAACTATTATTTTTATAGCAGAGAAAATTCTCCCATAAATTGTGGAGCTTGTCCTTGCTATATAATCATTAGATCCATCATTAACTCATGTTCCTTAGTTCAAATTTTTGGCAAATGATCCAATGCAAGTTTCTGCCTTCTCTGAAACTTTGTAAAGGAAGTGCCCTATTCTTAATTCCAATTGAGCTGTAATTTGGCAGGGTCATTAACATTGATAAATCACCCATGGATACCAAATATGAGCTCAATCCTTTCATCCTAGCTCCTTGTGCTATTTTTCAAAGCTTCTGACAAGAAAACAAGTTTGTGAAGGAAGTACCTTCATAAATTTTTCAAATGGGATGAAAGTCTTCCACCCTCTCAAGTATTTCAAAGCATTAGCCTCTACCTAAATCTAGCTCATTTTATTGAGCTATGTGAGCATAGAAGCAAATCTTGCTTGCTGTCCCATTTTTCAGTTTGTGAAGCAAGTGCATTTTACCTTGCTCCATTAGAGCTGAAAAATATTCCCAAACTTTCTCCTAGCCATATAACTCATCTTCCCAAGATATTGGCTCATTCCATGTAGCCAATATTTTCCTAGATTTTTCCTAAGCTTTTGGTCAGAAATGATGTTTGTGAAGCAAGTACCAATTTGGCAAGTCCATTTGGTATGAGATTTTTACAACATCACTGTGTGACCAAATCATCAACCTTTGCCAAATATTAGCACATTCCATCACTCCTACTGAGTGCTTCATCCTCATTTGATTTCTGAACAGATTTTGGCAGTTGTAAAGCAACTAAGCTAAAAAAGTTGTCCTAATGACCTCAAAACTCACAGGATCATAGTTCTTGTTACCCTAAGCCTCCCAAACATCCCTGTTACTTTTCTACTTCTCTGGTTTTTACCCTAGAATGTTGTCAAGTTTGCAAACTTGTGAAGCTTATTCTACTCATCTCATTTTGTCTCTGCCTGCTTCTTTACCATGGTAACTCCTTAACTTAGAGGGACTACATAGCACACAAGGTTATACTTCAGTAAGAACTCTGGAGCGCGCCTTGTCCGTGGTGATCACGCGGAGCGCCAGCCAAAACGGTGGTCTCGCCACTGTTGTCGGCGACATCACTGCTCAGACCGGCTCTGGCCTCGCTGCTGTTGCCAAATAGTGTTCCCTCGCCGTCCTCTTCCCTTTGGACCTCCTACCTCTCTCGTCCTCTTCTCCAGCGAGCAGTGCCACTGGACAAACAGTGCACCACTGTGCCGTCGTCGCGTTCCTCTCTTCTGTCTTCTTCCTCTGCTCGTCTCAGAGCTGTTGCTCGACTCCGTGAGGCCCTGACACTCGTCCGCTCTCCCCTCGTCGACTTCCCGCCGCTTCCCAAGCGAGTTGGCCGCATCTACCGACACCGCACCGTCGCCGGTGCGCAGACACGTCGCCCGCTGCATGTCGCCTCGCCCTCCCTCTAGAGCTCATCCTCGCGCCTATTTAAGCTCGTCCCGAGCTCCCTCTCAGCTCACAGCTCCTCCACAACCCCTCCCTCGAGCTCCAGAACCCATCCCCACTCCTCTCTGTCTCCATGGCTGCCGCCTCGGTCCTTCAAGATTCCGGCGGTACAGCGTTCCCCTCGCTGTTCCTCCACCATCTCAACCCCTCTCCAGTTCCAGCGGACCTCCCCCGCCTCTCACCTCAGCGCCGGAGTGCCTCAGGCCGCGACCCCAAGGTTCGGCCGCCGCCGCATGCTCCCTGTCTCCGTGAGGCGTCACCGCTTCGTTCCTCCTTGGCACCTGCAGTCTACCCAGATGGACGCGGTGTTCCTCGCCGGTCTCTCCGGTGGCCTCAGCGCGTCCGGGGACTACCGGAGCTGCCTAGGCGATCGTCGGCGCCGGCTCTGCCACGGCCAGGCACGGGCGCGAGCGAAGGAAGGCGATGACGACGACCCTGCCCTATGGGCCCCGCGCGTCAGTCACTCCATGTTGACCCAGTTAGGGTGCCGATGTGGATAAGTGACGGGCCCCACCTTTCAGCCTCTCAGCGCTGACCGGGCCGGCCCGCTGACGTGGTTAAGTGGAAGAGTATTCCTAAGAATACGTCTTCGCTTAACAGAAGCGCCTTCTTCCTCTGCTTTGGGAGAAAATACGTTTTCCTCTCTGGAAAGCGTATTCTCAGAAAAGACGCGTTTTGTTTAAACTGCCAGGGACCTGTTTGTAGAGATATTTTTATAGACTAGTCCCTGAACTTTAAACGTCCGTATCTTTTTATCCGTAACTCCGAATGAGGTGAATCCAAAGCCCACTTCTTTGTTTCATCGAGCCCGTTCTGTTGACATCATTTTCATTATGTTTCAACATTCTGAAAATGACCATTTTTCCCTTGCTGTTAACCAGCCTCTTTTCGAGAGAGAAGTGTTTCCGACAAATCTTTCCGCGATCGTTTCGCACTTCTTCCCGGAGTATTTTTCAGCCCCAGGCAAGCCAACCTCTTACCATGAGCCCCGAACTTGCATGTTGACTTTGCATGAGCCTTGTGTATGTGTAGTTGTAGTCGTTGGCTTATTGTTTTCAGTTGCAATCTTTGCTTTATGTATTTTCATGCATGCTTGTGTTGTCAAGATATCTCTTGCCATGCTAGTTAAAAGTTATTAACAATGCCCTGTCACCACTGTCTTTTGATTTTCCTGATATCATTACCAAATGCCATGATGATTCTAATGCATCTTTAATATGCTGTTACTTGGTAGTATTATGATTCTTCATGCTATAGTTGTGCACCTGAGAGGTTCGACATTTTGTATATGCTTTTGTATGTTGCATGCTCATCTTTGCATCCATGTTAATTATACTCATGATGGTGGAGAAGTAATAAAATGACTTAATAATAATACAATCTCCTCCGTCATCGATGGGAACGAGTCATGGTGCCACCAAATCGAACTTTTTCCAGTGCAGCCACATCTGCCTTTGTGGGAAGGCCTTAATGCAAACTATTGTCGTGCCTCTCGTCGGTGCTTCCAATGAGGGAAGGTTATGGGTTAGCTCTACCCTGATCAGGTAGGCGGACATAAGCCTTGTGTACCCATTGTTGATGTATTGGCACCGGGTCCCCGTCTGGGACTGTTTATGTTTGGCCACGACGGTGGTCGTGTGTCTTTGGTAGACACGGGGCCACCTAGGACTAGCCCAGTGGGGCGTCAGTCGGAGTGGCCGGGAGAGTGTCATGACAGTAGGTTGGTTTCGTCGAAACGCCATTGGTCCACCCGAATGGTATGACGAGGCCATGGGTTCCGTGGTGTGGGTAAAGTGCGCTACCTCTTCAGAGGGTTTAAAAAGTCTATCGATAGCACACAGTTCCTAGTAGGTCACACTATCGGGTCTTGATCGAAATGGAGGATAAACCGGAGATAATAAAATTAATTAATACGGTAACAAGAATGGGGTGACTTGGGTTATGTAATGGTCATGCGAAGTCACGACGATGTTTTGATATGATCCCGAGACGAGTTCTCGGTGAATATTGGAGACCAAGTATTGGTTGTGGTTGTGATCACCGAAAAGATCACTGTTCGGTAGCAAGGTAACCCGTTGGTAAGAGAGTCTGATAGACTCGGTGTACATGTTTGGTTGCTTTGCATGAGTAATAAGTTGCATTTTAATGAACCATGGTAGGACAAGAAATTGTTGCATAAAGTAACATGTTATGGCTGCATTTGAATATCTATGGACAGTAGTTTATTTTCAGCATAGTCTCATGATGCCATGCCATGCTTTGATTTATTTATTAAATTATGCCATGATTAAGATAATATACTATGTTGCTATCACCATGTTGTAAGCAAATTTGATATGCCATGTTATTACCATGTTAGTAGATGCTATGAGGTGGTTCATGCTCAGTTAATCTAATTCTTGCCATGTTTTGATATAAGATAGGTTGTTGCATGTGCTTGGTTCTTGCCTTGTCTTCTGCCTGTTTGGATGCTATGTATTTGGTTGTCTTGCAAGTACATTCAATGTACTGACCTGTCATGTCATGCCAGTTTTGTAGGTCGCTCTCAGAGGGTTCGATTGCTCCGTTGTGCTAGGCCGTAATCTTGCCAGTCCTGTGAGTTGTGGAGCCTAGCCAGAGTTATTATGCCGCCAAACCAAGACTTCCGCCGCCAATTATATAGACTTCCGCTGCCATGTAAATAGCCTTAGGGCTATGCCAGATAATCGTATTCATCAATGATGTAATCATTTACACTTTTATTTGATGAATATTGTTGTACCTGGAATGTTGTATCTTGGACCGGTCGTGCATCAGGTGTTATCCTGGGCTGACGTGCGAAGGCCCCCTGTTCCATGTGAATCGGGGTGCCACAATTTCAAGCAAGATGATCATTACCTTGGATATCACTAGTATTTTTGCTTGCTAGTTGTCTTGATACTATTGCTATGTCTTCGTACCTACCACTTGTTTTTGGCCTCCCAAATTTCTATTATACAACCTCTAATCTCCACTATCCTAGCAAAGCGTTGTTTGGCTATGTTACCACTTTGATAAACCTCTCTTATATCGCTGCTAGTTGCATGTGCAGTGCAGGTTATTCCATTTTGGGACATGGATATCATGGGATATCACAATACCTCTTATTTCATTAATGCTTCTATATACTTGGTTGTTAGTGGAAGGCTCGACCTTTTGCCAGGTGTTTTGTTCCACTCGTGCCACCCTAGTTTCTCATATACAAGTGTTATGTTCCTTGATGATCACTCCTAACATGTGTGGAGTTTTGCGGGGACCGACTTCATCATCCATCTTAGGATAAAACACTTCTAGCAGGGCCCAACTTTGAATTTATATTTTCCTAATAACAACTAAAACTTGCATAGTGACTATCTGGACCACGTGGATAATTAATCAACAACCCGGGCAAGTGCTCGTCATGAGTGTTGGTCCAAAATAGAGCACCTTGCGGTGCCCCCTTGGAAACTTGGGTCTCAGCTAACCGTAAGCTTCTCTTATCTGTTGTGTCTTGAGAACGAGATACACGACTCCTATTGGGGTCGTTGACATGTCCCGAGGTCTTGTGATGTAGGGCTAGCCTGTTGATAGGCCGATCTTTCACGAAAAGAAGGGACCCCGAGGATGAACACGAAGAACAAGAGGGAAAACACAAGATGGGCAAAAGGATAACACTCAAATCAACAAGTTTAGGTCACACATATGCTAGATCCGGAAATACAGAGAGATACACGATCCACAATCAACTAAGGACGATACAAGTAGCGATAGTCTTCTCCGTGAGGAGGTCTTGATGTCTTCTCCGTGAGGAGGTCTTGAATCCGTGTGGATCTTCTCCGTGGAGGCTGCGGTCTCTCGAGAAGATGAACCACTAAGGATGAGCAAGTCTCTATCTCTAAAATGATCTATCACAATGCTAACTCTAAAAAGAGGTGGGTGGAAGAGTATATATAGTCTAGAGGGGCGAAGGGGTACATGGGCCTCGGCCCTGAAGTAAGCGGCGCACACAGGGGGTAGACGTCCGCTGGGCGCCGGACGTCCGGTGGCTCGTGAGGGACCGGACGTCCGGAAGTCCTTGAATGTACGCTATTTTGTTCTGTCGTGGGATTACGAGCGCCGGAGAAGGCGAGGTGTCCGGTCGTCGGTCGTCCGGTGAGCGTCGGTCGTCTGGAGCCTGGGATGCGTTGGTCGTCCAGAGCCTGGGATACGTCAGACGTCCGTGGCGGGCCGGTCGTCCGGAGCTTGTAGTTCTTAAGGCAACTTCTTTTGGTCATTGAACTTGCCGTCCTTGCCACCTTGTTCTGTGGGTGTAGCTACATCGTGGCCTCCATCCAAGCACCCGATCATGCATAATGTTTCCGTCTTAGGTAGTAGCCATGTCTCGAGCGGTGAAAGTGGTATTTCGGAGAGGAGCGAGTTCACCTTATCTTCGATATCCCTTGAACGAGCTCTTGTCATTGGTCTAAGTGGCATGTCCATGGGGATGCTTGAGGGATGCTCCGCATCATCTCCCCCCTCCTTAGGAGAGATCCGATCTCGGATCAAAATCTTCATCACCATGGAAGGGAGAGAGATCCTTGACGTTGAAGGTATCGCTCACATTGTACTTGTCGTGTGGGATGTCGATCTTGTAAGCGTTGTTGTTGTAGCGTGCTAGCACCTTGAAGGGTCCGTCGGCTCAAGGTAGGAGTTTGTACTTGCGCTTGTTGGGGAAGCGGTCCTTGCGAAGATGAATCCATACGAGATCTCCCGGTTGGAACATCATTGGTGTCTTGTTGACGTTGATCTTGGTGGCGAGGCGATGTACTTGGCACTCGATTGTTGCCCTTGTATCTTCGTGCATCTTCTTGAGATAACTTGCTCGAGCAGTTGCGTCCGTGTTGGTGCACACTTGTAGAGGTAGAGGGAGAATGTCCAAAGGGGACAAAGGGTTGAAGCCGTAGACGACCTCGAAAGGGGACTTGCCGGTTGTTGAATGTCTTGCGCGGTTGTAGGCGTACTCGGCGATTGGCAAGCATTGCTCCCATTCCTTGATGTTTTTCTTGATCAACACACGAAGAAGCATCATTAGCGTCCGGTTCGTCACCTCCGTTTGGCCGTTTGTCTGTGAATGATAAGCCGAAGAGAATAGTAACTTGATGCCGAGTTTGGCGCATAGAGTCTTCCAAAAGTAGCTTAGGAACTTGACGTCATGATCCGAGACGATCGTCTTTGGCACTCCATGTAGGTGCAAGATTTCCCTACAAAAGAGATTCGCAACATGTGAAGCATCGTCTATCATGTTGCAAGGAATGAAATGAGCCATTTTGGAAAATCTATCCACAACAAAAAACACGGATTCCTTTCCATTTTGAGTTCTCGGCAAACCAAGTATAAAGTCCATGCTAATGTCCTCCCAAGGTTGGTATGGAATAGGAAGTGGCATGTAAAGACCATGGGATTGAGCTTTGGACATAGCATTGCGGCATGTAGAGCACCGGTTGGTGAAGCATGAGACGTCACAGAACATCTTGGGTCAAAAGTAATTCTTGGAGATCGTAGCGAATGTCTTATCGCATCTGCAATGTCCCATAAGTCCTCCTCCATGAGATTCCTGCAAAAGGAGCAAACGATGAGAAGACTCGGGAATGGAAAGTTTGTTAGCTCGCATAAAATATCCATCCTTGATATAATATCATTCCCAAGAAGTGTGCGTCACACATTTGGCATAAGGATTTGCAAATAAAGGATCATGATCATAGAAGTCTTTTTTGTGCTCAAAGTCGATAACATTCAACTCAAGTTTGGTAACAATCAGGCATTTGCGGGAAAGCGCATCCGCCACAACATTTTCTTTACCCTTCATGTACTTGATGACATAGGGAAAAGACTCTATGAACTCACTCCACTTAGCATGACGCTTGTTCAACTTAGTTTGACCCTTGAGATACTTGACCGTCTCATGGTCCGTGTGAAGAATGAATTTATGAGGTTGAAGATAGTGTTCCCAAACACGTAGAACTCATACTAAGGCATAGAGCTCTTTATCATAGATGGGGTAGTTAAGTTGCGCTCCAGAAAGTTTTTAGCTAAAATACACAATCGGGCGCTTTTCTTGCATTAACACGCCTCCTATGGTGGTACGACTAGCGTCACAATGTATCTCAAACGGTTTGTCCAAGTTTGGTAGGGCAAGAAGTGGTGCGTGGGTAAGCACGTTTTTAGCTCATTGAACGCGGTGTCTTGCGAAGGACCCCAAATAAAGGGTGCGTTCTTCTTGTTCCAGGCGTGTACATGCATAGCAATTGTGCTAAAGTTCTTCACAAAACATCGATAGAAACCGACTAAACCAAGAAAGCTACGCACTTGTTGGAGATTCGTTGGTTGGGTCCAAGTTTTAATTGCTTCAATTTTAGTTTCATCAACATGAAAACCTTGTGATGAAACGACAAATCCTAGGAAAACAACCTTATCAACGCCAAAAGTGCATTTATCCATGTTAGCATAGAGGCGTTGATTCTGAAGGGTTTGTAAAACTATACGGATGTTTGTGCCGTTATCCTCAAGCGACTTGCTAAAGACGAGGATGTCATAAAAGTAGACCACTACAAAGACGCCTATATAAGGTCGGAGAACGAAATTCATGAGGCGCATGAATGAGCCAGGCGCTTCCGATAAGCCCATCGGCATGACCAACCACTCATATAGCCCAAACTTGGTTTTGAAAGTTGTTTTCCACTCATCACCCTCTTGAATGCGAATTTGGTAATAGCCACTTTTAAGATCAATTTTTGAAAAGATAGTAGCACCACATAATTCATCAAGCATGTTGTCTAAGCGTGGAATAGGGTGATGGTATCTAACGATGATAGCATTTATCGGACGACAATCGGAGCACATGCGAAAACTTCCATCTTTCTTAGGCACAAGAATAACTAGAACGGCACAAGGGCTTAAGCTTTCACGTACATGACCTTCGTCGATGAGTTGGTGTACTTGCCGTGGTATCTCCTTGGTTTCCTCGGGGTTGACGCGGTAAGGAGCCTTGTTTGGAAGAGGTGCGCCGGGTATGAGGTCGATGCGGTGTTCGATGCCGCGAAGTGGAGGTACACTCGGTGGTAGATTATCGGGAAAGATATCCGAGAATTCCCGGCGTGTGAAGGTAGAGGTGGTGAAGTGTTAGTAGGTTTTGCTTCTCCTTTGCATAGAAGCACAAGGTGAAAGATGCTCGATGGGTTCTCACACACTTCCCTCATCTTACTTTTGGTGGTGTATAACACTAGTTGTTTCTTGTCGCTCATCGTGGAGGCGCTCGAATTTGGTTTGTGGCTCTCACTCTCCTTTTGGTGGTTCACTCTCTCACCATGCGCTCCACGATGGTTGGTAGGTATTTGTTTGTCGACGGCTACTTGACTTGGTGACATTGGGCGTAGCACAAACTCTTTGCCCTTCATCTTGAAGCTATAATGGTTTGTCCATCCGTTGTGGGTGACTCCACGATCGTATTGCCATGGTCGCCCAAGAAGAAGGTGGCACACGGACATAGGGACCACATCACACTCAAGTGTGTCCTCGTAGGCGCCTATCTTGAAGGATACTTGCACGGTGTGCTCGACTCGAGTAGTGCTGGCGTTGCTAAGCCATTGGACCTTGTAGGGATGAGGGTGCTTTGTCTTGATCAATTGTAGCTTGTCGCATAGCTCTTCACTCGCCAAGTTGTGACAACTTCCTCCATCGATGATAACCTTGACGGAATGTCCATTGATGTCGGACTTGGTGTGGAAGATGTGACATCGTTGATCTTCGTCTTGATGATGTTGAAGTGTCAAGACCTTGGAGACAACAAGATTAGGACTCGAGTCATTGTCGCAAAATACTTGATTGTCTTCATCTTCATGCACTTGGTGATGCATAGCTACGTGCTCAAGGGCTTCCATCTCATCATCGCTCATTGAGTCATATGATCCATCGTCATTGATGATCATGGTGTGAACGGTCTTGCACTCAAATGACTTGTGGCCTCGTCCTTGGCATTTGAAACACTTGATGGAGTTCGTCTTGGAGGTATCCTCTGTTGGGGTTATAGATGATGAAGCTCTTGGCTTGAAGTTGTTTGAAGAAGGAGAACGACTTGATGTAGTCTAATTCTTGTAGCTTGACTTGTCACCTAAGCTTGTAGATGGTTTTGTAGAGGAAGGAGGTGCCGCAGTCGTATGATCTTGGTTGTAGGAGCCGTAGTTCTTGGAAGTGAACTTGGAGTACTTGTAGTCTTCTTGAACTTGTTGCTCCGCTTTGGTTGCTTGGTGTACTAGCTCTAGGAGAGTCGTGTACAGTTGGATGTCTGCAATCTTCTTGATAGGATAGATGAGTCCATTCAAGAATCTCGCCATAGTTTGTTCTTCATCTTCCATGATGTTGGCTCTTATAATGGCAATCTCCATTTCCTTGTAGTACTTTTCAACGGACTTGGTTCCTTGCTTGAGGAGTTGCAACTTTTTGAACAAGTCACGATTGTAATGTATGTGCTCGCATCACTTCCTTCATTTGACTCAAAGTTGTGATAGGAGGTTCACCTTTTGCTTCTCTTCTCTCAATGACTTGCTCCCACCAAATGAGAACATAGTCTTGGAACTCAAGGGATGCCATTGCGATCCTCTTTTCTTCATCAAAGTTGTGGAGGCGAAATATCTTGTCAACTTTCAAGGCCCATGAGAGGTAGTATTCGGGATCAATACTTCCAGAGAACTTTGGCATGGTGAACTTGAGCTTGCTATAGTGATGCTCTTCATTGTTTGCTTGCCTATTGTGAGGGCGTTCTTGATTTGGATGATCGTCAACCTCATGTTCTCTTGGCGGAGTGAATGCTCATTGTCATGTTGGTCCTGCCGAGCTTGTGGTTCTTGTTGCGCATGTTGCTCTTGTTGCGCTTGAGGAGGAACTTGATGTTGCCTTCTTCCTTAATAATGCCTCTCTTGCATCTGATCTCGAAGTGCTTCATCGTCTTGACGAATGTGTCGATTGCGAGTTGCAACATTGCGATGTGAGTCACGGAGGGCACATTGCACCTCAAGAGCTTGAGCTTCTCGGTGTTGTTGAACTTGGCGTTGTGCCTCGGCATCTTGCTCTTCTTGGTGTTGATGCGCTCTCTCTTGTTGTTGATGACGCGCTCGTTCTTCTTCTTGTTGGCGTAGTTGTTGCCGTTCTTGTGTTTCTAAAGTGTAGCTTGGTTTTGACGATGTTGACTTTTTTGCTCTTCAAATAGCTCTTGTGAACTCTTGTCATGGAGTGGGTTACAGTTGTCATGTCGAGCTTGATGCACGGCTTGACGAAGAGTGTTCGATGTAGGTGTACTTGAGCCAAAAGTGTTGTCGGTATGATGACTTGCGCGGCTCCGTCTTTGAGAGGACGTAGATGAAGAGCGTCAGTTGACTATCAATGTTCGTAGCTCGTCGAATTGGGTAGACATGTTGGTGTTGATGATATCGAATTGATCGCGTGTGCGTGCTTCGAATCGTCGTGCATCACCGGCAACTTTCTCAATGCGCTCTTGCATGGCTTCATGTAGAGCTCGTTGGACACCGAATAGATGTAGTTTGGTCACGTAGTTGTTCGACTCTTGAGGATCGTCGAAGAGTGGGTTCTTAGATGTACTTGGCCTATCCATCATTCCAAGCAAGAATGTGTGAGTTGGAGAAACAAAGAACTATACCAAATGTACCTTGACCGAAGTTGAAGATGGGTTAATGATCAGTCAATAGTATAACCCGGAAATAGCACAATTGGTACCGTATCTTGTCAATCTCTCACACCTACACAACTAAAGCTTTTTGTGGAGCTTGGTTAGGATGGTGGACCAAAGTATGCAATCGTTAATAAGACTCAATGATGTTGAAAATGATTCACAATTTGCCAAAACAACAAGAAGACCAATGGCTATAAAAGGTACACGGAAACACACACACACAAATAAATAAATGGGGTCGTGCAAACCAAGGGTGAGCGGTAAATGCTCTTGTTTCACAACACTAGAGAGACACTAGCACGGTTGCGCTAAAGGCGGATACGAGACTTGTGCACGACCTACTAGCCAAAAATGCAACGACCTCTATCCCAAGTATGTTATATTTTTGTTGTTTCTATGCGATGATATGATATGTTTGGGTGTGATGCTATGGTTGTTTCTTACAAGCTCTTTGCTTCACGTTTTCTTTTGTCTACAAGCTTGATAGGCTCTTTGTCTTTGAGCTCTTTTGCTAGGATACTTATGCGATGCTTGTTGAACCAAGATAGCAATTGTGTATATGCTATGGTAACATTGTGACACAAGAGAGGATGATAAGATTGTACTATGACTTTGATGTAGGGTGGAACCCTATGGGAAGATCTTTCACGAATTGGAGGGGAAACCCTCAAGAACAAGAAGAACACAAGGGGGAAAACAAGAGGAACACTCAAGAACAAGTCAAATCACACATCCACTAGACCCGCAAACACATAGATCTAATGTACAAGAACAACAAAGGGAAAGATACAAGGTAGAGTTCATCTCAAATCCAAAGGAGATGAGGTGTTGGTGATTCACTTGGGGAATCCTTCTCCCTTAGGAGGTCTTGATGATCCTAGTGATCCTTCTCCAATGGAGGCCTTGAACTCCAATCGAGTGTCCTCTCTCTCTCAAGAAGAGGAATCCCACCAGGGGAGGTACATGAGCTAGGCTCTAGTGTTTAGATCAATCCTTAGCTGAGTCTAAATGGATGAGGGAGAGGAGTATATATAGGCCCAAGGCATGAAGGGGTAAGGAGGGACGAAACGGGGATACAAGGGCAAAGCCCAATAGCCACACGCAGCTGGCCCCGTGTGCACGGGGTAAGTGGAGCCCGTGCGCATGGAGTCTCCAGAGACCCGACGCATGAGCCCGTGCGCATAGGGTCCGTGAGGCCCGTGGACACGAGGGTCCCGTGGGCATGGTACACGCCTATGGGCACGGGGTCGGAGGGGCCCGTGCGCATGGGGTCGCCTGGGAGCTGCTGCCTTCTTCTTGGCGCTTCCTTCTCCGCTTCCAAGATTCCCTCTTGGAAGGTGTAGATGTTTTCTTCAGCTTGGACTCCTCCTGGATGAATGTGTAGCTCCGCTCATATCTATGTATGCATTCGAGAGAGGGGTCAAGTAGTATACCATCGTCGAAGAGACTAAGGAGACACACATTAAGGATGGAGTTCACCTTACTATGCTTGAAGTAGAGGTTGGGCGTGTCTCTTAGCAAAGGAACTCTTGACATGGTGATGTCCATAGGATACTCCGTATCATCCCCTCCCCTTGGGAAAGATCCGACCTCGGATCGAAATCCAAATCAAATCACCATGAGAAAGAGATCTCGCCACCATGTATAAGTTGACGATCACCAAGCGTTCGTCATCTTAAAGTTCAAAATGGGCACTCTCCAATGTCGCGCCATCTTGTAATTCCTTCAAAAGGAGCAATGATAACAAGCACTTGGAAAAACAAATGTGGTTGGCATTAGAGCAAACTCAAGCATTCAATAGGTGATTCACCCAACAATAGTTGTCATCCTTCATAGCATATGGTGTGACAAAGAAGTGTGGCATGTCAATTAAGCATATATGTTGAGCCCAATCAAGTACATCATGGAGACTAGCATGCAAGTGTGAGGTAGAGATGCAAATATGTTTCACAAGTGAAAAGGCATCTACCTCTTGGTCATAGGAAACATGCACAAAGCGCTCAATGAAATGTCTATGGTAGGCATAAGAATTATTCACAACACCAAATAAATTTAAGTGTCTAAACACATGGGTCAAGTGCAAGATAATACAAGCATAACGTGCACAAGGTGTAGTGAATATAGCGTGGCACTCAACACAATAGAAAGAGCAATTGTTCAACATGTGTGAGGCAATAAGACAAGCAAAGGGACATGGCATATGTGAAGCGATGACATTGATGCAAACCAAGCATGTGATATGAGCAAGTAGGCAACAAGTTGGATGCAACACACAAGGCATGTATATCATAGGCATGGAAATGTGAAAATGGCAAGTAGAAGCAAGATCTCTAACATGTGTGCTATCAAGTGGGACAAGATGGCCAATAAGTCTTATGGTGCAAGCAACACAAGTAGTATGATCCGCAATATCCATGCTCAAGAAAGATGTCACCTCGAAGGCGTGTCCTCGGGTATCCTTCACAATGCCGAAGCGCAAAAAAATTTGTTGTAGAAGCGAGTCATGGTAGAAAGTATGAGGCTCGCTCTCAAGAGCTCGAATTGACAACTCACGTGAAGTAGAGGTTGACATGTAGTCGAAGCATCCTACACATGCACAAAACAAAGCAAAGAACGACGTGCATGGTAGATAAACACATCATCCATCATGATGGTTCTCTTATCTTGCACATAACCATTAGTAGCAATAGTGCATGAATAATATGATGCAACTATGTCAATATTCATGGCACTAGGCATATGGTGCAAAGAATGGCAAACATGCTTCATAAGAAATATGTCAAAATCTTCAAATATGTGTGAGAAAGCTATGGGGGAAATCTTGATCGCAAGACGAAAAGCATTGTTGCACTCAATACATGGTAAATCATATAACATGAGAGATGCAACATATGGAGACATATGACAACATGGACTACTAATCATGTGCAAAGCAAGGTAATATGTGCCATCAATCGCATGAAATGAACAAGTATGAGTCATCGGTGATGCAATACTCAAGGCAAGCATATCAAATATGTCATGCAAACTAGTGGCACAAGATGCAACACACTAAAGGAAATCATGGCAATCATGTCCTGTGAGCAGACAATAGGCATAGGCAATGCACATGACATATCGCAATCAAGGCAAGTAATGTGGCAAGCATCAATATCATCATAGGCATGGGACACAAAGCAAACATGGCAATAACAAGCAATATCTCCACCAAGTTTGCAAATACACATATAAGTACAAGAATCATGGATCATGTGTAATGCAAAGCATGGGTCACAAATGCATGGCAAAGGCATCGGGATAAGCATATCATGCAAAGTGAACATGGAACTATGGGCAAATGATATATAATGGACAAGAAGCCATAGCCATGTGAGGGCCATGTAGAATAATTGTGCGAAGTCTTTGCGAGGAGGAAAAGGTTGGAAAGAAAATCCACGAGTTCCCAAGGCATCGCTGCTCTCTAGAGCTCTTTTCTTCAACTCGTGATCTTGCGAGGTTGACGAGTATGCATGGGTACCTACACAAAAGAGACACAAGCCAAAGAAAGTGTGTGCATGGTAAATGTACACATCATCCATCATGATGTGTATGTGCACGTGGGAGTTAGCACAAGACAAGAAATGCTGAAAGAAATTTGAAGCGTGGTACAAGAACATGTCATCCATCATGAAGGAATAGTCATTATGTATAACACAATGGGGACACAAATTATAGCAAGTGTGTGGCACAACAATAGCATTTCTATTCATGGGGGGCATATTGTGCACACAAATATTAGGATCATGCAAAGGATGGGATGGATCAAAATCTCCTAAAATGTATGAGGAAACTATGCGGGTCTCATGAGCAATAGTGGAAGCATAATATGGAGAAGTGGAATAACATCCAAAACAATGCATATCCGAAGCTAGGTGGTCATGGAATGGCATATGATAAAATTGATGCAAAGGGAGCATATCAATATCATCACAAGAAAAACAAATGCCAATAACCATGGGTTTGTCATCTATGCCATATGAACAAATTGGATTGATTTTAATGGCACATGCATAGTTACTACGATGAGATTGCAAATATGACATATTGTTGATCTCATGCATAGCATATGACAAGTCAAGCGGATTATCAAACATGATGTGACCTAAAGAATAATCACAAGAGATCCTATGCAACATGGCATCACAACTAATAGACTCCACACGACAATCATCGTACTCATCATAAATGGTTAATGCATCACATGAGGTAGTCGAACTAGCAAGAAGCATGGCAATAGGTGGATCAACATCATGCAAGTGGTCAATATCGAGAATGTCCACTAGTGGGACAAGAGCATCACCTTCACCTATGTTACCTTCCTCATTCCACTCATGTGGTGTAGGTGAGGTGGCAAAGACCAATTCAAGGTCATCATCTTCATCTTGATGGAACCATGTGGGGGGGTGCATCATATTCCACCATGGCCATCGTCTTGTCCAAAGGAAGGACAAAGTCGTCGAGGATCGGGGGGTCATCGTATATTGGACCTAGCACCCAATGAGAAGACACAATAGAGGTAGAGGTCAAGTTGTTAGAGTTTAAATTGTCCTCAGAATACCTATCAACTATATCACTCTCTCTATGTGGTGATGGCTCACTCACTCCCTCAAGGTAGGTGCACTCAAAGTCACATATGGTGGAGTCACTCATCTCACTCAGGTGGTGGTGGTGGTGGCTCTCCTCACATGAGAAATGGGGCAACTCATCATATATGGGGCTAGCGGTGATCTCACTCTCACTCTCAATATGGTGGCATAAGTCTCTCAACTCATGACCATATGCCTCCTTGGTCGAAGGGAAAAATCCCATGCTCAACCGTCTGATAGTCGTCGTCATGGATGAAGGCTGAAGATGGCACATCATCACTCTCGTCCATGACAGAAAATCTCGTAGTCGTTGTCGTGGATGAAGGCCGAAGATGGCACATCATCACTCTCGTCCATGACCGAGGGGAAAATCCCATGCTCGATCATCTCGATGGTACTAGCCTCATGCTCACCGTCTTGGAGCGTGGTTGTCATGAAGGATGCTTGAGGTCGAGTAGACTTGGACTTCATGAGTTCTTGTTGCGCCTTGAGAGCACCAATGTACATGTCATCGAGGGACTCGTAGTTGTTGTTGAAGATAGTCTCGGCGATGGCGTTGTTCAATCCCATCGAGAAGTAGAACTTCATCCAAAAGGGGTTTTCCATGCCGGCTCGTTGCAAGGCTTTCTTCATGTCCTTGAAGTACTCGTCGAGGGACTTGGATCCTTGCATGGTGTTCTCCAAGTGGCGTTGTAGATGTTCCGTGTAGGTGGAAGGCACAAATTCTCGCCTCATCGCTTTCTTCATCTTGGGCCACGTCATGGTGAAGCTTTTCAAAGGACTATGAAGCCACCATGTCGATCCGTAGTCATGGAAGGTACTTGTGTCGCACTTCACTTGATCTTCGGAGGGGACTTGGTGTCGCTTGAGCTAGCCATCCATCTTGCGCTCCCACTCGAGGTACTCTTTGGGTCACGAGTCCCAAAATATGGAATCTCATTGGTGTTGGCAAAGTCGTAGTAGCTCGTGGAAGTCGCGGACTTGAGCTCGCGGAGTAGGCGAAGATGTCGTACATCCAAAGGCAAAGATGCCGTGAACTCACTTGGCGAAGATGCCAACGCAGTCAAAGAAGTCGTAGTGTTGTTGTTGATGTCACGACTCTATATAGCCCATGTGCACTGGGTTGGCATAGAAGCCAACGCACTTCCGGAAGTTCACTCTTCATGGCCTTGTCGGTGTCGATGCCGGTGTGTACTTGCCGGAGATCATAGCTCGGGAGTCTTTGCACTTGAGCGTCTTCTCGAAGATGATGAAGATCTCTTGCGGTTGATGAGGACCTTGAGGTCCTCCATGTGCTTATCCATCTTGGCAATGACGAGTTTCTTCATGGCATCGAACTCATCGTCGGGGTTGTAGACCGGAGATGATGTGCTTTGCCTATCCATCAAAACACTGAAGCAAAGGTGAGTAGGAAATGAGATAAACAATACCAAGCTACTGTTTCCCAATGTTGAGGTTGTATCTCGTTTCACTCAATGTGAAATGAAATAATAGTGGAATTGGTACCAGACTTGTTCACTCACACCTACAAAGTAAAGCTTATCGAGTGGCTCGGTTAGGACAAGTGACATAAAATTTCATGCAAATTGAAGTCCAAGATATTGTAAATGCTGAAATCAAGCCAAAGGACTCAAAATGCAAAGCAAGTGATCACAAATATAGAGGAGGGCAATAAAGAAACACACGCGGCGGGATAATGTGGCTTGTGCAACTATAGGGATGCGCAATACAAAATTCTCTAACGAAGACTAAGCTCATGTTGCACAAACACTAGGAGAGACACTAGCTTGATAGCACACTTGGGCACGATTCACCACTTGGCACCAACTTATGTGCATGCAAGCAAAATGTTTCCTATTCCATGTATCCTCATGCACAATTATCTCTTTTCATGCTCAACTCTCTTTTGCGTATATACTTATGATCTTTCTTTTCTTGCTTAGAAGCTTTTTTTTCCTTTCCACTTTTCTTATTGAGCCTCAACCAAACATATGGTACAAGTATCACAAGATATGCTCGGGATTAAGCAATTGCACTATATGATATATCTAATGATGCAACAATATGACACCAAGATGATGGAGCAAATGATGCAATAATATGATATCATATCACTATGGTGCACAAGTTTTCGCGAAGCCCGACAATACTCGGATAGCTAGTCTCAATAGGTATGAAGGTATTCACAAAGATGGTGGGGCTATCAAGATGGAATGGCAAGGAAGGAGAAGTATATGACGGAATGGATACCTTCGTCACACTTAACCTTTCACGAAGTCGGGGGTAACCGGCCTTGCTTCCGGTTGAAGATGGTCTCAAAGGATGGATGGTCATCGTCGATGTCGAAGCTCGTGGTGGATGTAGTCGATGGAACGATACTACTCGCCGGTGGTGAATGATGATGTAACCGTCCCTAAGTAGCCAAAACACCTTAGGAGACTCAAATCACAACTCAAACAACCACAAATGCAATAAGAACCAAGTAAGGGTTAGGTTTGCGGGATGCTAAGGTGGTTATGCGGAAGATATGGTGTATGGGCTATGCTAAAGATGCAAAAATGCATAAAATTTTATGGAGTAAAATGGTGGTAAAACCAAGATGAGAAGCTCGCGCACATCGCTAGATTTCCAACGAGCCAAAGAACACCCAAATCGAAGTTCGGAGGTGAAAGTTACGGCTGAAACGATGAAACGCTCGCGGCTGTTGTAGGGGGGTTGTGCGCACGGGGTCTAGGGCCCGTGGACACGGGGTCCCGTGTGCATGGTACACGTACCGAGGGCACGGGGTCACCTGGGACTACGCGGGGCCCGTGGGCACGGGGTAGGCGGAAATTTTTGCGATTTCGGTCAAAATTGACGGATTTGGTGGTGGGGATTGTGTGGGGGGTGGAGGAGAGATAGATCCACTTGCTAAACAACAGATCCACGGATCAAAATCAACAAAAACTTCATATCACAAAAAATTTGGTATGGCTCTTTTTGTGGGGATTTTCGAAACTGGGCAAGAAGAAGCAAAATTAGGCTACAAAACAAGGAGGGGGGCTACAATTTCGTGAGAAACCAAGGCTCTACATACCAAGATGATGTAGGGTGGAATCCTATGGGAAGATCTTTGACGAATTTGAGGGGAAAACCTCAAGAACAAGAAGAACACAAGGGGGAAAACAATAGGAACACTCAAGAACAAGTCCAATCATACTTCCACTAGACTCACAAACACATAGATCCACAAGATACAAGAACAACAAAGGGAAAGATACAAGGTAGAGTTCATCTCAAATCCAAAGGAGATGAGGTCTTGGTGATTCAATTGGGGAATCCTTCCCCTTAGGAGGTCTTGATGATCCTAGGGATCCTTCTCCAATGGAGTGTCCTCTCTCTCTCTCTCTCAAAAAGAGGAATCCCACAAGGGGAGGTACATGAGCTAGACTCTAGTTTTTAGTTCTATCCTTAGCTGAGTCTAAATGGATGAGGGAGAGGAGTATATATAGGTCCAAGGCATGAAGGGGTAAGGAGGGACGAAATGGGGTTACAAGGGCAAAGCCCAACAGCCACACGCAGGTGGCCCTATATGCACGGGGTAAGTGGAGCCCGTGCGCACGGGGTCTCCAAATACCTGACACATGAGCCCGTGCACACGGGGTCCGTGAGGCCCGTGGACACGGGGGTCTTGTGGGAACGGTACACGCCCGTGTGCACGCGGTCTTCAAGACCGCCAGCCTGGGAGGCCCATGGGCACGGGGTCGGAGGGTCCCGTGCGCACGGGGTCACCTGGGAGTTGTTGCCTTCTTCTTGGCGCTTCCTTCTCCGCTTCCAAGCTTTCCTCTTGGATGGTGTACATGTTTTCTTCAGCTTGGACTCCTCGTCGATGATTGTGTAGCTCCGCTCACATCTATGTATGTATTCGAGAGAGGGGTCAAGTAGTATACCATCGCCGAAGAGACTAAGGAGACACGCATTAAGGATGGAGTTCACCTTAGTATGCTTGAAGTAGAGGTTGGGCATGTCCCTTAGCAAAGGAACTCTTGACATGGTGATGTCCGTAGGATACTCCGTATCAGACTTCTATTATGGTATGTTGTGGCTCGATGATTTCTAATGTGCACAAGTGTCGTTGCCCGGTAATACTCAAATGGCTGGTCTCGAAGGGAAAGCTACGCAAAAATGGTCGATGAGTGGTTAGCAATGCAAAAACAAGGTTGAGTATACCAGGTGTTGTCGATGTTACCGTCTGTGTCGAGGTTGAGAAGTGGTCTTGTCGATGTCATTCCATTCCAAGATAGCCGAAACACACAAGAAAACGGGTAAACCACAACTCAAATGATACAAGACGAAATGAGGTAAGATCGTATTGATGGCGGTTAAGCGATGGTGGTAGTGGTAGGGTTTATGTGGAAGTGGGAACAGGGATAAGCGTCTACGGAAGGTGATCAGTTTCGTCAGGGTTTAGCGGACATCCAGTGGGTTGCCGGTCGTCCGGCCGCCGGACGTCCGGTAGGTTGGCGGACGACCGGTGCCGCGGCGATTTCGGGCTCGGGCAAAACTGCTAGGGTTCGCGAGAAAAGGTGGCCAAATTGGTCAAAATTGGCCGAATTTGTGGGGGGAAATTGGGAAGGTGTGGAAAAGTTAGATCCACTTGTGGCAAAGCAAATCCACGGATCAATGCCAACAAAACTTCGTCAAATCAACAAATCACAGAAAAAAAATTGCGGCTATTTTTTGGGGAATTTCCGAAATTGGGACAAAATCAACAAAACAAGGCTAGAAAACAAGGGTAGGGGCTCCAAATTCATGATCAACCTAGGCTCATGATACCATAATGATGCGGGGCTAACCCGTTGAGAGGCTGATCTTTCACGAAAAGGAGGGACCCCGAGGATGAACACGAAGAACAAGAGGGAAAACACAAGATGGAAAAAAGGATAACAATCAAATCAACAAGTTTAGGTCACACATATGCTAGATCCGGAAATACAAAGAGATACACGATCCATGATCAACTAAGGACGATACAAGTAGCGATAGTCTTCTCCGTGAGGAGGTCCTGATGTCTTCTCCGTGAGGAGGTCTTCAATCCGTGTGGATCTTCCCCGTGGAGGCCGCGGTCTCTCAAGGAGATGAACCACTAAGGATGAGCAAGGCTCTATCTCTAAAATGAGCTATCACAATACTAACCCAAAAAAGAGGTAGGTGGAAGAGTATATATAGCCAAGAGGGGTGAAGGGGTACATGGGTGATGCAGAGCATCCCAAGGTCGTCCCCATGGACCTACCATCGCCTCACCAAGTGCCTCAAGGACCAATGACATGTGCCCATGCAAGAGCTCTCAAGACCGAGGTGACATATCTCCTAGTCCAACTTCCATATGAATCATGTGAGACATGGCTACTACCTCAGGCAGATGTGTTTTGTGTGCTTAGGTACCAAGAAGACCCCATCGGAGAGGTTCACGAAGATGGACAAGTTACCAAGTTCACGGATGAAGCATTCCGTCGAGTGAAACCGGAGAAGGTCTCAGGCCCCGGACATCCGACACCCTGGCCCGGACATCCGGCCCCTGGACCAGGATCTACAAAAGAGCCCACGCAGCCAAAGCTACAGGGCTCGGACATCCGGCCAGGCCCCGGACATCCGGCACGATAGGGCCCGGACATCCGGCGCCGAGCCCGGAAATCCGACGCCCCCACATAAGCATACCTGTGGCTTGCCCCTCTACCCCGGACATCCGGCGCCAGGACCGAACATCCAGTGCCTCACGACAGCCCGGACATCCGGGCCGACGCCTGGACATCCGGCTCCTGATGCGTGCGTGCATTTCATCTGGGCCGTGGCCCATGTATCCTCTCGCCCCTCTAGACTATATATACTCCTCCACCTACCACTTTCTAGGGTTAGCATTGTGATAGCTCATCTAAACCTAGATCTTTGCTCATCCTTAGTGGTTCATCTCCTTGTGAGTGACTGCGGCCCCTCTATGGAGAAGATCCACTCGGATTCAAGACCTCCTCCGGAGAAGATCCTAGGGATACCAAGACCTCCTCACGGAGAAGACTACCGTTACTTGTATTGTCCGTTGTTGACCGTGGATCGTGTTTCTCTTTGTGTCTCCGGATCTTGCACTTGTGTGATTACTTACTTGTTGATTTGAGTGTTCCTCTTTCGTCTTCCTAGTGATTCCTCGTGATTTCCCCTTTGTGTTCTTCGTGTTCATCATGGGATTGCCTCCTTTTCGTGAAAGATCAGCCTAGATCGGGTTGACCCCGCGTCAAATTGGTATCAAGAGCCTAGGTTTATCACGAATTTGGAGCACCTACCCCCGTTTTCTAGCTTGTTTTTGTTGTGTTCATCCCAATTTTGAAAATCGCCACCAAAAATAGCCCCAATTTTTTTTTGTGATTTGTTGATTTGACGAGATTTTGTTGGATTTGTTCCATGGATTTGCTGTGCCACGAGTGGATCTAGCTTTTCCCCGTCTTTTCCCCCAATTTTCATCTGCAAAATCCGACGAATTTGGCCCTGGAAGTCATATGTTCCTCGGAGTTCATCGGGCCTCGGGCACCCCGGACATCCGGCTTGTGCCCTGGACATTCGGCCTGGCCCGGACATCCAGCCTTTGGCCCGGACATCTAGCCTACCGAAGCAAACCCCCCCCCCCATCCGCAACACTTTGCACGCAATCCCCGCCATTTTTGTTCGGTATCCCACCAAACCTTCCGCATACCACCACCACTTTCGCAAGCACCATCACTTAACATATACGATTTTGACAATTTTGTCCCACTTAATCTTGGCTACTTGAGTTGTGGTTTCACAGTTTCCTTGGATGTTTAGGATACCTTGGAACAGAACGACTTCGACGACACCACCACTCTTCCTCGGCAAGGACGGTAACATCGACGACACCTTGTTCATCCTACCTTGCAATTGCATTGTCACCCTATAGACCATTTTGCGTAGCTTTCCCATCGAGACTAGCCATTTGAGTATTGCCTGGCCACGACACTTGTGCACATTAGTGATAGTCATAGATATTGCATACTACATCATCATATCTCTGTGTGACACAAGTGTTCCGCATACACAATAGCTACCTTGATACGACAATAATGCATAAGTGGCCAAAGAAAGAGCTCACAAGCTTTTAAGCAAAAGAGCCATCAAAAGCTTATAAGCAAAAGGACAATAGGATCATACGCCTTGCATCAAAAGAGATCATATGAAATAGCAATACATCATCTTGTGCTCAAGCATCGGCACATCATACACTCATAGCATACGTGTGATAGGAAGTCGTTACGTTTTGCCTCTTAGAGGTCATGCATGAGTGCGTATCCACCAATTAAGCAATCAGTTAGTGTCTCTCTAGCGTTGTGCAACAAGAGGATTTTCTGTGGATTCCACATTTTCGCTCACCCTTGGTTGCACAACCACATTTATCTATCTGTGCGCGTGTTCCGTGTGCTACCTATTGCTTGTGATCTACTTGTTGCATGAGTAAATTGTGAATCATTTTCAACATCATTGAGTCTCATTAACAATTGCATTGATTTTGTGCCACTACCTTCACCGAGATCCTCTCAAAGCTTTACTTGTGTAGGTGCGAGAATCGACAAGAAGTGGTACCAAGAGTTCTATTTCCGGGTTACATTATCGAGTGATCATTGATCCATCTTCAACTTCGGTCAAGGTACATTTGGTATTGTCTTCTCCTTTCTCCCACTCACATTCTTGCTTGCAATAATGGATAGGCCAAGTACATCTACGAACCCACACTTGGATGACCCTCAAGAATCGAACAAGTACATCTATTCGATGTCCAATGACCTCTACATCAAGAGAATGAAGCTATGAAAGAGCGCATTGAGCAAGTCGCCGTCGATGCACGCGAGCAATTCGATGTCATCAACACCAACATGTCGACTCAATTCGATGAGCTTCAGACTTTGATAGTCAATCGACGCTCCTCATCCACGTCTTCTCAAAGACGTAGCCGCTCAAGTCGTCATACCGACTACACTTTTGGCTCAAGTACACCTACATCAAACACTCTTCGTCAAGCCGCACGTTAAGCTCGACATGACAACCGGAACCCACTTCATGACAAGAGTTCACAAGAGCTATTTGAAGAGCAAGAAAGTCTACATTGTCAAAACCAAGCTACACTTGAGCAAGAACAAGAATGACAACGACTACGCCAACAACAAGAAGAGCGAGCACATCAACTCCAACAAGAACAATATGCCCAGGCTCTACGTTAAGCACAAAAATGCCGAGATGCTCAAGCTCTTGAGGCACAACGAGCCCTACGTGTTTCCCATCGCAATGTTGCAACTCGCAATCGACACATTCGTCAAGAAGATGAAGAACTTCACGATGAGATGCAAGAGAGGCGTTCTCAACCACAAGTGCAACGTCAAGCTCCTCCTCAAGCATGACAAGAGCAACAAGCTCAACAAGAACCACAAGCTCAGCAAGAACAACATGACAATGAACATCAACTCCGCCAAGAGCAACATGAGGTTGACAATCCTCCAAATCAAGAACGCCCTCACAATAGGCAATCAAACAATGAAGAGAATCGTTATGGCATGCACAAGTTTACCATGCCAAAGTTCTCTGGAAGCATTGATCCCGACGACTACCTCCCATGGGCATTGAAAGTTGACAAGATCTTCGCCTCCAGAACTTTGATGAAGAAAAGAAGATTGCAATGGCATCCCTTGGGTTCCAAGACCATGTTCTCATTTGGTGGGAGCAAGTCATCGAGAGAAGAGAAGTAAAAGGCGAACCGCCTATCACTACATGGAGTCAAATGAAGGAAGTCATGAGAGCATGTTTCGGGCCAACACACTACAACCGTGACTTGTTCAAAAAGTTGCAACTCCTCAAGCAAGGAAGCAAGTCGGTTGAAGAGTACTACAAGGAAATGGAGATTGCCATGATAAGAGCCAACATCACGGAAGATGAAGAGCAAACTATGGCGAGTTTCTTGAATGGACTTAACTATCCTATCAAGAAGATTGCAGATTTCAAACCATACACGAATCTCCTAGAGCTAGTACACCAAGCAACCAAAGCGGAGCGACAAGTTCAAGAAGACTACAAGTACTCCAAGTTCAACTGCAAGAATTACAGCTCCTACAACCAAGCTTCAACGACTTCGGCACCTCCTACCTCTACCAAGCCATCTACAAGCTTAGGTGACAAGTCAAGCTACAAGAATTCGACTACATCAAGTTGTCTCCCTTCTACGAACAACTTTAAGCCAAGAACTTCATCATATACAACTCCAGCCGAGGACAACTCCAAGACGTGTTCCATCATGTGTTTCAAATGCCAAGGACGAGGACACAAGTCATTTGAATGTAAGACCATTCGCACCACGATCATCAATGACGACGGATCGTATGACTCCATGAGCGACGATGAGATGGAAGCCCTTGAACATGTAGCTATGCATCGCCAAGTGAATGAAGATGAAGACCAACAAGTGTTTTGCGACAATGACTCGAGTCCTAATCTCGTTGTCTCCAAGGTCTTGACACTTCAACATCATCAAGATGAAGATCAACGATGTCACATCTTCCATACCAAGGCCGGCATCAATGGACGTTCCGTCAAGGTTATCATCGATGGTGGAAGTTGTCATAACTTGGCAAGTGAAGAGCTTTGCGACAAGCTACAATTGATCAAGACGAAGCACCCTCATCCCGACAAGGTCCAATGGCTTAGCGACGCCAGAACTCTTCGAGTCGAGCACACCGTGCAAGTATCCTTCAAGATAGGCGCCTACGAGGACACACTTGAGTGTGATGTGGTCCCTATGTCCGTGTGCCACCTTCTTCTTGGACCACCATGGCAATACGATTGCGGAGTCACACACAAAAGAACGGACCAACCATTATAGCATCAAGATGAAGGGCAAAGAGTTTGTGCTACGCCCAATGTCACCCAGTCAAGTAGCCGCCGACAAATGCATATCTACCAACCATCATGGAGGAAATTGTGAGAGAGTGAACCACCAAAAGGAGAGTGAGAGCCACAAGCCAAATATGAGCAACTCCGTGATGAGCAACAAAAAACAACTAGTGTTATTTGTCATCAAAATTGAGATGAGAGAAGTGTGTGAGAACCCTTCGAGCGTCTTTCACCTTGTGCTTCTATGCAAAGGGGAAGCGAAACCTACTAACTTCACCACCTCTACCTTTAGTGTTGTCTCAATTGTTGCAGGAATTCTCAGACGTCTTTCCCGATGAGATACCACCGGGTCTACCTCCACTTCGCGGCATCAAACACCGCATCGACCTCATACCCGGCGCACCACTTCCGAACAAGGCTCGTTACCTCGTCAACCCCGAGGAAACCAAGGAAATACAACGGCAAGTACAATGATACGTCTCCAACGTATCTATAATTTCTGATTGTCCCATGCTATTATTTATGAAGTCTTGGATGTTTAATGGGCTTTATCATACACTTTTATATCATTTTTGGGACTAACCTACTAACCCAAAGGCCTAGTCCAGATTGTTGTTTTTTGCCTATTTCAGGGTTTTGCAGAAAAGGAATATCAAACGGAGTCCAAACGGAAGGAAACCTTCGCGAGAGATATTTTAGGAGAAAATCACGCATAGGGGACTTGAGAACCACGTCAGGGAAGCCTCGGGGTGTCCACGAGGGTGGGGGGCGCCCCCAGGGCGCGCCCCCTGCCTCGTGGGCCCCTCGAGCACCCCCAGTGTCCTCCTTCCTCCTATACAAGTCTACGTACCCCGCAACCATCGACAACAGAGAGAAAACCCAAATTCCACCGCCGTAACCTTCTGTTTCCGTGAGATCCCATCTTGGAGCCTATTTCAGAGCTCCGCCGGAGGGGGGGGTCCATCATGGAGTTCTTCTACATCATCATCAGCGCCCTCACCATGAGTTGTGAGTAGTTTACCACAGACCTTCGGGTCCATAGCTAGTATCTAGATGGCTTCTTCTCTCTATCTGGATCTCAATACAAAGTTCTCCTAGGTCTTCGCGGAGATCTATTCGATGTAATCTCTTTTTGCGGTGTGTTTGTCGAGATCCGATGAATAGTGAGTTTATGATAAAGATTATTTATGAGAAATATTTGGTTCTTCTCTCAACTTTTTATGTGTGCTCATAATATCCTTGCAAGTCCCTTCGAATTATTGGTTTGGTTTGGCCTACTAGATCTATAGTTCTTGTAATGGGAGAAGTGCTTGGCTTTGGGTTCAATCTTGCGGTGTCCTTTCCCAGTGATAGTTGGGGTAGCAAGGCACGTATTGTATTGTTGCCACCGAGGATAAAACGATGGGGTTAATATCATATTTCTTGAGTTTATCCCTCTACATCATGTCATCTTGCTTAAGGCGTTACTCTGTTCTTATGAACTCAATACACTAGATGCATGCTGGATAGCGGTCGATGTGTGGAGTAATAGCAGTAGATGCAGGATCGTTTCGGTCTACTTGTCTCGGACGTGATGCCTATATACAATGATCATGCCTAGATGGTCTCATAATTATTCACTTTTCTATCAATTGCTCGACAATAATTTGTTTACCCGCCGTAGAATATTGCTATCATGAGAGAAGCCACTAGAGAACACTATGGCCCCTGGGTCTATTCTCATCATATCAATCTACATCTACTTTACTTTTACCGCTTTTACTTTCTTTTCTTATAAATCAAAAATAGCAAAAATATAAACTATCATCTCTATCAGATCTCACTTTTGTAAGTGACCGTAAAGGGATTGACAACCCCGTATCGCGTTGGCTGCGAAGTTCTTATTTGTTTGTGCAGGTGCGAGGGACTCGCGCGTGGTCTCCTACTGGATTGATACCTTGGTTCTCAAAAACTGAGGGAAATACTTACGCTACTGTGCTGCATCTCCCTTTCCTCTTCGAGGGAATACAACGCAAGCTCGAGAAGTAGCAAGAAGAATTTCTGGCGCCGTTGCCGGGGAGGCTTACGCAAAAGTCATATACCAAGTACCTTTCACAGACCCTTATCCTTCTCATTACATTTTTGCCTCTCGTTTTCCTCTCCCCCACTTCACCCTTGCCGTTTTATTTGCCCTTCTTCTACCGTGTGTTTATCGTTCGCTTGCTTCTTGTTTGCTTGTGTGCTGCTTGCTTGCTTGTCATCATGTCTAGCACACCTATCATTGTCAACACTCCCGAGAGTGAGTTCCTCAACTTTAAACAAAGGGAGGAAGAAAACTTAAAAGATGTCTGGTATAGAATATGCAATGCTCAAAATAGATCCAATAGGAAGCTTTCCACTTTTGTGCTTCTTCGCAATTTTTATATTGGCATAACCCCTTGGAATAGGATTGTTCTTGATACCGTTACCGGAGGAAATTTCTTGGGGAATAATATCCTTAATTCTTATAATGTCCTGATAGATTTATTCGGGCAGCCTTCCTCCCAGGAAGAGACTCAAGTTTTTGATAAAATTTGTGAAGTAACAAAGATATTACAAAAGTCTCTTGAACCACTTAAGAATGTTAGAGGAAATATCCACCGTATGAATATGTTGATTACCCTTTGCAATAAGCGGTTGGATGCCTTAGATCTTAAGATCTACGAATATGAAGGGAAACGTAAAGAACCTCCCGGATTCGAGCTTGACACCATTAAAAGGGTGAAGATCAAAGATGGCAATACCTAGATTTATCTTGTATCGCGCCTAGTTAGGGGCGTAAAACGATAGCGCTTGTTGGGAGGCAACCCAATTTTATATTTTTGCTTTTGTTGCTGTTAGGTAATAGATATTGCATCTAGCCTCTCTTTAGATGTGTTTTCATATTTTTTTAGTGTTTGTGCCAAGTAGAACCTTTGGGAAGACTTGTGTGAAGTTTATGTGATCTTGCTGTGAAAAAAAGAATCGTTAGCACTCGCTAAAGTGGTCGTCAGATTTTACTGGAGCGTGATATTTAGTTGATTCTTTTTGCAGATGATTAATAGACAAATTCCTCACGTTTACCAATTTAGTTTGAAATTTTTGGAGTTCCAGAAGTAGGCGAAACCTGCAGATTACTACAGACTGTTCTATTTCTGACAGATTCTGTTTTTTGTGTGTTGTTTGCTTATTTCAATGCATCTATGAGTAGTATTGGCAAGTATGAACCATAGAGAAGTTGTAATACAGTAGGATTAACAACAATATAAACAAAGAATGAATTCGTTGCAGTACCTTTGAGTAGTGGTTTGCTTTCTTATACTAACGGAGCTCACGAGAATTTTTGTCTAAGTTTTGTGTTGTGAAGTTTACAAGTTTTGAGTATTGCTTTGATGGACTATGGAACAAAGAGTAGCAAAGGCCTAAGCTTGGGGATGCCCATGGCACCCCAAGGAATTCAAGGACAATCAAAATCCTAAGCTTGGGGATGCCTCGAGAAGGCATCCCCTCTTTCGTCTTCATCCATCGGTAACTATACTTGGAGCTATATTTTTATTCACCCCATGATATGTGTTTTTCTTGGAGCGTCTTGTATAATTTGAGTCTTTGCTTGTTAGTTTTCCACAATCATGCTTGCTGGACACATCTATTTGGGAGAGTTAAATATGGCCTAGGAATTGCTAGAACAATCTATGTGCTTCACTTATATCTTTTGAGTTGAATAGTTTTTGCTCTAGTGCTTCACTCATATCTTTTAGAGCACAGTCGTGATAATATTGTGAAGAAATTGTTGAACTCTCATGCTTCACTTATATCTATTTGAGATTCTATTAAAACAGAATGGTAATGTGTTTAGGCTAATAAAACTAGTCTTCACATGATAGACATCCAATGTCAATGTAGTAAAAAAAATCACACTAAGTGCATTGAATATGATGAGATGTTGGAAGCTTGATAATTGTTTTGAGATATGAGGATAGTGATATTAGAGTCATGCTAGTGGAGTATTATGAAATTGAGAAATCCTTGTGTTAAGGTTAGTGATTCCCGTAGCATGCACGTATGGTGAACCTCTATGTGACGAAGTTAGAGCATGAGGTATTTGTAAAGTGTCAACCTTTGTGTGGAGGTCGGGGGCGCACGATGGTTAACTCCTACCAACCTCCCCCCTCGAAGCATGCGTTGATTGCTTTGTTTTGATGACTCGTAGATTTTTCCAATAAGTATATGTGTTCTTATGACTAATGTTGAGTCCATGGATTACACTCACTCTCACCCATCCACCATTGCTAGCCTCTCTTGTACCGCGCAACTTTTGCCGGTACCATAAACCCACTATATATCCTTCCTCAAAACAGCCATCATATTATTCCTCAAAACAGCCACCATACCTACCTATCATGGCACTTCCATAGCCATTCCGAGATATATTGCCATGCAACTTTCCACCGTTCCGTTCATATGACACGCACCATATTGTAATATTGCCATGCATGATCATGTAGTTGTGGCAAAGCCACCATGCATAATTTTTCATACATGTCACTCTTGATTCATTGCACATCCCGGTACACCGCCGGAGGCATTCATGTAGAGTCATACTTGTTGTAATATCGAGTTGTAAATCAATAAAAGTGTGATGATCATTATTATTACAACATTGTCCCATGTGAGGAAAGGCCAATAAAAAAAGAGATGGCCCAAAAAATTAATAGAGAGGGGCTAATACAAAAAAGAGAGAAAGGCCCTCCAAAAAAATGAGAGAAAAGAGAGAAGGGACAATTGCTACTATCTTTTTCCATACTTGTGCTTCAAAGTAGCACCATGTTCTTCATGATAGAGAGTCTCATGTTTAGTCACTTTCATATATTAGTGAGAATTTTCGTTATAGAACTTGGCTTGTATATTCCAACGATGGGTTTCCTCAAATGCCCTAGGTCTCCGTGAGCAAGCAAGTTAGATGCACACCCACTAGTTTATTTTGTTGAGCTTTCATTCATACTTAGCTCTAGTGCATCCGTTGCATGACAATCCCTACTCACTCGCATTGATATCTATTGATGGGCATCTCCATAGCCCGTTGATATTCCTAGTTGATGTGAGACTATCTCCCTCCTTTTTGTCTTCTCCACAACCACCTCTATTCCGCCCATAGTGCTATGTCCATGGCTCACGCTCATGTATTGCGTGGAAGTTAAAAGGTTTGAAATAATAGAGTATGAAAATAAGTGCTTGGATGAAATCGGGGTTGTGCATGATATGAATATTTTGTGTGATAAAGAGGGAGCATAGCCAGACTATATGATTTTGTAGGGATAACTTTCTTTAGCCATAGTATTTTGAGAAGACATGATTGCTTTATTAGTATGCTTGAAGTATTATTATTTCTTATGTCAATATAGACTTTTATCTTGAATCTTTCAGATCTGAACATTCATGTCACAATTTAGAGAATTACATTGAGAAACTATATTGGTTAGCATTCCACATCAAAAATTCTTTCTTTATCATTTACCTACTCGAGGACGAGCAGGAATTAATCTTGGGGATGCTTGATACGTCTCCAACGTATCTATAATTTTTGATTGTTACATGCTATTATTTATGAAGTCTTGGATGTTTAATGGGCTTTATCATACACTTTTATGTCATTTTTGGGACTAACCTACTAACCCAAAGGCCCAGTCTAGATTGCTGTTTTTTGCCTGTTTCAGGGTCTTGCAGAAAAGGGATATCAAACGGGGTCCAAACGGAATGAAACCTTCGCGAGAGATATTTTTGGAGAAAATCACGCACAGGGGACTTGAGAACCACGTCAGGGGAGCCTCAGGGTGTCCACGAGGGTGGGGGCGTGCCCCCCTTCCCAGGGCATGCCCCCTGCCTCGTGGGCCCCTCAAGCACCCCCCCGGTGTCCTCCTTCCTCCTATATAAGTCTACATAACCCGAAACCATCGACAATAGAGAGAAAACACTAATTCCACCGCCGTAACCTTTAGTTCCCGTGAGATCCCATCTTGGAGCCTGTTCCGGAGCTCCGCCGGAGGGGGGATCCATCATGGAGTGCTTCTACATCATCATCATCGCCCTCACCATGAGTTGTGAGTAGTTTACCACAGACCTTCGGGTCCATAGCTAGTATCTAGATGGCTTCTTCTCTCTCTCTAGATCTCAATACAAAGTTCTCCTTGGTCTTCGAGGACATCTATTCGATGTAATCTCTTTTTGCGGTGTGTTTGTCCAGATCTGATGAATAGTTAGTTTATGATAAAGATTATCTATGAGAAATATTTGGTTCTTCTCTGAACTTTTTATGTGTGCTCATAATATCCTTGCAAGTCTCTTCAAATTATTGGTTTGGTTTGGCCTACTAGATCTATAGTTCTTGCAATGGGAGAAGTTCTTGGCTTTGGGTTCAATCTTGCGGTGTCCTTTCCTAGTGACAGTAGGGGCAGCAAGGCACGTATTGTATTGTTGCCACCGAGGATTAAAAGATGGGGTTAATATCATATTTCTTGAGTTTATCCCTCTACATCATGTCATCTTGCTTAAGGCATCACTCCGTTCATATGAACTCAATACACTAGATGCATGCTGGATAGCGGTCGATGTGTGGAGTAATAGTAGTAGATGCAGGACCGTTTCGGTCTACTTGTCTCGGACATGATGCCTATATACAATGATCATGCCTAGATGGTCTCATAATTACTCGCTTTTCTATCAATTGCTTGACAATAATTTGTTTACCCGCCGTAGAATATTGCTATCATGAGAGAAGCCACTAGAGAACACTATGGCCCCTGGGTCTATTCTCAACATATCAATCTACATCTACTTTACTTTTACCGCTTTTACTTTCTGTTCTTATAAATCAAAAATAGCAAAAATATAAACTATCTTCTCTATCAGATCTCACTTTCGTAAGTGACCGTAAAGGGATTGACAACCCCGTATCGCGTTGGCTGCGAAGTTCTTAAAAACTGAGGGAAATACTTACGCTACTATGATGCATCTCCCTTTCCTCTTCGAGGGAATACAACGCAAGCTCGAGAAGTAGCATACAACAACTCATTGACAAAGGTCATGTACGTGAAAGCTTAAGCCCTTGTGCCATTCCGGTTATTCTCGTGCCTAAGAAAGATGGAAGTTTTCGCATGTGCTCCGATTATCGTCCGATAAATTCCATCACCATTAGATACCATCACCCTATTCCACGCCTAGACGATATGCTTGATGAATTATGTGGTGCTACCATCTTTTCGTTTGCTCCTTTTGTAGGAATCTCATGGAGGAGGACTTATGGGACACTTTGGACGCGACAAGACATTTGCGACGCTCTCCAAAAACTATTATTGGCCCAAGATGTTCCGTGTCGTTTCACGCTTCACCAACCGGTGCTCTACATGCCGCAAAGCTAAGTCCAAAGCTCAATCTCATGGTCTTTACATGCCACTTCCTATCCCATACCAACCTTGGGAGGACATTAGCATGTAATTTGTACTTGGGTTGCCTAGAACTCAAAATGGAAAGTATTCTGTATTTGTTGTCATGGATAGATTTTCAAAAATGGCTCATTTCATTCCATTTAAGAAGATCGACGATGCTTCACATGTGGCAAATCTCTTTTGTAGGGAAATCTTGCTCCTACATGGTGTGCCCAAGATGATCATATCGGACCGTGACGTCAAGTTCTTGAGATACTTTTGGAAGACTCTATGCACCAAACTCGGCATCAAGCTCCTATTCTCTTCGGCATATCATCCGCAAAGGGACGGCCAAACGGAGGTGAAAAACCGGACAGCGTCGATGCTTATTCGCATGTTGATCAAGAACATCAAGGAATGGGAGCAATGCTTGCCCATCACTGAGTACGCCTACAACCGCGTAAGACATTCGACTACCGGCAAGTCCCCCTTCGAGGTCGTCTATGGCTTCAACCCATTGTCCCCATTGCACATTCTTCCTCTACCTCTCCAAGAGCGCATCAACATTGATAGAGGCGAGGGGCCCGATCTTTCGATGAGATGATAAATATCGATTTGGTGGAGTCGACTTTGACGATCCGACTACAAACATGTGACGATGTTGCGCCTTAGCATTCACTAAACCAACTCCGAGAGGTTATTGACCATGCCGGAGCACGATCAACCTGACCACGAAGGTCTATTCCTGCAAGCAATCGAAGAACAAGCAAGAATATGATTAAGCAATCTGAATATTGTGAATATGGATGAAGTATTGATAAAAGTGGGGTTATAAAAGCGGTCTTGGTCTGGTCGTTGGACATAAATGAAGTACACGAAGGTGCAGTAATGGCTAACTTTTAAATAAGTAAAACCCAAGTCTAAACGGTGCCTTAAGGGATGTATTTATAGGTGAAAAGAGAGGGGAGTTTGTCCACCCTTGGCGAGGTGGGACTAAAACACCTCCTAAGTCGTTTTCCCTACAATACGTACTCTAAAAATAGCCTAATGAGAGGTATTTCGAAAATACATGCGCCTAGCCCAAAACTAAGGTGACACATCACCAATAATAAGCTATGTACAAAATTTATGAAAGGCCATCTCGTATATTCCGTCTATCTTCTTGTTTGTCATCATGGTGGCTTCAAAATACGGAAAACTCCTCCGAAAACTCTGTTCTTGTTCCCTTCACACACACCTCCATGTTCAAGCTTGATAATTCTCCAATGCTCATCCTTCTTGTCCATGCTAGGCCCTTCAACTGCAAGCAACAAAAATGTATCGAAGTTAGGCAGCATCATATTCTTGTGAACTCCAGAAACATTACCAAGAAACGAAAGTACCTGATGTCAGGACCCCGATCCTAAGTCACACCGATCTAGCTGTAACATGTCATATCCCTTTGCGGCCTCACGCACGGTAACCCCACGGGTGCCACCTTACCTGGCCCGGGACCGTTTGCGCATTTTGGCACACGTATATGACAGTGTCGCTAGCATCCATATGACAGAGAACCCGGGCCGACATGGCTAGTTATAAACCAAAAGTGGCACTAGATTACAGAGACAGGCATCCATGACCCAGCAACGAACGTGTCGGTCATCAACGTATGAACCCAAGTCGTAGCAAGCTACATGGACTTAAGGAACAACGCGTGACATTTCCCCTAAGGGACAGACACAGGAACGAAAAAGGACACATGCCGCCCAGCCTACGTGTTCCGAGCAGTAGCAAGATACCAAGGCTCGTTGGAATCACTAGGAGGCATTTCCCTGTAAGGTAGGCTACCAAAGGAAAACAACTAGGTGTCGGATCCCACACATACCAAGCATTTCAACCATACACACAATATGCTCAATATGTGCTAATACAACATTGCATCACAACAGAACTCTATGACTCAAGTACTTTATTTAAGAGGCTCCAAGAGCCATACATAACATATCCATCCAGGTAGGGGTCACATGACCCAACACTCAAGTCATACAATCATACAAGCACAAGCGGAAGCTACATGTCTGAGTACAGACAACTTAGAAAATAAAACAGGCTTGGTGTAGCCTGACTATCTACAAGGCCCTTCACAAGCTCCAGATCTCCATCTGGGTGTCAAGCTACTCGTCGACGTCAACGTCTATGTAGAACCCATCAGCAGGGGCAGGGTTCTCCTCTGCAACAGTTATTAAGAAAACATGAGTACAAAGGTACTTAGCAAGTCTTACCACAGAACCTATCATACATGCAACATTATCAAAGGGGGTAGTGGAGTTCATAGCAGAAAGCCAGCTTTGACTCTTGGCTAACCTATACTACAACTCTCAACAGACTGCAAGATGTTATTACGAACACGAGTCCTCTAATCACCACAACAATACTCTACCGAGGATCCTCTTCCGTCATCCTACGGAAGGGCCATCCACGGCACTCACGCTTATCTTGAGGCTTTTAGTAGTATCCATCAACTTGTCTATGAACTGTAAGCGTAACCAAGTAGTCCGTACCGCGAACAACGGCTATTCGAATAGATTGATAACCCTGCAGGGGTGTATTTCTTCACACATGTTTTCACCACTTAGCGTCTGCACACGACATGTGCTCGGCAGACTTCAAGCGAAAGCCGACGTGGGTGTAGACCACGACCTAACCAACCACTCAAGTCTCTCGTCCAGGTTTATCGCCTATTTGGGTTCCATCCGTGGGGAGATCCGGCCGGGGTGTCGCTCACGGCCCCAAACGATGTGTACAGGGTTCCCGAGTCACCAAACGGGCAACTGGTACACCGTGCCACGTACCTGTCGCATCACAGCCCACTCCGAGGGTCAGCGCTGTGCACGACCTCCAGTAAACTATAAACACCAGAAACTAGTTGCAACTCCTGGACAGAGAACATGGCAGTCGATAGGTCGAGCGGGGTCATATTTCAGGGCCCAATGTGTGGTAGTAACTGTAACTTGAATCACACACACAGATCTCTGGTCCTATGGACGATCCCAATGAAACAAGCCACCATGTACTCCTACATGGACTTTCATCGATACCTTTACCAAGCGTATTCCACATTTCCTTCTCTTTATCCGTATGATCATTTCACTCTGATCCATCACTCAGATGAACCAGACCTGACACAACTCTAAGCATAGCAGGCAACATAAACAAATAGCATGGTGGAACACACATCACATGGCTCAATCAATTCCTACACATGCTAGTGGGTTTCAACTATTTACTGTGGCAATGACAGGTCATGCAAGGGAATAGGGTTCAACTACCGCAGCAAGTAGCAGTTCACACGTTGTTGCCTTAATGCAGTAAAAGAGAGCAGGAGCAGGAAGATTGGGTTTGTATCGGAATGATCAATGATTGCTTGCCTGACAAAGTGGTTGCAGGTACTGCTCTTCAACTGGATACGCAGCAGTATCCTCGGGAGCAGGACCTAACACAGAGAATACCAGCGATACAAACATTAAACAAACAAATGCAACAATATGATGCATGCTCATGACATGGCAAGATGCAGGTGTGTTGGCTAATGCAACTAAAACCAGAAGCGTTTGAGCCTATTTGAATCAAAGATTCAAATTGGCATTTTAACTATTATTTAAGTAAGTGCATTATCATGTTTTAATGTATACAGCAAGGTTAACTTGCTCCAACATGCATGAAACCAGTGCCATTGGAAAGATTGGATTTTTCTGATCATTTTTCATATATAAATCTTTTCCATCTGAGCTACTGTTGAATTTATATGATTTTTTGAAGTTTTAGGCATTTTTCTGGAATTTCCTGAATTATTTTTAATCTAAAAATCCCAGAAAAACCTTTACTGCGTCAGCATGACATCATGCTGACGTCAGCCAGTCAACAGGAACTAGTCCAAGTCAAACATGACATGTGGGCCCGGCAAGTCAGTGTCACAACTAACTAACAAGGTTAATTAGAGTTAAACTAAAAACTAATTAGCTGTCAGTGGGGTCTGGGCCCACGGGTCAGTGACTAAACTAACTATCTAATTTAATTAACATTTATTTAATTAAACTAGCTAATTAGGAATAGGGTGGCCCACACGTCAGTGACTCAGGGGTGGTCAACCCCGTGGTCAAACAAGTCAAACTCGCCGGCGTCGTGACGCCGGCGAGGCAGAACACGACGGCGTGCTTCGGAAAACGCCTACAGGGCACGGTTCGAGCTGCGGTTGGGCGCGTTGGAAAGCCCTTGCCGTTGCGTGTCGGATGGTGGTGGTCGCCGGACCTATGGTGGCCGGAGACGACGGCAACGAGCTCATAGGCGGCGACCGGCGTCGGGTGTGTGTGGAGACGCAGCTACGGTGGCCTAGGCGATGCGTGCGTGGTACCTAGCTTGTCTGCGTGCTGCGACGAGCGAGATGGACATGTGCCAGTGACCAAATGCTCACCGGGGCATCGCCGGCGGCGAGCACGGCGGCGGTGAGTTTCGGTGATCAACGTAGCGGCATCTACACGGCGCAAACGAAGCAAAAGAAGGAGGGAAACGGCGTAGGAGCTCACTGCGGTGCTAACGAGCTCGACGGAGAGGTCGGGGACGCGCTGCAGCTTCTTAATCGACGGCGAGGTGCTCCGGCGATCCGAGGAAGGGGACGACGGCGTGAAGACGTTGCAGGGCTCCCGGCGTTCCGTGGCTCAGCGAGGAGGTAGAGGGCGTCGCGGCGAACCTTTTGGACACGCTCACGGGGCGAGGGGAAAACTCTAGGTGCGGCAACGGCGAGCGGCGGCGACGGACGGCTCGGTGGTGTGAGAGGAGAGCCAGGGGAAGGCGACAGGGACGAGGGGAAAGTGCGAGAGGGGTCGGGGCAGCTGCGTGGCATCGCGGGGAGTCTTCCAGGGCGTCGGGGATGCAGGCAAGCAGCCTGAGTATGCTTGCGTGTGGCCTCGAAGTCGGTCTGGCCCGTTTCAGCACTGATAGACTTGTTTACCAACTTCTGGAAGGAAGTGCACTCATGCAGACGTAGATCTCGGCGGAGTTCAGGGCTGAGTCCCTTGCGGAACCTCGCCTGTTTCTTGGCATCGGTGGATACTTCCTCAGGTGCATAGCGTGCCAAGTTGCCAAACTCGCGACTATAGCCATCCACAGTTAACCGGCCATGGGTGAAATTGCAGAATTCCTCCCGCTTGCGATCCATGAGACCTTCCGGAATGTGATGTTCACGGAATGCCTCACTGAACTCAACCCAAGTAGTGATTTAGCCAGCGGGACGCATAGCTTCAAAGTTTTCCCACCAAAGACTGGCAGGGCCCTCAAGATGGTAGGCAGCGTAGGTAATCTTGTCAGCTTCGGCCACACGGGCAGAGTGTAGCTTGTGGGTGATGCTACGTAGCCAGTCATCCGCATCCAGAGGTTCAGTGGAGTGATGGAACTTCGGTGGACACATCTTGATAAAGACATTGATTGACACCACATCATTCCTCTGACGGAACCCAGTGTTCTGCTCTATGCGTTCCAGCAGACGGTTGGTCTCTCTCTTGTTCCGTTTTGCCTCGAGCATAACTTCCGCCAAGGAGGGTGGCTGGGGCAGATTCCCATCTCTAGCCCCACTAGCCTCACCCTGCTCCTGAGCAGCAGGAGTGTTGCGAGTGTTGACCATCCTAGGAAAACAAAACAACGTTTTAGACAAGGATGGCAAAAATTTGACATAGAAGTGCAGAATGTAATGGATGACACAGAATGCAGAGATGTTCATCCGTACGACATGGTAATATAGAAACTGCTATATATACACCAGCGGTCATAAACACCATACATAGTTTAGTACAAGCCAAGGCTAAAGTACAACTGCGGTAAAAGACGATACATCCCATCAGAGGCATTCCATGCTCCTATACATTATTTAACTACACCTCCGGAACTCAGTACACACTAAGTCATATTCCACAAGACGCGCAGGACTGTGGAAATACAACTACTACAATACTACTACTACCACGGTCTAGCTCAGACATTCCCGTAGTAATCTTCGTAAAGATTACCACTGTAACCTGGAAGTGGAACAGACGGATCTTAAAACTCGTGAGCACTCGAAGGCTGTGGACCATAGGGACATGGATGTGGCCTCGGTCCCGATGCTGGTGGTAACTGACGCCCACGTGGAGGTGTAATACCCCCAACGTCACGCCAATCCATGCGATCAGGCAGACGAGTCCGCACGGGGTACAAATCCCGCATGTCCAGATATCCGGCGTGCACAGCAGGTGCAAGCCGTGTCAAAGTAGTCCAGTGGGCGGCTCGAGTGTTATACAGCTCCATTCGGAGGGCACGGACCTCACGGTCCCTATCCTCCAGCATCTGAACAATAGTCTGAAGCAATGGCTCTTCATGAGCAGCATCAGTATACAGACTAGTGTAGTAGCCTTCCTCTCCGATAAGTGAGGCTGGCATGTAACAGAACTCAGTGTTCAGCAACAGGGCATGCCTGGCCCGGAGAATGGTCATCATCGAATAGGCGGCATCCTGTACTGCCATCTCGATGGTAACCCCGAGTCCATAAGACCAATGGATGGGGTCGTTAGCTCTGGGATATGAGGGGTATATCCGGACTGTGCAGAAATACTGACTCTGATTGAAATCCCGGTACTGTTCCTCCACGGTGTACTCAGGATACCAGCGATAACCGGTCTCAGTCAGCACACGGACTAGCATGGCCGTGTGACCGGGCACATTAATGCACCGAGTCAAACGAACCACTTGGTGAGGGATGCGGCCAGACATCTGAAACACGAAGTAATGCAAAGGCATTAGTGTTTCTGGAAGAAATCGGGCAGCATAACAACTGTAAATGCTCAAACAAAGATTTGAGACATCATACAAATGATAGCATAGCCACTCAACAATCTATATCAAGGTTCCGGTCCAACAATCATCATACTAGAAAGAATAGAAACTGAACTGAGGCTTGAAACCAACAATCCTAAGAGTCTACGGATTAGTAACACGTGAACCTAGTAAGGATAAGAGGCCTAGTCCTAAATCCCCGTAGAAAGAATAGACTGACTCAGATCAGAAGGGCATAGGGTAAAGGAGTAAAAGAGCCTTACGTTCCCTTCCACAATCAATTCCCCTACATATAACTAAGAATTTTTCTAGACTCAACATCGACCAGTTTGGCTTGAGAAACCTACAGGAAGTCCAGCTCTGATGCCAACGCTGTCAGGACCCCGATCCTAAGTCACACCGATCTAGCTGTAACACGTCATATCCCTTTGCGGCCTCACGCACGGTAACCCCACGGGTGCCACCTTACCTGGCCCGGGACCATTTGCGCATTTTGGCACACGTATATGACAGTGTCGCTAGCATCCATATGACAGAGAACCCCGGCCGACATGGCTAGTTATAAACCAAAAGTGGCACTAGATTACAGAGACAGGCATCCATGACCCAGCAACGAACGTGTCGGTCATCAACGTATGAACCCAAGTCGTAGCAAGCTACATGGACTTAAGGAACAACGCGTGACATTTCCCCTAAGGGACAGACACAGGAACGAAGAAGGACACATGCCGGCCAACCTATGTGTTCCGAGCAGTAGCAAGCTACCAAGGCTCGTTGGAATCACTAGGAGGCATTTCCCTGTAAGGTAGGCTACCAAAGGAAAACAACTAGGTGTCGGATCCCACACATACCAAGCATTTCAACCATACTCACAATATGCTCAATATTTGCTAATACAACATTGCATCACAATAGAACTCTATGACTCAAGTACTTTATTTAAGAGGCTCCAAGAGCCATACATAACATATCCATACAGGTAGGGGTCACATGACCCAACACTCAAGTCATATAGTCATACAAGCACAAGCGGAAGCTACATGTCTGAGTACAAACAACTTAGAAAATAAAACAGGCTTGGTGTAGCCTGACTATCTACAAGGCCCTTCACAAGCTCCAGATCTCCGTCTGGGTGTCAAGCTACTCGTCGACGTCAACGTCTATGTAGAACCCATCAGCAGGGGCAGGGTTCTCCTCTGCAACAGTTATTAAGCAAACATGAGTACAAAGGTACTCAGCAAGTCTTACCACAGAACCTATCATACATGCAACATTATCGAAGGGGGTAGTGGAGTTCATAGCAGAAAGCCAGCTTTGACTCTTAGCTAACCTATACTACAACTCTCAACAGATTGCAAGATGTTATTACGAACACGAGTCCTCTAATCACCACAACAATACTCTACCGAGGATCCTCTTCCGTCATCCTACGGAAGGGCCATCCACGGCACTCACGCTTATCTTGTGGCTTTTAGTAGTATCCATCAACTTGTCTATGAACTGTAAGAGTAACCAAGTAGTCCATACCGTGAACAACGGCTATTCGAATAGATTGATAACCCTACAGGGGTGTACTTCTTCACACATGTTTTCACCACTTAGCGTCTGCACACGACATGTGCTCGGCAGACTTCAAGCGAAAGCCGACGTGGGTGTAGACCACGACCTAACCAACCACTCAAGTCTCTCGTCCAGGTTTATCGCCTATTTGGGTTCCATCCGTGGGGAGATCCGGCCGAGGTGTCGCTCACGGCCCCAAACGATGTGTACAAGGTTCCTGAGTCACCAAACGGGCAACCGATACACCGTGCCACGTACATGTTGCATCACAGCTCACCCCGAGGGTCAACGCTGTGCACGACCTCCAGTAAACTATAAACACCAGAAACTAGTTGCAACTCCTGGACAGAGAACATGGCAGTCGATAGGTCGAGCGTGGTCATATTTCAGGGCCCAATGTGTGGTAGTAACTGTAACTTGAATCACACACACAGATCTCGGGTCCTATGGACAATCCCAATGAAACAACCCACCATGTACTCCTACATGGCCTTTCATCGATACCTTTACCAAGTGTATTCCACATTTCCTTCTCTTTATCGGTATGATCATTTCACTCTTATCCATCACCCATATGAACCAGACCCGACACAACTCTAAGCATAGCAGGCAACATAAACAAATAGCATGTTGGAACACACATCACATGGCTCAATCAATTCCTACACATGCTAGTGGGTTTCAACTATTTACTGTGGCAATGACAGGTCATGCAAGGGAATAGGGTTCAACTACCGCAGCAAGTAGCAGTTCACACGCTGTTGCCTTAATGCAGTAAAAGAGAGCAGGAGCAGGAAGATTGGGTTTGTATCGGAATGATCAATGATTGCTTGCCTGACAAAGTGGTTGTCGGGTACTGCTCTTCAACTAGATACGCAGCAGTATCCTCGGGAGCAGGACCTAACACAGAGAATACCGGCGATACAATCATTAAACAAACAAATGCAACAATATGATGCATGCTCATGACATGGCAAGATGCAGGTGTGTTGGCTAATGCAACTAAAACCAGAAGGGTTTGAGCCTATTTGAATCAAAGATTCAAATTGGCATTTTAACTATTATTTAAGTAAGTGCATTATCATGTTTTAATGTATACAGCAAGGTTAACTTGCTCATACATGCATGAAACCAGTGCCATTGGAAAGATTGGATTTTTCTGATCATTTTTCATATATAAATCTTTTCCATCTGAGCTACTGTTGAATTTATATGATTTTTTGAAGTTTTAGGCATTTTTCTGGAATTTCCTGAATTATTTTTAATCTAAAAATCCCAGAAAAACCTTTACTGCGTCAGCATCACATCATGCTGACGTCACCCAGTCAACAGGAACTAGTCCAAGTCAAACATGACATGTGGGCCCGGCATGTCAGTGTCACAGCTAACTAACAAGGTTAATTAGAGTTAAACTAAAAACTAATTAGCTATCAGTGGGGTCTGGGCCCATGGGTCAGTGACTAAACTAACTATCTAATTTAATTAACATTTATTTAATTAAACTAGCTAATTAGGAATAGGGTGGCCCACACGTCAGTGACTCAGGGGTGGTCAACCCCGTGGTCAAACAAGTCAAACTCGCCGGCGACGTGACGCCGGTGAGGCAGAACACGGCGGTGTGCTTCGGAAAACGTCTACAGGGCACGGTTCGAGCTGCGGTTGGGCGCGTTGGAAAGCCCTTGCCGTTGCGCGTCGGATGGTGGTGGTCGCCGGACCTGTGGTGGCCGGAGACGACGGCAAGGAGCTCAACGGCGGCGACCGGCGTCGGGTGTGTGTGGAGACGCAGCTACGGTGGCATAGGCGATGCGTGCGTGGTACCTAGCTTGTCTACGTGCTGCGGCGAGCGAGATGGACATGTGCCAGTGACCAAATGGTCACCGAGGCATCGTCGGCGGCGAGCACGGCGGCGGTGAGTTTCGGTGATCAACGGAGCGGCATCTACACGGCGCAAACGAAGCAAAAGAAGGAGGGAAACGGCGTAGGAGCTCACTGCGGTGCTAACGAGCTCGACGGAGAGGTCGGGGACGCGTTGCAGCTTCTTAATCGATGGCGAGGTGCTCCGGCGATCCGAGGAAGGGGACGACGGCGTGAAGACGTTGCAGTGATCCCGGCGTTCCGTGGCTCAGCGAGGAGGTAGAGGGCGTCGCGGCGAACCTTTTGGACACGCTCACGGGGCGAGGGGAAAACTCTAGGTGCGGCAACGGCGAGTGGCGGCAACGGGCGGCTCGGTGGTGAGAGAGGAGAGCCAGGGGAAGGCGACGGGGACGAGGGGAAAGTGCGAGAGGGGTCGGGGCAGCTGCGTGGCGTCGCGGGGAGACTTCCAGGGCGTCGGGGATGCAGGCAAGCAGCCTGGAGGTGGCCGGGCGCGTGCCGGCGCGCGGCGGCCACGCGCGCTGCCTTCTGGTGCGAGGAGGAAGGCGACAGAAGAGGGCTAGTGGGCTGGGCCGGCCTGCAAACAGTGTTGGGCTGAGGTAAGTGCTTTCTCTCTCTTTCCTTTTTTTCCTATTTCTTTTTCTGTTTCATTTGTTTTGCAACTTTGTTTAATTAATAAAAATGCTAGAACATTTTTATAACTCATGAAACTTGTCATGCCCACTGTATATAATATGAACAGTATGGAACATTATAGTTTATGATTATTTGAGCATTTAAAAAAATTTATAGCATTTAAATGCCCAAATTCAAATAACATATGATTTAATCCAGAGCCCTTGGATGTCCTAGAAAATTGTGCACCATTTTTAGCAAAGGTTTAAGACCAAGGCAGAAATGATGAACATTTTTGAAGGGCATTTTGGGTACATTGGAAAATATTTTATCAAACCCTAGTTGTTAGAAGAGGGGTGCTGGGGTTTCTGTCATTCCCATTTCAAGTTTCTTTGATAAGTAAACATGATGCACACTCTAGCTAGCCCTAATGCAAGTGCTTAACTAGGGATGTGACACCTGATAATATAACTGGCATGCGCGATATATACTAATCGATCCAATAGGTATAGTAGTAGGGGTTGTAGGTGTAACTATGGCCTCCATGCCCTCGTCATTCTCCCCTTCTTGAAAACAAAGTCGTCCTCGGCGATGCTTAATCTGAAATATGGCTAACAAAATAGACAAGGTGTACATGTTGTATATGTATATGTCGTCCATTTTCACTGATCTCAATTTTGGCACATGTGACACAGTTGTACAAGAGCACCCTTCAAAAGTTGGGGAATATGAAGCCAATATATTATCACAAGAAGTCAAAGGCATGAAAATATTGCAACTCAGTTTACACATATAAGTGAAGCTCTTATTCGTATCCAAAGATTGACAATGCTTATCATTAAACCATCCCAACATTGGTGAATAAACTTTAACTGTTTCAAAATTACATGCAACAACATCCTTAAATAAGCAAAGAATCAACAAGTTATCTGACAGGGTAACATCACCAAGATTGGAGGTCATATCAAAACGATTAAACATTGGCACAATTTTTTTCAAACGTATTTGATCCAAATCAAAATGATTCCCTGATTCGGATGGTTCTTTCTCAGTTAATTCAATGGGTGCACTCGACATTGTTGAGAGTGCATTTGTTTGATCACATGGCAAAGTAAAATCATCAACATAGTCCTCTAAAATAGGTGGTGTGATCAAAGTAGTGGGTAGGTCATCACATGGTGCATCGAAATTGACAAGGCATTCATCATACTCATGTGGAGGTGAAAGATCAGTACCTTTGTCATTACCTTTTATGACCATCTCAGATGATGTAGGCACTCTCGGAGGTGATGTGTCACATGGTGGAGGTGATGTAGTCCTTACAACAACGGATGTGGTTGTCATAGTACGCCTAGTAGTTGAAGGAACAACCATATCATCACATGGAATGTACACCTTGCGCTTATTCTCCTTATGGACAACACGCCATTTTATTTCCTGTTCAGCTTTGCAAGCAAGACGAAACAAACAGTCCATAGGATAACACTCTTCATGAATTAGTATCTCCTGAATATCATGATTTAAACCTCCCCAAAATCTATCCATAAAATCATCTTCACATTCCTCTAAAAAGGAGTGTAACAAGGTAGTTCGTAAATCATCATAATATTTTGTTACTCTTGGGGAACGTAGTATTTCAAAAAAATTCCTATGATCACGCAAGATCTATCTACTAGATGCATATCAACGAGAGGGGAGAGTGTGTCTACGTACCCTTGTAGACCGAAAGAGGAAGCGTCTAGTGACGCGGTTGATGTAGCCGAACATCTTCGCGATCCAACCGATCAAGCACCGAACGTACGGCACCTCCGCGTTCAGCACACGTTCAGCTCGATGACATCACACGAGTTCATGATCCAATTGAGCTTCACGGGAGATTTTCGTCAGCACGACAGCGTGGTGACGGAGATGATGAAGCTACCGACGCAGGGCTTCGCCTAAGCACTGCCACGATATGACCGAGGTGTGTTTCTGTGGAGGGGGGCACCGCACACGTCTAAAACAATATTTCTTGTGTGCTCTTACGTGCCCCCTGGCCCCGTATATAAAGGAGCAAGGGGGGAGGGCCGGCCGGCCATGTATGGCGCGCCAGGAGTCGGATTCCTACTGCTAGTAGGAATAGGAATCCCCTTTCCTATTCGTACTAGGAGTAGGAAAGGAAGAAGGAGATGAGAAGGAAGGAGAGGGGCGCCTCCCCACTTCTCCTAGTCCAACTAGGATCCCTAGGGGGGCGCGGCCAGCCCTATGGGTTGCCTCTCTCTTATCCCTCAAGGCCCACTATGGCCCATACTCCCCCGAGGGGTCCGGTTACCCCCTCCAGCACTCCGGTTGTATCCGATAACACACGGAACACTTCCGGTGTCCGAATATAGTCATCCAATATATCAATCTCTATGTCTCAGACATTCCAAGACTCCTCGTCATATCCGTGATCTCATCCAGGAGTCCGAACTACCTTCGGTACATCAAAACTCATAAACTCATACTACCAATCGTCATCGAACGTTAAGCGTGCGGACCCTACGGGTTCGAGAACTAGGTAGACATGACCGAGACTCATCTCTGGTCAATAACCAATAGCGGAACCTGGATGCTCATATTGGATCCTATATATTCTACGAAGATCTTTATCGGTCAAACTGCATAACAACATACGTCGTTCCCTTTGTCATCGGTATGTTACTTGCCAGAGATTTGATCGTCGGTATCACTATAACTAGTTAATATCGTTACCGGCAAGTCTCTTTACTCGTTCCGTCATACATCATCTCGTGACTAACTCATTAGTCATTTGCTTGCAAGGCTTATTATGATGTGTATTACCGAGAGGTCCCAGAAATACCTCTCCGACACTCAGAGTGACAAATCCTATTCTTGATCTATGCCAACACCACGAACACCTTCGGAAACACCTATAGAGCATCTTTATAATCACCCAGTTACGTTGTGACGTTTGATAGCACACAAGGTGTTCCTCCGGTATTCGGGAGTTGCATAATCTCATAGTCATAAGAAGATGTACAAGTCATGAAGAAAGCAATAGCAGTAAAAATAAACGATCAAGTTGCTAAGCTAACGGATGGGTCTTGTCCATCTCATCATTCTCCTAATGATGTGATCCCGTTGATCAAATGACAACTCATGTCTATGGCTAGGAAACATAACCATCTTTCATCAATGAGCTAGTCTAGTAGAGGCATACTAGGGACACTCTGTTTTGTCTATGTATTCACACATGTACTAAGTTTCCAGTTAATACAATTCTAGCATGAATAAAAGACATATATCATGATATAAGGAAATACAAATAACAACTTTATTATTGCCTCTAGGGCATATTTCCTTCAGTTACAGTGTCACTACCTTGTTTTAAATGTTGTAGTTTTTTAATCATGTCGCGAATATAATAAACATCGACAAATCTATCTCTCATTACAAGTTTTAAATCATCCCAAATAGTAGGTATATAATCAGGGTGTAAGCGATGATATTCGCTCCACCAAACTGAAGCATAACCAGTGAATGAACCAACCGCAAGCTTAACTTTTTTACTTTCGACAAAATTATGGAAAGAAAATATATTATTGATGTTGAACTCCCATTCAATATATAAATCAGGTTTAAAACGACCATTAAAAGATGGCATGGAAATAAGAACCTGTTTGTGCGCATTCTGTATAAAACCATATGCTTTGATCACCTCATCAAAGCGTATATTCCAACTCGGAGATGCTGGCACCAGTCCATAGATGGATCGCTGGAGCTTGCACACTTTGTTAGCACCTTTAGGATCGACAAAACCTTCTGGTTGCATCATATACAACTCCTCTTTGAGATATCCATTCAGGGATGCAGCTATGACATCCATTTGCTAGATTCCATAATCATAAAATGCGGCAATTGCTAACATGATTCGGTAAGACTTAAGAATCGCTACGGGTAAGAAAGTATCATCATAGTCAACTCCTTGAACTTGTCAAAAATCTTTCACAACAAGTCGAGCTTTGTAGATAGTAACATTACCGTCGACGTCGGTCTTCCTCTTGAAGATCCATTTATTTTCAATGGCTTGCCGATCATCGGGCAAGTCAACCAAGGTCCACACTTTGTTCTGATACATGGATCCCATCTCAGATTTCATGGCTTCAAGCCATCTTGCAGAATCTGGGCTCATCATCGCTTCCTCATAGTTCGTAGGTTCATCATGGTCTAGTAACATGACTTCCAGATCTGGGTTGCCGTACCACTCTGGTGCGGAACGTACTCTAGTTGACCTACGAAGTTCAGTAGTAACTTGATCCGAAGTTTCATGATCATCATCATTAGCTTCCTCACTAATTGGTTTAGGAATCACTGGAACTAGTTTCTGTGATGTACTACTTTCCAACTCGGGAGAAGGTACAATTACCTCATCGAGTTCTACTTTCCTCCCACTCACTTCTTTCGAGAGAAACTCCTTCTCTAGAAAGGATCCATTCTTAGCAACGAATATCTTGCCTTCGGATCTATGATAGAAGGTGTACCCAACAGTCGCCTTTGGGTATCCTATGAAGACACATTTCTTCGACTTGGGTTCGAGCTTATCAGGTTGAAGCATTCACATAAGCATCGCAGCCCCAAACTTTAAGAAACGACAACTTTGGTTTCTTGCCAAACCACGGTTCATAAGGCGTCGTCTCAACGGATTTAGATGGTGCCCTATTTAACGTGAATACAGTTGTCTCTAAAGCATAACCCCAAAACGATAGTGGTAAATCGGTAAGAGACATCATAGATCGCACCATATCTAATAAAGTACGGTTACGACGTTCGGACACATCATTACGCTGTGGTGTTCCGGCTGGCGTGAGTTGTGAAACTATTCCACATTCTTTCGAATGAAGACCAAAATCATAACTCAAATATTCGCCTCCACGATCGGATCATAGAAACTTTATTTTCTTTTTACGATGATTCTCTACTTCACTCTGAAATTCTTTGAACTTTTCAAATGTTTCAGACTTGTGTTTCATCAAGTAGATATACCCATATCTGCTCAAATCATCAGTGAAGGTCAGAAAATAAGGATACTCGCCACGAGCCTCAACACTCATCGGTCCATTGTCCCGGAGAATGGAGTTTCAGTCATGTTGCCCATGAGGCATGGTTTGCAAGCACCAAGTGATTCATAATCAAGTGATTCCAAAAGTCCATCACTATGGAGTTTCTTCATGCGCTTTACACCAATATGACCTAAACGGCAGTGCCACAAATAAGTTGCACTATCATTCTTAACCTTGCATCTTTTGGTTTCAATATTATGAATATGTGTATCACTACAATCAAGATCTAACAAGAATAGACCACTCTTCAAGGGTGCATGACCATAAAAGATATTACTCATATAAATAGAACAACCATTATTCTCAGATTTAAATGAATAACCATCTCGCAATAAACAAGATCTAGATATAATGTTCATGCTTAACGCTGGCACGAAATAACAATTATTCAGGTCTAAAACTTATCCCGAAGGTAGATGTAGAGGTAGCGTGCCGACGGCGATCACATCGACTTTGGAACCATTTCCCACGTGCATCATCACCTCGTCCTTAGCTAATCTTCGTTTAATCCGTAGCCCCTGATTTGAGTTACAAATATTAGCAACCGAACCAATATCAAATACCCAGGTGCTACTACGAGCATTAGTAATGTACACATCAATAACATGTATATCACATATACCTATGTTCACTTTGCCATCCTTCTTATCCGCCAAATACTTGGGGCAGTTCCACTTCCACTGTCTAGTCCCTTTGCAGTAGAAGCACTCAGTTTCAGGCTTGGCTCCAGACTTGGGTTTCTTCGTGGGAGTAGCAACTGTCTTGCTATTCTTCTTGAAGTTCCCTGTCAGGCCCGAGATGCGATTATATCCCAATCACGTGATACACCTCGTGATTGGGGCACAACCGCATTTTGGGCGCTTAGCAAGATGGATATCATTACATCGTACCATTACATAAATACATGGGGATACAACAATATATACAAGTCACTTGAATACAACAACATCAACACAAGACATCCGACTACGGATGCAAACATGAAAAGCACAACAACTTCCAAGTGCTATCTCAGGCTACCGACCAGGAACCAAACCCAAGACTAACAAAGAAGAAGAAGAAAGTACTCCAACTCAAAGAACATCGCTCTCGCGTCAAGTCATCGGAAACCTGCACCTGCAACTGTTATTGTAGTAACTGTGAGCCACGAGGACTCAGCAATCCCATAACCATGGGTATCAAGACTAGCAAAGCTTAATGGTTATGGAAAGGATAAGTGGTGAGGTTGCAGCAGCGGCTAAGCATATGTATGGTGGCTCACTTAGGAGTACAAGAATAAGATGAGCATCTACGCAAACGGTCGCCAACTAGTAATGATCGCTAGAGATCATGAACTACCTACGAGTCAAACATAACCCCACAGTGTTCTCTTCTCAAAGTGAAAAGAGACGGTCACGGTTACTCACACGGTTCGTGTATTTTATTTCGGATCCTCTGTCAAGTTTTCTACAACCGGACATTAACAAATTCCAATCTGCCACATAACCGCGGGCACGGCTTTTGAAAGATCATAACCCTGCAGGGGTGTCCCAACTTAGCCCATCACAAGCTCTCACAAACAGCAGAGATAATAATTATAATAACCCTTATCTTAGGGAAGGCCCGATCAGACTCGGAATCCCGGTGCACAAGACGTTTTGACTATGGTAAAACAAGTCCAGCAAGACCTCCCGGTGTGTCGACACCCTGATAGTAGCCGCACGTATCTCGTCTCAGGCCACGACTAGATGGGCGATCCTATAGGTAAAACCAGACCTCGAGTTTCCCCGTGGTGGCCCTGCTTAACCCCCGTTTGGGACCAACACCATCAGCACTAGCCCCCCTATATGTAGAAGAATCCTCGGGTAGCGCTAACTCCCTATGCAATTAATTAATTAATTAAGTTTTTATATGTTGCAAATTAAAACCAATGTTGGGCCTTGCTGGAGGAGTTTTATTCAAAGACGAACTGTCAAGGGGTCCCCATATACCCAACCGTGTTATGAACGCAAAATCAAGGAACATAACACCGGTTTATCGGCTCCTAAGGCGGCATGAGTGGAACAAAACACCGAGCAAAAGGCCAAGCCTTCCACCCATTTCCAAGTATATATATGTTTTAATTATGTTAATAGATATTGTGATATTCCCAAAAGTATCCAATTTCCAACATGGAGCAATCTTCATCTTCACCTGCAACTAACAACGCTATAAGAGGGATTGAGCAAGCGGTAACATAGCCAAACAACGGTTTGCTGGGATGGTGTCAAAGGTTAGAGGCTTCATGGCAACAAGGAGAGAGGCTGGCAATAAAAGATGGGTAGCGCGACATATAACGATAGCATCGAGACAACTAGCATGGCAATGATAGTAAAGGTATCCAAGGTGACGGTCATCTTGCCTGAGATCTCGCAAGGAAGAAGATCGAGTCCATGAAGTAGACGAAGAGGAAGCCACGAAGACGAACCAAGTGTAGTCGAACGAATCCTCACGATCGCAACGGAATATGAACTAGCGAGAAGAAGCACACAACATGGTAAACACACCACTCAAGAACATGACAAGATTCTCAACCAAGTATGATGCAAGACAAGTCTATATGATGCAAAACATGGCAAGGGATGAAGCATACAAGAACAACACCACAAGGCAAGTTTAAATGAGGCCGGAAACAACATATAACAATTCCGGTAAGTCCTCATATGCACATTTCGAAATTGGTCCAGATATGAATAAACCTTAAGTTCAAGTTGTTAAACAACAAGTTAACATGCACCATGATGATCTACTCGAAATTCTAGTCAAGTTACATGTAAAGTTTGTTTAATTCGGAGCTACGACCTAGAAGATATGAGCAAAACAAGTTAAGCATGGCAACGATACAAGATGCTTTCAAACATCAAGCAAACACACCCCCAAATGGGTATTCAACATGTTATTATGCATCTACACACAAAAACACACAAGTTTCATATAGGACACACTCAAAACTGAGCAACGGTTCATCACATACACACGAAACAAGATATAACAACAAGCTGTTCAAAAACAGCAACATGGCACTTAATTGACATCAAAACAACATGATACAGTAATGTTTCAAGGCAACAAAGGGCATGGCAAGCATGTAAATGTCCAGCACTACAAGCATGACCAAAGAGCTACTACAAAACACCACAAGAACATGCTCAAAACATCATGGCAAGATTGCAAAAGATAACAGATTCTCAGACTTATCAATAACATCATGGCAGCAACAACATCAAGTAGGCATGTTTGCAAGCTCGTGCAACTCATCTCAAAGCATATCATCGCATAAGAATATAACCAACAACAAGAGGACATGTTTATGAAGCTACTCATGGCAAGAGCATGGTCATAGGATGCATAGGTCACTAGCAATTCACATGGCAAAACTGAACTTGCTGATAACAGGCTGACAGAAACATTTTATAGCAACTTGAGAGCAAGAAATAAACAAGCTACAGCAGGCTACAATGGCAAACAAGGGCATGGATGGATAGAGAATAACATGGACAACAAGACATGATCATTGGGCATCTCAAAACAAGCATGGATTCGAGTGGGGCATCAAGCAAACATGGCATCAGGTTGTAATAGTTTCAATATCCATCTTGCTTAGCGCCTGAAATGCGGTTGTGCCCCAGTCACGAGGTGTATCACGTGATCGGGATATAATCGCATCTTGGGCCTGACATTCCCCTTCTTTCCCTTGCCCTTTTTCTTGAAACTAGTAGTCTTGTTAACCATCAGCACTTGATGCTCCTTTTTGATTTCTACCTCCGCAGCTTTGAGCATAGCGAAGAGCTCGGGATTTTTTTTCTGCATCCCTTGCATGTTATAGTACATCACGAAGCCTTTATAGATTGGTGGCAGTGATTGAAGAACTCTATCAATAACACTATCTTCATCAACTTTGCAACCAAGTTGAGTCATATGATTGTAGTACCCAGACATTCTGAGCAAGTGTTCACTGATAGAACTATTCTCCTCCATCTTGCAGCTGTAGAACTTGTTGGAAATCTCATATTTCTCAATCCGGACATTTGCTTGAAATATTAACTTCAACTCCTGGAACATCTCATATGCTCCATGACATTCAAAACGTCGTTGAAGTCCCGGTTCTAAGCCATAAAGCATGTCACTCTGAACTATTGTGTAGTCATCAGACCACGTCTGCCAGATGTTCAAAGCGTCTACATTAGCGGGAGGGGGCTTGTCACCTAGCAGTGCTTCAAGGACATAATTCTTCTGTGCAGCAATGAGGATAATCCTCAAGTTATGGACCCAGTCCGTGTAATTGATACCATCATCTTTCAACTTAGCTTTCTCTAGGAACGCATTAAAATTCAAGGGAAGGGTAGCACGGGCCATTGATCTACAACAACATAGATATGCAAAAACTACCAGGACTAAGTTCATGATAAATTAAAGTTCAATTAATCATATTAGTAAAGAAATCCCACTTAGATAGACATCCCTCTGGTCATCTAAATGATCACGTGATCCAAATCAACTAAACCATGTCCAATCATCACGTGAGATGGAATAGTTTTCAATGGTGAACATCTTATGTTGATCATATCTACTATATGATTCATGCTCGACCTTTCGGTCTCCGGTGTTCCGAGGCCATGTCTGTACATGCTAGGCTCGTCCAGTTTAACCCAAGTATTCTGCATGTGCAAAACAGTCTTACACCCATTGTATTTGAACGTAGAGCTTATCACACCCGATTATCACGTGGTGTCTCAGCACGACGAACTTTCGCAACGGTGCATACTTAGGGAGAACACTTGTACCTTGAAATTTTGTAAGTGATCATCTTATAATGCTACCACCGTACTAAGCAACATAAGAAGCATAATAAGATAAACATCAAATGCAATCAAAATATATTACATGATATGGCCATCATCATCTCGTGCTTTTGATCTTCCATCTCCAAAGCATCGTCATGATCTCCATCATCACCGGCTAGACACTATGATCTTCATCGCAGCGTCGTGGTCGTCTCGCCAACTATTGCTAGTACTACTATCGCTAACTCATAGTGATAAAGTAAAGAAATTACATGGCCTTCGCAATTCATACAATAAAGAGACAACCATAAGGCTCCTACTGGTTGCCGATTTTACAAAACATGATCATCTCATACAATAACGTATAACTCACCACGTCTTGACCATATCACATCACAACATGCCCTTGCAAAAACAAGTTAGACGCCCTCTAGTTTGTTTTTGCAAGTTTTATGTGGCTGCTACGGGCTTAGCAAGAACTGTTCTTACCTACGCATACAAAAATCACAAAGATTTTTCGTCAAGTATGTGCTGTTAACCTTCACAAGGACCGGGCGTACCCACACTCGATTCAACTAAAGTGAGAGAGACAGACACCCGCCGGTCGCCTTTAAGAAACGAGTGCTCGTAACAGTGAAACCAGTCTCGCGTAAGCGTATGCGTAATGTTGGTCCGGGCCGCTTCATCTCACAATACCGCCGAATCAAAGTATGACATGCTGGGTAGCAGTATGACTATTATCGCCCACAACTCATTGTGTTCTACTCCTGCATATCATCTAGCATAGACCTGGCTCAAGATGCCACTATTGGGGAACGTAGTATTCCAAAAAAATTCCTACAATCACGCAAGATCTATCTACTAGATGCATAGAAACGAGAGGGGAGAGTGTGTCTATGTACCCTCGTAGACCGAAAGCGGAAGCGTCTAGTGACGCGGTTGATGTAGTCGAACGTCTTCGCGATTCAACCGATCAAGCACCGAACTTACGGCACATCCGCGTTAAGCACACGTTCAGCTCAATGACGTCCCACGAGCTCTTGATCCAGTTGACCTTCACGGAATAGTTTCGTCAGCACAACGCCGTGGTGACGGAGATGATGAAGCTACCGGCGCAGGGCTTCGCCTAAGCACTGCAATGATATGACCGATGTGTGTTTCTGAGGAGGGGGCCACCGTACATGACTAAAGCAATATTTCTTGCGTGTTCTTAGGTGCCCCCTACCCCCGTATATAAAGGAGCAAGGGGGGAAGGCCGGCCGGCCATGTATGGAGCACCAGGAGTAGGGTTGCTACTCCTAGTAGGAATAGGAATCCCCTTTCCTATTCCCACTAGGACTAGGAAAGGAAGAAGGAGAGGAGAAGGAAGGAGAGGGGCGCCTCCCCCTTCCCCAGTCCAACTAGGATCCCTAGGGGGCGCGGCCAGCCCTATGGGCTGCCCCTCTCTTTTACCTCAAGGCCCACTATGGGTCATACTCCCCCGGGGGGTTCCGGTAACCCCCTCTGACACTCCGGTTTTATCCGATAACACCCGGAACACTTTTAGTGTCCGAATATAGTCATCCAATATATCAATCTTTATGTCTCGGACATTCCGAGACTCCTCGTCATGTCCGTGATCTCATATGGGACAAAACTCATAAACTCATAATACCGATCATCATCGAACGTTAACGTGCGGACCCTATGGGTTCGAGAACTATGTAGACATGACCGAGACTCATCGCCCGTAAATAACCAATAGCAGAACCTGGATGCTCATATTGGATCCTACAAATTCTACGAAGATCTTTATCGGACAAACCGCATAACAACATACGTCGTTCCCTTTGTCATCGGTATGTTACTTGCCCGAGATTTGATCGCCGGTATCACTATATCTAGTTAATCTCATAACCAGCAAGTCTCTTTACTTGTTCCATAATACATCATCTCGTGACTAACTCATTAGTCATTTGCTTGCAAGGCTTATTATGATGTGTATTACTGAGAGGGCCCAGAGATACCTCTCCGACACTCGGAGTGAAAAATCATATTCTTGATCTATGCCAACACCACGAACACCTTCGGAAATACCTGTAGAGCATCTTTGTAATCACCCAGTTACGTTGTGACATTTGATAGCACACAAGGTGTTCCTACGGTATTCGGAAGTTGCATAATCTCATAGTCACAAGAAGATGTACAAGTCATGAAGAAAGCAATAGCAGTAAAAATAAATGATCAAGTTGCTAAGCTAACGGATGGGTCTTGTCCATCACATCATTCTCCTAATGATGTGATCTAGTTGATTAAATGACAACTCATGTCTATGGCTAGGAAACATAACCATCTTTGATCAATGAGCTAGTCTAGTAGAGGCATACTAGGGACACTCTGTTTTGTCTATGTATTCACACATGTACTAAGTTTCCAGTTAATACAATTCTAGCATGAATAAAAGACATTTATCATGATATAAGGAAATACAAATAACAACTTTATTATTGCCTCTAGGGCATATTTCCTTCAGTTACAGTGTCACTACCTTGTTTTAAATGTTGTAGTTTTTTAATCATGTCGCGAATATAATAAACATCGACAAATCTATCTCTCATTACAAGTTTTAAATCATCCCAAATAGTAGGTATATAATCAGGGTGTAAGCGATGATATTCGCTCCACCAAACTGAAGCATAACCAGTGAATGAACCAACCGCAAGCTTAACTTTTTTACTTTCGGCAAAATTATGGAAAGAAAATATATTATTGATGTTGAACTCCCATTCAATATATAAATCAGGTTTAAAACGACCATTAAAAGATGGCATGGAAATAAGAACCTGTTTGTGCGCATTCTGGTGTCTTTGTACCTCTTGTGATGGTGGTTGTATTTTCTGAGGTGATGACACGTCTCCCACGATCGATGAAGCCCAACTGACTCTTGAACCTGCCATGATTAGTAGAAATAAGAAACAAAATCCAAAAATAATGTTCCTGTGAACTACTCGGATGTGGTGGTAAAATTCTCACAGTAGAGCAAACGTCAAAGTTTTAAAAGTTCTTACCATGCAGCAGGTGGTGACCAATAACTCCAAGAGTTGGGTAAAGCGATTGCCAAGTGAGTGTATGTATGCACGGTGTAGAAATATGTGGAGCTGGGTTGGTTTTATATTTGTGGAAAAAATGCAACAACCACGTTAATTAATGCAAGATAAAAATCCGTTCAAAGTGGTCGAGTGTTGGTCTTAGACTAGACTATACTCGAGACGCGAGCCTACGACACAGATGAAATTCGTGCACATAATCAAACCGTGTTTTTGTTTTACCGATCACCGGATCAAAGGAAGGGGCCAAGAAAAACAGCGTTAGCAACTGTGTAACTCTTCTACTTCTTGTTGTTAACCAGTCCAAAGCTTGCACTTGTTTTACGTAGATCAGCACCTTTTTTTTTCTTTTATTGAAGTTGGTAACGTAACTTTCCAAGATTCTCTTTTTTTATTCAGTACATCCCCCCGTTCAAAGAAGGATCTCCTCCCTCTCCAATCAGATTTCCCTTCTTTTTATTTTACTTTTGCAACAACCAGATACGTAGCCCATGAGAGAACCTTGCCAAAATAAAGAAAAACGAATTTGCTTTATACTTGCAATAGTACTAGTATTACTCACGGTTTTCAAGGAAAAGCAAACCTTCCATAAGATGTGGCTGCATGCTTTAAGTCCTCCGCTCCTTTTGTTTGGCTGATCCAAAATTGGTGGGACTTACTCCACGTACTCCCTCCGTCCAAAATTACTTGTCATCAATATTGATAAAAATGAATGTATCTAAAACTAAAATACATCTAGATACATTCTTTTTTATTCATTTTGATGACAAATATTTCTGGACGGAGTGAGTATGTAACAACCAAAGGAAACTTCCTCTCAAATTTGGTGGCCTAGTTGTACTTTCCAATTGAGATCGGAAAGGAATGAGAGCTCCCCCAGTGCTCCTGTGACGCGTCGCTCCGGCGCCCGCTGCCACCCCCCCCCC
>LR738711.1:413751340-413884395 GCA_902687465.1 Secale cereale
CCCGCCGGTAGCCCATCCCCGCTGCCTACTCTGGCCCAGCCGGCCTCCCCGGTCTTCCCGCCGGGCTTCCCAACCCCCAGGTTTGGTCGCGGGGAGCTCATCGTCTCCATCTTCCCCCAGCTGGCGCCTGTCGTGCCCGATCCAGATCCACCTCTGGGGTCTCTGCCCAGCACGTCTCCCTCCCTGGATTCGCTGCAGGGGGTGATCTTTGTTGCGCCGCGGAGATTGGCAGAGGTCACCCACAAAGTGAGCTTCGCCTTCAATGCGGGTGTGCTGGATTCAACTCCTCCTCTGCCCATTCAAGGCCCTCACCGGCCGTGCATCAAGTCCAAGTTCGGCCACGCCTTCAATTCCGAGCTGCCGTGCCGGTCGTCGAGCCCTGCTCCCCCTGCTCCCGCGGAGCCGCGCCTTCAATTCCTGGTTGCCGCGCCAGTCATTGGGCCCCGCGCCCCCGCTCCCTCTGCTCCCGCGGAGCCGCGCGCTGGGGGGGAGTGGACTCTCGTCCGGGCGCCGTACTGGTGGAGGGCCAACAACCAGCGCATTCGGCATTCAAGGCGGGGTTCTGCAGGCTCTTATTCCCCTCCATCCTCTGCAAGTTTCGTCAAGCTCCACAGACACACCTGCCATCGCTGCCTAGACAGAGGCCATTGCAAAGCCAGCTACAGAAATCCCCTCAAGTGCCTCCGCTGTAGAAGGTGCGGCCACAAAGCTCGCAACTGCTCCAGTTCCTCGTCCACGCGCTTCTCGTCGCTAAGCCTGTCGCTGGTGGGGCACTAGCGGCCTCCCCTACCCTCACCACCGCCAAGGTTGTGCGGCGCAAAAGCGGCAGGCATGGTGCGCATCGGGGACCCATCGCTCCGCCCGACAGAGCACCACGCCGTGATTACGGCCACTCAGGAGATGGACGCGCAGGCCGCAAACCTTGCGAGCCTTGCCGCGGTCGTCTGGCTATGTGGTAGTCGTCCTCAAATCAGTGCGGACGAGACGCGGACGGCCATTGCCGAGCACTTCCGCATCGATCGCAGCTGCTTCAAGGTGAAGCCGCACCTGCCAGAAGACTTCCTCGCCACCTTCGACTTCCCGCACCACCGCGACTTGGTGACCACGCTTCAGGGCAGGTTCGAGCAAGCTGGCCTGGACATCCACGTCGCGAAGTGGAGGCTCAATGCGCACGCCGAGGTCGTCAACACCTTCCATCATGTGCGCCTCCGCATTGAGAATGTGGCCCTGAATGTGTGGAATGAAAAGGTCGCGGAGCAGGTTCTCGGCCCAAAAACCATGCTGCACTACTTCGACACCAGCACTGTCATGCGTGAGGATGCCACCTCGCTCAACCTCTGGGCCTTGTCGGCGAACCCTTCGAGCATCCCCAAGGTGGTGTAGCTCACGGTGGGAGAAAGCCGGCCGATGGGGGCTTTTGCAGGCCCATCGGATGGCACCGGGCGTCGTGGTCTTCGCAGGCGCGTGCTCGTGCATCTTGATCGCCACGAGTCCCCCGATGTCAATGGCAACGTGCCACGGCGTCCGCACTACTCCAACCGCTTCGACTGGTGGTTTCGTGTGGTCGACGGTGAGCCTCGGCCATGGGACAGCAGCGAGCCGCCTGCCCGAGGCCGCGACGAGAGGGACAGGTGGGAGGACGACCGCGATGAAGATGACCACCGTGGGCGTCGGGATGACATGTCGTCATCCTGGCGCGATCGCTTCTTCCGAAGTCGCTCAAGGGCGCCACGCGGGAGGAAGGAGGAGGACCGTCATGGCTCCCGGCGGGATGGGCGTCGTGACTCCAGGAGGGATGGTCGCGACGATGGGTAGAGGCGCAGGGCCGCGACGTCTCCCCCTGCTGATCGTCGCGCGATCGATGTTGTGATGACGCGACCCCCTGCTCATCGTAGCCGCTCGCTGGAGCGGCCGGCGGACCAGGAGGCGGAAAGAAGAGGACGTTCTCCTCGTCCTTCACCCCGCACCACTTCTTGTGACATCATCGAGCTCCGGACCGCCTCCTCCAGCCCGGTCTGGTTGTGCAGGGCCATGGCCTGCTTCGGGATACCGGTGCAGCCCTCTCTGACGCTTGACGAGGGGCCTCTATCGCCCGCTGCTGCTGATTCAGAGGCAAGAGCTCCTGCTGCCCAGGAGGAGGAGCCGGTGCAGCTTTCAGCCACTCCTGAGCTCATCCTGACGCACACTGGTGCTCCTACGCCGCTCACTCCGGAAGACCCAAAGGAGGAGCCTCGAACGCCTGTCTTTGTGCCTCGCCTTGCGGTGTCTCCTGAGCTCATATGTCTGGTGGCAACCCCGCTGTTCGCGCCGGTTGTGCCGCCGCTCTTCACTGACCCTGGATCCCTACCGCCCAGGAGGCCCGGTGCTAGGAGGAAAACCCTTGCGGGTGTCTCTGGTTTCGACCTCAGCCGCCGCAGTCCCAGGTTGTGTGCTAAGAAGAGGGCCATGCTCATTGCACAGCTTGCTGAGCAGCTCCTCTGCCAGAGGATGGGAGTTGTAGGTGAAGTGGAGCAGGTCACAGAGGAGGCGCTCGGTTGCTACATCGACATGTTCCAGGGCCAGCTGTCGGCCCCTGCTGTTGCTGCTCTCCGGGCGCTCTTTAGATTGGACTGCAGCTTGGCGTCGGCCGTCCAAGATGCTCTGCTGCTGCATGGCGGGGATGCAGGCCCGGAAATGCCTGTTCCGGCTGCTGATGAGGCGGTGGACGCGGCCTGAAGACCTCCTGGGTTACCCTGCTGATGTAGTTTCCTTGTCATGTTAGTCTTTCTTCATGTTGTGATGCTACGCCTGTTTGTGGTGGTGATGTGCTGCTGCTATTTGTTGCCCTGGCGAGGCCTACTGAAATGGAACCTTGTTGCTAAATTTTGGATGTTGTCCTGTTTTCCTGATGATTAGTCACAACCTAAATATTCTGAACTGGAATGTTCGTGGGCTTAACTGCCCTAATAGAAGAGCTGATGTCAATGAAACAATCGCCGCTTCAGCCTATCATTTAGCGTGCATCCAAGAGACAAAGCTGGTGCTTGTCGACCCCATGACCGCGTCCTTCCTGGGTGGTTTCAGGCTTCGGGGTTTTGCCCAGCGACCTGCGGCTGGCACCCGCAGTGGAATTCTTCTTCTCTGGGATGAAGATCATCTAAACCTTGAGAATGTGCAGCTGGGAACGTACACCCTATTTGCTAAAGTCACTATTATCAGATCCAACACAACCTTCCTTCTAACCACTGTGTACGGACCAACGAGGAGTAACCTCAAGGAGGATTTCTTTCAGGAGCTGAGGGCCTTGAAGCCGCCGCTCAGAGATAGGTGGTTGGTTACGGGTGATTTTAATCAAATATACCATGCGAGAGACAAAAATCGTTCCAATGCAAACCGCGACCGCATTGTTCGTTTCCGCAATGCCCTCAACTTCTGCGAGCTTAAAGAGATTCACCTCCAGAACAGGAAGTTCACCTGGAGCAACGAGCAAAGCAACCCGACTATGTCCAAACTTGATGGTTTCTTCTTTAATGAGGATTGGGACATCACCTTCGACAAGCACATCCTCCACGCTCTCTCACCCTCTCTCTCGGACCACTGCCCTCTCCTGCTAGCCAATGATGATGGTCCTCGATGACCCAAGACTTTCCGTTTTGAGAACTTTTGTACAAGCATGCCTGGCTTTCGCCAAATAGTTTCTGACGCTTGGAATGAGCCCTCCGCGCATTCTGAGCCATACCAACCTCTGTTCCACATGTTGAAGTGAACTAGTCAGAGGTTACGGGCTTGGAGCAAGTCTCTTTTCTCCAACAACAAGGTCCATCTTCATATGGCCCTGGAGATCATTCTGCGGTTAGATGAAGCGCAAGATGTCAGAGTGCTCAGTGCGGCTGAGACGGACCTTAGGAAGCGGCTTAAAAAGAGAGTGGTTGGTCTAGCTATGTTGGAACGAGCTAGAAAAAGGCAGAACTCGAGTATTACTTGCATCAAGGAATGGGATGTCAACACATGTTTCTTTCATCTCCGAATAAACGGGCGAAGACGAAAAAACCTTATTCATCGCCTAAAGCATGGGAGTGGTTGGGTGACAAACCATGACCAGAAAAAGAGCATCATCCACTCTCACTTCAGTGCCATCATCAGGAAGAGCGCACCGCGCCCAAAAACAATCAACTGGGCTGCTTTTGCCCCTACTAGTCATGATCTTTTTGAGCTTGGGGAGCCCATCTCGGAGGCGGAGGTGAAGGCTGCGATCAACGCCCTCCCTGGAGACAAGGCGTCGGGGCCATACGGCTTTACCGGAAAATTCTTCAAGGTCTGTTGGGAAATCATCAAAGAGGATATCATGCTTGTGGTACACAGCTTCTCAAATCTGCATGCAGAAAACTTTCATTGGCTCAACTCCGCAAACATTGTTCTCATCCCAAAAAAACATGGTACTGAAGACATCTCCGACTTCAGGCCTATTAGTCTTATCCATGGTGTTGCTAAGCTCATTGCAAAGATCCTTGCAACCAGACTCGCCCCCCACATGAACAGTATTGTTTCCGTCGCGCAGAGTGCTTTCATCAAAACAAGAAGTATTCATGACAACTTCTTGTATGTGCAAAACTTGGCCAAGAAATTCCACTGCAAGAAAACCCCCATGCTGCTCCTCAAGCTTGATATTAAGAAGGCCTTTGACTCGGTTAGATGGGACTACCTGATGGAGATGCTGACACACCACGGTTTCCCCAGTCGCTTTCGAGGGTGGGTCTCGGCTCTGCTCTCCTCGGCCTCATCCAGAGTCCTACTTAATGGCATCGCCGGGGACCCGATAAAGCATGGACAAGGCCTCAGACAAGGGGACCCGCTCTCGCCGCTGCTCTTCGTGTTGGCCATCGACCCCTTGCATCACATCCTTGCAAAGGCCACCGCACAGGGCCTTCTACACCCTCTTGGCAGCCACTTCACGGGCATTAGGGCTTCCTTATATGCGGATGACGCGGCGATCTTTTGTGCCCCTATCAAGGAGGATATCAGTCACATTACCAACATCCTATCCTCCTTTGGCGAGTCTACCGGCCTAGTTACCAACTGTGTGAAGAGTTTGGTTGCGCCCATCCGATGTGATGGCGTCGATCTTGATGACATCTTACAACACTTCCCGGCGTGCCGTTCATCCTTCCAATCCGATACCTGGGCCTCCCGCTTGTGATCCACAGCTTAAGAGAATCCATTTGCAACACCTTGAAGAAAAAACCGCCGGAAAGCTTGACCCTTGAAGAGGAAGACACGTGGCCATTGCGGGCCGCTTCACTTTTGTCAAGGCAGTGCTCACGGCCGTGGCCATCTATCATATCACTCCTCTGGACCTGCCGGTGGAGGTACTCCGAAAGCTTGACAGTCTGCGGCGGGCCTACCTTTGGGCGGGTACTGACAAAGTGTCTGGGGGCAAGTGCAAAGTTAACTGGGATCTTGTCTGCAGGCCCAAAGAGTTTGGGGGCCTTGGTATCCTTGATCTCAGGAAGTTTGCCACTGCGCTCCACTTGAGATGGCTCTGGATGGAATGGGATGACCCACCAAGGGCGTGGTGTGGCATGGAGATTCCTTGCTGCAAAGATGAGCGAGACCTCTTTGCGGCTGCCACCATGGTAACAGTTGGCGACGGCAATAAGGCCAAGTTCTGGGAGTCCTCTTGGCTTGGTGGAAGCCGCCCAAAAGACATCGCTCCAAAAAATTTCGACCTCTCTCGGAAAAAGTCTGCCACCGTTGCTATGGCCCTCAGAGATGATCATTGGGTTACTTGGATAGACACGCATGCCGGCCTATCTCCAGATCATATCCAACAATTTGTTGAGCTTTGGGGAAAGATATCTACTATCGCACTCCAACCTGGCATTGCGGACAGAATCATTTGGAAGCTTTCCAATGATGGGCTCTACTCAGCAAAATCCACCTACAACTCTCAGTTCGTCGGCCTCGTTCGATCAAGTTTGCGAGTCACGGTTTGGAAAGCTTGGGCACCAACCAAATGCAAGTTCTTCGCATGGTTGGTCACCCAGAATAGGATCTGGACAGCAGATAGGCTTCGAAGATGTGGATGGCCCAACTGCGACCGCTGCCCCCTCTGCAGCCAAGTTAGAGAATTGGCGGCCCACCTCCTCTTCACTTGCCGTTTCTCTATCCGCATTTGGAATGAGTGGTGTAGGGTGAAACCCTAGGGGGATCTTTTCACACTTGGAGGGGGAAAAGAGGAAGAACACACAAGGACACAAGAAACAAATCTCTCAAAACAAACCCAATATCACATCCACTAGAGTAGCATACAAGAGATCCACAAGATTACAAGATCAATCCAAGGAAACAAGCACAAATGTAAGGTTCTTCCCACTCCTAGAGGAGGTGAGGTCTTGATGATCTTCTCCCTTGGGAGTTCTTGCAATCCACAAGGATTCTTCTCCCTTGGGAGGTCTTGATCTCCTAGAGGAGGGGATACAAGGAGCAAAGCTCTCAAGGTCTCTCAATATCTTTGCTGCCCCTCAAAAGATGTGGAGGAGGTCTATTTATAGCTTATGCCACGAAGGGGTAAGAGGGGAAAAGTGGTACATGGCCAAAGGCCGAAGGCTGTGCGTAGGTAGGGCGGTAGTACCGGCACCTCGGGCGGTAGTACCGCTGGCAGGCGGTAGTACCGCTTGCTCCGGACTGGGTAGGTGCGATAGTACCGCTCTGGAGCGGTAGTAACGCTCGTTCCGGGCTGGGCAGGTCTTCATTCGCTTCCACGTGATCCGGACTGAACAGGTTCTTCTTTGCTTCTACGTGATCATCTCCTAGGTAACTCAGAATGCACAACTTCTCCTTGTAAGGTAGAACCCAATCCTCATGCAAATCCAAAGGAAACTCGAAGAGGAAAGAATTCACCTTGTCCTCGATAGCGCGTGCACGTCCTCTAGTCATTGGTCCCTTGAGTGCTTGTGCCGGTGACGGAGTGTCCATGGGGATGCTCGCCGGATGCTCTGCATCATCTCCCCCCCCCTTTGGGGAGATCCGTCCACGGATCGTGCTCTTCATCACCATGGTATTTGGCCAAGTATTTCACGTTGAAGATGTCGTTTACGTTGTACTTGTCATGTGGGATGTCGATCTTGTATGCGTTGTCGTTGTAGCGTGCTAGCACCTTGAATGGTTCGTCGGCTCGTGGAAGAAGCTTGGATTTGTGTTCCTTGGGGAAGCGGTATTTGCGAAGGTGTAGCCAAACGAGATCACCTGGATGGAACACCATTGGTGCTTTGTTGGTGTTGAGCTTGATGGCGCGGCGTTGGACTTGACACTCGGTTGTGGAACGTGTTTCTTCATGCATCTTCTTGAGGTGTGCTGCTCTTGCACTTGCGTCCATGTCGGCTCGTTCTTGAAGCGGGAGAGGAAGGATGTCCAACGGTGACAATGGATTGAAGCCGTAGACAACCTCGAAGGGGGACTTGCTGGTTGTAGAGTGTCTCGCGCGATTGTAGGCGTACTCGGTGATGGGTAGGCACTCCTCCCACTCCTTGATGTTCTTCTTGATCAACACACGTAGGAGAGTTGCAAGCGTCCGGTTGGTGACTTCGGTTTGGCCATCGGTTTGAGGGTGGTATGCCGTGGAGAAGAGTAACTTGATGCCGAGCTTGGCACATAGAGTCTTCCAAAAGTAGCTCAAGAACTTGACGTCACGGTCCGAGACAATCGTCTTGGGCATTCCATGTAGGCGCAAGATTTCCCTACAAAAGAGAGTCGCAATATGTGAAGCATCGTCTATCTTGTGAAAAGGAATGAAATGTGCTATCTTGGAAAATCTATCCACAACAACGAATATGCAATCCTTTCCATTTTGTGTTCTAGGTGATCCAAGAATGAAATCCATGCTAATGTCTTCCCGTGGATGGAAAGGAATAGGAAGGGGCATGTGAAGACCATGGGATTGAGCTTTTGACTTAGCTTTGCGACATGTAGAGAACCGGTTGGTGAAGCGAGAGACGTCACAGAATATCTTGGGCCAAAAGTAGTTCTTGGAGAGCGTAGCAAATGTATTGTCGCGTCCAAAGTATCCCATGAGCCCTCCTCCATGAGATTCATGACCTTTTTCGATGAGTTATTGTACTTGACGTTGTATCTCCTCTGTTTCCTCCAGGTTGACGCGGTAAGGAGCCTTGTTCGGAAGTGGTGCGCCGGGTACGAGGTCAATGCGGTGTTCGATGCTGCGAAGTGGAGGTAGACCCGGTGGTAGCTCATCGGGAAAGACGACCGAAAATTCCTGCAACAATTGAGACAACACAAAAGGTGGAGGTGGTGAAGTGTTAGTTGGTTTGGCTTCCCCTTTGCATAGAAGCACAAGGTGGAACACGCTCGAGGGGTTCTCACACACTTCTCTCATCTCACTTTTGGTGGCTAGGAGGACTAAGTTTTTCTCTCTTGGCGAAGAGGCGCTCAATTTTGGCTTGTGGCTCTCACTTTCTTTTTGTTGGATCACTCTCTCACTAGGATCTCCACGATGGGAGGATGCTTGCTTATCGGCGATCACTTGGCTTGGCGACATTGGTCGAAGCACATATTCCTTGCCTTTCATCTTGAAGCTATAGTAGTTGGTTCGTCCATTGTGGATGACCCCATGGTCAAATTGCCAAGGTCATCCCAAGAGAAGGTGGCACACCGTCATGCGAATGACATCACACTCCAAGGTGTCCTCATAGGCACCGATCTTGAAAGAAACTTGTACTGTATGCTCCACTTGAATGGTTCCGGAGTCGCTCAACCATTGTACCTTGTATGGACGAGGGTGATTCTTCTTGACCAATTGGAGCTTGGAACATAGCTTGTCGCTTGCCAAGTTGTGACAACTTCCTCCGTCGATGATGACCTTGACGGAACGTCCGTTGATGCCGGCCTTTGTGTGGAAGATATGGCATCATTGGTCTTCATATTGATGGTGTTGGAGAGTCAAGACCTTGGATACCACAAGAGAGGGACTGGAATCGTTCTCACAAAACACGTGATCATCTTCATCTTTGTTGACGCGCCGGTGCATGGCCATGTGCTCAATGGTGTCCACTTCGTCTTCACTCATCGAGTCATATGTGCCGTCGTCGTTGAAGATCATGGTTCTCTTGTTGGTGCACTCGAAGGACTTGTGGCCTCGGCCACCACATGTGAAGCACTTGAAGGAACTAGTCTTCACGGGGTCGTATGGTGGTGTCGAAGGTGAGGGAGTCTTGGGTTTGTAGTTGCTTGCCGGAGAACGAGTCATGGAAGGTGTAGTTTGCTTGGAACTTGATTTGTCGCCGGTACTTGGTGATGCTCTAGTCGAGGTAGGAGGTGCTGAGGTCGCGGGAGCTTGAGAGTAGGAGCCGTAGGTCTTGGACGAGTATTTGGCGTATTTGAAGTCATCCTGGACTTGTCGCTCGGCCTTGGACACTTGATGAACTAGCTCAAGAAGGTTGGAGTATGGTTGGAAGTCAGCAATCCGCTTAATTGGGTGAGTGAGGCCGTTCAAGAAGTGTGCCATTGTTTGCTCGTCATCTTCCTTGACATTGGCTCGTATCATGGCAATCTCCATTTCTTGGTAGTATTCCTCCACCGTCTTCGTGCCTTGTTTGAGAAGTTGCAACTTCTTGAAGAGATCACGTGTGTAGTGTGTAGGCATGAAGCGAGCTCTCATGACATTCTTCATTTCCGTCCAAGTTGTGATTGGTGGTTCGCCTCTTGTATGTCGTCGCTTGATCGTTTGTTCCCACCAAATGAGGACATAGTCTTGAAACTCGAGAGAGGCCATGGCAATCTTCTTCTCTTCTTCGAAGTTGTGGAGGCAGAATATCTTGTCGACCTTCAATGCCCATGAGAGGTATTCCTCGGGATCGATGCTTCTGGAGAACTTGGGCATAGTGAGCTTAAGCTTGCGAAGCGTTGTTCTTCGTCATGTTGATGATGGTGGTGTCGCTCATGATGATGTGGTCGCTCCACGAAAGCGTGCTCCTCACGATGGTCTTACCGGTGGTGGCGCGACACGTCGTTCCCGTTTCGTCGCTCTTGCTCCGCTTCATGATGAGCGGCTTCCTCTTGTCACTCTTGATGAAGTGCTTCTTGTTGACGTAGTTGGCGGTTGCGGTCGGCGAAAATGCGCGTGGAGTCACGAAGAGCTTGTTGTGCGTTGCGTGCTTGATCGTCACGCCGTTCGTGTGCTTGCCGGATTGCATCGTCATCTTTAGGTACTTGATGTGGGCATTGTTGCTCTTGGCGACGCCCTTGCTCACGTGCTCGAACTCGATCTCGTAACCCATTGCCATGGAATGGATTGTCCGGAGATTGTCTATCTTGATTGACGAATAGTTGAGCTTGACGAGGCCGTGGAGGACTTGCATCCGAGGAAGAGTAAGCCGAAGAGTGGTTGCTTGAGCGTCGACTTGAATGGCGCCGTCTTGATGAAGAAGGCAGAGACGTGCGGTTCACCAAGATGTGGCGGAACTCTTGCATTTGTGTGCGAAAGTCGGAAGTGAGTTGCTCGATGCGGTCGCCCAAAGCTTCGCTTTCTTGGTGAAGAGCTCGTTGGACACCGAAAAGGTGATTCTTGGTGATGTAGTTCGGTGCTTCCACTAGATGCTCGTCGATCGGGTCGGTAGAAGAACTTGGCCTATCCATCATGTAAAGTGGAGTTGAGTAGGAAAATGAGAGAACAATACCAAGGTTACCTCTTCCGAAGATTGAAAATGTAACAAGTTTCACTCAATGAAATGCCACAATAGTAGAATTGGAACCAGGTTTGTTCCTCACACCTACAAGTAAAGAGGCTTATGGAGTAGCTTGGTTAGGATTGTGGCAAAATTTCAAAATAAGTGTTAGTCAAGATATCGATAAGGTTGAGAAGGTTGACAAAAATTCACGTAAAGCAAATAGATCATAGCCAAGAGTATCACTAGGAACACACGCACGGAATATAGATAGGATCTGCACAACCAAGGGTGAGTGCAAAATGTGAGTGATCACGTAAAATGCTCTTGTTGTGCGAATGCTAGAGAGACGCTAGCTCGATTGCTCAAATGGGCGAGATACACGTTGTGCACCAACCTATGGTAGAAACGTGCCATCCTCGATACCAACTATGCTATGTATGCGGTGACCAAGATGATATGAGTAAGTAAAGTTGCTCAATGCTATTGCTTATAAGCTCATTGTTGCTCCTCTTTTTGCTTAAAAGTTTTTTTTTTGAAAGCTTGATGCTCGAGCCGAGGATAATATGAGACAAGTATGTAAGATATGCACGGGAGAGACTTATGGCACTAAGATGATAACATGATCACTACGGTGCACAATAGCGTGGCCCGGCAATTCTCAACTCGCTAGTCTCGATGGGTAAGCAACGCAAATGGCTCGGGATAACAATGCAAAAGCAAAGGTAAGTGTCGTTGAGGTTACCGTCCTTGCTTACGGTTAGCGTCGAAGATGACTCCGAGGCGATGATGTCGATGTCAGACGCTCCTAAGTAGCCGAAACACCTTAGGAAACGCCAAATCGCAACTCGAAACCGGTCAAAATGGTAAAACTCGGAAGGTTGAAATTGTGCGGTGTGGTAGTACCGCTGGTAGGGCGGTAGTACCGTTTTGAGTGGACGGAAGAAATAAAATCACGAGGCGGTAGTACAATTTTGTGTGGGCGGAAGAAAAAAATTCACGAGGCGGTAGTACCATTCGGGAGCGGTAGTACCGCTTGTGGAATGCGGTAGTACCACTTGTGTCGGGAAAAATTCGCAGAACTGGGTCGGGCGAATTTGTGGCAGAAAATGATGATTTCGTGGTCACAGATGGATGGATTTCGTGGTGGGATGGGTGGGGATTGTGGCGGAGGGGCTAGATCCATTTGCCAAGCATCAAATGCATGGACCAAAACAATCAAATCTCACAAGATCCAACAAATTGCAAGAAAAAAATTTGGGCTATTTTTGTGGGGATTTTCGAAATTGGGCAAGAGCACAACAAAATCAAGCTACAAAGTGGGGGGACGGGACTCGAAGATGTGAATCAACCTTGCTCATGATACCAAGATCACATCCAACAATTTTTTGAGCTTTGGGGAAAGATATCTACTATCGCACTCCAACCTGGCATTGCGGACAGAATCATTTGGAAGCTTTCAAATGATGGGCTCTACTCAGAAAAATCCGCCTACAATGCACAGTTCGCCGGCCTCGTTCGATCAAGTTTGCGAGTCACAATTTGGAAAGCTTGGGCACCCCCCAAATACAAGTTCTTCACATGGTTGGTCACCCAGAACTGGATCTGGACAACAGATAGGCTTCAAAGACGTGGATGGCCCAACTGCGACCCTTGCCCCCTCTGCAGCCAAGTTAGAGAATTGGCGGCCCACCTCCTCTTCACTTGCCGTTTCTCTATCCGCATTTGGAATGTGTGTTGTAGGGTGAAACCCTAGGGGGATCTTTTCACACTTGGAGGGGGAAGAGAGGAAGAACACACAAGGACACAAGACACAAATCTCTCAAAACAAACCCAATATCACATCCACTAGAGTAGCATACAAGAGATCCACAAGATTAAAAGATCAATCCAAGGAAACAAGCACAAAGGTAAGGTTCTTCCCACTCCTAGAGGAGGTGAGGTCTTGATGATCTTCTCCCTTGGGAGGTCTTGCAATCCACAAGGATTCTTCTCCCTTGGGAGGTCTTGATCTCCTAGAGGAGGGGATATAAGGAGCAAGGCTCTTAAGGTCTCTCAATATCTTTGCTGCCCCTCAAAAGATGTGGAGGAGGTCTATTTATAGTTTATGCGACGAAGGGGTAAGAGGTGAAAAGGGGTACATGGCCAAAGGCGGAAGGCTGCGCGTAGGCAGGGCGGTAGTACTGGAACCTCGGGCGGTAGTACCGCTTGCAGGCGGTAGTACCTCTTAAGGAGCGGTAGGACCGCTTGCTCCGGACTGGGCAGGTGCGCTAGTACCGCTCTGGAGCGGTAGTACCGCTCGTTCTGGGCAGGGCAGGTCTTCATTCGTTTCCACGTAATCCGGACTGAACATGTTCTTCTTCGCTTCTACGTGATCATCTCCTTGGTAACTGAGAATGCACAACTTCTCCTTGTAAGGTAGAACCCAATCCTCATGCAAATCCAAACGAAACTCGAAGAGGAAAGAATTCACCTCGTCCTCGGTAGCGCGTGCACGTGCTCTAGTCATTGGTCCCTTGAGTGCTTGTGCCGGTGACGGAGTGTCCATGGGGATGCTCGCCGGATGCTCCGCATCAATGAGGTTCTCTTATGGCTGCATCTGGACGTCTCTACTGCTCTTTGGCATCATATCGACATGGTGAAATCTTGGTGGGAAGGTGTCCTCACCGGTAATGCGCTGCAAAGAAGAGCGATGGCCTCTCTTCTTCACCTAGTCGTTTGAGAGATCTGGAAAGAGAGGAATGCCCGCGTTTTCAAGACCAAGGCGGCGCCGGTCGCAGTTGTTGTGCGAAGCATCAAGGAGGAGGCGTCACTTTGGGCAAAGGTCGGAGCTAGGCATTTGAGTGTTTTCATGCTGCGAGAGTAGTCTTTGTTTAGTTGCCACTAAGGCGGCGTTGTTGAGTCACAAACTCTTCTCCTTATTCAATGAAAATGGCAAATCTTTTGCCTCGTTTCAAAAAAAACTTCCTCTCAACACATGCAAGACGTATGGATCTGTTCCACCGAAAGCTCTTTCCCTTTTTTTCTTTCTTACCAATTGCCCACATGACCTTCCAAACTCTCTCTTTCTTGTATTCCCTTTTTTTTCCTGTAATCTTTCTCTTTCCTTTAACGATGAGGAATCTTTCCAAGTAGTACGCTGCTCTTTTTTTGCGTTTCCTTTTATTTGGACGAATCGAACATTCCAAAATATCAGCAGAACTTTTTTTTCCGCTGTTCACTTTCTAAAGGCAAGCTGAAATCCTTTATCTCCTCTTTTCTCTCTCTTTCCAAAACACGGACTACCAACGCAAGTGCCCTTGCCTGTCTGGTTTTTTTGGTCTCCACGTCTACCAAAACAAAAGGCAATCCCTTATTCTTAGGAAAGCGAGTCAAACTCTGTTGGCTGCTCCTGAGCAAATCTGGACTTTTTCTCGTCAAACAGCCACAACTGAATCTGTTTGGGAAACAGACGATATTTTTTTTTGCAATCCGACCGATCCAGACCTGCCAAAACTACTACCAAACAGATATGATGTTTCCTCTTTTTTGACAAGCCAAATAGCACACACGCAATTAGATATCGTCAACCTTTTTTCTCTCTCCCCACAACCGATCCAAACTCTTGAATTGGAGAATACATGACCAACTTGCTTTCTTTTTCTCTCAATAGAAAACGTGAGAGAATAGTGCTAGTACATGATGTGACTTTCCTTGGAGAGATAAACAACCGACCAGTGATTCTGTATGCTCTATCTTTTTCCCTTCTGTTCCAACGTAGCAACTCAACCTCTCTTCCAACTATTTTCTCTCCCGATAATTTTTGCTCTCACAATATTTTTTTGCTCTCTTTCTGATTCTTTCTCTCTCACTCTCCAAGATGAATATGATTGCAAGATGAACTGATGAGACGACGATGACAAATAACGATGGCGAGTGGCGGCAGCGGAAGATGACAAGAAAGTGGATAATCGTGTATACGGATGCGGCGCGAATAAAACGTGACCAGAACTCGAAACCCTAAAAAAAATCTAGACACTAAAAACCAGCAACTCGACACACGATGCAACCGAGAATTCAACAATGCAAAAACTAAGTGATAATGGCGACAAGGCTCAAACTGTCTGGGACACGGATGAACTAATCTAACTTTTTTTTGGCTTTTCGTGAACTGTTGGTATGAATGACATATGCGATCTAAACTATGAAAACTGTCAAATCTCACCAAGCAACCTGGAAATCTGATACCACTTGGTAGAGGCGAGGGGCCCGATCTTTGAGATGATAACTATCGATTTGGTGGACTCGACTTTGACGATCCGACTACAAATGTGCGACGATGTTGTGCCTTAGCAATCGCTAAACCAACTCCGAGAGGTTATTAACCACGCTGGAACACGATCAACCTGACCATTAAGGTCTATTTCTGCAAGCAATCGAAGAACAAACAAGAATATGATTAAGCAATCTGAATATTGCGAATATGGATGAAATATTGATAAAAGTTTGGTTCTAAAAGCGGTCTTGGTCTAGTCGTTGGACACAAATGAAGTACACGAAGGTGCAGCAATGGCTAACTTTTAACTAAATAAAACCCAAGTCTAAACAGTGCCTTAAGGGTTGTATTTATAGGGGAAAAGAGAGGGGAGTTTGTCCACCCTTGGCAAGGTGTGACTAAAACACCTCCTAAGTCATTTTCCGTACAATACAGACTCTAAAAATAGCCTAATGAGAGGTATTTCGAAAATACATGGGCCTAGCCCAAAACTAAGGTGACACGGTACCAATAATAAGCTATGTACGAAATTTATGAAAGACCATCTCGGATATTTTGTCCATCTTCTTGTATGTCATCATGGTGGCTTCAAAGTACGGAAATCTCCTCCAGAAACTCCGTTCTTGTTCCCTTTGCACACACCTCCGTCTTCAAGCTTGATAATGCTCCCATGCTCATCCTTCTTGTCCATGCAAGGCCCTTCAACTGCAAGGAACAAAAATGTATCGAAGTTAGGCAGCATCATATTCTCATGAACTCCAGAAACATTACCAAGAAACGAAAGTACCTGATAATATAAATGGCGCGCGCGATCTATAATAATCGATCCAGTAGGTATAGTAGTAGGGGTTGTCGGTGTATATGGCCTCCATGTCCTCATAAAACATGGACGCAAGTGCACAAGCAAGTTATCTCAAGAAGATGCACGAAGATACAAGGGCAACGATCGAGCGACAAGTACATCGCCTCGCCACCAAACTCAACGTCAACAAGACACCAATGGTGTTCCAACCGGGAGATATCATATGGATTCATCTTCGCAAGGACCGCTTCCATAACGAGCGCAAGTCCAGACTACTACCTCACGCCGACGACAAACCCTTCAAGGTGCTAGCACGCTACAACAACAATGCCTACAAGATCGACATCCCACATGACAAGTACAATGTGAGCAATACATTCAACGTCAAGGATCTCTCTCCTCTCCATGGTGATGAAGATTTCGATCCGAGGTCGGAACTTTTCTTAGGTGATACGGGGTTGCCCAGTCTTCACGGAGGATCTGATCTATGATGCGAATCAACGCCACCTGAAGGGTACGAAGGAAACCCTCGATCCCAACCAACAACGTTGCCGGGTAAAGGATAACTAGTGCAACCTGACGAGGCCGAAGCTAACTATTGCAAATGCAACAACCAACGACAAGTATTTGTCCAACCACACTCTTAGTTTCCAATACACGCAACCACGCACGAAGTTGGAAGCACGAACTGGTCGCCGCCTCAATGGCTGCTATTGTAAAATCACAAAGTGAGTTTACCCTCTCACAAGGCAAGATTACAAGAGCTAAGGAGGAAGTGAACTCTCAAACAATATTCTGATTGCACTTAGCTAACCTATGCTGAAATCAAACTGACAGTTTGATTCTGGCTGAAGTGGGGGAAGGGGTATTTATACTAGGAACAATCCTCCTTGTTTAGGTGTGAAACCAGGCCAAAAGAGGGGCTCAAATTCGTGCTAACCAACTGGTCAAGGGAGCAAACTCATCGAGCCTTGCGCAACAATTAATGTCCTAGACAACTTGTATTGGAACTCTCATATCCTTTGACTCAGGACTCCAAATGATGTACCGTTTGATTTTCCTGAAAGTAGACTTCATATGCTCTCCATTTTGTACTCACACACGTGCTGGATACTCATATATTTGTGTGGCATGATGCAACAAGTCTCGTGACGAATTCTGGAACTGCGCATGCAACAACAGAGTGTTGAGATGGCTTGCTATTCTTCCTTGTGGTGTAACTAGTTGCCCTTGTCACCAAAACATGGTTTTCATCGAAGTTGAAACTTGTTATGTTCAAACTTGTTGTATGGGCTTCATAACTTGTTTCTTCATGTGGTGAATGTTGTTGGTTGTCCTCAACATTGTACGTGAGTAAAATCAGCACACAAGATTTAGGCAGTATAAAGTTCTCATGGTTATTTGAAATATGATCAGCTAGGAGCACGTTCGCCTCTTGTGCTATTTGTTTGGAATGGCTCCTTGTCATGGGACCCAAATAGATCTTCTGTGTAGAACCTTCACTTGATGGTTGAGATTTATCATTAGGAGAAGATGATAAAGGAGGTGAACCTGGGTTGTCCCCATCATCCTCCCCCTCTTCAAAGGGAGTCATCCTCGACTCTTGACCCTCTTGATCGAAGCATGGAGACAAATCAACAACGTTGAATGTTGGACTCATAGCATAGTCTTCAGGAAGCTCGATCTTGTATGCATTGTCATTGATCTTGGCCAAGAGTTTGAATGGTCCATCCCCACGAGGATTAGCTTGGATTTGTGCTTCTCTGGGAACCGATCTTTGCGCAAATGTATCCAAACCAGATCTACGGGCTCAAAAGTCACCTTCTTGCGATTTTTTTTTGCCTTACCAGCATTTTACTTGGACTTCCTTTCTATCTCTTCTCTGGTCTTCTCATGAATCTTCTTCACATATGCAACACGCTTTGAAGCATTCATGTTACATCTCTCTTGCAATGGAAGTGGCAGCAAGTCAATTGGTGCAAGTGGTTTGAATCCATATACCATCTCAAATGGGCCCATGCTTGTGGTAGAGTGAACTGCCCAATTGTAAGAAAACTCCACGTGCGGCAAACACTCTTCCCACTCCTTCAAATTCTTCTTGATCATTGTACACAGCAAGGCTGAGAGTGTGCGGTTCACCACCTCTGTTTTCCCATCAGTTTGGGGGTGACACATTGTTGAAAGCATCAGTTTGGTTCCCAATTTTGCCCACAATGTTTTCCAAAAGTAGCTCATGAACTTCACATCTTGATCTAAAACAATAGTCCTTGGCATTCCATGCAAGCGAACAACTTCCCCAAAAAACAAATCAGCAACATGTGAAGCATCGTCGTTCTTGTGGCACGGAATGAAGTGTGTCATTTTTGAGAACCTATCAACCACAACAAAAATTGAATCCCTCCCCCTCTTAGTCCTAGGCAGTCCTAAAACAAAATCCATGCTAATATCTTCCCAATGAGCATTTGGAACAGGTAGGGTAGTATATAACCATGGGGGGTTCAATTTAGACTTAGCTTTGTGGCATACGATGCATCGCTGCACAAATCTCTCAACGTCCTTCCTCATCTTTGGCCAATAAAAGTGATCAGCCAACGGCTCATAAGTCTTCTCACGACTAAGGTGTCCCATTAGTCCTCCTGCATGTGATTCCTTCAACAACAAAGGCCTAACTGACGAATCTGGAACACAAAACTAGTTAGCCCTAAAAAGGAACCCATCATGCATATGGTATTTATCCCAACCTTTCCCATCTTTACATTTTGCATATGGTTCTAAAAATATATGATCAGTGCAATACAGTTCTTTTAAGCTATCAAGTCCTGGTACCTTCACTTCTAATTGTGTCAAAAGAACATGCCTACGGGACAAAGCATCAGCAACCATGTTTTCCTTTCCTTTCTTATACTTCGTAACATATGGGAAAATTTCAATGAATTCCAGGGAGGAAGATTTGGCAAATGGCGATCTCCCATCCACCACCTCTCCCTTCTCTCCCTCCTCCACCACCAAAGGCTGCTCCGGTGGCCACCCCGGCGGTCGAGCACCTAACCCCTCCTCCACCACATCTGCATGCCCTCGCCACAAACATGACGGATACGCCTCCACCTCCCCCCACCCTCACCATCCACCGAAGGACGAGCTCACCCCTACGATAGCGCCACCGCCATCCATCTTCTTTGACTTACCCTACGTCAAGGCTGGCCAGGTAGCTCTCCGATATTTCCTCGTCTGCAGAAACGCCATGGGGCTCGAGTTCGAGGACGACTGCAGACGCTACCTTCGCCTCGACATCACCACCCCTGAGCTCCACCTCGCGTCACCTCTCTACATCGTATTCAACTTCTCCAACTGCCACCTCGACACCATCATCGCCGCGGCTCTACTCCAGGTTGCTCTTGGTGGCTGTGCCACCGACTTCTTCGTTGCTAGGTGCTCCCCACTCATTTTTCCGCTTTCACGTTGCATCTCCACGCATCGCTGAGATCATCCTCGACCGGTCCAAGGTCTGCCACCACAACTACACATTCACCTTCACCAGAGCCCTACCACCACTCCCACCACCACCATGATACGTCTCCAATGTATCTACTTTTCCAAACCCTTTTGCCCTTGTTTTGGACTCTAACTTAGCATGATTTGAATGGAACTAACCCGGACTGACGCTGTTTTCAGCAGAATTGCCATGGTGTTGTTTTTGTGCAGAAATAAAAAGTTCGCGGAATGACCTGAAAATCCACGGAGAATTATTTCAGAAAATATAAAAAATATCTGCAAGAAGATCCAGACCAGGGGGCCCACACCCTGTCCACGAGGGTGGGGGGCGCCCCCCCTAGGGCGCGTGCCCCTGCCTCTTGGGCCCCCTGGTGCTCCACCGACGTATCCCCAGATCCTATATATTCACTTTCGGGGAGAAAAAATGAGAGAGAAAGAATTATCGCGTTTTACGAGACGGAGCCGCCGCCAAGCCTAATCTCTCTCGGGAGGGCTGATCTGGAGTCCGTTCGGGGCTCCGGAGAGTGGAGATCGTCGTCATCGTCATCATAAACCTTCCTCCATCACCAATTCCATGATGCTCACCGCTGTGCGTGAGTAATTCCATCATAGGCTTGCTGGACAGTGATGGGTTGGATGGGATCTATCATGTAATCGAGTTATTTTTGTTAGGGTTTGATCCATATTATCCACTATGTTATGAGATTAATGTTTTTATGACTTTGCTATGCTTAATGCTTGTCACTAGGGCCCGAGTGCCATGATTTTCAGATCTGAACCTATTATGTTTTCATGAATATATGTGTGCTCTTGATCCTATCTTGCAAGTATATAGTCACCTACTATGTGTTATGATCCGGCAACCCTGAAGTGACAATAATCGGGACCACTCCCGGTGATGACCGTAGTTTGAGGAGTTCATGTATTCACTATGTGTTAATGCTTTGGTCCGGTACTCTATTAAAAGGAGGCCTTAATATCCCTTAGTTTCCAATAGGACCCCGCTGCCACGGGAGGGTAGGACAAAAGATGTCATGCAAGTTCTTTTCCATAAGCACGTATGACTATATTCGGAATACATGCCTACATTGCATTGATGAACTGGAGCTAGTTTTGTGTCACCCTAGGTTATAACTTCTACATGATGAATTGCATCTGACATAATTTCCCATCACCGATCCAATGCCTACGAGATTTTCACATATTGCTTGTTGCTTATTTACTTTTCCGCTGCTACTATTACAAAAACTACAAAAACACTACCGTTACTTTTATTGTCGCTACCGTCACTATCATATGACTCTACTAAACTACCTTGCTGCAGATACTAAGTTTCCAGGTGTGGTTGAATTGACAGCTCAGCTGCTAATACTTAAGAGTATTCTTTGGCTCCCCTTGTGTCGAATCAACAAATTTGGGTTGAATACTTTACCCTCGAAAATTGTTGCGATCCCCTACACTTGTGGGTTATCAAACCACCATCGACTGCGGCCTCCTGCATGTCGCTTGCGCGCCTGCTCCAAATTCCCGAAGGTCTGGGGCTCCAGTTTGAAGTTGTGGCCTGGTCAGAGCTCCGATCTTATGTCACCATCGACCTTGGTCGCCACCTTCACGGCTGTCGCATGTATGCGCGCATCATCCAGTTCCCGTTCACCCTCAATGCCACGTCCATGGCGCTCGTCCTCGCTCGCCTGTTCAGAGGATGCTACCTCCACTTCAACGTCACCGACGACGGCGATTCATGCTTCTCCTTCACCGTCGCATCACCAGTCGTTGCCAACCTGATAGCCTACATGGGGGACTTCAAAAAGCGGGGCATGTTGCTCCGCTTCCCCTGGCCCATGTGCATGAGTGCTACCGGACGCCCGCTCACTGGCGATGCCATGCCTCTGCCATACGGATCCGCGTCTCCCTCGTCATCGCCGGTCGCCTCTGCTTCACTGCCATCAGTGTCCACGCCTCTCGACCTGCCTAAGGTGAGGCAAAAATGGCCTGGTTCTAGTTTTTTTATCGAATGCTTAATGTTACTTGCTTTAACCAGACACCACCTCATGTGCATTACACTCATCAGTCGCATCCCTTTTGGATTGCTTTCCTTCCTATTAGTGTTAGGCCAAATGAAACGTTAATTGAGTCAGCCCTAAACCACTGCTTTTCAGCTAACCAAGACTTCCACGCAATCAAGGTTACTGATCTCATTTTCAAATCCGGCATCTCCACTCGCACAACAAAATTTCAAATCCTCATACTGGGGTCCCTTGACTTTGTAGGGTTTCGTCTTTTTCTTTTTGACCAGCTTGAAACGACTGTATCGCACTGTGCTCGATTCCTCCATTGTTATAATGCCTTCACCTTCTCCCCGCTGCCCCCTAGACCCGAATCCGTCCTTGGCCCTTTTACCTATCCATCGAGCACGGCCTCACCACTCGATCGATCAGCCATGCAAGCCTCCCTGGCCCACCGCATGGATAATGACGATCGTGCGGCCGCTCCTGACACACCATATCTCCCCAAGGATCCGTACACACAGGACAACGTTGCACGTGCGCGCGAGGCCAGTCCTAGAACCAAAAAATCCACTCTGATCCCTCTGTCTATGCCAAATCTGGACGTCCCACCTAACCCACCCCCTGTCTCCCCACGCGCCGGCCCTGAGACCACGATATTGATGAATATTGCATCGGGAACCGCTGACCCTGCGCGGCCACGCGCGCTGCCAGGCGCTCGCTCGACCTGACCCTAGACCTCATCATCGCCCCTAAAACCTCTCTGCAGCCTAACCCGCCCGCTCGGTCACCACGCCCCGCCTCCACCTCGCCTCATGCACTGCTACACGCAACGGATCACGCTGTCCTGACACCGGATCCGCTGCCCTCTCCGTCCAACTGCGTCGCGACGCGCACATATCAAGATGCACTCCTCTCTCCCACCCGCAGCCGCAGTGAACTGTTTCCCCGCCCTCCATATATACCCTGACGCCTTCTCTCCCCCCCTCACCTTCATTCTCCCCCACCTCCAGCCACCAAAAAGAAGCGCCACAACTTTTGCTGCCTAGCCCTAGATCACTGCGTGGAGGCCTGCCGTGACCACGTCCACTGCGCCCGTTGCTGGCGGTGCGGCCACCGCAGCCGTGACTGCAGGTACCGCCGTCTATGGACTTTCGTCCCCCCTCTCCCTGACTCGTTCTCGATAGGGCCTAACCCCGCTTTCTGCCATCGCAGAATGGACTCCGCCCGCTTGTCTTCGGCACCCGCGGCCGGTCCGCGGACGTTCATGATCGGCCAGATACCTGTCATCCTCTTGGAGCCCTTTCCCGCCATCTGCGTCCCCTCACCATTTATCTTTCATGGCGTCCCCATTGGCGCCAATAGCATCCCCCTCCCTCCACCATCTCCACCACGCGCCTCAGCCCCTCCTCCCACACCCACTTCACCCCCACAACACTGTGCACCCGCACACTCCCCCCTTCGACACCCACGAGCTGCAAGCACGTCTCTCTGACGTCTTCCTTGCCTCTCAATACACCAGAACCACCTCACATGTCTCCGAAAACGACTCCGACGACGAGCTGCCTCGCCCAGTTCACGATGCTGGACCGCTGCCTCCCTACGGGGACATGCCGCTCGTCGCCGCCCCTCCCTGCCTAGTCCACTGCCCACGCAGTTTCGCTTTCGCCCACCTCAGCACTCCCAACCCCAAACCCACCCTTCTCATCCGCCGTGCCATCCAGCACACGTGCGTAAACCCTGCCTTCATCATGGGCGGTTCTTGGCGCGGGGTGGCGTGCCTCACTTTCCACACTCCAGCTGCCCGCAATGACGTTGTTTGTCCCAGCCCCATAGATTTCGAAGGCAACACCATCACCATCGAGCCGATCGAGCACGTCGACCGCTCCATTGCTATCTTCACTGATCTCGCAGAGATCAAGGTCTCGAAATTTCCACACGAGCTTTGGCACAACGCGGCATCCGCTTCGCCCTCGCCTTCCTTGGTGATGTGTGTTCCGTCGATGACTTCTGCCTACATGGCATAGACTACACCTCTGTTTGTGTTCTGGTTCTGCTTCAATCTGGCAAACCAGGAACCCTGGCTTAGTCATCCAGCTCCCTCCTATCAATGAGATCAAGATAGCAAAGATGGTTGAAGTCTCCCGCTGCCACCACGGCGACGGGGCCAACCCCTTTGGCGGGGACTCCTCAGACAGAGATTCTGCACCTCCCTCCCAATGCGGCTCGCCACCGCCCACCTTCCCTGACCACATTGCACCGGTCGTCTCCGCCGTCCGTGCTGGCTGGCGCGCCGACCCCACGTATGGTGGCACACGCCCGGTTGCTCCCCATGCCAGCCCTAACACACGTGCGTCCCCTCCTGCTCCTGGCCACGCCAACAATGGCTCTCCACTGACCTCCCATTTCCAACCATCTGGATCCGTACGTCAGCCTCTCATCATATCTGATGATGACTCCGTGGACACGGAAGACATGCCCACGCCGCTCCTGCATGGCATTCCGTCCGGGTCGCTGGACATGGTGCATGCACCCACGCACGACTCGATGGGCCCACTAGTCGTCCGCCCGACTTCTCTTGTCAGGGTCGTGCTCCCACCTGCCCCGCTCGCATGCCCGGCGGACGCCGTACCGCCTGTCAGCTCACTGGTCCCCGCCGACGCCTCGACCTTCTCTGCGTTCGTGCCACCGGTTGCTGCCCCTGCAGCCCCCCGCCTTTACCTTTACGGCGGGCAAATCTTCACGTGCATCTGGTAAAACCCCAATCTCCCTGTCTCCTAATCAGTCCACTTCATTAGCTTCTGCCACCTTTGTACTGACCCATGCCACCACGGACGCAGACTTGCCTCTCCACGACCTCGACACCCACGAATGCGCCATACGCAAGGAGCGCCGCAAGACAACCCATGATCACTCTTGCTCCAAGGACAAGCTACGTCGCAGCGCACGCCTTGCTGGCAAAGAGGCCAAGTACTCACCCATGCTCGCCAAGGCAGTCAAGGCCAAGGCCGCCCACCTCTCCGCTGCAGACATGGGCTCGGCCATTGATCGCGCCATCCACGACGCCCGCCTCGATGTCTTCGATGCCCCTCCCGCTTTCGCTGAAGATCTGGCCGCCATTGCACTGCTTTGCGGTACGGACGATGATCACGTTGACGCGATCCTCGAGGCGGAGGGCTCTGACTCCGGTGCTGACGCCGCACCATGATCATCTTGCCTTCTCTGCCAAGCATGGCGGGGTGGACTGCAATGCCGCCGCCAGTCGTCGTTAGCATGCTCGTTCTACATGTATCGCTGTACTTTTGGTTCTCATTCTGCCGTAGCCTAGCCCAGCTCTGTAGTAATGCGTCGTTGTACCTTTTGCTACTATCATGCATCTGTACCACTATCTTAAACCTCTGGCGTACGCCTAGTTTACATGAGTAATGCCACTTTCTCTATCTGTTCGTGGAACGTACGTGGCCTGGGAAACGACGCCTAATGCTCTGACGTTCTCTCTGAACTGATCTCGATCAAGCCTCACATTGCATTATTGCAAGAATCAAAACTCGATGCGTTTTCGGGTCCAAAGTTATGATCCTTCATGCCCACTCAGTTAGACAAAGTTTTCTACCTACCTGCCGTCGGAATGGCGGGTGGCACCATCTCCGCTGTCAATTCTACCTCGTTCCAAGTAGTCTCTTACAACCACCTCACCTTCTCGTCAACCTTGATTTTGCGATCCACGACAACTGACCGTAATATTGCGATCACCAATATCTATGCCCCCTCTTCCCGCACGCTCAAACAATCATTCATCGATGAGTTACTTGCTATCTCACAACCAGACCACTCACCATGGCTACTTGTGGGCGATTTCAACCTCCTCCATTTCCCCTCCGACAAAAATCATGACACTTTTAGACAATCCGAAGCCAATGCTTTTAACCAAACCCTTGATGATCTCGCCCTCATCGAACTACCACTTATAGACCGCTAATATACTTGTTCCAACAATAGAACAACACCCACCCTAGAACGTATCGATCGTGCCTTCTTCAACTTAGCATGGGCTGACGCCTTCCCAAACTCCTCCCTCTCCTCCCTCACGCGCTTCACATCTGGCCACGTACCCCTCATCATACACGTCACCACAACGATCTCGCGGTCCAATTTTTTCAAATTCGAACCTGGATGGGCCAATCTGCGGCCCTGCGCGGACATTATCAACAACGTTTGGGTCCCCTCACAGCCCACCACAACCGCTAACTCGCCCGCCACCCATGCTGCCTTGCTAAAAAAGACTGGAGCAGAGCTCAAAAAATGGGCTCGCTCCCGTATTCCCGCCCCCTCCGCGAATCTTGATGTAAAACCGCCATCGCCGCCCTCGATCGCGCTGAAGAATCCAGGCCTCTCTCTCCGCCTGAACTCCTCACTCGCAAAATCATCGTATCCCTCCTCAAATGTAATATCCATGAAAAAACGGCTTACTGGAAATGGTGTGCCAAAGTCTCTCGAGCAATCCACGGCGGTGAAAACTACAAATTATTCCACATGTCTACCTCTCAACGTCTTAGGGAAAACAAGATCTTCTTCCTCACACGTGACGGCACGATTTTCACCTCCCATCCCCACAAAGCTAAAATCCTACGTGATTTTTTCGTATCACTCATAGGCTCTCCTGCCACGACCTCCTGGGCTTTAGACCTCAACTCTTTATATCCTCAACACTTGCCCGGATTACATGCCCTCGGCGTCCCATTCTCGGAAGACGAAATCAAGTTGGCTTTCTTCCAAATGAACCCCCGAGCAAGCCCTGGGCCAGATCGCTTCGGCCCCTCCTTCTACAGGTCCTTTTGGGCCACTATAAAACATGCCATTTTGCCCTTCTTCCAACAACTCCAGCAAGGTATAGCAGATACAGAACGCTTGAATCATGCCCACATCGTCCTCCTCCCAAAGAACGCAGCCACCTCTTCACCCGAGGCTTTCGACCTATCTCCCTACAAAACTGCCCCATTAAAGCTTTTGCCAAAGCCATCACATATTATCTAAAACCCTTCATTCCTAGCCTAGTTCATGGGAACCAAACAAGTTTTATCACCGGTAGGAATATAGCCGAAAATTACGTCTTTGCGGCCGACCTAATCAGCTCTTGCCACTTCCGAAAAAAACTGACCATGGTTTTCAAACTCGACTTCAGGAAGGCATTCGATTATGTCGACTGCCCTGCCCTTGACAGGATCTTGGAGGCCCGTGGCTTCTCTCAAACCTTTCGATCCTGGATTCAAAACATCTTACACACGGGCAAAACTGATGTCCTCCAAAATGGCATTCCCGGCCACTGGATTCAATGCAAAAAAGTCCTGCGGCAGGGTGACCCAGCCTCTCCCTACATGTTCCTCATCGTCGCTGATCTACTTCAGCAACTCATCATCCAAAACTCCGAGCCAGATCTCCTCCACCACCCCACTTTTACCCACCTACCACCCACCATTCTCCCATACGCCGATTACACACTCATTATCGCAGCCGCCTCCCCCCTTGCTGCCATAGCCCTCAAAATAATCCTAAATAACTTTGCGCAAGCTACCGGCCTCACCATCAACTTCTCCAAAACCACCATGGCCACCCTACACACAGATGAAAACCTAGTTGATGCTGCTGCTCTCGCCATGGGATGCTCGCACGCACCCTTCCCTCAAACTTACCAAGGACTCCCCCTTGCTCCCACCAAGCTCCCCTCCAATGCGTTCGCCCCCTTGATTGCACGATCTCGGAAACTACTAACTGGTTGGCGTGCAAAACTTTTGGACAAAGGCGATCGTCTCATCCTCATATCCGCGGTCCTAGACTCCCTCCTTATATACTTCATGTTTGTTTTCCGTATCCCAAAAAAAGAGCCTCAAAGTCATCGACTCTCTAAGGAGGTCATTTTTCTGGGCTGGTGAAGATGCCTGCTCGGGTGCTCACTGTCTGATTGCATGGAAAAACGTTTGCTCGCCCAAAAAATTCGGTGGTTTAGGGCTCAAAAACTTACACATTCAAAACAACTGCCTTCTAATGAAGTTTGCCGTCAAAGCACTCTCCTCTGTTCAGTCACCTTGGTTAGATTGGCTAGACCTCCAACACCCAAACGCCCTAGTCTCTTCAGTCCCCCAAACCTCCTTCCTGTGCCGCACGATAACCCAACAGATCCCAACCCTCCAGTCAATCACCTCTGTTCTCACCAACAGTGGCACACACACATACTTTTGGTTGGATACATGGCTCACTCCAAAACCACTAGCTACCACCTTCCCGCTCCTCTTCTCCCAATTCATACTACAACTGGTTAAAGTAGCTAGCATTTTGCGCTTCGGTATCGAAGCCAACCTCCGTAATCGCCTCACTCTAACAGCAGAACGAGAGCTTGCTTCGCTTTTGGCTATTTTGCAGGACTTTACGCCGTCGACTGAGGAAGATCAACGGTTCCTACTCCAGCGGCATGACTTCTCCACCAAGCACGCATACGGCACACTCATGACTAAGCCAGACACAGATCCCATTGCCCCTCTCATCTGGGGCACCAAGGCTCCTCGCAAGATCAAGATATTTGCTTGGCTTCTCTCCAAAGATCGCCTCAACACTGCTGCGAACCTCGCCCATAAGCATATAATCTCCTCCAACATATGCCCACGCTTTTCTACATCACCTGAAGACTCCACTCACATATTCATCACATGTCCTCTTGCCAATAGGATTTGGCAACGAGTAGGCTTCCTGCCCTCGTCTGACGACCTCAACGAGCTTTGGGATACCCCGTTGCCCCAACACCTACTCAAAAATGTTTGGTCCTTCGTCCTCCTCGGCCTACTCTGGAAGATTTTGGCAGCACGTAATGACATGCTGTTTAGGAGAATCGATCAACGTTCTGTAATAACAATTAGGAACCTGATCTCCGACCTAGACCTTTGGTCACATCGTCTCGACTTGGGTGACAAGGAGGACGTCTTCTCGTGGCATTCCTTCCTCTCTGCACGTTGCACCGTGCCGCTGTAATTCTCTACTTGCTGCTTCTGCGGCCATTTGAGTAATATATTTAGGTGGGGAACCCCCTCGGTGATTCTTAAAAAATGAATTCCACCCATTTAGCATGCCTACGATTCAGTTTAGCTTGGCCTTTCAAATGTTTCAAGGCCTCATGATCAGAATGTACAATAAACTCATTAGGACATACATAGTGTTGCCAAGTTTCAAGCACTCTAACCAAAGCATACAACTCTTTATCATAAACAGAATAATTCATTTGTGCACCACTCAACTTCTCACTAAAATATGCTATTGGTTTTCATTCTTGCATTAACACACCTCCAATACCTATTCCACTAGCATCACATTCTATCTCGAAAGTTTTTGCGAAATCAGGTAGAATCAACAAAGGTGCTTCAATTAATTGTTTCTTAAGCTCAAGAAATGCTTCTTCTTGTGGTGCACCCCGTTTGAAAGCAATTCCTTTCTTTGTCAATCCATTCAAAGGTGCAGCAATTGTACTAAAATATTTCACAAACCTCCGGTAGAAACCAGCAAGACCATGAAAACTTCTCACATGGCTTACATTCATTGGAGTTGGCCAATTCTTGATTGCTTCAACCTTAGATTCATCCACTTCACTTCCTTGACCTGAAACAACATAACCAAGAAAAACGACCTTGTTTGTTCAAAAGGAGCACTTCTCAACGTTAGCATATAGTTTTTCTGTCCTTAGCACATTCAGCACTTGTTTTAGATGTTCAATATGTTCCTCAATGGACCTGCTATGGATTAGGATGTCATCAAAGTACACAACAACAAATTTGCCAATGTAAGCTCTCAAAACATGGTTCATCAATCTCATGAATGTACTTGGTGCATTAGTTAATCCAAAAGGCATGACTAACCACTCATACAACCCAAAGTTTGTTTTGAAAGCGGTTTTCCATTCATCTCCTTCTTTCATCCTAATCTGATGGTATCCACTCCTCAAATCAATTTTAGAGAAAATAGTAGAGCCACTCAATTCATCAAGCATATCATCTAACCTAGGAATAGGATGACGATACCTAATAGTTATAATATTGATAGGTCTACAATCCATTACCAATCGCCATGTTGCATCTTTCTTGGGCACCAAAATCACAGGTACAACACAAGGATTTAAGCTTTCACGCACATAACCTTTATCTAAAAGTTATTGTACCTGCCTTTGTATCTCCTTTGTTTCTTCAGGATTGGTGCGGTAGGGAGGTCGATTTGGAAGTGATGCTCCTGGAATGAGGTCAATCTGATGTTCTATGCCACGCAAGGGAGGTAGACCAGCGGGTACTTCCTCCGAAAGAACATCCTCAAATTCCTGCAAGACATCACAAACAGCACAAGGGAGACATGTTAAGTCGTTAACTGAAAGCAAAGCATCTTAGTACACAAGTACAACAACCACTTGATTTGGGTTGAGCCTCACATCTCTCAACTCTGATTTGGTGGCTAACATTACTAAGTTCTCTCCCTCTCTTTTGTTCTTTTCTCTCAGATTCGGCTTGTGGCGCTCACTCGCCGATTTGTGGATCTCTCTCACTCCTTTTCTCTCCCTCTTTCTTACTCACTATTTTTACTTCAGAAACATTCTGCAAGTGCTCAACCATGATTTGTTGGGGTGTCATGGGCCTAAGCACCAAATCTTTTCCTCTCCACTTGATGGTGTATTGATTGGTTCTGCCACAATGTTGAGCTGAATGATCATATTGCCACGGTCTGCCCAATAGCAAGTGACTCACCTTCATTGGCACCACATCACACTCAACGGTGTCATTATAATCTCCAATCTTGAATTGCACCTGTACCATGTGTGTGATCTTAATCTCTCCACATTCACTGAACCATTGTATATGTTATGTATGAGGGTGTTGCAACATCTTTAGCCCAAGCTTATCACACATTTCTTTACTTGCAAGATTGCGACAACTCTCACCATCAACAATTACTTTGCATACCTTGTCTTGCACTTTGGCTCTTGTTTGGAATAGATTGTGTCGTTGTCCATTCTCAGCTTCTTTGATATGTACACTCAAAAGTTTAGTGACAACAAGAGAGGCACCTTGATCATAATCACAACAGGTTTGCTCATCACCATCTTCGGTTTCTTCTTCAGGTTCACTATAAGACTCATATTCTCCATTCTCGGTGATCAGCATGGTACGCTTGTTGGGACAATCCTTCTTCATGTGGCTACGTCCCTTACATGTAAAGCACTCTATCTCACTAGTTTTCCCCGTGGAGCCAATGGAGGATGAACTAGGAGCTGCAAATTTGCTCTTCTCCTTCAAATTGGATACATCCCTTCTGCTCGTGGCTGCACGTGCATGGGGCTGATTTCCGCCACCAGAACTAGTCATAATACCTCGACCAACATTGAATTGAGGTGCAAACTTACTCCCACTTGATGTAGCTCAAGCTGTGAAGGATGTAGTTTTGTTTTGCTTCGAGTCTTCTTGCAATTGACGTTCAGCCTTAGAAGCAAGATGTACCAGCTCTACCACATTACGATATGGCTGCAAATCAACCACTCTTTTAACATTAGGATTTAGCCCATAGAGGAACCTTGCCATGGACTGCTCCTCGTCTTCATGTATGTTGGCTCTTATGATTGCCTTCTCCATATCCTTATGATACTTGTCAACTGATAACTTTCCTTGCCTCAAATTCTGGAGCTTATCAAAGATGTCACGTCTATAATGCCTTGGGAAAAATCTTGCCCTCGTCTCTCTTTTCATTTCTATCCATGCAGCAACAGCAGGCTCTCCTTCTTCTTCTCGCTGAACCTGAACTTGTTCCCACCAAATTAGAGCATAGTCTTCAAACTCAAGTGAGGCCGTTGCTAATTTCTTCTCTTCAGAGTAGTTGTGCATGCGGAAAATCTTGTAAACCTTCAATTCCCATGTGAGATAACTTTCTGGATCAGATCCACCATCAAACTTGGGCATGGTAAATTTTAGCTTTCCAAACCTCTCCTCTTCCTACCATCCTCGACCATAGTTTCTATGATGATGAAATCTGTCATTCTGGTGCATGCCATCTTCATCTTCATGAAACTCATCTCCACTACCTTCATGGTGCAGATTTGCTCTCCGGTGGCCTCCTCGAAGACCACGACCAGCAGCAGCTTCATGATGACCACATCCATTACCATGAGCATTTCCACGTCCGGGACCAGGAGGTCTCATGGCATGGGGAGAAGGAGCACGGTTTCTTCTAGCTTGTGCATTGGAGGCAGCACCTTCCCCATCGGTTACATTTTGTTCTTCACCATGGACACTTGCATCTTCTCGGTTCTGACGAAGCTCTCGCACAATACCAGCAACAAGACCAGTTCTGAGTGAGTTGCTCATCAACATTACCCATAAGTTGCTGCAAATCTCTCGACAACTTGTCTTGCTTCTCTTCAATTGGGTCAAGGTTGTTTCTGAACTCTCGGTGTAGATGATCACGTAACGCATTGAAGTGAAACCATGTGACGGGCTGATTCAGATGCCCATTTCCTTCAACATCATACCCGTTTTCTTCACCTTCCATGGTTAGTTCTCCAAAAGCCCTATAGTACTAGAAGCATATATGTGGATAAAAACTCAAGCTCACCTCACATACCAACCGAAGCTCATGTAGCTTCCAAGTAAGAGCAGAATCATGCTCAACCGTGGTGTCGATGGTTGGTATACAAAGAGTGATAATCAATCGAATACAAGTCTATGGTTGCACATGGGAGGCTGTTTGGTGGAGTTTGGGTGGGGTATATATGTAGCAAAAGATACACTAATCTGCAATCTAGATATTGTTGAACCAAGTAATCATCCACACAAGATTCTAATGCATTTAGTTGCTGAATGATATATAGGTGAGGTACATGCGACTCACACCAAGGAATCAGATTTGCTGCAAGCAAGGATTGAAGACTTTGCAAACTTGACACGTTTCAGCTCACAACACAAACAGGGACTTCTCAAGATATAAGTGAAGAACAGTCCCAATTTTCTCTCTTTTGCTTCTTGCACCACTTTCTTTCTTTGGGCAGATCTCTTTTTTTTTGCCTCTTTTCTTTTTGCTCTTTTTTTGACAAACTTTCAACAAGGGACTTGGATCTGAACACACACTTTGGAGGAATCACAAAAATCACAATAGATGAAGTCAACCAACCAGAACATGCAGCTGAAACTTTGGCAGCAAACACACACGAACTGATCTGATTTTTCTGGGTGGAAAACACGATGGGAATCATATCTAACAAGGATGAATGGAGAGCACACGGTGTGGGCTTTTCAAAGTGCACAAAAACACTCAAAACGGACTCCGGATGACAAAGATATGCATGATTTGGTGAAGGATGCAGATCTGAAATCTGTGCACGAAAGTGAACACAAACACACAAGATTGGATGGGGAGAAACTCTACAACTAAAAACAAAGATCTAGTGGACGAGAACTTGATAAAAATCACCAAAGAACAGATTAAAGGCTACAAGGGCTAGGTAAAGGGATTTTTGTGGGGCTATTTTCTGGACTTTTAGGATGAACAAGAACACGAACTAAACTAGGGATACAAGATCCTACTGTGTCAACCGAAGCTCTGATGCCAAGATGATACGGGGTTGCCCAATCTTCATGGAGGATCTGCTCTATGATGTGAATCAACGCCACCTGAAGGGTACGAAGGAAACCCTCGATCCCAACGAACAACGCTGTTGGGTAAAGGATAACTAGTCCAACCTGACAAGACCAAAGCTAACTATTGCAAATGCAACAACCAACGACAAGTATTCGTCAAACCACACTCTTAGTTTCCAATCCACGCAACCACGCACAAAGTTAGAAGCACGAACTGGTCGCCGCCTCAACGGCTGCTGTTGTAAAATCACAAAGTCTCAAACAATATTCTGGTTGCACTTAGTTAACCTATGCTGAAATAAAGTTGCCAAAGAGTTCTGGCTGAAGTGGGGGAAGGGGTATTTATACTAGGAACAGACCTCCTAGTTTAGGTGTGAAACCAGGCCAAAAGAGGGGCTCAAATTCGTGCTAACCAGCTGGTCAAGGGAGCAAACTCATGGAGCCTCGCGCAACAATTAATGCCCTGGACAGTTTGCATTGGAACTCTCATATCCTTTGACTCAGGACTCCAAATGATGCACCGTTTGGTTTTCCTGAAGTAGACTTCATATGCTCTCCATTTTGTACTCCCACACGTTCTGAATACTCATATATTTGTGTGGCATGAGGCAACAAGTCTTGTGACGAATTCTGGAACTGCGCATGCAACAACAGAGTGTTGAGATGGCTTGCTATTCTTCCTTGTGGTGTAACTAGTTTCCCTTGTCACCAAAACATGGTTTTCACCAGAGTTGAAACTTGTTTTGTTCAAACTTGGTGTATGGGCTCCAGAACTTGTTTCTTCATGTGGTGAATGTTGTTGGTTGTCCTCAACATTGTACGTGAGTAAAATCAGCACACAAGATTTAAGCTGTATAAAGTTCTCATGGTTATTTGAAATATGACCAGCTAGGTGCGCGTTCACCTCTTGTGCTATTTTTTTTGGCACGACGCCTTGTCATGGGACCCAAATAGATCTTATTTGTAGAACCTTCACTTGATGGTTGAGATTTATCATCAGGAGAAGATGATAAACGAGGTGAACCTTGGATGTCCTCATCACAAGGGAGGGGAGATGATGCGGAGCATCCCAAGATCATCCCCATGGACCTACCATCGCCTCACCAAGTGCCTCAAGGACCAACGACACGTGCCCGTGCAAAATCTTTCGAGATCGAGGTGACATCTCTCCTAGTCCAACTTCCATATGAATCATGTGAGACATGGCGACTACCTCAAGCGGATGTGTTTTGTGTGCTCGGGTACCAAGAAGATCCCATCGGGGAGGTCCATGAAGATGGACAAGTCACCAAGTTCATCGATGAAGCATTTCACCGAGTGAAACTGAAGAAGGTCCTAGGCCCCGGACATGCGGCACCCTGGCCCCGAAATCCGGCCCCTGGACCAACATCTACAGAAGAGCCCACGCAGCCGAACCTACAGGCCCCAGACATCCGGCCAGGCCCCGGACATCCGGCACGACAGGGCCTGGACATCCAGCCTCAAGCTTAGAAATCCGGCGCCACCACAGAATCATACATGTGGCATGCCCCGCTACCCTGGACATCTCGCGCCAGGCCCGGACATCCGGCACCTCACGACAGCCCGGACATCCGGCCCGACGCCCGGACATCCGGCTCCTGATGCATGCGTGCATTTCATCTGGGTCGTGGCCCGTGTATCCCCTCGCCCCTCTAGACTATTTATACTGCTCTACCTACCTCTTTCTAGAGTTAGCACTGTGATAGCTCATTTAAACCTAGAGCTTTGCTCATCCTTAGTGGTTCATCTCCTTGTGAGTGACATCGGCCCCTCTACGGAGAAGATCCACCCAGATTCAAGACCTCCTCCGGAGAAGATCCTACGGGGTACCAAGACCTCCTTACGGAGAAGACTACCGTTACTTGTATCGTTCGTTGTTGACCGTGGATCATGTATCTCTTTGTGTTTCTGGATCTAGCACTTGTGTGATTACTTACTTGTTGATTTGAGTGTTCCTCTTTCGTCTCCCTCGTGATTTCCCCTTGGTGTTCTTCGTGTTCATCGTGGGATTCCCTCCTTTTAGTGAAAGATCGGCCTAGATTAGGTTGACCCCGCATCAATGGGCCTCGGCCCTGAAGTAAACAACGCGAACAGGGGGCGGACGTCCGCTGGGCACCGGACGTCCGGTGGCTCGTGAGGGACCGGACGTCCGGAAGTCCTCGGATGTCTGCTATTTTGTTCTATCGTGGGATTACGGGTGTTCCGAGAAGGCCGGGCATCCGGTCGCCGGTCGTCCAGTGAGCGTCGGTCGTCCGGAGCCTGGGATGCGTCGGACACCCGGTGCGGGCCGGTCGTCCGGAGCCTGTAGTTCTTCAGGCAGCTTCTCTTGGTCATTGAACTTGCCGTCCTTGCCACTTTGTTCAGTGGGTGTAGCTACACTGTGTCCTCCATCCAAGCACCTGATCATGCATAATGTTTCCGTCTTAGGTAGTAACCATGTCTCGAGCGGTGAAAGTGGTATTTTGGAGAGGAGCGAGTTCACCTTATCTTCGATAGGCCTTGCATGAACTCTGGTCATTGGTCCAAGTGGCATGTCCATGGGGATGCTTGAGGGATGCTCCGCATCATCTTGCTGGTTCAGTTTTACCTTTGACAAGAGGCTTGTCCATCGGGATTCCTTATAGGCATCATGTATCATGGTGTGGGGTTTTGATGCGGAGCATCTGATGCGGAGCATCCGGCAATCATCCCTATGGACTCTACATCAACACACCAAGCCCCACTTGGACACATGACAAGAGCTAGAGCACGTGCAATACAAACCGAGGTGAACTCCTTCCTAGTTGATTTGCATATGAATACACGTGGAGCTTGGTTGCTACCTAATCAAAATGATCTATGCCTCATTAGGTACGAAGAGGATCCTCCCCAAGCAGCTGTGGAAAATCAACAAGGCCAAGGAGTAGTGCCCCAAGTCACGAAGGAGGAAGAACAAGGCCAACTAGTGCTGGACAGAAAGAACCAGGCAGCCCCGTGCGCATGGGCCCCCAAGACCCCGTTCCCATATGCTACACAGGAGACGGCGCTGGAGCAACCCCGTGCGCACGGGCCTGTACCGTGCCCATGGGACCCCCGTGCGCACGGGCCCATCTTACCCCGTGCGCACGGGCCCTACGGGATGGGCGGCTAAGATGCATGTTTGGATCCCCTCTTCCTCTACTTCGACCCCAAGCCTATATATTTCGTATTATGTTTAGGGTAAGCAAAGTATATGTGAGATATTGTGAGCTCTGCTCCTTCCCTCTTGTGGATCAAGACCCCATCTAGGGAAGAATCCTAGTGGATTTCAAGACCTCCACAGGGAGAAGACTATCATCAAGACCTCACCTCCTCTAGGAGTGGTAAGAACCTTTATCTAGTGCTTGTTTCCTTGGATGGTTCATGTATTCTTGTGGATCTATGTGTTTGCTATTCTAGTGGATGTGTAATTGGGTTTTGTTGGAGTGAATTCCTCTTTGTGTTCTTGGTGTTGATCCTCTTTTCCACCTCCAAGTGTGAAAAGATCTCCACTTAGGGTTCCACCCTACATCATCTTGGTATCATGAGAAAGGTTGATTCACATCTTGGAGTCCCTACCCCCCATTTCTAGCTTGTTTTTGTTGTGTTTTCGTCCTAATTCGAAAATCCCCACCAAAAATAGCCCCAAAAAATTTCTTGCAATTTGTTTGATCTTGTGAGATTTGGTTGATTTGGTCCACGAAATTCTTGTTTGGCATTTCGATCTACCCCTCCACCACATCCCACAACCACCCCACGGCCTAATCTAAGCAAAATTTGGGTTTTACCCACGATTTCGGCCAAGATCAGCCGCCACCCGCACACCCCGTGCACATGGGCCATCGGGAACCCATGCACACGGGCCTCACAGACCCCGTGCGCACGGCCCTCACAGAAACTTTCGGCCATTGTTCGTTTTGCACCATTTCTTCACCCCCACCGCCACTCGTGTTCTTCCGCAATATTTCTAGGGGTTGTTTGAGTTTTGGGTTGCGGTTTAGCTCGTGTCCTAAGGTGTTTCGGCTACTTAGGCGCGATTTGGACGTCATCATCACCGACACTCGACCATCAAGTCAGACTCCACAACATCTTCGACAACATCATCTTCATAACAACCGTAAGCAAGGACGGTAACCTCGATGACGCCTTTGTGCTACACTTGCCTTTACCTTGATAGCCTCAAGCCTATTTTGCATAGCTTACCCATTGAGACTAGCTTGTTGAGTATTGTCGGGCCACGCCTTAGTGCACCATTTAGTGTTACGTCTCTCCCGTGTATATACTACTTGTTACCTCATATAGTGGCTCGTATATCAAGCATTGTGGCATAGTCAAAAAAAGAGAAAAGACCAAGAAGCTTTTAAGCAAAAGAGAAAAGAAGCAAGAGCTTGTACGCAAAGCATTGAGCCTTTTTCATATCATTCACCTAGTTCATCATCAAGGTTCATATCTACTTAAGCATATTTGGGGTAGTGAGACGACTCATTTCTCTATTAGGTTGGTGCACTAGCGTATCTAGACCATTAGTGCAATCGATCTAGTGTCTCTCTAGTATCCGTGCAACAAGAGCTTTCCATCGGTTCTATATTGAGCTGGGATCCCATCTATCTTCCGTGTATGTGTAACTAGTGATATCCTTGGGTTTGATCTATTTTTCTTAGTTGCGATTTGTGCATCATTTCGACTTTTTCAACATCTTGACAATCATTTGCTTGAATTATTTGTGTCACATCCTAACCGAGATCCTCGAAAAGCCTTTTGTGTGTAGGTGTGAGATAAAAAACCCGGTACCAACTCTACTATTATAGCATCACGTTGGATCGTACTTGATACATCCACAATCTTCGGAAAAGGTAACTTTGGTATTGTTCTTCTCATTTTCCTACTCACCGCCACCTCCACATGATGGATAGGCCTTCTTCTTCGGCGAACCCTCTCTTTGAAGAGCAAGATGTCGACCGCGACTACGTCACCAAGAAGCATTTCTTCATCACCCAACGATCCCTACATCAAGAGAGTGAAGCTTTGGGCGATTGCAACGAACAACTCGCCAACGACCTACATCAATCGGAGGCAAGACAATGAGACTACTTGGACGACAAGCTCTCCAAACAAATGGACGACTTCCGCCACTTGATTGAGTGCCGCTCGTCTTCATCAACATCTTCACCAAGACGGCGCCTCTCAATTCGCCCTTCGTCATCCCACTCGTCTTCGAACTCAAGTTCTCCTTGACGTGACGACACTCAAGACCGCCTAGCGCAAGAAAACCTGTTCCATGGCAATGGACTACAAGACCGAGTTCGAGCACGTGAGCAAGCGCGATGCCAAGATTGAGAAGCAAGGGACCATGATCATCATCTGCCACATCGTCCACCTCAAGCCTCTCGAGACGGGGACGTGAACCGGCAAGAGCAACAAAGCCATGGAGCTCAAGCTAAAGCGGCACACGACGCACTCCGCGAATCCTCAAAAGCCATTGACGGACGCAACCGACAAGTCCGTGAACAAGAGGAAGCATTTCGCCAAGCTCGGCAAGAAGAAACAACACGTCAAGAAGAACATCAAGAACGGAGCAACCGGGCACACATGTCACGACCTTATCATCGCCTAGACCGTCATCACGGCGAAGAACATGTTCCATGCCAAGAATGTCATCACCACTGACACTATGATGAAGAACTACGCTACGGCAAGCTCAAGTTGAACATGCCCATGTTCTCAGGAAGCAACGACCCCGAGGAGTATCTCTCATGGGCATTGAAAGTGGACAATATATTCCATCTCCACAACTATGAAGAGCAGAAGAAGATTGCCATGGCATCTCTTGAGTTTCAAGACTACGTTCTCATTTGGTGGGAGCAAGTGGTGAAAAGGAGAAGTGAGAAGGATGAGCATCCTATCATGACTTGGACACAAATGAAATATGTCATGCGAGCCCGCTTTGTGCCTACATACTACACCCGAGATCTCTTCAAGAAGCTCCAACTCCTCAAGCAAGGCATGAAGACGATGGAAGAATACTAGCAAGAGATGGAGATTTCCATGATACGAGCCAACGTCAAGGAAGATGATGAGCAAACTATGGCACGCTTCTTGAATGGCCTCTCCCACCCAATACGGAAGATTGCAGATTTCCAACCATACTCGAACCTCCTCGAGCTAGTTCATCAAGCAACCAAAGCAGAATGGCAAGTCCAAGAAGACTTCAAGTACGCCAGTACTCATCCATGAACTATGGCTCTGACACTCAAGCGCCAACGACTACGGCACCTCCTACCTCAACTAGAGCATCTCCAAGTACCGGTGACAAGTCAAGCTTCAAGAAGGCAACGCCTTCCTCGACTCGTCCTCCGGCAAGCATCTACAAGAACAAGACCTCTCCTTCGGCACCACCGGACGATCCCGTCAAGACAAGTTCTATGAAGTGCTTCACATGTGGTGGCCATGGACACAAGTCTTTCCAATGCACCAACAAGAGAACGATGATCTTCAACGATGATAGCACGTACAACTTCATGAGTGAAAATGAGATGGAAGCTATCGACCATGTGGAAATGCACCACCAAGTGAATGACGATGAAGACAATCCAGTCTTTTGCGACAACGACTCAAGCCCTGCTCTCGTCGTCTCCAAGGTCTTGACACTTCAACACCAACAAGACGAAGACCAACTGTGTCACATCTTCCACACCAAGGCCGTCATCAATGGATGTTCCGTCAAGGTTATCATCGATGGAGGAAGTTGTCATAATTCGCAAGTGAAGAACTATGCTCCAAGTTGCAACTCATGAAAATGAAGCATCCGCGTCCATACAAGGTTCAACGGCTTAGCGACTCCGGCTTGATCCAAGTCGAGCACATGGTTCAAGTTTCTTTCAAGATCGACGCCTACGAAGATACTTTGGAGTGTGATGTTGTTCCTATGTCCGTGTGTCACCTTCTCTTGGGACGACCGTTGTCGGCGTCCTGGGAACAAGGGTACCTAGACCTACCTGTCTGCGGGCCATAGCGCGCTCCTGCCACGGCCTGGTACAGCCCAGCTGATCGACCAGCTGCTCAAGACCCTCGCGAGGGGGCTGGACCTCGCGGGGAGAACGACGTCAAGACCCCCTCGGGAGCGGCCTCAGTTAGGTTGCTTAGGAGGGGCGGAGAATCCAAGGCCAAGCCTGCCACAGGAGGAGGCAATGACGCAAGCAATGACGCACCACGCTAGCGGGTGCCAGTGCGTGCCAGCGGTGTAGTTGCCGTTTCGGCCCAAAGGAGATATCACAGGCACATGTTCCCGAGGAGCGGGACAAAGGTTTCCCCTTCGGTGCAACAAGACCGAAGACCGCAAACACGACAGGGAGGATGTCACCACCGAGCCCACCACCATGTCACCGCCTGATCCTTTTGCAGGCCAAGACTGCTTTTGTCAGGATAGGAACATCCTTCTGTTCCCGCTCAAAATGGCCGTTGTGGGATTCCTTCCCGCCTAAACACTTCGGGGGAAGAGGACCCTGGCCGCCTATATAAGTATCTAGGATCCCCACTATGAGGGGACGACGCCAAGCAGATCCAGAACCTCTGCCTCACACAAAGGAGCAAGAACTCTTGCCTCCTGACCCTCCTGAGCTCTTCTCCTGAGCTCAGGAACCGCTGTACTAGTTCATATTCAAGCCCTCCTGAGGCCAATCCACCAAAGCAGGAAGTAGGGTTTTACACCACAAGGTGGCCTGAACCTGGGTAAACTCTTGTGTGCTTTACTTGTTGTTCGCTTGAATCTCTTCACTGGACGAGGGCGAGACGCTAGGTAGACGTGAGTGGGAGAGATCTTCGTTCACGCCCCTGTGTTCGAACTTCTTGGGTTTGCGGAGCCCGTAATCCGACATTTGGCGCGCCAGGTAGGGGGCATGTCAAGATCTCGCCTCTCCGACGACCTCGTCCCGTTCTCGTCGTCGGCTTCGCTCCACAGCCATGGTGGACACACGCCGAGCACGCGCCGCCCGCCGCACCGTGAATGTCGCTCAAACAGCGCCCGCGGGCAACGGTGCACCGCCCCGCCCCAACTCGCCGGTCGCCAAAGCCGCCACCGACCCAGCCGTCCACGAGCAGCAGGACTCGTTGCTGCCGCTGTCCGTGCGGCGTGATGGCCGCACGGCGACGCCTTCACCCTCGCCGGCCGCGGCGTCATCCTCGCTGGTCCACCACGGGCCGGTCTACCAGCAGCCTGCACTGTTGATGGCGCAGGAGCTCCCGCGCTACCGCCCGGCAGATGACCTCTACGACGATTGGCTCCACCGCATCACGGAGCTCGTCAACGCTGCTGGGGAGGCACCTGCACCTACTCACTCCTCCCATCCCTGGTCGGCCCTGGCGGGGAACGAAGGCCACGGAGCCCCGGCTCCACCTCCACTCTACGGCACCGGCCAGGAGGTCCCGTGCGAGGCTCCGTGGCGTGAGCCACCCCGCAGGGCCCATGCACGCGACGAGGAGAGCTGCCAGGTGATTCCGCATCCCCAGGCAGGGGCTCACGGGCCCCCTATCCCGCAGCACCAAGACCGCGCACCACAGGAGGTGGTGGCGCCAGCACCCCAAGAACCAGGAGTGCATGCACAGGGGGCGCCTGCAATCACGAGGGTGGCTAGATGTCGTGCCTTAGCACCTGAGCTATGGCACCTCGTCTGGCCCGGCAAGTTCAAGCCGAACCTGCCTCCGCACTACGACGGCACCACCGACCCCACGGAGTTCCTCCACCTCTGCGAGCTGAGCATCGAGGCGTCCAACGGCACTGAGTAGGTCATGGCGAACTGGTTCCCCATGGCTCTCAAGGATGGCGCATGTTCCTGGCTCCTGAACCTCCCCGTGGGATCCATCTCCTCCAGGGGGGAGCTTCGTGAGCGTTTTGTCGCCAACTTCCAAGGCACCCGCGACCGAGCCCCGGCGGCCGCGGATCTGCGCCGCATGAGGCAGCAGCCGAGAGAGACCCTGCAAAAGTACATCCAACGCTTCAACACCATGCACCTCCGGATCCCTAGGGTCTCGGAAGATGTCATAATCTCGGCGTTCTCCGACGGCGTCCGTGATGTCAGGATTAGGGAGGAGCTCGCCATCCACGAGGACTTGTGCACAACCCTCGAGATGTTCAAGCTCGCGGCAAAGTGCGCCAGGGCGGAGGAAGGACGCCTCTCCCTCCAGGAGCTGCCTGAGGTGGTGGTGGACGACAAGAAGACCAAGGCCAAAGAAGCAAAGTGCAAGGGGCCCGCCGTGCTGGCTGCGAAGCCAGAAGTGAAGCGAGGCTGCGGCTACGACGACCCCCCCAGAGACAACCGTCCGTACTGCATCTTCCACAATGTCCACAACCACAACACTAACAACTGTCAGGAGCTCAGGGCGATACGCGGCGGGCGCGTCGGGCAGTGCCCTGAGCGCTACAACCACGGCTACGGCCATGGAGGAGGCTAAGGTGGAGGACGTTGGGACGGTAGGAACTCGTGCCAAGGGTGGCGTGAACAACCTCGTGAAGACCACTGGCAGGAGTAGCCTCATGACGCCCCCTGGCGTGACCAGCCTCGTGAGGGTCCCCCTCAGGGAAACGGAGGTCTGCCTCCACTGCCACCACCGCCAAGAAGGAACGACGACGACCGCCAGGGAGATGGAGCAGGGTTCTTTCAGGAGCCCATGCTCTGGTTTCCATCACATCTTCAAGCAGTTCGCTCGCGAGGTGAATGCGGCGCTTCCCAGGCCGGACGCCACGCGTAACATCAGGTCGACCAAGCAGGTCATCGCCTTCGACCCCAAGGACCAGCTCAACTGCACCGCAGCCCCAGGCGCTCTCCCGATGCTCTGCACCCCGACCATCAGCAACGTCCTCGTGACCAAGACCCTCATCGACGGCGGAGCAGGGCTCAACATCCTCTCCGTCCAGACCTTCGAGACGCTCCAGGTCCCCTACAATCAGCTGCACCCAACCAAGCCATTCTACGGAGTCACAGATGGCTCCACACTCTCGATGGGGCAGCTCCGCCTCCCTGTCTCCTTCGTCAATCGTGACAACTATCACACCGAGCTCATCGTCTTTGACATCGCCAACATTCGCCTCCCGTACAACGCCATCCTAGGGTATCTAGCCCTCGCCAAGTTCACGACAGTGACCCATCATGAATACAACATCCTCAAGATGCCCGGGAGTGGTGGGGTCATCATGATCGCCTGCGACGAGAAGGAAGCAATGCGTTCCCTGGAGTGCGCCTACCAGACTGCAGCGGTCGAGAGTTCCGACGGCGATGGAGCCGTCTTCGCCTTGCAGACCGCCCCCAAGAAGAAGAAGCACATGCCCGCCAACGGACCTCAGGACGTAGGGGCTCCTGACGGTTCCGCCTCAGGACTTGCGCCTGCCGGCGAGGCGCCCTCCACCCTCGCATAGGGAGGCGCACCCGACGCCCCTCTCAGGACGGGCTCAGGGGCTCTCCTCTGGAGTGTCTCCGGCCTGACCAGCATCTCGAGGGAGGTGTTCGAGCACCACGTACAGGCGTGTCTCGACGCGCGTTTTTGTGAGCCCAGCGTGAGCCGTACAGCGCTGGGGGCTCAGGACTTCATCGACCAGGTTACCGAGGAACTTCAGTACGCAAGGCTCATACGCGGTGGGCGTAACCGCACGATGCCAAGCTCACCTACCCGCAACCGAAGCAACCAATTCCGCATCTGTGTCGACATCGCATGCCTCAACCGAGCCGCTTCTCTGGAGCCCTTCTGGCCGACGGCTGTCGGTTGGAGGATGACTCTCCCCTGCAGTTACATTTGCACGCTCTTCGGCTTCCGCAATGTAGCTGCCACGTTCAAGTACCTCATGCGGCTGGCTTTGGGGGCTCAGGAGGCTCAGTTGCAGGCGGTCCTGCAGGAGCAAGATCCATACCTCAGGAGCCCGGCGATCCTCATGAGCGACCCGCACGACTCGCGTCTTCAGCTACCCCAACTCTTCTTCGATGAAAAGTATCAGGTGATGTCTCAGGTATTCAATCGAGGGCGCACCCCGGGCTGCATCATCCTCAAGCTGTAGGGGGGTCGCCCCCACAGCAGTCCTCGAGCTGCTGGGGCTCACCCCCACGGCTGTCTCTTTCTACATCTCCTACCACCGACGGCCATGGAGCACGAATGAAACCCGCGTGGGTGCCTGCGGAGGCCGGCACTCGCGGCACTAGCCGTAGGTCTCGGGCTAACAGTGTCTCTGGCCCCGAGCCTCAGCAGACCAAGGAAGCACCCCCAGGTGCCGCATCAAGACAGAAAGGGAGGGAAGGCCCGGGTCAGGCCCTCGCCCCCTCACGAGTGACCCGTCGCGCGCATGAGCCTGCCCTGGATTTCACCAGGGGCTCGCGGCGGCGGGAATGATGCGCGCGGGGAGGGGCCTCCTCTCCCTCCACTCAAGCTCAAGACACTGTGCCTCCCGACGTTCCATCCCCCGGGCTGCGGAGGGTACGCCTGGAGGCGGTACGGCAGCCCGTCCTATGCATGCCAGGAGGGCCCAAGACCGCGGCTCCATCCCCCCGATCACGTAATCCCGTACCCTCTGGGCCAGGTCCTGATCAGGAGGGCTCAGGGGTCATTAGGAGCGTGAGTGGGGCGGGGTGCCCCTCGCACCTCAGGACGCCATGCTTCCAGATGACGTTAGCCGCCCGGGGCGAAGCGCGCCCGGAGGTCGCGTAAGCGGTGTGCCTAGTGCTCGGCAGGGGGGCCTATAGCCAAGGTCCCATGCCCCCACTATACGCAGTGTCTCACCTCAAGAACGCCGCCTTCTAGTGAGCTCATGGTGGGAGCGGATTCGCGCGGGGTGGGGCCCTCAAAGTGAAGGGGTGGGCACGTCAGAAGATCTCCGCTCGTGACACTCTCCGTTCAGAATCGCCCGTGTCTCTAGGCCTGATGCTGTGCGCCAGGAGACGCAGGATAGGGTACCTATCCAGAATTCCTGGAACATTCAGCACCTCAGGAGGTTCTATCCGTAATCAAGGCTCCTATCCAGTGAAGGTCTCCGCTCATGACACTCTCACGTAATAATGAGTTGGGGCTGTACACGCCTCAGAGTCTCCTATGCGTTGCCTACGGGCCCTCAGACGAGGCTCCCACCCACGTCCCAGTGACAGTCCTTAGCTCCGCGCTAGGAAGAAGACGTAGTGTAGGGGTCGGATGTGACCTTTTTCCTTTTTGGCTTGGTGTTTGGCTGTCAGCCTTTTCTACTTCCTTGGCTATCAGCCCTTCCTCTACACCATGCTATTAAGTTCTCATGTTTCTCGTGTTTCTTGCATTTGGTTGGAAGTCTTGCTTGGGATCTTTCTCGCCAGTTTTAAGTTCAGCTTGTTAAGCATGGGCTGCGCCACTCGCTCTCCTTCGCAGGCCTCGCGCGTGGGGGCTAGGGCACAGTTGGTCACCGGCCTTCGTCTGCCACGGCCCCGTGACCTCGCCTGGCCAAGCCTGCTCGGGCTCTGGCGTCGGTCTTCTCAGTCCGCGCAATCTATCCTACCGAGCCGGCTCAGGCTTTGGCGCCTAAACCCACGCTCGGCGCTCTCAGTGGCTCACCCATGCTCGGGGGATGCAAGAGCTCTCTGGATTCGGCCATCCTCACGGCCCGATGGGGGCTCATGACGCCAATGAGTCAGCAGCACTTCGCCTCAAGACGTCGCAACACATAAGCTAAGTAATCTCACCAAGACCAAAAACATGATAGCAAGTTCTCGCTTCATACATATGTCACAGTCCATTACACGCCTTCTCGAGGCAACTTAAAGTTTTGACACAGAAAGGACATGAAGAAAAAAAGGGGGAAGAAAAAGAAGCAAAGGCCGCTCCCGTTCAGTTGGAGTCTCCCAGTTCCTCCGACTTCACCGAGCCACAGCAGCGCAGCGACCCCCTCCCCTCGCCGAGCCGAGCTTGACGGAGTGGTGGCTCATTGTAGCCACCGCTGCTGGAGGAGCTGCTGTTGCCACAGAGGGGGGACCTGCGGCGCCCCCCCGGACCAGGATCATCCCCGGAGGAGGAGCTGCTCCTCCGGACGCCGTCCCCGCCGTCCTCTTCGTCATCAGCCTCAGGACAGCACCCAAGGCGCCTCCCTTCTTACGAGAAGACCCTAACGAACAGCGTGGAGGCGCCATCGTACCTGAAGTTGAGCGTACACCTCTCCTGCAGCCGGTGCGCGCGTGCAAACGATTGCCAGCCGTGCTCCAGGAACACGTCGCCCGAGGGATCCACATCGACATCCACCCAGGATGCACCGCTGCAGCAACCGTCGGTCTGCAGCCAGACGCCGTCGGGGCCTCCGGCCGGTAGCACGTCGCCAAACGAGCGGGAAAGCCAGAGCCACGAGCCGCCAGGCTTCTCCGTCCACACTACGAACTCCGACGACACGTCGAAGGAGTGAAGCTGTGGGCGCGGGGGACGCACGACAGCCATACGCCGCCTCGCGCCTCCTCTCCCACCACGACCGCGACCACCTTCACCGCGGGAAGACGCACCGCGCCTCTCACTGGCAACCGTGGCAAAACGTGGAAGGCCGCGCCCGCTCCCTTGAGGAGTTGCTGCGGGCGCGGCGGCATGCTTACGGGGACGCCCGTGGCCCCTCTTCAATAGCGGCGAGGCCAAATCCTTTGGGGCCTTCCCCTTCTCCGCGGCAGACGGCTTCCTTGGTGGCGCCATGGAGATCCTGCGGCAAGAGGGAGAGCGGAGAGCAAGCAAGGAGGCAGACGGCGCTGGTTTGAAGATGGCTTGGGGGCTCCCCCCTAGTCCCATTTATAGGGCGGAGGAGCCCAACCGCCAGCCACTGGCGTCGTAGCCATAACGGCCCCGTCATCTGCGCCGGGGAGTTGTCAAGTCACACGGTTACCAAGACTGCGTGGGGAGCGGAGTCGCCACGTTCCATCCAACCGTCACGCGCCAGCCTTGCCCGCAGCCTGTTGGGGCCCGCGGCGCTTCGTCCTCGACTAAGGCTTCGCCTCGAAGCCAACTCCGCGCGCGCCTTGGGCCCGGGGGCTACTGTCGGCGTCCTGGGAACCAGGGTACCCAGACTTGCCTGTCCGCAGGCCGCAGCGCGCTCCTGCCACGGCCTGGTACGTCCCAGCTGATCGACCAACTGCTCAAGACCCTCGCGAGGGGGCTGGACCTCGCGAGGAGAACAACGTCAAGACCCCCTCAGGAGCGGCCTCAGTTAGGTTGCTCAGGAGGGGCGGAGAATCCAAGGCCAAGCTTGCCTCAGGAGGAGGCAGTGATGCAAGCAATGACGCACCACGCCAGCGGGTGCCAGCGTGTGCCAGTGGCGCAGTTGCCATTTCGGTGCAAAGGAGACAGCGCAGGCACAGGTTCCCGAGGAGCGGGACAAAGGTTTCCCCTTCGGTGCAAAAAGACCGAAGACCGCAAGGACGACAGGGAGGATGTCACCACCAAGCACACCACCGCGTCACCGCCTGATCCTTTTGCAGGCGAAGACTGCTTTTGTCAGGATAGGAACGTCCTTGTGTTCCCGCTCAAAATGGCCGTTGTGGGATTCCTTCCCGCCTAAACATTTCGGGGGAAGAGGACCTTGGCCGCCTATATAAGTAGCTAGGATCCCCACTATGAGGGGACGACTCCAAGCAGATCCAGAAACTCTGCCCTCACACAAAGGAGCAAGAACTCTTGCCTCCTGACCCTCCTAAGCTCTTGTCCTGAGCCCAGGAACCACTGTACTAGTTCTTATTCAAGCCCTCCCGAGGCCAATCCACCAAAGCAGGAAGTAGGGTTTTACACCACAAGGTGGCCTGAACCTGGGTAAACTCTTGTGTGCTTTACTTGTTGTTCGCTTGAATCTCTTCACTGGACGAGGGCGAGACGCTAGGTAGACGTGAGTGGGAGAGATCTTCGTTCACGCCCCTGTGTTCGAACTTCTTGGGTTTGCAGAGCCAGTAATCCGACAACCGTGGCAATACGATCGAGGTGTCCTACACAACGGATGAACGAATCATTACAGCTTCAAGATGAAGGGCAAGGAATATGTGCTTCTTCCTATGACACCAAGCCAAGTGATCGCTGACAAGCAAGCTACGACACATCATGGAGAGACTAGTGAGAGAGGGAACCACCATAAAGTGAGCGAGCGCCATAAGCCAAATTCGAGTACACCCACATTGAGAGATAATAGTGACTTAGTGCTACTAGCAACCAAAAGAGATATGAGAGAAGTCTGTGAGAACCCAACTAGTGTCATTCACTATGTCCTCGTGTGCAAAGATGAAGTGGTTCACACTAACAACTCTCACCATCTACCTTTAGTGTTGTCTAATTTGTTGTAGGAATTCTTGGACGTCTTCCCCGATGAGATACCACCGGGTCTACCTCCACTTCGCGGCATCGAACACCGCATCGACTTCATACCCGGCGCACCTCTTCCGAACAAGGCTCCTTACCGCGTCAACCCGGAGGAAACCAAGGATATACAATGGCAAGTACAACAACTCATCGACAAAGGTCATGTACGTGAAAGCTTAAGCCCTTGTGCCATTCCAGTTATTCTCGTGCCTAAGAAAGATGGAAGTTTTCGCATGTGCTCCGATTGTCTTCCGATAAATGCTATCACCGTTATATACCGTCACCCTATTCCACGCCTAGATGACATGCTTGCTGAATTAGGTGGTGCTACCATCTTTTCAAAAATCGATCTTAAAAGTGGCTATTACCAAATTTGCATTCAAGAGGGTGATGAGTGGAAAACAATTTTCAGAACCAAGTTTGGGTTATATGAGTGGTTGGTCATGCCGATGGGCTTATCGGAAGCACCCGGCTCATTCATGCGTCTTATGCATTTCGTTCTTCAACCTTATATCGGCGTCTTTGTAGTGGTTTACTTTGAAGACATCCTCGTTTTTAGCAAGTCGCTTGAGGATCACGTCACACACATCCGCATGGTTTTGCAAACACTTCGGAAAGAACGCCTCTTTGCTAACATGGAAAATTGCACTTTTGGTGTTGATAAGGTTATTTTCCTAGGATTCGTCGTTTCTTCACAAGGTGTTCATGTTGATGCAACTAAAATTGAAGCAATTAAAACTTGGCCCCAACCAACGAATCTCCGACAAGTGTGAAGCTCTCTTGGTTTAGCCGGTTTCTATCGACGCTTTGTGAAGGACTTTAGCACAATTGCTTCTCTGTTGCACGCTTTGAGTAAAAAGAGCGCATCATTTGTTTGGGGTACCTTGCAAGACACCGCATTCAACGAGCTGAAAAATTTTCTTACTCACGCACCCTTACTTGCCCTACCCAACTTTGACAAATCTTTTGAGATTCATTGTGATGCTGGTGGTACCGGCATAGGAGGCGTGCTCATGCAAGAAAAGCGCCCAATTGCGTATTTTAGTGAGAAACTTTCCAGCGCTCAAATTAACTACCCCATCTACGATAAGGAATTATATGCCTTAGTGCGAGTTTTGCATGTGTGGGAACACTATCTCCGTCCTCATGAATTCATTCTTCACATAGACCATGAGATGCTCAAGCATCTGAAGGGTCAAACTAAGTTGAACAAGCATCATGCTAAGTGGAGCAAGTTCATATAGTATTTTCCCTACGTCATCAAATATATCAAAGGAAAGGAAAACGTTGTGGTGGATGCGCTTTCCCGCAAATGCATGCTTGTTACCCAACTAGAGTTGAATGTTATTGGCTTTGAGCACATAAAAGAATTATATGAGCATGATCCTTTCTTTGCAAATCCTTATGCCAAATGTGTGAAGCATAATTCTTGGGAAAGATATTATATCAAGGATGGTTATCATATGCGAGCTAATAAACTTTGTATTCCCGAGTCGTCTCTTCGTTTGCTCCTTTTTGCAGGAACCTCATGGAGGAGGACTTATGGGACATTTCAGACGCGACAAGACTTTCGCGACACTCTCGAAGAATTACTTTTGGCCCAAGATGTTCCGTGACATTTCACGCTTCACCACCCGGTGCTCTTCATGCCGCAAAGCTAAGTCAAAAGCAAACTCTCACGGTCTTTATATTCCTCTTCCTATACCATATCAACCTTGGGAAGACATTAGCATGGACTTTGCACTTGGGTTGCCTAGAACACAAAATGGAAAAGATTTCGTCTTTGTTGTTGTGGACCGATTATCATAAATGGCTCAATTTCATTCCATGCAAGAAGATCCACGATGCTTCACATATTGCTAATCTCTTTTGTAGGGAAATCTTGCGCCTACATGGAGTACCCAAGACAATCATTTCAGACCGCGACGTCAAGTTCCTAAGCTACTTTTGGAAGACACTTTATGCCAAGCTCTGGATCAAGCTACTATTCTCCTCGGCATACCACCCACAAACCGACGGCCAAACGGAGGTGACGAACCGCACGCTATCAACTCTACTTTTGGTGTTGATCAAGAAGAACATCAAAGAATGGGAGCAATGCTTGCCCATCGCCGAGTACGCCTACAACCGCGCACGACACTCAACTACCGGCAAGCCCCCCTTCGAGGTCATCTACGGCTTCAACCCATTGTCACCATTGGACATTCTTCCTCTACCTCTTCAAGAGCGCATCAACATGGACGCAAGTGCACGAGCAAATTATCTCAAGAAGATGAACGGACATACAAGGGCAACGATCGAGCGTCGAGTACATTGCCTTGCCAACAAGCTCAACATCAACAAGACACCTATGGTGTTCCAACTGGGAGATCTTGTATGGCTTCATCTTCGCAAGGACCGCTTCCCCAATGAATGCAAGTCGAATCTATGACCACGAGCCGACGGACCCTTCAAGGTGCTAGCACACTACAATGACAACACTTACAAGATCGACATCCCAAGGGACAAGTACAACATAAGCGATGTCTTCAACGTCAAAGACCTGACCACATACCATGGTGATGAAGATCTTGATTCGTGGACGGATCTCTCCCAAGGCGGGGGGGGGGGGGAGATGATGCGGAGCATCCGGCAATCATCCCCATGGACACTACATCAACACACCAAGCCCCACTTGGACCCATGACAAGATATGGAGCACATGCAACACAAACCAAGGTGAACTCCTTCCTAGTTGATTCGCATATGAATACAAGTGGAGCTTGGTTGCTACCTAATCAAAATGATCTATGCCTCATTAGGTATGAAGAGGATCCTCCCCAAGCAGCTGTGGAACATCAACAAGGCCAAGGAGTAGTGCAACAAGTCACCAAGGAGGAAGAACAAGGCCAACTAGTGTTGGACAGAAAGTCCCAGGCAGCCCCGTGCGCACGGCCCCCAAGACCCCGTGCCCACGGGCTACACAAGAGAGGGTGCTGGAGCAACCCCGTGCGCACGGGCTTGTATCGTGCCCACGGGACCCCCGTGCGCACGTGCCCTACATGATGAACGGCTGATACGGAGTATCCTATGGCTATCTCCATGTACACCTTCATAGCACCTCATTCCCCAAGTGGACCTAAGGTGAACCCGCTCCTCTTCGAGTTTGGCATGTATATCCATTGGACATGGCCGCTACCTCACCACGAACATTGTGCATCACTAGGTACGAGGACGACCATCACCAAGAAGCTAGGGAGCATCACCAAGTCCAAGGAGAAGGACGAGAAGACCACGAGAAATATGGAGGCCAGCAGCTGGAAGAAGTGGTGCTGCCCAGGCGACCCCATGCGCACGGGCACGGGCCTCCCAGGCAGGCGGCCCTGGGGACCCCCGTGCGCACGGGCCTGTACCGTGCCCACATGCCTCATGGACCCCGTGCGCACGGGCTCGCGCGTCAGGTCGGTGGAGACCCCGTGCGCACGGGCTCTACTTACCCCGTACGCACGGGCGCCCCTGAGTGTTTCTGTAGGCTTGGACCTTGTGTTACCATTTCTCCTCTCTCTTTGCCTAGAACTATATATACTCCTTCCCATCCTCCATTTAGACTTAGCTAAGATTAGAAATACACTAGAGCTTAGCTCCTTGTTGTTCCTCCTCTTGTGTGAGAGAGAGACCTCTCCCATGGAGATCAAGACCTCCATTGGAGAAGATCCCTAGTGGATTCAAGACCCCTTCTAAGGAAGTATCCCAATCATAGGATCATCAAGACCTTTTTCCTCATAGTATTGGGATAAACTAGATACCATGTATCTTCCTTTTGTCTTCCTTGGATCTTTGTGACCTTATATGTATGTGGATCTAGCATATGTGTGAGATCTAGTCAATTGGAGTGTTTGTTCTTGTTCTTCTCCTTGTGTTCTTCTTGTTCTTGAGGGATTCCTCTCCAATTCGTGAAAGATCTCCATCTTAGGGTTCCATCCTACATCATATGGTATCAAGAGCCATGGTTCCTCACGAAATTGGAGCCTCCTCCTTGTTTTCTAGCCTAATTTTGTTGTGTTCTTGCCCAATTTCGAAAATCCCCACAAAAATAGCCCCAAAAAAATTTCTTGCAATTTGTTGGTTCTTGTCAGTTTTGTTGTGTTTGATCCACGATTTTGATGTTTGGAAACTAGATATAGCTTTCCCCCACCCCCCACACAATCCCCACCACCAAATCCATCAATTTTGACACAATCGCGAAATTTTCCTCCACCCCCGTGCCCACGGGCTCCCCACCCCGTCCCACGGGCCCCCGCGTGTCCCAGGTGACCCCGTGCCCACGTTACAGACCCCGTGCGCACGAGACCCCGTGTCCACGGGCCTTGGACCCCGTGCGCACGCCCCCCAGTCCAGCCGACAACCACCAATGGTTTTGGCCGTAACTTTGATATCCGAAGTCCGTTTTTCGCGTTCTTTAGCTTGTTGAGTAGCTATTTACACCCCCATCATCCTAGATAGGTTCCAATACCATTTGAATCCATCAACTTTTGGCCATTTTGACATTTTTAGTTAGGCCATCCACCATACTATCCACCATACCACCATAGCTTCCCGCAGCCTAACACCATTTGCATCCATATAGCATTTGCGGTTGTTTCAGTGGTGACTTGAGTCTCCTAAGGTGTTTAGGCTACTTAGGGACGAGTGCTTCTTCATCAACCACCACCACCACTTCCGCATTGCCATCTCCGACACCACCACCGCATGTCCGGTACCACTATTTGACATATGTCCTTGAGATTTTGAGTTGTGGTTTTTCCGTTTCCTAAGGTGTTTAGGCTAATTAGGAACGAGTCTACATCAAGAACACCGAGTCTCATCATCATTATCGGACGGTAACCTCGACAACACCATTGTACATATTCCTTGCTTTTGTATTGATAGCCCCGAGCCTATTGCGTACCTTACTTATCGAGACTAGCGAGTTGAGAATTGTCGGGCCACGCTATTTGTGCACCGTAGTGACACGCTTACACCGCATAGCTAGTTTTAGCGTGCAATCATCTTTGTGCCATTAGTCTCTCTCGTGCATGTTGATGAGGACATCACTAACAGAGTTACACCCACAACCCCAACTGATAGATATACATGACTAATTACTAGAGCTCACGCATGGCAATTAAATTACCAGGTACTTTCGTTTCTTGGTAATGATTCTAATGTTCATGAGAATATGATGCTGCCTATGCATTTGTCTTGCTTACAAATGAAGGGCCTAGCTTGGACAAGAAGGATGAACATTGGAGCAAGATCAAGCATGGAGATGATGGAATGCGCAAGGGGAGCAAGAACGGAGTTACAAGTGATGATTTCAGGACTTTGAAGCCACCATAATGAGTGCGAGAAGCCTTGGACGAAATATACAAGATGCCACTTCATAGATTTCGTCCAGAGGATATTATTGGGGCCGCGTCACCTTATTATTGGTCCAGGCCCATGTAATTTCAAAATAGTCAAGTATAGGCTGTTTTTAGAGTCTGTATGTGTGGAGAAAACAGAGTTAGGGTTGATTTCGGACCCCTTGTCCTAGGGGCCACGGAATTCCCCCTCTCTTTCCCCATATATACAACCCTTAGGGCATCGTTTAGTCCTTTGGTTTTGTTTAGATTAAAGTTCTCCATAGCTGCAACTTCACGCACTTCGTTTGTGTTCAACGACGAGACAAAGACGTCACAGAACCCCACCTGGATCAATAAGGCTTTCCTCTTATATTCGCAATATCCAGATTGCAATATGACTTTCTTGCTTGTTCTTCGTTCGCTTGCGGGAAGTAAACCCTCGTGGTTAGGTTGATCGTGCTCGGGCGTGGTCAATAACCTCTTGGAGTTGGTTTAGAGATTTCTAAGGCACGACGTCTTTGCACGTTCGTAGTCAGATCGTCAAAGTCTATTCCTCCGAAAGCGATAATCACCATCTCATCAAAAGACGGGACACCTTTGCCTCTATCACATATCTTACATACTTGTCTCATATCTTACTTGGCTCGAGCATCAAGCATATCAAAAAAAAGAAAGAAAAAAGAGAGAAGAGCAAAAGCTTTTAAGCAAAAAATGAGATACAAAAGAGCTTGTAAGCAATAGAAATAGCATTGAGCCATTTTGCATAGTACATACACTTGGGGCATACATACATTGCATACTTGGGATTGAAGCCGGCACGCTTACTCTCATAGGTTGGTGCGCAAGCGTATCTTGCCCATTTGAGCAATCGAGCTAGTATCTCTCTAGAATCCATGCAACAAGAGCTTTTCTTTCCGTGGCAACACATTTTGTGCTCATTACTTGGTTGCGCGGATCCCATCTATCTATCTGTGTGTGTGTTTCTTGTGTCAGCCTAGCTTTGATCTATTTGCTTTACATTGCAATTTTGTGAATCTTCCTCAACATTTTTGACATCTTGGACTAACATTTGCATCAAATTTTTGTGCCACTATCCTCACCGAGCTCCACCAAAAGCTTTCCTTGTGTAGGTGTGAGAATTGACAAGATCCGATACCAATAGTTCTATTTCCATAATACATTATTGAGTGATCATTGATCCATCTTCAACATTGGATAAAGTACATTGGTCTAGTTCTTCCCTTTCATCCACTCACATTTGCTTGAGTCTTGTGATGGATAGGCAAGGCATTTCACCTCCGGTCTTCGACAACAATGGCGCGAACAACTACATCACCAAAACTCCACTCTTCAGACTACAACAAGCAATGCAAGGCATTGAGCGACTCGCCATCGACATTCGCCAAATCGAAGCAAGGAAAAGGGACTACATCGACATCAAGTTGGACGAATACATGGATCAACTACGAGACATGGTGGCCGACTCCACGTCTTCTTCCCCTTCGTCATCTTCTAGGCGGCGCCCCTCAAGTTGAAAATCTTTGAAGCGAGCAAACGATGCAAGCGCAAGTCGTCCACGTCCACATCTCCATGGCGACCATCGTGATCACCATCATCATGAAGATGCTCGACATGCGCAAACCGACAAGTATGAACGAGCTCTACTTCAAACCAAGGCCACGCTTCATGAGCACAAGAGAAGACCGCTAGACAAGCATAACGAAGAAGAACCTACGGATACAACCTCCACTTCGGCATCTTCGCCAAGTGTTCTCAAGGCATCTTCCCCTTCGGATGTACGGCATCTTCGCCTACTTCCCGTGAGTTCGCCTACATCGACATCTTCTACAACAAGGCGACCACCTACGAGCGAGGGTGCCACTTCCATCTTTGGAAGCCCCTCAAGCATGACGGTGGAGCATGAGCCATCCCCTTCGACCAAGGCGACGAGCATGAATCTCTTCAACAACATGAAGACGGTGCCCCTATACGACTCCTACTCCGAGTCGAGCTACGAGAGCGCATATGAGACCTTCTCTTCGGTCTCGGAGGAGAGTGATGATTTGCCACTTCCTACGACATTCATCTTTGGAGGCGATTGGAGTTGATCATGACGACATTTGCACCTACATCTCTCCGACACCTACATATGATGAGATGACCCAATTTCGATGTGAGGAGAGCCACCACCGCATGAGTGACATGAGTGACTCCACCATATGTGACATTGAGTGCATTTCCTATGAGAGGATGAGTGTGACCACCACTAGCCCCATACATGAGAGCATGCCACACACTCTATGTGAGGAGAGCCAACACCACACGAGTGACTTGAGTGACTCCACCGACCATATGAGTGAGAGCATCCTAGAGGGAGTGAGTGAGGAAGTTGAGAGAGCACGTGAGGCCACTATGATTTCTAACGACTTACCCTCTACTCCTATTATGTCTGCTTCTTTGGTGCTAGATCTCCTACATGGCGACGCGAATCTTCGACAAGTACATACCTCCAATGGGCAATACGATGGCCATGGTGGACGATGATGCAACCCCCACTTGGTTCCATCAAGACAACAATGTTGATCAAGCTTCGATCTTTGACACCTCACCTACACCGCATGAGTGGAGCTCCAAAAGGTAACATAGGTGATGGTGCTTCTATTGTCCCACTAGTGGACTATCTCCCCAATGATTGCTTGCATGATGATGACACACCTATTACCATGCTTCATGCTAGTGTAACTTCCTCATGTCTTGACTTACCTATTTATGAAGAATATGATGATGAGCATGTTTTGCCTAGTTGTGATGATATGCCCCATAGGATAACATGTGAAAATTCTATTGGTCAGACCATGTTTGATAATCCTTTAAACTTGTCATAAGCTATGAGTTAGACCTCCCATATTGCATCATTTCAATCTCAACATAGTAACGATGCATACCCCATTAAAGTAAATCCTATTTGCACTTGTGGCATAGATGACAATCCCATGGTCATTGGCTTTTGTTTTTCTTGCGATGATATTGACATGCTTCCTTTACATGATTTGCACAATTCATCCACTATGCCATGCCATGATCACGTAGTACCGCATATGCTTTGTTTTGGATGTTGTCAATATTCTCCATGCGATGTTTCCATTGATGCTCATGAGGAGACACCCATAGTTTCCTCATAGATACTAGGAGATCTTGATGCATTCCATACTTTTCATAATTGCCATGATTGTGTGCACCATATGCATTCCATGAATAACAATGCTCTCCATATTTCTCATGATGCATTACACAATTCGAGTCTCCATTATGCTATAAATAACAACAAACCCCTCATGATGGATGGCATGTTTCTATATCACGCATCTCATTTGTTTGAGAATTCGATATTTTGTGCTAACCACCACACGCACGTGCACATCATGATGGATGATGTGTACATATACCACACACACACATTTTCCTTTGTCTTTGTTTTGTGTAGGTACTCATGAACATTTGTGATGTAGGGTGGAACCCTAAGATGGAGATCTTTCACGAATTGGAGGGGAATCCCTCAAGAACATGAAGAACACAAGGGGGAAACACTCAAGAACAAGTCCAATCACACATCCACTAGACTCACAAACACATGAGATTCACAAGGTACAAGGACAATCAAAGGGAAACAAGATACATGGTAAGGTTCAACCCAAATCCAAAGGAGATGAGGTCTTGATGATCCTATGGATCCTTCTCCAATGGAGGCCTTGAACTCCAATGGAGTGTCCTCTCTCTCAAGAAGAGGAATCCCACAAGGGGAGGTACATGAGCTAGGCTCTAGTGTTTAGATCTATCCTTACCTAAGTCTAAATGGATGAGGGAGAGGACTATATATAGGTCCAAGGCATGAAGGGGTAAGGACGGACGAAATGGGGATACAACGACATAGCCCAACAGCCACACGCAGGTGGCCCCATGTGCACGGGGTAAGTGGAGCCTGTGCGCACGGGGTCTCCAGAGATCTAACGCATGAGCCCGTGCGTACGGGGTCCGTGAGGCCCGTGGAGACGGGGGTCCCGTGGGCATGGTACACGCCCCTGCGCATGGGGTCTTCAGGATCGCCAGCCTGGGAGGTGAGGGAGTCCTGGATAGGGGGGTCCTCAAGTGGCCGGACAAACTCCTGGTGGGCCGGACTGGTGGGCCATGAAGATTACTATAGAAGATCATCTCTTGTATCCGGATAGGACTCCTGGATTCTTGTAATGGCAAGTTTTAGGCTCGGGTGTAGGTTTTCCTTCCTCTGCAAGATGATATGTACAAACCCTAGGCACCTTTGGTGTGTATATAAACCAAAGGATTTAGTCCATAGAGGCTAGAGAAGAATCATAATATCCTCATAGGCAAGACCTAGGGTTTAGCCATTACTATCTCGTGGTAGATCAACTCTTGTACACATATTCATCCATACTAATATAGCAGGAAGTAGGGTTTTACCTCGATCGAGAGGGCCTGAACCTGGGTAAACATTGTGTCCCTTGCCTCCTGTTAACATCAATCCTCAGACGCATAGTTCGGGACCCCCTACCTGAGATCCGCCGGTTTTGACACCAACATTGGTGCTTTCATTGAGAGTTCCACTATGTCATCTACAGAAGGACTGATGGCCCACGTCATCAACTGCAACGGCGACGTCGAGCAGATTTTCCCTCCCGACCAACTCTTCGTGTTCGGCTGCTTCGCGCTTCGGGCCAACACCAAGGCCTCCTTGTGCAGATCGAGAGCTACGCCCGTGGCCATCATGTCAGATTCGGTAGCTTGAACTACGTTGCTGATATCCGTGGAGACTTGATCTTCACCGGATTCGAGCCAGCGACAACCCCTCTCTGTCAGCACGATGATCATGACTTAACTCTGTCATTGGATCAGGAAATAGCGCCGACAACAGTTCTGGCCCTAGATCCAGAACAGATTGCATCACCCGAAGATGGGAAGCTCAACCCCACCACAGGAGCCGCAGACTCTACGGCGTTGAGCCGCACACGGACCCAACTGATGAGGTATGTGTTACCGGAACCCCGAACACGGCTCCGGTCTCTGATTCTGAACTGCGTGTAAGTGCGCCCCTCAAATCCAACCAGGCGCCTATCACCGAATTCTGTGCTGCGGATATTTTCCAGCACTCACCACTTGGCGACATGTTAAGGTCGTTAAGATCTCTCTCCTTGGATGAGAGCACACAGCTGCACTATATCCGGTTAGAACTAGAGGCTGATGAACATCCACGCTATGCCCAGGGGGGTGAAGAATTTCGCTCCCCACCCACTACCCACTTGGTAGCCATGGTTGAAGATCTAACCGGTCTACTCGACTATGCTTCAGAAGACTTCGACGGGATGGACCTCGAAGCTAAGCAGATACAGATCAAAGCTGGCCCATAACAGGGCGGTGGAAATCTACGTCTTCATACGGTTTGTATATGGTGGATACACCCAAGGAGATGGAAGGCAACGGTGAAAACAATCCCATAGAGAATAAACCCGCCGAAGAACCTCCCAAGCGACGGCGTCCAAATCACTGAACAAAATCCCGTAAAGGAAAGGACAGCAACACCGTGACTAATGATGGTGATATTCCGGAACAAGCCGAAGACCCCGCAGATCCAGCGATAGAGTAGGAGGAGCGAGAGGACGGCGAACATAGTCCGAAGCCGCAGTCCGATGACAGCGATGCCGAAGACGGTGACTATGAACCGATCTCCGAAGAAGAGGCTAGCCTGGATGACGATGAATATACCGTCCCAGAAGAACCCTCCGAACAAAAAATGCTTCCATCGCTGGCTTATAGCCACCGCACGGATCTTAACAAAGCAGCAGAGACATCTTCGAGCTACACAAGACACGCTCAATGATAGATGGAATGAGGTGCTAGACGACGAACAGAAACATGGCTTTAACGACCAAACCAAAGGCCATCCCAAGCGCAAGCTACCGCCCGAATTCGACGAAGAGGCCGTTGCGCCTGTCCCACCGAAAAATAACACTGCCAACAAGCCGGACCGACCACCTCACGGACGGGATAGAGTCGCTAGCAATGGCATAAACAAGCCCCCACCCCATAAAGGAAAGGAGGGTGCAGTCCAAGTCCGAAAACACGATCTGCGTGAGGACCTAAACAAAAAAGCTAGCAAGACTAGGTCTATATTCGGACCCAGAGACCGAGCTCCCGCACGGGACGACGGCTATCAAGACAATCGCGCCGGTGACATACCAGTTCGGGGTCAATACCGAACACCACAAGCATCGGACATACGCCACGATATAGCAAGATACAGAGGAGTTTCACACCCTCTATGCTTTACCGATGAGGTGCTGGGTCACGATTTCCCAGAAGGGTTTTAACCCGTGAACATTGAAGCGTACACTGGAACGACGGATCCTGCCGTGTGGATAGAAGATTTTATTCCTCACATCCACATGGATCGAGAAGATGATATCCTCGCCATCAAATATTTACCCCTCAAGCTAAAAGGTCCAGCTCGGCACTGGCTAAATAGTCTCCCAGAAAACTCCATTGGGAGTTGGGAAGAACTTGAGGACGCTAAGGGACTTATGTCTGGCCCTTGGACGCTGACGATTTAAGTCACATCGCCCAACAACCCGGGGAGTCAGCCTGCAAGCTTTGGAACCGGTTTCTCACTAAGAGGAATCAGATCGTTGAATGTTCGGACACCGAAGCCTTAGCGGCATTCAAGCACAGTATCCTGGACGAATGGCTAGCCAGACACCTTGGACAGGAAAAGTCGAGGACAATGGCAGCCCTAACTACACTCATGACTTGCTTTTGCGCGGGTGAGGACAGCTGGTTAGCTCGTAGCAGCACCAGTGACCCTGGAACATCCGAAGTCAGGGATGGCAATGGAAAGCCACGATGTAACAAAAACAAACGTCGAAACAATTCTGGAAGCCCAGATGACACATCGGTAAACGCCGGATTCAGTGGCTCCAGACCCGGTCGACGGAAGAAGCCATTTAAAGGCAACAAAGACGGTCCATCAAGTTTGTACAGGATAATAGACAGGCCCTGCCAAATCCATGGCACCCCAGAAAAACCTGCCAATCACACCAACAGTAACTGTTTGGTTTTCAAGTAGGCCGGCAAGCTAAACGCCGAGCACAAGGGGAAGACGAGGATGAACCTCGCTAGCCGAATATAGGGGGACAGAAGAAATTTCCACCGAAGGTCAAAACAGTGAACATGATATATGTCACTCATATCCCAAAGAGGGAGCGCAAGTGCGCACTTCGAGACGTCTATGCCGTTGAGCCTATCGCCCCAAAATTCAACCCATGGTCAGCCTGTCCGATCACTTTCGCTCGCAGGGATCATCCGACTTGTATTCTGCATGGGGGTTTGGCTGCCTTAGTGCTCGACCCAATAATAGATGGATACCATCTAACCCGAGTCCTTATGGATAGCGGCAGTAGTCTTAATCTGATATATCAGGAAACTGTCCGCAAGATGGGGATCGACCCATCAAGAATCAAGCCAAGCAGCACGACCTTTAAAGGAGTGATACCGGGCATTGAAGCTCATTGCACAGGCTCTTTAACATTAGAGGTTGTATTCGGTTCTCCCGACAACTTTCGAAGCGAAGAACTACTCTTCGAGATAGCTCCGTTCCAAAGTGGCTATCACGCTCCACTCGGAAGAATGGCCTTCTCCCGCTTTAATGCAGTCCCGCATTATGCCTATCTAAAGCTCAAGATGCCTGGACCACATGGCGTTATCACGGTCAATGGCAATATGGAGCGCTCTCTCCGTACGTAGGAGGACAATGCGGCCTTAGCGGCCGAAGTCCAATGCGGCCTATCAAGCTAGATGATCTATCAACAGCGGACATAGCTAAATGTGTCCGGCACACGCTTCAGTGCGGCAGCTCAGATGAACCTGAGCAAGATTGATAGCTACGCCCTCATCAACTGCCCCATAAGGTGATCGCATATGTGCCTCGAGTACATAATTATGCCTTAAAAATTCCTTGGGCGACGACCGGGGGCACCTGCATATAGTCCATAGTTCGGTTGGACCCTATTCGGACTTTGAACGTACCTTCTTTAGGTTCATTAAACGAACCAGACTTGTTATGGCCACACCGGATTGATTTATTCTTTTCCGGGCTTACTTTTTCCTTTCTACAAACGGCCATCATACTCACACCTTCAAGGACACATTACAGATGATGAAACGACGCAGACGTGCAGCAGGGACCCGCACTAAGGTTTCTTTTTTAGATTAAGACCCTGTGTAAACCTTTTTTCTCTTTCTGGTTATATACCTTTTTGGCATGTAAAATGTCCAAAAAAGGTCATCGGCATTATCTGTAAAGTTTGCAGCTCGCCGTACTATAGAGGGATATTAATAGAACAATATTATTCATATTATGTCCAGAGTTTTATTCACTCACCATGTAATGTTCTTTTCCCACATCAGATTGCCATATGTGCCTTGTCAATAAGGGTTTACCACCAGGGGCTATAGTCAGCCCTGGTATATCTTGAAAAGACCGAACACCTATAGGGAGTGTTCGGCGTCCTGGATATTTGCATTATATGCATCAGTTCTGAATCATGTCTTGGGTCAATAGTTGGGTTGCCCGGCTCCTGTGCTTACCCCTACACTCCCGATTATTCTGCTAGGGTGTAAAGGGAGAACTAATGCGATAGTACTTCTGGCTAGTCCGGTCAAGTACCTCAGTAGAGAAAGACAAAAACTGACTGTCATGATAAGCGAGAACCTGGTCTGTAATCCGGTGACTTAGTTTTATACTACAATCAATAAAGATCTACCCTGTGTTTATCGAAGGGTTGGTTTTCGCCCAGCCAAGTGCAATTGGATACTTCATCCGCACCAGGGGCTATTACCTAGCCCCACTTGTCAAACTCCTACGACTAAGTGAAAGCAATAACGCCGCATAGTCTGATTGCCTGGTTCGCTCCGCATACACCTCCTATACGGACCAAGAAGTTGGATGAAGAGTGTATTTGCATATGACCGAACACCCTAGTACTATGTACCTGGGGGCTGAAGCAAACGACTAGAAACTTTCAGATTTAGATAAACAGTCACACAGGAGGTAAAAAAGACGCTGATATTATAAATAGCGCAAAAGTTATACACACTGGATTCATAAGCATAGTCTTTACATCCGGATACAATTAATCAAAAACAACCTCCTTCGAACACTGGCCTTCTACAAGGCGGGCGCCGTCGATGACGTCCTCGAAGTACTTCTCCGGCTTGCGGTGCTCCTTGCCTGCGGGCGGGCTAGCAGTAGCTATATGCGCTCCGTTCATCTTCGCTCAGTGCACTTTAACGCGAGCAAAGGCCATCCGAGCACCTTCTATGCAGGCTGAACGCGTTAGTGCGTCGACCCGCGGACTCGCCTCGACGTGCCACTTCACCAATCCGAAGTAACTACTTGGCATTGGCTCAGCGGGACATAGCCGGACTATTAAGTCCTTCATGGCCGAACCCGCTATGTTGTGTAGTTCGACCAGCTGCTTCATCTGGTCGCTGAGGGGCATCGGATGTTTTGGCGCCTCGAACTGCGACCAAAACAACTTCTCCGTTTTGTTCCCCTCCAGGGCTCGGAAGTACTGGGCAGCGTCTGCGCTGCTCCTTGGAAGATCAACAAACACGCCTGGAGAACTCCAGAATCATGTCAGCCCAATATACTTCCGCCCTTCGAAGATGATCTATAAGAGAAATATCTTACCAGATGCTATCTGTCGTGCCTGCTCGATTTCTTGACGAGCGTTGCGCGCCTCGCCTCACGTGTCCTGGGCAGACTTTACTGCCGCAGACAGCTCGATCGCCTGCTCCGAAACCTTTCTCTCCGATGCCTCACACTTACGGATGGCATCTTGGAGCTCGACTTCGACTTCGGACACCCGAGACTTGTGCTTCTCGCACTCCGCCTTTTCAGCCTCAAATCAGCAGACGCTTTATCAGCAGCCACCTTGTTCGCCTTGGCCTCCTCCTTAGCCTTGGCAACCTCGCCCTTGAGGGCCTCGAGCTCAGCGCGCCAACTGTGTGATACAGAATACAATATTAGAGTTTGTACTCATACTCAATCAATTAAGTATTATTGACATTTAAAAAAAATCCACATACCTTGCGTTTCATTAAAACGCCAGTTGATGCGGTCGAGGTCCGCATTGGCCACCTCGAGCTTCCGATTTAGTTCGGCAACCTACGTGTCTCGCAGTCACCGTAACTAACGAAGCCCGCACGACAGTTCAGCTCTGTAAATATGCTACTCTATGGACACTTCACCCAATTTTTTTTAGAATCACACAAAGCATCAGGGGCTACTGGTTATATATGTGCATTTAAAACAAATAAAATTTCTTAAAAGCATTACATGGCTTACCTCAAAGCCCGTTAAAAGGCTGTTGAAGGCTTCATTCAGTCTGCCCTTGACGGACTGAATCTTGTACATCACTGCACCCATCACGGTGCGGTGTTCTCCAATGACGAGAGCATGTTTCAGTGCTCCCTCCATAAAATCCGGCGCCTCCGAATTAACTCCGGGCGCTGCCATATCCTCCTCGACTTGAGGAGTTGGATCTTCCATCCCTGGAGCCGCGCTAGGCTCCGGAACGGTGTTCGGTGGGACCCCGGACTGTTCGGGCCCCACGTCTTCGGTCTCCATGGGGGTCATCTCCCCATGGTCAGCGGCCGCCGAGGTTTTACCCTCGGCCTCCCTGTCTCCTGCCCCTCCCTCATCACCTTGGGCAGAGAAAACCCGTTGGGACCACACTTCAGTGTCCCCGCCAATTACGGGCAATGAAGCCCGGACTGGTGGGTCACTCTCTATCTCCCCAGGCGCCAGAGAGTTCCCCTCCGATGATGTAACGTCGGGGTTTACACTGGGAGGGCTGTAGGTCAGCAAGAGAAGAATACTAAGTAGGTATCATAAATACTGAATAAACAAAGGGGAAATAGTCAATCCGGAAAAACTTACGATTCGGGCAAGGATTTCACCCTGGGCTTCACCATGAAGCTATGTTCGGATGAATCCGAACTATCTTCGAGCTTCAGCTTCCTCCAGGGCGCGGCCGTGCCCGCGTCAGCGACGCCCCCCCTCTTCTTCCCCCTGCCTTGTGGAGGAGGCATTTCTTCCTCCTCCTCTTCCTCCTCATAATCTTCCTCCGCCTCGTCGAAGGAGAGAATGTGGAGGTCCTTGGGCTTCTTTCCCGCAGGACGGGCGCTGTCTCCGCCCCCCTTGCCCTTTGTCTTCTTGGGCTTCTTCGTCGGCGCCGGAACCAACATCGCCGTCAATAGAGGCAGTGTCGGGTCTTCGAGTAGAGGTGCCGGACACTTTATCTGAGTCGCCTTCTTCGTCTAGCCCTGTATATCACATAAAAATTCCAATTTCTTATTATCGTTAAGTAATGGGTAGGGATAAGTGTTCGGCAGGGATCAATATTACCTCTGTGGCGGAAACTTCTATCTTGAAGCCCGCATCCTTGTCCTCTTTGGGCCATTCCTTCTGGCTCTTGAACAGGTGCTTCCAGATCTCTTTGTGTGTAGAGCCGAAGAGATGCTTCGGCGGCTTGTCTTCTGCCGGATCGAAGTCCCATAGGGAGGAATCCCGGCTTTGGCAAGGGAGAACAAGTTGTGTCAACAGCACCTGGACTACGAAGGAGAGCAGGTGCCCCTTTGAGATCACGCCGGACACACGGCTCACAAGAGTCGTCACCTCAATGTGCGACCCCCAGTCCAGACCCTTTTTGGTCCAGGAGGTTAGCCTCTCTAGGGGTCCGGATCAGAAAGCAGGCTCCACCGCCCCGTTGGTGTCACGAGGTTCGGTGATGTAGAACCACTCCTGCTGCCAGACCTTGTTCGTCTCCACGAACGAGCCCTTGGGCGAAGTTGCGTTCGGGAGCTTACTAATCATAGCGCCCCAACACTCTGCATGTTCCCCCTCCATCACCTTCGGCTTCACGTTGAAGGTCTTAAGCACATGCCGAAGTGTGGGGGGATGCGGTGAAAGGCTTCACACATCACTATGAAAGCGGATATGTGAAGAATTGAGCTCGGGACTAGATCGTTGAAATCTAGCCCTTAGACGAACATAAGACCCCGAACAAATGGGTGGAGTGGAAACCCTAGCCCCCTAACAAAATGAGAGGTGAAAACCACCCTCTCGCCCGCCTTAGGAACGGGAATCACGTGGCCCTTAGGGGGGACTCGGTGTGCGATGTCGCCGGCGAGATACCCCGCGCTCCGTAGATCCTCCACGGTCTTTTCGGTGACCGTGGAAGCCTCCCACTTGCCTCTGGCACCAGATCCAGCCATTGCTGGGAAGGGGAGTAGTGGTTGAGGAACGAGGAGTTGTGTGCACAGGAGATGAGAGTACGGGGGCGAGGGAGATTGGAGATCTCGAGCTTGAGGAAGGCATGGGGATGATGAAAGGGATTGGAGTCCTTTTATAACGCTGTGAATACAGAACGTCCCCCCACCTTAGCCATAAAACTCGCCGGTTCCCAAAACGGTCATGCGTATTGCGCGGCGTGGGTGCTCACGTCACAATGATAAGAATCCCACAATAAGCGGGCACAATCTCTATTCTGACGGGACGTGTCAATGAGGATATACCTCGAAACGTGAAACTAGAACCAAATAAAACGGTTCGATATGTTAGTGGGTTGGACGCGACGCTTCACCCAAAAGTTGTCAGTAGAGATACATTATTCATTTTTTAAAGGCCTTGCCTTCGAGGCTAAGGGTTGTACTAATCTTGTAGAGCCGAACACAATCCATCTATTTGCAGAAGATATATTCGGCAGGAGGAACCCGCCTTGCAATGCCGAAGACAATACGGAAGCCGAACTCATTGCCATCAAAGACAGGTTCAGGGGCTACTGAGGGAGTCCTGGATCGAGGGGTCCTCGGGTGGCCGGATAAACTCCTGGTGGGCCAGACTGGTGGGCCATGAAGATTACTATAGAAGATCATCTCTCGTATCCCGATAGGACTCCTGGATTCTTGTAATGGCAAGTTTTAGGCTCGGGTGTAGGTTTTCCTTCCTCTACAAGATGATATGTACAAACCCTAGGCCCCTCTTGTTTGTTTATAAACCGGAGGGTTTAGTCCATAGAGGCTAGAAAAGAATCATAATATCCTCATAGGCTAGACCTAGGGTTCAGCCATTACAATCTCGTGGTAGATCAACTCTTGTACACATATTCAGCCATAATAATATAGCAGGAAGTAGGGTTTTACCTCGATCGAGAGGGCCTAAACCTGGGTAAACATTGTGACCCCTACCTCATGTTAACATCGATCCTCAGACGCATAGTTCGGGACCCCCTACCTGAGACCCGCCGGTTTTGACACCGATAGGAGGCCCATGGGCACGGGGTCGGAGGGGCCCGTGCGCACGGGGTCCCCTGGGAGCTGCTGCCTTCTTCTTGGCACTTCCTTCTCCGCTTCCAGGCTTCCCTCTTGAATGGTGTAGATGTTCTCTTCAGCTTGGACTCCTCCTCGATGAATGTGTAGCTCCGCTCACATCTTTGTATGCATTCGAGAGAGGGGTCAAGTACTATACCATCCTCGAAGAGACTAAGGAGACACGCATTAAGGATAGAGTTCACCTTAGTGTGATACCCCCGATTTTGACCGTACACTAATCATGCACGCAAACGTGTACGACCAAGATCAGGGACTCACTGGAAGATATCACAACACAACTCTAGACACAAATAAAATAATACAAGCTTTATATTACAAGCTAGGGACCTCGAGGGCTTGCATACATAAGCTCGAATACAACGGAGTCAGCGGAAGCAACAATATCTGAGTACAAACATAAGTTAAACAAGTTTGCCTTAAGAAGGCTAGCACAAAAGCAACATGATCGAAAAGGCAAGGCCTCCTGCTTGGGATCCTCCTAACTACTCCTGGCCGTCGGCGGTCGTCACGTAGTAGTAGCCTCCCTCGGGGTAGTAGCAGTCGTCAAAGATGGCATCTGGCTCCTGTACTCCACCATCTGGTTGCATCAACCAGAAAGAAGAAAGAAGGGGGAAAAGGGGGAGCAAAGCAACCGTGAGTACTCATCCAAAGTACTCGCAAGCGAAGATCTACACTACATATGCATCGGTATCAATGAAAAGGGTAGTATCTGTGTATTAAGCTGTAGAATGCCAGAATAAGAGGGGGAGAAGCTAGACCTATCGAAGACTAGCATCTTCTAGAAACCACCAATCTTGCAGCAGTAGAAGAGAGTACAGAATAGCATATTATAGCTATCAAGCATGTTGTAGCATTAAGGCCCAGAGTTCCTTCCTCGACTCCCTGCGAGGAAGCAATCCTAGAGCCACATATCCATTCATGTCTCAGTATCCAGTTCTAGTTGTAGCGATCGGGATACAACTCCAAGTGTCCGTTACCGTAGGATAGGCTATCGATAGATGTTTACTTCCCTGCAGGGGTGCACCAACTCACGCTCTCTTAACTCCGGCCGGACACACCATCAGGTCATGCCCGGCCTCGGCCAAACAATACGTCGCAACCCGACCTAGGCTTAATATAGAGGTCATGCATGCCGGACAAAACATATACCCCCAGGGGTCATGGGCCATCTCCCCGGGAACTCCTACACGTTGCGTGGGCGGCCGGTGAGCAGACGTAGCTACCTCCTTTCAAAGGTAGGTGCATAACCAGTCCAACCCGGCGCGCGCCGCTTAGTCGCATGACGTTAATTAAGATTTGGCTGATGCATACGACGTAGAACGCCCATACTATGCCCACACGATGGTTACCGCTATCAGGCCAGAGGCCCCTTGGATCAAATATCCAAACCGTTTAGTGTCTTGGGAATGCGCGGTAACGAGCAGAGACTCACGATCATGTAACCCCATCGCCCCGTCTCGAGGACTTGCGGCAAGGGCTAAGAATTCCCGGCCATGCCTCATATTTATCTCGCGGGCACCTTCCAGGTCAACCCGACTACACATGACTCGCAATTAAGCTCGCGCGGGTACCCTTCAGGGCCGACCCGTCTTTAGTAACATGGTTCAGTGTAAAGTCATAGTAACCATAGTAACCGTGTGTCTAACACCAAAGGGAAACCTGAGGAAATCACCCTCAATGGAATTCCACCTGATGTTTATCGTCAAGGTGAACGAAAGAGGAGTCACCCTCGAGGTCCACTCTTGAGGAGTTGCACGACAGTGTCGTTATCGGGAGTGGAGAAAGAGGAATCACCGTCGATGACCATAACCAATGAACTAACGTACAACGTTAACATCAGAAGTGCTGATGAGGTGTCACCCTCGGCACTCGATAGTAAGCTAGTATTGTCGAGCAACTAAGAGGTAAGTGATGTGCGGTGCCTGGTCTTCGATCCCATTGATCGGGTCTTCTGATAATCTAGCGGGGCAGTCGGGACAAAGTGGGGGTAGGGGTCTCTGATGGATCTCTAACCAGCCTATACTAAGCAGTTTAATATAAACATGTAAGGTATGAAAACATGTCTCAACAACAGGCTATGCATCAGGATAGGATCATACAAAAAGTAGTAGAAGATCTAATGCAAGCATAAGAGAGAAGAGAGTGTGCGATATCGGAATGATCAAAGGGGGTTGGCTTGCCTGGTTGCTCAGACGAGAAGGATGGGTCATTGTCGATGCAATCGATCACTGAGGTAGCATCAGTCTCACGATCTTCCAGAGGGAAGAGGGGGAAGAAACAGTAAATACAAAGCACACAGATGCAACAAAGAAGCGCGACATGTCAACACGCAGTGCTAGGGTGCTCTAACACGGTGCTACACGATACCGGCGAAGGGGAATAACATCCGGGAAAGTATTCCCGAAGTTTGGCTTTTTCGAACAAATGAATCAGAGGTAGAAAGTTGCATGTTCGATATGCTAGGAGCATGTGGCAGACGAACGGAACGCGTATTCGGATCCGTCTCATCGTTCTGAGCAACTTTCATGTATAAAACTTTTTCATTCGAGTTATGGTTTAATTTCTATGAATTTCTAAAGTTTATAACATTTTCTATATTTATTTAAATTAACAGAAAATAAAAAAATGACGTCAGCATGACGTGGCGATGACGTGAGCATCCAATAGGATGTTGACTGGTCAAACTGATGTGTGGGACCCACCTGTCATTGCCTCATCTAACTAACTACTGATTTTAGATTAGCCAATCTAATTAATTAGGTAAATTAATTAAGTTAATTAATTAATATTATTAATATTGTTTTTAATCTTTTTTTAACCAGGGGTGCGGGGCCCCCTTGGCAGTGGCCCAAAGGCCAAGCGGGCGCAGGCTAAAGAAAATGCGAGTGTGGGCGCCGGGCGCCTGCCCAGTCGCGGCCAGGCGAGGCCCCGGCGCGCCCCGGCATTACCCCGGCGGAGGCGGGCGGGAGCGGTCAGGCGAGGCCCCAGCGCTGTCCCGGTGGCAGCGGGCGGGAGGCCCCGGGGGCTTGCGGCCCCGGCGGAGGCGCTCGCCTGGTGGGGCGGAGGCAGTCACGGGAGCAGAGCATCAGGTTGCAGCGGCCGCTGGTAGGAGCAGGCGAGCTGCAGCGGATGGCCAGGCCGTGCACGGTGCAGGGGCTGGCAGGCGCGAGGTGCGCGAGAGAGAGGCCGGGCGCACGACCACGGAGTGCCCCCAGGGCGGCCAAGGCCGGCGGACAGAACTCCAAGCGAACTCGGGGGGTGGGCCGGCTACGTCGACAGGAAAAAGGGGAAGGCGGGAGATTTGCATTGCTCACCGTGGGAGGGATGATGGCGAGCTTGTACGGGGCCGGGGATGAGGTCAAGGAGGCTGGAGGAGGTCGGACATCGATGAACCGGGCGACAAGATCCGGCGGGGCAGAGGACGAAGTCGAGGTCGCCGCGGTCGAAGAAGAGGCTCCAGTCTCCAATGAGATGCGCCGGTGGACGAGGCAGTCGGCGGCGAGGCTAGGAGACATAGTGGACGGCCGCAGGGAGGAAGGTGGGCACGGGATCGATGGCGACGCAGCAATGGCTCCTCGGGGCATGGAGAAAGCAAAGGGGGCGCGAGGGGGAGGACTAGTGTTTGTCAAGGCAGAGGGATGTGTGCTTGGGGCTTGCCCTTATCCATTTACGCGACCGGGGGATCGTCGACGCGTGCACATCGCCGGTTATGGCGCAAGTGGATGAACCCCACGCCCTCCTCTGCCTCATGTAGCGTGAGGTAGGGGGTGGCTGTGGTGGGTTAGGCCGGTTCCTTTTGTTAGATGGCCAAAAGCCCACCATAGAATAGGTCGTTTTCCATTTAGGCTTTATTTTTCTATTTCTTTTAATTTGTCCTAATTCTAATTACTTTCAATATTATTTGGGTTTTATAAAATATGAGATTTGGTCAATAATTTGTGATGCAATATTAGACACGGTCACTAAAGTTCTCGGGATCATTTAAAACAGTTTGTAATTTCATAAATTACTAAAGGCATTCTAAATAGTGAATTGGCCCCAGTTTCATTAATTTTAGGCTCTCAACCACTTTAAAAAATGTTGGCTAATTGATGACAACTAGTTAGTGAATATTAGACCTATCAAACATTTTTACTTTACTGTTTGAAGAAATAATTATTTGACTTGAAATTTGAATTTGAATTTTGAACCGGAATTGAACCACGTGAGATTAGCAACAGTAACAGTGGTGACATGGCATCATTATCAAGGGATTACAATAGCTTGATTATCCGGGCGTTACACTTTGTATGCCTGAAGTAGAGGTTGGGCATGTATCTTAGCAATGGAACTCTTAACATGGTGATGTCCGTAGGATACTCCGTATCATCCCCTCCCCCTTGGGAAAGATCTGACCTCGGATCGAAATCCAAATCACCATGAGAAAGAGATGTCGTCGCTGTGTATAAGTTGACGATCACCAAGCATTCATCGTCTTGAAGTTTGAAATGGGCACTCTCCAATGTCGCACCGTCTTGTAATTCCTTCAAAAGGACCAAAGATAACAAGCACTTGGAAAAACAAATGTGGTTGGCATTAGAGCAAAACCAAGTATTCAATAGGTGATTCACCCAACAAGTGTTGTCATCAAGCATAGCATAAGGTGTGACAAAGAAGTGTGGCTTGGCAATTAAGCATATAAGTTGCGCAATCAAGTACATCATGGAGACTAGCATGCAAGTGTGAGGTAGAGATGCAAATATGTTTCACAAGCGAAAAGGCATCTACCTCTTGGTCATAACAAACATGCACAAAGCGCTCAATGAAAGGTCTATGGTAGGCATAAGAATTATTCACAACACCAAATAAATTTAAGTGTCTAAACACATGGGCCAAGTGCAAGACAATCGAAGCATAACGTGCACAAGGTGTAGTGAATATAGCATGCCACTCAACACAATAGAAAGAGCAATTGTTCAACATGTGTGAGGCAAATAAGTCAAGCATGTGACAAGCAAAGGGACATGGCATATGTGAAGCGATGACATTGGTGCAACCAAGTATGTGATATGAGCAAGTAGGCACCAATTTGGATGCAACAGACATGGTATGTATATAATGAGGCATGGAAATGTGAAAATGGCAAGTAGAAGCAAGATCTCTAACATGTGCACTATCAAGTGGTCCAAGATGGCCAATAAGTCTCATGGTGCAAGCAACACAAGTAGTATGATCCGCAATATCCAAGCTCCAGAAAGATGTCACCTCGAAGGCGTGTCCTTGGGTATCCTTCACAATGCCGAAGTGCAAGCAAATTTGTTGTAGAAGTGAGTCGCGGTAGAAAGTATGAGGCTCGCTCTCAAGAGCTCAAATTGTCAACTCACGTGAAGTAGAGGTTGACATGTAGTCGAAGCATCCTACACATGCACACAACAAAACAAAGAACGTATGTGCATGGTAGATAAACACATCATCCATCATGATGGTTCTCTTCTCTTGCACATAACCATTAGTAGCAAAAGTGCATTAGTAATATGATGCAACAATGGAAATATAAATGGCACTAGGCATATGGTGCAAAGAAGGAAGGCAAACATGCTTCACAAGAAATATGTCAAAATCTCCGAATATGTGTGAGAAAGCTATGGGGGCAATCTCATTTGCAAGACGAAAAGCATTGTTGCACTCAATACATAGTAAATCATCTCTCACGAGAGATGCAACATATGTAGACATATGACAACATGGACTAGCAATCATGTGCAAAGCATGGGAATATGTGCCATCAACCGCATGAAATGAACAGTCATCGGTGATGCGACAATCAATGCAAGCATATCAAATATGTCATGCAAACTAGTGGCAGGAAGATGCAACACACTAGAGGAAATCATGGCAATCATGTCATGTGGGCAAACAATAGGCATAGGCAATGCACATGACATATCACAATCAAGGCAAGTAAAGTGGCAAGCATCAATATCATCATAGGCATGGGACACAAAGCAAACATGGATATAACAAGCAATATATCCACCAAGTTTGCAAATACACATATAAGTACTAGAATCATGGATCATGTGTAATGCAAAGCATGGGTCACAAATGCATGGCAAAGGCATCCGAATGAGCATATCATGCAAAATGAACGTGTAAATATGGGCAAATGATATATAATGGACAAGAAGCCATAACCATGTGAGGGCCATGTAGAAGAATTGCGCGAAGTCTTTGTGCGGAGGAAAAGGTTGGAAAGATAGTCCACAGAATCCCAAGTCATCATTGCTCTCTAGAGCTCTTTTCATCAACTCGTGCTCTTGCGAGGTTGACGAGTATGCATGTGTACCTACACAAAATAGACACAAGCCAAAGAAAATGTGTCCGTGGTAAATGTACACATCATCCATCATGATGTGTATGTGCACGTGGGAGTTAGCACAAGATAAGCAATGCTCAAAGAAATTTGATGCATGGTATAAGAACATGTCATCCATCATGAAAGAGTAGTTATTATGTAAAACACGATAGGAACACAAACTGAGCATGCAATTATAGCAAATGTGTGGCACAACAATAGCATTTCTATTCATGGGGAGCATATTGTGCACACAAGTATGGAGATCATGCAATGGATGGGATGGATCAAAATCTCCTAAAATGCATGAGGAAACTATGGGTGTATCCTCATGAGCAATAGTGGAAGCATAATTTGGAGAAGTGGAATAACATCCAAAACAATGCATATCCGAAGCTAGGCGGTCATGGAATGGCATATGATAGAATTGATGCAAAGGGAGCATATCAATATCATTTCAAGGAAAACAAATGCCAATAACCATGGGTTTGTCATCTATGCCATATGAACAAATTGGATTGATTTTAATGGCACATGCATAGTTACTATGATGAGATTGCAAATATGACATATTGTTGATCTCATGCATAGCATATGACAAATCAAGCGGATTATCAAACATGATGTGTCCTAAAGAATTATCACAAGATATCCTATGCAACATGGCATCATAACTAATATACTCCACATGACAATCATCATACTCATCATAAATGGGTAATGCATCACATGAGGTAGTCGAACTAGCATGAAGCATGGCAATAGGTGGATCAATATCATGCAAGCAATCAAGGTCAAGAATGTCCACTAGTGGGACAAGAGCATCACCTTCACCTATGTTACCTTTATCATTCCACTCATGTGGTGTAGGTGAGGTGGCAAAGACCAAATGGTGGTCATCATCTACATCTTGATGGGACCATGTGGGGGCTGCATCATAGTCCACCATGGCCATCGTCTTGTCCAAAGGAAGCACAAAGTCGTCGAGGATCGGTGCGTCATCATATATGGGACCTAGCACCAAATGAGAAGGCACAATAGAGGTAGAGGTCAAGTTGTTAGAGTTTAAAGTGTCCTCACAAGACCTATCAACTATATCACTATCTCTATGTGGTTATGGCCCACTCACTCTCTCAAGGTAGGTGCACTCAAAGTCACATATGGTGGAATCACTCATCTCACTCAAGTGGTGGTGGTGGTGGCTCTCCTCACATGAGAAATGGGGCAACTCATCATATATGGGGCTAGTGCTGATCTCACTCTCACTCTCAATATGGTGGCATAAGTCTCTCAACTCATCACCATACGCCTCCTTGGTCGAAGGGAAAATCCCATGCTCAACCGTCGCATAGTCGTCGTCATGGATGAAGGCCGAAGATGGCACATCATCACTCTCATCCATGACCAAAGGGAAAATCCCATGCTCGATCATCTCGATGGTACTGGCCTCATGCTTGCCATCTTGGAGCGTGGTCGTCGTGAAGGATGCTTGGGGTCGAGTAGACTTGGCCTTCATGAGTTCTTGTTGCTCCTTGGGAGCACAATTGTACATGTCGTCAAGGGACTCGTAATTGTTGGTGAAGATAGTCTTAGCGATGTCGTTGTTCAATCCCATCGAGAAGTAGAATTTCATCCAAATGGGGTTGTCCATGCCGGCTCATCGCAAGGCTTTCTTCATGTTCTTGAAGTACTCGTCGAGGGACTTGGATCCTTGTATGGTGTTCTCCAATTGGCGTTAAAGATGTTCCATGTAGGTGGAAGGCACAAATTCTCGCCTCATCGCTTTCTTCGTCGTGGGCCACGTCATGGTGAAGCTTGTTGAAGGTCTATGAAGCCACCATGTCGATGCGTAGTCATGGAAGGTACTTGTGGCGCACTTCACTTGATCTTCGGAGGTACTTGGTGTCGCTTGAGGTAGTCGTCCATCTTGTGCTCCCACTTGAGGTACTCATCGGGGTTATGAGTCCCAAAGTATGGAATCTGATAGAGGCAAAAGTTTTCTGTCTTTCGATGAGATTGTGGCTATCGTTTTGGAGGAAGTCGATATGGCCGATCTGACTACAAAAGTGCGAGGACGTCACGCCTTAGCAATCGCTAAACCAACTCCAAGAGGTTACTGACCACGCCGGAGCACGATCAACCTGACCACGAAGGTCTGTTTCCTGCAGGCAAACAAAGAACAATCAAGAAACTAAGGTTGCAATCTGGATATTGCGAATTCAAGAGGAAAGCTTTATTGATCAAGTGGGGTTCTGTGACATCTTTGTCTGGTCGTTGAACACAAACAAAATACGCGAAGTTGCAGCTATTGCAAACTTTAATCTAAACAAAACCCAAAGTATAAAGGACACCCTAAGGGTTGTATATATGGAGGAAGAGGGGGGAATTTTGTGGCCCTTGGAGGAGGGGTCCGAAACCAACCCTAACTCTTGTTTCCCCACACATACGGACTCTAAAATAGCCTATACTCTAGTATTTCGAAATTACATGGGCCTGGCCCAATAATAAGGCGACAAAGCACCTATAATAGCCTCAGGACGAAATTTATGAAGTGGCATCTTGTATATTTCGTCCAAGCCTTCACGCACTCATTATGGAGGCTTCAAAGTCCTGAAATCATCACTTGTAACTCTGTTCTTTTTCCCCTTGCGCATGCCATCATCTCCATGCTTGATCTTGCTCCAATGTTCATCCTTCTTGTACAAGCTAGGCTCTTCATTTCTAAGCAAGACAAATGTATCAAATTTAGGTAGCATCACAGTCTCATGAACATTAGAATCATTACCAAGAAACGGAAGTACCTAGTAATTTAGTTGGCGTGCGCGAGCTCTAGTAATTGGTCCTGTATATGTATCTGTTGGGCTGTGGGTATAACTTTGTTAGTGATGTCCTCATCATCCTCCCCTTATTGAATTGAAGTCATCCTCAACGGAAGCTCATCTTCCTCACCCAAGTAAGTATTCAAATCTACAATGTTTAATGTGGGACTAACCCCAAAATCTGCAGACAACTCAAGTTTATATGCATTATAATTTATTTTCTACCCTTATCTCCAACAAGTTTATATTTTAGCATTCATGCGCTCAGTATTTTCCTTAGTTAACTCATGCATTTTTAGGATCAATTCATCACATTGTTTAGCATCAAAATTAACCTTCTCCGAAGATGGAACAGGCAAGAAACCAATAGGTGCACGAGGTAGGAAACCATAGGCAATTTCAAAAGGGCACATCTTAGTAGTAGAATGCAACGAACGATTATAAGCATATTCAATATGAGGCAAGCATTCTTCCCACATTTTCTTGTTATTCTTCAAAACAACCCTAAGCATAGTAGACAAAGTTCTATTGCCTACTTCAGTTTGTCCATCAGTTTGGGGGTGACAAGTAGTACTAAAAAGCAGTTTAGTCCCCAACTTAGCCCATAAACATCTCCAAAAGTGGCTAAGAAATTTAGTATCACGATCTGAGACAATAGTATTTGGCACACCATGCAAGCGAATAATTTCACGAAAGAACAAATCAGCAACATTAGCAGCACCATCGCTTTTATGACATGGTATAAAGTGTGCAATTTTCGAGAACCTATCCAAGACAACAAATATGCTATCCCTCCCCTTCTTTGTTTGAGGTAAACCCAAAACAAAGTCCATAGATATATCTTCGCAAGGAACACTAGGGATAGGCAAAGGCATATATAAACCATGAGGATTGAGTCATGACTTAGCTTTTTGACATGTAGTGCAGCAAGCAACAAAACGCTCAACATCCAGTCTCATCTTTGGCCAAAATAAATGTGTAGCAAGTACATCCCCCGTCTTCTTCACGCCAAAGCGTCCCATTAGTCCTACTCCATGCGCCTCCTGCAACAACAAAAGTTGAACAGAGCTAGCTGGAATGCATAGCTCGGTAGCACAAAACACAAAGCCATCATTAACGCCGAACTTGTTCCATGTTCTCCCTTCTTTACAATTCTCCAATACATCTTTAAATTCAGCATCATGCACATATTGGTCTTTGATGGTCTCCAAACCAAATATTTTAAAGTCAAGTTGTGAAATCATAGTATAACGACGAGACAATGCATCAACAATAACATTTTCTTTTCCCTTATTGTGTTTAATAACATAAGGGAAAGTCTCTATGAATTCAACCATTTAGCATGTCTACGATTTAGTTTGGCTTGACTTTTAATGTGCTTCAAAGATTCATGATCAGAATGTATAACAAATTCTTTGGGCCATAAATAATGTTGCCTTGTTTCCAAAGTCTTAACAATAGCATATAATTCCATATCATAAGTAGAATAATTCAGACTAGGCCCACTCAATTTTTCAGAAAAGTATGCAACATGTTTACCATCTTGTAATAACAAACCACCTAACCCAATTCCACTAGCATCACATTCGAGCTCAAAAGTATTATTAAAATCAGGAAGTTGGAGTAAAGGAGCATGTGTCAACTTATCTTTCTATACCGTGAATGCTTCTTCCTGTGCAGTACCCCAAACAAAAGGCACATCCTTCTTTGTAAGCTCATTGAGAGATGCAGCAATGGTGCTGAAATCTCGCACAAAACGCCTATATAATCCAGTGAGGCCAAGGAAACTCCTCACGTGTGTGACCGTTTTGGGTTGTGGCCAACTCCCCATAGCTTCAATCTTTGCTTTATCAACCTCAATTCCCTGTGGAGTAACAACATAGCCAAGAAAAGATACTCGATCGGTGCAAAAGGTGCACTTTCCAAGGTTACCAAACAAACGTGCATCATGTAGAGCAATAAAAATAGCACGTAATTGTTCCAAATGTTCCTCCAAAGATATGCTATAAATCAAAATATCATCAAAGTAAACTACCAAAAATCATCCAATGAAAGCACGTAAAATTCATTCATTAATCTCATGAAAGTACTAGGTGCATTTGTTAACCCAACAGGCATGACTAACCACTCATATAATCCAAACTTAGTTTTAAATGATGTTTTCCATTCATCTCCCAATTTCATACGAAATTGATGGTATCCACTACGCAAATCAACTTTGGAGAATATTGTAAAGCCACTCAATTCATCAAGCATATCATCTAGCCTAGGAATAGGATGATGATAACTAATAGTAATATTATTAATGCCTCTACAATCAACACACATACGCGATGTACCATCCTTTTTTGGCACTAGAATAATAGGAACAACACACGGACTAAGGGATTCAAGTATATAACCTTTGTCGAGTAGCTCCTGTACTTGACGCATAATATCCTTTTTCTCCTCTAGATTGGTATGGTATGGTGCACGGTTGGGTAGCGATGCACCGGGAATTAAGTCAATCTGATGCTCAATCCCTCGAATAGGTGGTAATCCCAGTGGCACCTCTTGTGGAAAGACATTCGCGGACTCCTGCAAAATGTTAGTGACAGCAGGAGGCAAAGAGGAAGGCACGTCCTCGAATGAAGATAATGCATCTTTGCACACAAAAGCATAGCAAACAGATTTGCTTCAATCAAGATCTTCAATATCAGATTTGGTGGCAAGTAAACATCCACTTTTTCATTTAATTTTAGATGCAACATGAGATGATGGTGTGTTATTAGGCTTCATTTGTTGCTCAAATTCTTTTGCCACAATCTGATTTTCACTCTTATTTTGCTCATGTTTTTCTTTATTTGCTCTATTAATATCATCTTTCAAAATGGAATCAGGAGATATAGGAAGAAAAGTAATACATTTATCCTTATGAACAAGAGTATACTGATTGTTTCTACCATGGTGTACATTTTTTATCAAATTTCCATGGTCTACCAAGTAATAAGGAACAAGCTTGCATGGGTACCACATCACAATCAACATAATCAGCATATGTAGAGATACTAAAATGCACACGAACAGTACGCGTTACCTTAACCCTGCCGCTGTTGTTGAACCATTGGATGTAGTAAGGATGTGGATGTGGTCTTGTGGTGAGAGATAGCTTCTCCACCATCTCCATGCCAGCCAAGTTTTTGCAGCTCCCTCCATCTATGATGACGCGAACAGAACGTTCCTTCACAACTCCCTTTGTATGGAACAAATTATGCCTCTGATTTTGCTCCACTTGTGTGACCTGCACACTCAAAACACATTGAGCAACTAAACATTCATACATGTCAACGTCTTCAGGAGCCATGTATTGCGTCTCATTTTCAGAATCATCTCCATCGTGTTCTTCACGTGTAATAAGAGCCAAAATCTCTTCATCATAGTCACTAGCGGACTCATAACCACCATCCTCAGTAGCAATCATGACACGCTGAGATGGGAATTTGGTCGCATAGTGACCATAACCAGTGCAACGACGACAAATAACATCATGTGTTGGCCCTGTGGATGCCATGGATGAAGAGGAGCTCTGCGTAGGACCGGAAGGTGTACTCCTGGTTGATGGTGGTGGTGCATGTTTGCTTTTATCACGACTAGAAGTGACGGATGAAGTAGGCGGTTCGGCAGCCGGACGTGTCGAATTAGATGATGCACGCGGTGTCCATGATGAAGGTCGACATGCAGAAAAATTAGATCGTGCCAAGGCCTATCGATCCTGCACTTCACGTACAGCTTTGCAAGCAAGATGGAATAAACGAGTGATATTATTATACTCCTTATACTCTAGAACTGTCTGAATCTCTCTATTTAAGCCCCCCATAAAATGTGCAAGCCTAGCCTCATTATCCTCAACAATACCACATCTAATCAGGCCAGTTTGTAATTCCTGATAATATTCCTCTACAGAATTTTTCCTTGTCTTAAACGCGGCAGTTTCTGAAGTAATTCACGTTGATAATTTGGTGGAACCTAACGAGTACGCATAGCAGTTTTCAAAGCAGCCCAAGTAGTTAGAATATTATTTGGATATAATCTACAATATTCGGACCACCATACACAAGCAAAACTAGTGAAACCGCAAAGAGCAGCACCAACACGTCTCTCCTCACGATATTCTAAACATGTAAAACATTGTTAGGTTTCTAACTCCCAAGTAAGATATATATCAGGAACATATCTACCCTCAAATGGTGGAATATTCAATTTTAGTTTAGGGAGATGGTCATGATCTCATACCTGAGGGTGTGGTGTAGCCCTACCATTGCGATTATTTGCATGTTGATGACCTGGTGGTTGTGGTATTGGTTGTTGCTCGTAGTTCTGATTTTGATCAACCTCATCCTCGTAATCTCCCGCGTAATCGTCCTCCTCCTCAACTGTAGCAGGAGCCACAGAAGTATCAACAGCAGCACCAACAGTTTGGCTAGGCTCAAGAGGGACACATCACGCTTTGCGGAGGACTGTTTCATGATGTGAAGGTGGTTCTTGTTGTTGTTGCAATGGTGCAGCGGGTGGAGGTAGATGCGCAAGCACTTCGGCAAAATTTGGCATCCAACTTGGTGTCAATTGACTTCTCAATGCCATCCATTCTCGCTAGTGCGTCACCAAAACTGGTCATCACATCTTCTACCTGTTGACCCATCATTTGCTGAAATTTATCATGCAACTCCTTGTTCGTCATGTTCTCCCAGTCAGTCTCGTCGACTAGTGATCCTGGCATGGTTAGCAGCAATAGAAACACACAAAAATATGATCCTACAGACTACTAGAAAATGGTGGTGGTGGGGCGTCACAAATCCATCAAGCAAATCTCAAATTCTTACCAGTTCTTACCCAGCAGCAGGTGGTGATCGGCAACTGTGGTAGTCAAAACTCTCAGAGCATGGATAAAGCGATTACCAGGGAGAGTCAAATGCATGACGTAGATGTATGTGGAGCTAGGAAGGCTTATGATATGGTAGCAAAAATGTCAGCAATAATCAATTTAGAGATGCAAAGATGAATAAACGCTCAAAGACGATACTGTGCTGGTCCTAAGCTAGACTGTACTAGAGACACGAGCCTAGAACACTAACACAATCACGGCGCTGCACGTAATCAAGGGAAAAGCACATTCTGGATTTTTTTTCGCCTCTTTTTTTTTGCGCTCCTTTTTTTTTACCGAAAATCACAATAATTGCGAGTGTCTCAAAACTCTTGCCAAGTCAAACTAAGATGATAGGCACAAAAAAAATTTGACTATTTTTTTTTCAGAAATCAGGCAGCGACGACCAAAAAGTGTGGTAAAAAAATAGTATGAAGGCACGTGTCTCAAAAGACTTAGAAATGCCTAAAAATAGGACAGGGAAAAATATTTTCACCTGCCGAAATTTTGGCCTAAAAACTGCCCGGGGGTCTCCAGACTTTTTTTTCCGAGACCTACTCAGGCAACGAAACACGAAACGGAAACTAGATGGATCTCGAAACAAAACTAAAACAAAAAGAACTCAGATTAGTGGTAGATATATGGTGGTAGAATATGGCAGCAGTGGTGGTATATGGTAGGGGTGGTGTTATATGGATACAGATTGGTGGTGGTATGTGGCAGGGGCGATGAAGATGGTGCGGTGGCGGCGTGACAACTTATGACCGGAACTCGAAACTCTAAAAGACTAGACGCTAAGACTAGCAACTTGACACGATGATGCAACCGCAAATTCAACAAAGCCAAACACTGAAAAGACTATGCAATGGCTCAGACTGGTTCAGATATGATGAACTAACCCTAAATGTTTTTGTGTGGCTTTTTCGTGGACTGTAGGTATGAAGAACAGACTCGATCTAATCTACAAAAAACTATAAAATATCACCGAGCAACCTGGAAATCAGATACCACTTGATAGAGGCAAAGGTGTCCCGTCTTTCGATGAGATGGTGGCTATCGTTTTAGAGGAAGTCAACTTTGACGACCCGACTACGAACGTGCGAGGACGTCACGCCTTAGCAATCGCTAGACCAACTCCGAGAGGTTATTGACCATGTCGGAGCACGATCAACCTGACCACGAAGGTCTGTTTCCTGCAGGCAAACAAAGAACAAGCAAGAAACTGAGATTGCAATCTGGATATTGCGAATTCAAGAGCAAAGCTTTGTTGATCATGTGGGGTTCTATGATGTCTTTGTTTAGTCGTTGAACACAAACGAAGTACGTGAAGTTGAAGCTATGGTGAATTTTAATCTAAACAAAACCCAAAGTCTAAACGACGCCCTAAGGGATGTATATATGGAGGAAGAGGGGGAAATTTAGTGGCCCTTGGAGGAGGGGTCCGAAACCAACCCTAACTCTTGTTTCCCACACATACGGACTCTAAAACAGCCTACACTCAAGTATTTCGAAATTACATGGGCCTGGCCCAATAATAAGGCAACACAGCACCTATAATAGCCTCTGGACGAAATTTATGAAGTGGCATCTTGTATATTTCGTCCAAGCCTTCACGCACTCCTGAATTCATCACTTGTAACTCCGTTCTTTTCCCCCTTGCACATGCCATCATCTCCATGCTTGATTTTGCTCCTATGTTCATTCTTCTTGTCCAATCTAGGCCCTTCATTTGTAAGCAAGACAAATGTATCCAATTTAGGCAGCACCATATTCTCATGAACATTAGAATCATTACCAAGAAACGAAAGTACCTGGTAATTTAATTGGCATGTGCGAGCTCTAGTAATTGGTCTTGTATATGTATCAGTTGGGTCTATGGGTGTAACTTTGTTAGTGATGTCCTCATCAGAATCTCATCGATGTTGGCAAAGTCTTAGTAGCTCGTGGAAGTTGCGGACTTGAGCTCATGGAGTAGGCGAAGATGTCGTACATCCAAAGGCGAAGATGCCTTGAAGTCACTTGGTGAAGATGCCAACGTAGTCTAAGAAGTCGTAGTCTTGTCGTTGATGTCGCGGCTCTGTATAGACCGTGTGCACGGGGTCGTAGAAGGCCGTGTGCACAGGGTCCCGTGTGCACGGGGGTTGAAGGACCATGTGCACGGGGCTGGCAGAGAAGCCAACTCTTGTCCGGAAGCTTGCTCTTCCGTTCTTGTGGTACGCCCTTGATGAACTTGAGCATCTTGGTCTTGTCGGTGTCGATGCTGGGTGTACTTGCCATAGATGGGAGATCGGGAGTCTTAGCACTTGAGCATCTTCTCAAAGATGAGGAAGACCGCTTGTGGTTCTTGATGTGGACCTTGATCTCCTCCATGTGCTTGTCCATCTTGGCGTCGATGAGGTTCTTCATGGCATCAAACTCGTCGTCGGGGTTGTAGACCGGAGATGATGTGCTTTGCCTATCCATCACAAGACTCAAGCAAAGGAGAGTATGGAATGAGATAAACAATACCAAGCTACCGTTTCCCAAAGTTGAGAATGTAATGAAAGAATAGTGGAATTGGTACCGGACTTGTTTACTCACACCTACAAAGTAAAGCTTATCGAGTGGCTTGGTTAGGACAAGTGGCACAAATTTCAAGCAAATTGAAATCCAAGATATTATAAATGTTGAAATCAAGCCAAAGGACTCAAAATGCAAAGCAAGTGATCACAAATATAGAGGAGGGCAATAAAGAAACACACGCGGTGGGATAATGTGGCTTGTGCAACTATAGGGATGAGGAATACAAAATTTCCTAACGAAGACTAAGCTCGTGTTGCACAAACACTAGGAGAGCAATAGCTTGATTGCACACTTGGGCACAATTCACCACTTGGCACCAACCTATATGCATGCCGGAAAAACGTTTCCTATTCCATGTATCCTCATGCACAAGTATCTCTTTTCATGCTCAACTCTCTTTTGCTTATAAGCTTATGATCTTTCTTTTCTTGCTTAGAAGCTTTTTTTTCTTTTCCACTTTTCTTATTTATCCTCAATCGAATAAATGGGACAAGTATCACAAGATATGCATGGGAGCAAGCAATTGCACTATATGATATATCCAATGATGCAACAATATGAAACCAAGATGATGGAGGAAACGATGCAACAATATGATATCGTATCACTATGGTGCACACGTTTTTGCAAATCCCGGCAATACTCGGATAGCTAGTCTCAATAGGTATGAAGGTATTCGCAAAGATGGTGGGGCTATCAAGATGAAATGGCAAGGAAGGAGAAGTATATGAAGGAATGGATACCTTTTTCACACTTCACCTTTCACGAAGTCTGTGGTAACCGGCCTTGCTTCCGGTTGAAGATGGTCTCAAAGGATGGATGGTCGTCATCGACGTCGAAGCTCGTGGTGGATCTAGTCGATGGAACGATACAACTCGCCGGTGGTGAATGATGATGTAACCGTTCCTAAGTATATGAAACACCTTAGGAGACTCAAATCACAACTCAAACAACCACAAATGCAATAAGAACCAAAAAGGATTAGGTTTGCGGAATGCTACAATGGTATGTGGAAGATATGGTGGATGGCCTATGCAAAAGATGCAAAAATGCACCAAATTTTATGGATTCAAATGGTGTTAAAACCAAGATGAGCAGCGCGAGCATGTTGCTAGCTTTTCAACAAGACAAAGAACGCCCAAATCGGAGTTTGGAGGTGAAAGTTACGGTCGAAACGGTGAAACACTGGGGACTGCTGTAGGGGGGGCGTGCACACGGGGTCTAGGGCCCGTGGACATGGGGTCCCGTGCGCACAATACACGTACCGAGGGCACAGGGTCACCTGGGACTACGTGGGGGCCCGTGGGCACGGGGTGGGGAGCCCGTGGGTACGGGGTAGGCGGAAATTTTTGCGGTCGAACTTAACCGATTTGGTGGTGGGGATTGTGTAGGGGGATGGGGGAAAGCTAGATCCACTTGCTAAACATCAGATCCACGGATCAAAATCAACAAAAACTCACAAGAACTTCAAATCACAAAAAAAATGTATGGCTCTTTTTGTGGGGATTGTCGAAATTGGGCAAGAACAAGTAAAATTAGGCTAGAAACAAAGAGGGGAGGCTCCAATTTCGTGATTAACCTTGCTCTAGATACGAGGATGATGTTGGGTGGAACCCTAAAATGGAGATCTTTCACGAATTGGAGGGGAATCCCTCAAGAATAAGAAGAACACAAGGGGGAAACACTCAAGAACAAGTCCAATCAGACATCCACTAGACTCACAAAGACATGAGATTCAGAAGGTACAAGGACAGTCAAAGGGAAACAAGATACATGGTAAACTTCAACCCAAATCCAAAGGAGATGAGGTCTTGATGATCCTATGGATCCTTCTCTAATGGAGGCCTTGAACTCCCATGGAGTGTCCTCTCTCTCTCAAGAAGAGGAAGCCCACAAGGGGAGGTACATGAGCTAGGCTCTAGTTTTTAGATTTATCCTTAGCTAAGTCTAAATGGATGAGGGAGAGGAGTATATATAGGTCCAATGCATGAAGGGGTAAGGAGGGACGAAATGGGGATACAAGGGCATAGCCCAACAGCCACACTCATGTGGCCCCGTGTGCACAGGGTGATGCGGAGCATCCCAAGGTCATCCCCATGGACCTACCGTCGCCTCACCAAGTGCCTCAAGGACCAATGACACGTGCATGTGCAAGAGCTCTCGAGACCGAGGTGACATCTCTCCTAGTCCAACTTCCATTTGAATCATGTGAGACATGGCTACTACCTCAGGCGGACGTGTTTTGTGTCCTCACATACAAAGAAGGCCCCATCGGAGAGGTTCATGAAGATGGACAAGTCACCAAGTTCACGGATGAAGCACTGCATCGACTAAAACCGAAGAAGGTCCCAGGCCCCGGACATCCGGCACCCTGGCCCGGACATCCGGCCCCTGGACCAACATCTACAGAAGAGCCCACACAACCGAAGCTACAAGGCTCAGACATCCGGCTAGGCCTCGGACATCTGGAAAGATAGGGCTCGGACATCTAGCCCCGAGCCCGGAAATCCGACGCCACCATAGAAGCATACCTGTGGCTTGCCCCGCTAGCCAGGACATCCGGCGCCAGGCCCGGACATCCGACGGCTCACGACAGCCCGGACATCCGGCCCGACGCCCGGACATCCCGCTCCTGATGCGTGCGTGCATTTCATCTAGGTCGTGGACCATGTATCCCCTCGCCACTCTAGACTATATATAGTCCTCCACCTACCTCTTTCTAGGGTTAGCACTATGATAGCTCATCTAAACCTAGAGCATTGCTCATCCTTAATGGTTCATCTCCTTGTGAGTGATTGCGGCCCCTCTACGGAGAAGATCCACACAGATTCAAGACCTCTTCAGAGAAGATCCTACGGGATACCAAGACCTCCTCACGGAGAAGACTACCGTCACTTGTATCGTCCGTTGTTGACCGTGGATCGTGTATCTCTTTGTGTTACAGGATCTAGCACTTGTGTGATTACTTTCTTGTTGATTTGAGTGTTCCCCTTTCGTTACCCTCGTGATTTTCCCCTTTGTGTTCTTCGTGTTCATCGTGGGATTACCTCCTTCTCATGAAAAATCAACCTAGATCGGATTGACCCCGCATCATACGTGATAGATGCAAAGGTGTCCCGTGTTTCGATGAGATGGTGGCTATCGTTTTGGAGGAAGTCGAGGGTGGGGGCGCGCCCCCTCCCCTGGGCGCGCCCCCTGCCTCATGGGCCCCATGTTGCTCCTCTGATGCCCTCCTTCCTCCTATATATACCCATGTACCTTGAAAACATCGAAGCAACAGAGAAAACCCTAATTCCACCGCCGCAACCTTCTGTTCCTGTGAGATCCCATCTTGGGGCATGTTCCAGAGCTCCGCCGAAGGGGGGATCTTCGACGGAGTGCTTCTAAATCAACACCATCGCCTCACCATGAGTTGTGAGTAGTTTACCACAAACCTTCGGGTCCATAGTTAGTACCTAGATGGCTTCTTCTCTCTTTTTGGATCTCAATACCAAGTTATCCTCGGTCTTCGAGGAGATCTATTCGATATAATCTTTTTGTGGTGTGTTTGTCGAGATCCGATGAATTGTGGGTTTATGATCAATATTATCTATGAGAAATTTTTGGTTCTTTTCTGAATTCTTTTATGTATGATTATAATATCCTCGCAAGTCTCTTCGAATTATTGGTTTGGTTTGGCCTACTAGATCTATAGTTCTTGCAATGGGAGAAGTGCTTGGCTTTGGGTTCAATCTTGCGGTGTCCTTTCCTTGTGACAGCAGGGGCAGCAAGGCACGTATAGTATTGTTGCCATCGAGGATAAAAACATGGGGTTTATATCATATTGCTTGAGTTTATCCATCTACATCATGTCATCTTGCTTAAAGAATTACTCTGTTCTTATGAACATAATACTCTAGATGCATGCTGGATAGCGGTCGATGTGTGGAGTAATAGTAGTAGATGCAGAATCGTTTCGGCCTACTTGTCACGGAAGTGATGCCTATATATAATGATCATGCCTAGATATTCTCATAATTATTCGCTTTTCCATCAATTGCTCGAGAGTAATTCGTTCACCCACCATAGAAATCTGCTATCATGAGAGAAGCCACTAGTGAAACCTATGGCCCCCAGGTCTATTCTCAACATATCAATCTACAATCTACTATACTTTGCTATTTTTATTTTCTGTTCTTATATCAAAAATACCAAAAATATTAAACTATCATATCTCACTTTTTTAAGTGACCGTAAAGGGATCGACAACCCCTAATTGCGTTGGTTGAGAATTTCTTATTTGTTTGTGCAGGTGCGGGGACTTGCGCGTGGTCTCCTACTGGATTGATACCTTGGTTCTCAAAAACTGAGGGAAATACTTACGCTACTGTGTTGCATCACCCTTTCCTCTTCGAGGGAATACAACACAAGCTCGAGAAGTAGCAAGAAGAATTTCTAGCGTCGTTGCCGGGGAGGCTTACGCAAAAGTCATATACCAAGTACCTATCACAAACCCTTATCCTTTGCATTACATTTATTTGCCTCTCGTTTTCCTCTCCCCCACTTCACCCTTGCCGTTTTATTTGCCCTTCTTTTGGCCATGTGTTTACTGTTCGCTTGCTTCTTTTTTGCTTGTGTGTTGGATTGCTTGCTTGTCACCATGGCTCAGAACAATACCAAATTTTGTGACTTCTCCAATACCAACAATAATGATTTTATTAGTACTCCGATTGCTCCTATTACCGATGCTGAATCGTGTGAGATCAATGCTGCTCTGTTGAATCTTGTCATGAAAGATCAATTTTCCGGCCTTCCTAGTGAAGATGCCGATACCCATCTATACAACTTTGTTGATGTATGTGATATGCAAAAGAAAAGGGATACGGATAATGATATTGTTAAATTGAAGTTATTTCCGTATTCACTTAGAAATCATGCTAAAACTTGGTTTTCCTCTTTTCCTAGAAATTGTATTGATTTGTGGTATAAGTGCAAAGATGCTTTTATCTCTAAGTATTTTCCTCCTACTAAGATTATCTCCCTTAGAAACGATATTATGAATTTTAAGCAACTAGATCATGAGCATGTTGCACAAGATTGGGAGAGAATGAAATTAATGATACATAATTGCCCTACACATGGTTTGAACTTATGGATGATTATACAAAACTTTTATGCTGGCTTGAATTTTGCTTCCAGAAATCTTTTAGATTCGGCCGCAGGAGGCCCTTTCATGGAAACTACCTTAGATGAAGCTACCAAACTCCTAGATAACATTATGGTTAATTATTCTCAATGGCACACCGAAAGATCTACTAGTAAAAAAGTGCATGCTATTGAAGAGATTAGTGTTTTGAGTGGAAAGATGGATGAACTTATGAAATTATTTGCTGCTAAGAGTGCTTCTTCTGATCCTAATGATATGCCTTTATCCACATTGATTGAAAATAATAACGAATCTTTGGATGTGAATTTTGTTGGTAGGAATAATTTTGGTAACAATGCTTATAGAGGAAACTGTAATCCTAGGCCTTTTCCTAGTAATTCCTCTAATAATTATGGTAATTCCTACAATAACTCTTATGGAAAGATGCCTTCTGAATTTGAAACTAGTGTTAAGGAGTTTATGAATTCACAAAAGAATTTCAATGCTTTGGTTGAAGAAATATTGCTTAAGATTGATGAATTGGCTAGAAGTGGGGATATAATTACTCTTGATGTTGATTCTTCGAAACTTAGATCTATTCCACCTAAGCATGATATAAATGAGTCTCTCAAAGCCATGAGAATTTCCATTGATGAATGCAAAGAAAGAACCGCTAGGATGCGTGCTAAAAAAGAGAGCTTTATAAAAGCATGTTCTTCTAGTTAGCATGGAAATAAAGATGAAGATCTGAAAGTTATTGATGTGTCTCCTATTAGATCCTTGTTTTCTAGTATGAATCTTGATAAAGATGGGACTGGAGATGAGTCTACTTTAATTAAAAGGCGTCCCAATGATTCGGAGTTTTTAGATCTTGATGCTAAAATTGTTAAAAGTGGGATTGAAGAGATTAAAACTTTGCATAGTGATGAACCCACTACTTTGGATTTCAAGGGATTCAATTATGATAATTGCTCTTTGATTGATTATATTTCTTTGTTGCAATCCGTACTAAATTCTCTGCATGCTTATAGTCAAAATAAAGTATTTACCAAACACACAGTTGATGCTTTGATGCAATCTTATGAAGAAAAACTTGAACTAGAAGTTTATATCCCTAGAAAGCTTTATGATGAATGGGAGCCTACTATTAAAATTAAAATTAAAGATCATGAATGCTTTGCTTTGTGTGATTTGGGTGCAAGTGTTTCCACTATCCCAAAAACTTTGTGTGATTTGTTAGGTTTCCATGAGCTTGATGCTTGTTCTTTAAATTTACATCTTGCGGGTTCTACTATTAAGAAACCTATGGGAAGGATTAATGATGTGCTTATTGTTGCCAATAGGAATTATGTGCCCATAGATTTCGTTGTTCTTGATATAGATTGCAATCCTTCATGTCCTATTATTCTTGGTAGACCTTTCCTTAGAACGATTAGTGCAATTATTGATATGAAGGAAGGAAATATTAGATTCCAATTTCCGCTAAGGAAATGCATGGAACACTTTCCTAGAAAGAAAATAAATTACCTTATGAATCTATTATGTGAGCCACTTATGGATTGCCTTCCAAAGATGGCAATACCTATATCTATCCTTGTATCGTGCCTAGCTAGGGGCGTTAAACGATAGCGCTTGTTGGGAGGCAACCCAATTTTATTTTCTTTGTTTTTGCTTTTGTTTAGGAATAAATATTGCATCTAGCTTCTGTTTATATGTGGTTTTGTGTTTTAATTAGTGTTTGTGCCAAGTAGAACCTTTGGGAAGACTTGTGTGAAGTTTATATGATCTTGCTGTAAAAAACAGAAATGTTAGCGCTAAGTAGAATAGTCACCAGATTTTACTGGAGAGCGCTATTTATTTGATTTTTTTGCAGATGATTAACAGACAAATTCTTCACGTTTACCAATTTATTTAATTTTTTTTGGAGTTACAGAAGTATGTGCAAGTTACAAATTACTACAAACTGTTCTGTTTTTGACTGATTCTGTTTTTCGTGTGTTGTTTGCTTATTTTGATGAATCTATGAGTAGTATTGGAGGATATGAATCATAGAGAAGTTGGAATACAGTAGGTTGAACACCAATATAAACAAAGAATGAGTTCATTACAATACCTTTGAGTAGTGGTTTGTTTTCTTATACTAACGGAGCTCACGAGATTTTTGGCTAAGTTTTGTGTTGTGAAGTTTTCAAGTTTTGTGTATGGCTTTGATGGACTATGGAACAAAGAGTGGCAAGAGCCTAAGCTTGAGGATGCCCAAGGCACCCCAAGGTAAAATTGTAGGACAACCAAAAGCCTAAGCTTGGGGATGCCCCGAGAAGGCATCCCCTCTTTCGTCTTCATCTATCGGTAACTATACTCGTGACTATATTTTTATTAACCACATGATATGTGTTTTACTTGGAGCGTCATGTATGATTTGAGTCTTTGCTTGTTAGTTTGCCACAATCATCCTTTCTGGACACACATTTTTGAGAGAGATAAATATGGCCTAGAATTTTTTAGAACACTCTATGTGCTTCACTTATATCTTTTGAGCTAAATAGTTTTGCTCTGGTTCTTCACTTATATTTTTTAGAGCACGGTGGTGATTTAATTTTGTTGAAATTGTTGATATTTCATGCTTCACTTATATCCTTTTGAGAGTCTTTTAGAACAGCATGGTAATGTGCTTTGGTTATAAAAGTAGTCCTAATATGATGCATCCAAGATGAATGTAGTAAAAACTTTCATACAAAGTGCGTTGAATATGATGAGAAGTTTGATACTTGATGATTGTTTTGAGATATGAGGATAGTGATATTAGAGTCATGCTAGTGGAGTTATTATGAATTTGAGAAATACTTGTGTTAAAGTTTGTGATTCCCGTAGCATGCACGTATGGTGAACCGCTATGTGACGAAGTTAGAGCATGAGGTATTTGTAGAGTGTCATCCTTCGTGTGGAGGTCGGGGGCGTGCGATGGTTAACTCCTACCAACCTCCCCCTAGGAGCATGCGTTGATTGCTTTGTTTTGATGACTCGTAAATTTTTGCAATAAGTATATGAGTTCTATATGACTAATGATGAGTCCATGGATTATACGCACTCTCACCCTTCCACCATTGCTAGCCTCTCTTGTATCGCGCAACTTTCGCCGGTACCATACACCCACTATATACCTTCCGCAAAACAGCCACATATACCTTCCTGAAAACAGCCACCATACCTACCTATCTTGGCATTTCCGTAGCCATTCCGAGATATAGCATGCAACTTTCCACCGTTCCGTTCATATGAGACGCTTCATATTGTCGTATTGCCATTGCATGATCATGTAGTTGACATCATATTTGTGGCAAAGCCACCATGCATAATTTTTCATACATGTCACTCTTGATTCATTGCACATCCCGGTACACCGCCAGAGGCATTCATATAGAGTCATATTTTGTTCTAGTATCGAGTTGTAATATCGAGTTGTAAATCAATAGAAGTGTGATGATCATCATTATTAGAGCGTTGTCCCAAAAAGAAAAGAAAAAAAAGGAAAGGCCAAAGAAAAAAAGGCCCAAAAAAAGAAAAAAAGAATAGAAAAAGAAAAGAAAAGAAAAGGGACAATGCTACTATCTTTTTCCACACTTGTGCTTCAAAGTAGCACCATGTTCTTCATGATAGAGAGTCTCATGTTTAGTCACTTTCATATACTAATGGGAATTTTCATTATAGAACTTGGCTTGTATATTCCAATGATCGGCTTCCTCAAATGCCCTAGGTCTTCTTGAGCAAGCAAGTTGGATGCATACCCACTTAGTTTCTTTTGTTGAGCTTTCATACATTTTTAGCTCTAGTGCATCCGTTGCATGGCAATCCCTACTCACTCACATTGATATCTATTGATGGGCATCTCCATAGCCCGTTGATACGCCTAGTCGATGTGAGACTATCTTCCTCCTTTTTGTCTTCTCCACAACCACCACTCTATTCCACCTATAGTGCTATATCCATGGCTCACGCTCATGTATTGCGTGAAAGTTGAAAGGTTTGAAAATTTTGAGTATGAAAACAAGTGATTGGCTGAAACCAGGGTTGTGCATGATATGAATATTTTGTGTGATGAAGAGGGAGCATAGCCAGACTATAAGATTTTGTAGGAATAACTTTCTTTGGCCATGTTATTTTGAGAAGACATGATTGCTTTGTTAGTATGCTTGAAGTACTATTATTTCTTATGTCAATATAGACTTTTGTCTTGAATCTTTCAGATCTGAACATTCATGCCACAATAAAGAGAATTACATTTAAAATTATGTTGGTTAGCATTCCACATCAAAAATTCTGTTTTTTATCATTTACCTACTCGAGGACGAGCATGAATTAAGCTTGGGGATGCTTGATACGTCTCCAACGTATCTATAATTTTTGATTGTTCCATGCTATTATATATGATGTTTTGAATGTTTAATGTGCTTTATTATACACTTTTATATTATTTTGGGGACTAACCTAATAACCCAAAGGCCCAGTCCAGATTACTGTTTTTTGCCTATTTCAGGGTTTCACGGAAAAGGAATATCAAACAGAGTACAAACGGAATGAAACCTTTGGGAGAGATATTTTTGGAACAGTATCTTCACGAGAGACTTGAGAACCACAACAGAAGGGACACGTGGCATCCACGAGGTTGGGGGACGCACCCCCTGCCTCGTGGGCCCCACGTTGCTCCCCCGATGCCCTCCTTCCTCCTATATATACCCATGTACCCTTACAACATCGAAGCAAAAGAGAAAACCCTAATTCCACTGCCGCAACATTCTGCTCCTGTGAGATCCCATCTTGGGGCCTTTTCCGGAGCTCCGTCGGAGGGGGGGGGGATCTTCCAGGGAGTGCTTCTACATCAACACCATCGCCTCACCATGAGTTGTGAGTAGTTTACCATAGACCTTTGGGTCCATCGTTAGTACCTAGATGGCTTCTTCTCTCTTTTTGGATCTCAATATCAAGTTCTCCTCGGTTTTCGAGGAGATCTATTCGATGTAATCTTTTTGTGGTGTGTTTGTCGAGATCCGATGAATTGTGGGTTTACGATCAAGATTATCTATGAGAAATATTTGGTTCTTTTCTGAATTCTTTTATGTATTATTATAATATCCTTGCAAGTCTCTTTGAATTATTGGTTTGGTTTGGCCTACTAGATCTATAGTTCTTGCAATGGGAGAAGTGCTTGGCTTTGGGTTCAATCTTGCGATTTCCTTTCCCAATGATAGCAGGGGCAGCAAGGCACGTATAGTATTGTATCCATCGAGGATAAAAAGACAGGGTTTTATATCATATTGCTTGAGTTTATCCCTCTACATCATGTCATCTTGCTTAAAGCATTACTCTGTTCTTATGAACTTAATACTCTAGATGCATGCTGGATAGCGGTTGACGTGTGGAGTAATAGTAGTAGATGCAGAATCGTTTCGGTCTACTTGTCACGGACGTGATGCCTATATATAATGATCATGCCTAGATATTCTCATAATTATTCACTTTTCTATCAATTGCTCGACAGTAATTCGTTCACCCACCGTAGAAATCTGCTATCATGTGAGAAGCGACTAGTGAAACCTATGGCCCCCGGGTCTATTCTCAACATATCAATCTACAATCTACTTTACTTTGCTGTTTTTACTTTCTATTCTTATATCAAAAATACCAAAAATATCAAACTATCCTATCTATCAGATCTCACTTTCGTAAGTGACCGTAAAGGGATTGACAACCCCTTATCGCGTTGGCTGCGAAGTTCTTATTTGTTTGTGCAGGTGCGAGGGACTTGTCGTGGTCTCCTATTGGATTGCTACCTTGGTTCTCAAAAACTGAGGGAAATACTTACGCTACTGTGCTGCATCACCCTTTCCTCTTCGAGGGAATACAACGCAATCTCGAGAAGTAGCACGTTATCTTGCAAGGTACCCCAAACAAATGATGCGTTCTTTTTACTCAAAGCATGCAAGGGAGAAGGAATTGTGCTAAAGTCCTTGACAAAGCGTCGATAGAAACCGGCTAAACCAAGAAAGCTACGCACTTGTTGGAGATTTTTTGGTTGTGGCCAAGTTTTAATTTCTTCAATTTTAGTTTCATCAACATGAACACCTTGTGAAGAAACGATGAATCCTAGGAAAACAACCTTATCGACACCAAAAGTGCATTTCTCCATGTTAGCTTAGAGGCGTTCTTTCCGAAGTGTTTGCAAAACCATGCGAATGTGTGTGACGTGGTCCTCAAGCGTCTTGCTAAAAACTAGGATTTCATCAAAGTAAACCACTACAAAGATGCCAATATAAGGTCGAATAATGAAATGCATGAGACGCATCAATGAGCCGGGTGCTTCCGATAAGCCCATCGGCATGACCAACCACTCATATAATCCAAACTTGGTTTCGAAAGCTGTTTTCCACTAATCACCCTCTTGAATGCAAATTTGGTAATAGCCACTTTTAAGATCGATTTTTCAAAAGATGGTAGCACCACATAATTCATCAAGCATGTCATCTAGGTGTGGAATAGGGTGACAGTATCTAACGGTAATAGCATTTATCGGACGACAATCAGAGCACATGCGAAAACTTCCATCTTTCTTAGGCACGAGAATAACTAGAACGGCACAAGAGCTTAAGCTTTCACGTACATGACCTATGTCGATGATTTGTTGTACTTGTCGTTGTATCTCCTTGGTTTCCTCGGGGTTGACGCATTAAGGAGCCTTGTTCGGAAGTGGTGCGCCGAGTATGAGGTCGATGCGGTGTTCGATGCCGCAAAGTGGAGGTAGACCCAGTGGTAGATCATCGGGGAAGACGTCCGAGAATTCCTGCAACAATTGGGCAACACTAAAGGTAGATGATGAGAGTTGTTAGTTCGAACCACTTCATCTTTGCACACGAGGACATAGTGAATGACACTAGTTGGGTTCTCATGCACTTATCTCATATCTCTTTTGGTGGCTAGTAGCACTAAGTAAATCTTATCTCTAAAGGTGGGAGTACTCGAATTTGGCTTTTGGCGCTCGCTCTCTTTATGGTGGTGCCCTCTCTCACTAGTCTCTCCATGATGTGTCGAAGCTTGTGTGTCGGTGATCACTTGGCTTGGTGTCATAGGACGAAGCACATATTCCTTGCCCTTCATCTTGAAGCTGTATTGATTGGTCCGACCGTTGTGTAGGAAACCTCAATCGTATTGCCACGGTCGTCCCAAGAGAAGGTGGCACACGGACATAGGAACAACATCATACTCCAAAGTATCTTCGTAGGCGCCGATCCTGAAAGAAACTTGAACCATGTGCTCGACATGGATTGTGCCGGAGTCGCTAAGCCTTTGAACCTTGTATGGGCGCGGATGCTTCATCTTCACGAGTTGCAACTTGGAGCATATTTCTTCACTGGCCAAATTATGACAACTTCCTCCATCGATGATAACCTTGACGGAACGTCCATTCATGCCGACCTTGGTGTGGAAGATGTGACACCATTGGTCTTCGTCTTGTTGGTATTGAAGTGTCAAGACCTTGGAGACGACGAGAGCGGGGCTTGAGTCGTTGTCGCAAAAGACTTGATTGTCTTCATGGTCATTCACTTTGCGGTGCATTCCCAGATGGTCGATGGCTTCCATCTCATCTTCACTCATGGAGTCGTACGTGCCATCATCATTGAAGATCATCGTTCTATTGTTGGTGCATTGGAAAGATTTGTGTCCACGACCACCACATGTGAAGCACTTCATAGAACTTGTCTTGACGGGATCGTCCGGTGGTGCTGAAGGAGAGGTCTTGTTCTTGTCGATGCTTGCCGGAGGATGAGTCGAGGAAGGCGTTGCTTTCTTGAAGCTTGACTTGTCACCGATGCTTGGAGCTGGTCTAGTTGAGGTAGGAGGTTCCGAAGTCATTGGCGCTTGAGTGTAAGAGCCGTAGTTCCTAGATGAGTACTTGAAGTCTTCTTGTACTTGCCATTCTGCTTTGGTTGCTTGATGAACTAGCTCGAGGAGGTTTGAGTATGGTTGGAAATCTACAATCTTTCGTATTGGGTGGGAGAGGCCGTTCAAGAAGTGTGCCATAGTTTGCTCATCATCTTCCTTGACATTAGCTCGTATCATGGCAATCTCCATCTCTCGATAGTATTCTTCCACCGTCTTCGTTCCTTGCTTGAGGGGTTGGGGCTTCTTGAAGAGATCTCGGGTGTAGTATGTAGGAACAAAGTGGGCTCGCATGACATCTTTCATTTGTGTCCAAGTCGTGATAGGAGGCTCATCCTTCTCATGTCTCCTTTTCACTACTTGCTCCCACCAAATGAGGACGTAGTCTTGAAAATCAAGAGATGCCATGGCAATCTTCTTTTGCTCTTCATAGTTGTGGAGACGGAATATCTTGTCCACTTTCAATTCCCATGAGAGATACTCCTCGGGGTCGTTGCTTCCTGAGAACTTGGACATGCTGGACTTGAGCTTGCCGTAGCATAGTTCTTCATCATAGTGCCAGTGGTGATGTCGCTCATGGCATGAACATGTTCTTCGTCATGATGACGGTCCTGGCGAGGATAAGGGCGTGTCATGTGTGCCGTTTTTGATGTTCTTTGCGACGTGACGTTTCTTCTTGTCGAGCTTGGCAAAGTGCTTCCTCTTGTTCATGGACTTGTCGGTTGCGCGCGGCAATGGCTCTTGAGGATTCACGGAGTGCGTCTTGTGCCACTTTAGCTTGAGCTTCATGGCTTTGTTGCTCTTGCCGGTTCATGTCACCGTCTTGAGAGGCTTGGGGTGGATGATGTGATAGATGATGATCATGGTCCCTTGCTTCTCGATCTTGGCGTCGCGCTTGCTCACGTGCTCGAACTCGATCTAGTAGTCCATTGCCATGGAACGAGTTTTCTTGCGCTAGGCTGTCTTGAGTGTCGTCATGTCAAGGAGAACTTGAGTTCGAAGACGAGTGTGACGACGAAGGGCGACTTGAGTGGCGCCGTCTTGGTGAAGAGGTTGATGAAGACGAGTGGCACGCAATCAAGTGGCGGAAGTTGTCCATTTTTTGGAGAGCTTGTCATCCAAGTAGTCTTGTTGTCTTGCTTCTGATTGACTTAGGTCATTGGCGAGTTGTTCGATGCGATCGCCCAAAGCTTCACTCTCTTGATGTAGGGCTCGTTGGGCGATGAAGAAATGCTTCTTGTGACGTAGTCGTGGTCGACATATTGCTCTTCAAAGAGATGGTTTTCCGAATAAGAAGGCCATCCATCATGTGGAAGTGGTGGTGAGTAGGAATATGAGAAGAACAATACCAAAGTTACCTTTTCCGAAGATTGTGGATGTATCAAGTACGATCCCACGTGATGCTATAATAGTAGAATTGGTACCAGGTTTCCTTATCTCACACGTACACACAAAAGGATTTTCGAGGATCTCGGTTAGGATGTGACACAAATAATTCAAGCAAATGATTGTCAAGATGTTGAAATTTTTGAAAAGATTCATAAATCGCAAGTAAGACAAATAGATCAAACTCAAGGATATCACTAGGTACACACACACGGAAGATAGATGGGATCCACACAACCAAGGGGTGAGCTCAAAATAGAACCGCGGGAAAGCTCTTGTTTCACGGATAATAGAGAGACGCTAGCTCGATTGCACTAATGGGCTAGATACGCTAGTGCACCAACCTAATAGAGAAATGAGTCATCTCACTATCCGAAATATGCTTAAGTAGATATGAACCTTGATGATGAACAAGGTGAATGATATGCAAACGGCTCAATGCTTTGCGTACAAGCTCTTGCTTATGTTCTCTTTTGCTTAAAAGCTTCTTTTTCTTTTCTCTCTTTGTTTTTTGACTATGCCACAATGCTTGATATATGAGCCCCAATATGAGGGAACAACTAGTATACGCACGGGAGAGACGTAACACTAACGGTGCACTAAGGTGTGGCCCAACAATACTTGACAAGCTAGTCTCAATGGGTAAGCTATGCAAAAGAGGCTCGAGGCTATCAAGGTAAAGGCAAGTGTAGCACAAAGGCGTCGTCGAGGTTACCGTCCTTGCTTATGGTTGGTATGAAGGTGATGTTGTCAAAGATGTTGTGGAGTCCGAGGTGATGGTCGAGTGGTGGTGATGATGACGTCCAAATCACGCCTAAGTAGCCGAAACACCTTAGGACAGGAGGTAAACCGCAACCCAAAACTCAAACAACCACGAGAAATATTGCAGAAGAACACGAGTGATGGTGGAATGACAAAATGGGACGAAATAGGAAGGCCGAAAGTTCCTGTGAGGACCGTGCGCACGGGGTCTGTGAGGCCCGTGTGCACGGGGTCCTGAGGGCCCGTGTGCACGACGTGTGCGGGTGGTGGCTGATCTTGGCCGAATTCGTGGGTAAAACCCAAAATTCGCCTAGATTAAGCCGTGGGGTGGTTGTGGGATGTGGTGGACGGGTAGATCCAAATGCCAAACAAGAATTTTGTGGACCAAATCAACCAAATCTCAGAAGATCAAACAAATTGCAAGAAAAAAATTGGGGCTATTTTTGGTGGGTATTTTTGGATTAGGACGAAAATACATCAAAAACAAGCTAGAAATGGGGGGTGGGGGCTCTAAGATGTGAATCTACCTTGCTCATGATACCAAGATGATGTAGGGTGGAACCCTAAGTGGAGATCTTTTCACACTTGGAGGGGGAAAAGAGGATGAACACGAAGAACACAAAGAGGAATTCACTCCAACAAAACCCAATTACACATCCCCTAGAATAGAAAGCACATAGATCCACAAGAATACATGTACAATCCAAGGAAATATGCACTAGATAAAGGTTCTTCCCACTCCTAGAGGAGGTGAGGTCTTGATGATAGTCTTCTCCCTATGGAGGTGTTGAAACCACAAGGATTCTTCCCTAGATGGGGTCTTGATCCACAAGAGGGAAGGAGCAAAGCTCACAATATCTCACATATACTTTGATAAGTCTAAATGGAACCCTAGGTACGGAATATATAGTCTGGAGGTCGAAGTGGAAGAAGAGGAGCTGAAGATGCAGGTCCAGCCGTCCATCCTGGGGGTCCCGTGGGCATGGGATCCAATGGGCACGGTACATGCCCGTGCGCAAGTGGTGGCTACAATGTCGCCTCCTGTGTAGTCCGTGGGCACGGGCTCTTGGGGGCCCGTGCGCATAGGGCTGCCTGGGAATTTCTGTCCAGCACTTGTTGGCCTTGTCCTTCCTCCTTGGTGACTTGGGGCACTTCTCCTTGGACTTGGTGATGATCCACAACTATTGGTGATGATCCTCTTTGTACCTAATGAGGCATAGAGCATTTTGATGAGGTAGCAACCAAGCTCCACTTGTATTCATATGCAAACCAACTAGGAATGAGTTCACCTCGGTTTGTATTGCACGTGCTCTAGCTCTTGTCATGGGTCCAAGTGGCGCTTGAAGTGTTGATGTAGAGTCCATGGGGATGATTGACGGATGCTCCGCATCACCAAAGCTCAATCTCATGGTCTTTACATGCCACTTCCTGTCCCATACCAACCTTGGGAGGACATTAGCATGGACTTTGTACTTGGGTTGCCTAGAACACAAAATGGAAAGGATTCCGTGTTTGTTGTTGTGGATATATTTCCAAAATGGCTCATTTCATTCCTTGTAACAAGATCGACGATGCTTCACATGTGGCAAATCTCTTTTGTAGGGACATCTTGCGCCTACATGATGTGCCCAAGACGATTGTATCGGACCGTGATGTCAAGTTCGTGAGCTACTTTTTGAAGACTCTATGCGCCAAACTTGGCATCAAGCTCCTATTCTCTTCGGCATATCATCCACAAACGGACGGCCAAATGGAGGTGACGAACCGGACACTATTGACACTTCTTCGCGTGTTGATCAAGAAGAACATCAAGGAATGGGAGCAATGCTTGGCCATCATCGAGTACGCCTACAACCGCGCAAGACAATCGACTACCAGCAAGTCCCCCTTCGACGTCGTCTACGGCTTCAAGCCATTGTCCCCATTGGACATTCTTCCACTACCTCTCCAAGTGCACATTAACATGGACGCAAGTGCACGAGCCAGTTATCTCAAGAAGATGCACGAAGATACAAGGGCAATGATCGAGCGACAAGTACATTGCCTCACCACCAAGCTCAATGTCAACAAGACACCAATGGTGTTCCAACCGAGAGATCTCGTATTGCTTCATCTTCGCAAGGACCGCTTCCCCAACGAGTGCAAGTCCAAACTACTACCTCGCACCGACGGACGCTTCAAGGTGCTAGCACGCTACAACAACAATGCCTACAAGATAGATATCCCACGTGACAAGTACAATGTGAGTGATACATTCAACGTCAAGGATCTCTCTCCTTTCCATGGTGATGAAGATTTCAATTAGAGGTTGGATCTTTCCCAAGGGAGGGGAGATGATGCGGAGCATCCCAAGGTCATCCCCATGGACCTACCATCGCCTCACCAAGTGCCTCAAGGACCAATGACACGTGCCCGTGCAAGAGCTCTCGAGACCGAGGTGACATCTCTCCTAGTCCAACTTCCATATGAATCATGTGAGACATGACTACTACCTCAGGCGGATGTGTTTTGTGTGCTCAACTACCAAGAAGGCCCCATCAGAGAGGTTCATGAAGATGGACAAGTGTGGGGACCCCAACTTAGAAGTCGAGATCACCGAAGGCACGTGTATAGTGATCCCAGAGATCAATGCTCACTGAACACACATAAGCTGAATAACAAGAGTCTTACATCCATACAAATAGTCTTACACGAATTAAGGCCATTATGGCCAAGTCTTACATAGATAGAGCCTCATGGGCTGAATAGCATATAACTCAAATAGCGGAATTCTTCGATAACGGGTAGAACCCATGCCATCTGCCTTAACCCTACAGGCATTCTGACTGGGATAGCGTCCTAGTTCGCATGTTCGTCTCCAAAGAACTCTTCCTCATAATCCTGTTCTTCCATGCCTGGCCAATTAAATAACCAGTGGCAAGCCAATGAGTACTTTGAATGTACTCGAAAGCAACCCATGATGTGGTACAAAGTAACAGTGCAATTGAATAATAATGATCAATCTAGCAAGGCTAGAACAAATATTCTACCATCAAGTTTATGCATCAATAACCTCGTGTAACCTCGAAGACAGGTTACCGGTATCAACATGAATATGATTCAACTCATCGAGTCAAGTCACCATCCTTGACTTATCACACACATACTATCACCGATGAAGTAAAAGTCTGGACATAGTTTAAGTAGCACCACCCAACTGTCCATGACCGTGGACACGGCTATTCGAATAGTTTTACACTCTGCAGAGGTTGCGCACTTTACCCACAAGATCCGGGGAACTTCCGTGTCATCCACGACCCGCGGTACCTCAAGTACCCGGGGTAAGCACCCGATCATTACCTTTCCTTAGACGACACTAACATAGAGTCCACTCGTTGGTACACGGCCCTCGGGTACAAACAATAGATCACGGGACTTGCCCTTATTTCAATGTCACGCGTACCCGAAGGGACCAACGGTGTGTCCGGTGCCCTGTAAAAACAGTCATGGCCGTCTATCCAAGCACGACCCCGTCCCGGAAGAGACCTCAAGTCTTTCCGTCACTAGTAATGCGGGCACCATGCTAGTATCGACCTAAGTAATCATTAATCAATAAAGCCCCGTCCCATAAAGGGTAGTGTGGTTGCACATGTTTGGTTGGGACGGTAGTCACACATAAATCTAATCCATCATTTCACCATGCACATGATTTACCGGCACATCACTTCTTCCTCAAGTGATGACCTAACACATCATCACCCTCGGGCATTAGGGGCACCCGATGGGTTCATGCAAAGATTTGAACTACGAGGGTTCAAATCACACATGCATCATAAAAGCATCATGACCAACTATTTGCATGTCATCAAGCACATAGTGAGATCATCAATAAAGCATGCATCATGTGGTGGTTCATCTAGGTTACCATCGTAACCCTATATATCATCATGCATCGGAAACAAACGGGTTCCGAGAACAAGTGTATCATGGTCAAAGGGCTGCTTGCCTGGATTGGCTTGGTCTTCAAAGTCTTCAAGTCCTTCTCCTTCTTCTCCCACAGCAACTTCGTCAAATACGGGATCTATACGTCGCATAATAATAACGGAAAAATAAGAATACAAACAAAACAGAAAAATCAAAGTGCTCAGAAAAATGTCAACTCATTTTTGTAAAATACTAGAGGAATTTCTAAGGTGGGGAAAAATCTTAGTTGGAGCTTTGGAGTTGCAGAATAGAATCTATTGATTTTAGAACAGGAGTATTACTGCCCAAATTTGAATTTAAATTTGAACAGTACAGAAAAGTTTCATGGATTTGAGTGAAAGTGGTACCATTAAATAGGTTGGAATATTACAAGATTTTAGGAGTTGGAGTTATTTAATTTGGACCATTATTCTTTTCTGTAGAAATGTTTAAAACAATCACAGAAAAGAAAAAGAATAAAAAGACCTGTGCAACTGGGCCAGAGAGGCCACAGTGCACGGCCCAGGGCGGTCCAGCCCAGCCGCACAGGAGCCTGCGCGCGCACGTCAGGTTTTTAAACCTGACGGGCGGGGCCCGTGGGTCAGTGAAAGAGAGGAGGGGGAGAGAGGTGTGGGGATGACAGGCGGGGCCCGCCTGTCATCTCCAACCTTGCGGCCACCGCGACGGCGAGCTCACCGGCGAGTTTTCCGGCCACGGCGACGGCAACGGAGGCCAGGGATGGACTCAGCGTCGTGTCGCGGATGCAGGGGTGGTGGTGCGGCACGCCGGGGAGGTCTGGTTCGCCGGCGGCGAGGTGGGACGGCGGAAGCTCGTCGGGAGGTGGTGGCTCTGGTCGTTTCCGACTGCAAACGGAGGGGGAAACAAGGGGGAAAGGATCAGTGAGGCGAGGGGGTTCCGAATCAGGTGAAAGGAAGGGCAGGGGAGGCCCGTACCACGAGATCACCGGCTGCCCGACGCGGCGGCGCTCCGGTCGATCCCGAGTACTGGGACCTCTTGGGGTCGAACTGGAGGTGCTGGGGGGCTCAGTGGAGTGGAGTGAGGCTGGTGGTGCTGCTGGAGAGGCTCGGGAGGGGCTATATATAGGAGTTCGACGGAGGCCCGTGGTCCAGTGCGCCGGCGAGCTCCGGCTCGAGGCTACAGCGCACGGAGGCCAAGGGAATGAGTCCGTGGAGTTCCTAGACGATCTCCACGTCCAGCAGAAGTGAGAAGAGGAGCGGGGGAGCGTCTGGAGCGTGCGCGCGTGTGAAGCAGCAGAGTGGCCGTCGCGGGCGGCCAGCGCGCGTGCGACGACGACCACTGGAGGGCGCAGGAGGAGGGGGGGACAGCGCCGGGGAGGTTGTGGACATCGAGAGGCCTCGACTGGCGCGAAGGGGGAGGCTCGAGGCTGTCGGGGTCAGCGATTGGCCGGAGCCACAGTGCTGGTCGGCACTGTTGCGTGCTCCAGAGTGCCCGTTTGGGTGGCATCGCCGCGCTCTCGCCGCCCTGGTCAAAACTAGCGTGTCCAGCAGCGTCTAGAAGGTCAGGGGGAGAGTAAAGAATTGGCCTGAGGCCTTGGATGCCCTGGAGATGCTGAGAGAGAGTGGAGATGCTGGTGAAATGGTGAAAACCTGCTATCCAGCAAGGTAAAACAGGGCTTTCACCCCTCAATCATGGAGCTGGGGTGCTGGGGCAGTTACTGGAGGTAGCTAGTAACTCAATGATCAGGTGGTAAAAAGTATAGGCCATGGAGAAGAGTCAAAGTGATCAAGTTGGAGGTTTTAGTAAAAAGCCAGAAGGTGTTTGATCAGTGTTTGGTCAAGTAAATGACCTCCACTTGACATGGCACTTAACAGGGTTGAAAGACATGAGAAAATAGGTTGCTTCACCAAGTTTGGGCACATTTGAAGAAACTAGCCAATGCAACTTTGGTGAACCCTAGAAATCAACAGAAACAGTTTCATCTTGTTTGAGTCAAGCTAATCATCTCCCCTTGATGCACCACTTGGTGTAGCATCATCATTTGGGGTATTGATCATGCCCACAAAGTTTGAAGCTCCAGATAAAAAGTTGGTAATGTAAAGTTGTTCAAATTTGCATTTGAACAGAAGGGTTTTGAGGTGATCTGATCAAGTTGCTCTATTCCAAATCTTGTGCCATTTGGTCTAGATGCCTCATTAGGTCATTCTAGCATGTGCACCAAGTTTGAGAGCATTTGGACAAGTTTGGCAATGTAAAGTTGCTCAAACTTCAAATATGGACAGAATGGTTATGAAGGGGTTTGAGGATGTTTTCTTGCTTCCTAAGGCATGGGACTTGGCAAGATCAACAAATATATCATATATCACATGATAGAATTTCCCTGGAATTTTTGGAGAAAAATTCCTTTGTAAATATTTCAAAAGCTTGAAATATCCAGAAAGGGTTTTAGAGGGTTTAGCCCATTATTTTGAACATGACCAAGTGTTGAAACTCTTATATATGGACAATATATGTCCTCTGAGTCTCTCTGAATTTTGGCAAATATTTTTGAAATAGTTAAATAATTTTCCCCTATTAAAGACCATTTCTGGCCTTAAGAAAAAGCTTTTAAATAAAATAGGAAAATAACTTCTAAAATTATACCTTTGTGGTTTCTGGGAGTCCTATGACTACTAGGTCTCAAATAAACCTTTTGAAATAATTTTTTCACCCTAAATCAAGTACTTGCAGTGCAAATCTCAATTCAGGGGTTTTTGGAAAAACTAAATTTATAAAATACTTTTGGCCAAATTAATTTTGTATGAAAATACTATACTGCTTTATAACACTTGGCATGATCATTGTGCAGAAGTTTTGGATATGGAGATGAATTCTACAAGAGGTCATAGTTGACTTTAATGAGCACATGAAAAAGCACATGAAGAAAACTCAATTCCAAATAAAAGCCAAATGACGCTAAAAAAATTTGCTGGTCCAAATTTTCATGCTTCAAAGATACAAATAACATGTTACAAAATGCAGGGTGTGACAGACCTACCCCCCTTACAAGAATCTCCTCCCCGAGATTCCTAAACTAGGGCTTAAAAGAGGTCGGGAAACTCGGATCTAAGATAGTCTTCTCGTTCCCAGGTTGCTTCTGCTTCGGTGTGGTTGCTCCACTGGACCTTGAAGTACTTGATGGTACGGCTGCGCGTACGTCGTTCTGCTTCGTCCAGAATGTGAATGGGCTTCTCACGGTAGGTCAAATCAGGCTGCAGATCAATGGCTTGGTGATCCACATCCTTGTAGAGATTGGGCTTGTCTGGAACTTGGAGACATTTCCGGAGTTGTGACACATGGAATACATTGTGCACATAGGATAGCTCAGGTGGTAGTTCCAGCTGGTAAGCCACTTCTCCTCGTCGTGCAGTGATCTCAAAGGGTCCAATGAACCTTGGTGCGAGCTTCCCCTTGACATGGAAACGCTTGGTTCCCTTCAGAGGAGTTACCCGCAGGTACACATGGTCCCCGACATGGAAACTCATGTTCCGACGGTGAGTGTCAGCATAACTCTTCTGCCTTGACTTGGCTGCCTTTAATCGCTCTCTGACTAGTTGGACTTGCTCTTCTGCTGCGCGGAGATTATCCGGTCCAAAGACTAGTCCTTCTCCAGTCTCTGACCAGTTGAGGGGTGTGCGGCATCTGCATCCGTACAACACCTCAAATGGTGCCATCTGAAGGCTTGACTGGTAACTGTTGTTATAGGAGAACTCGGCAAAAGGGAGACAGTCTTCCCACTTGGCTCCATACGCCAGTACACAGGCTCGGAGCATGTCTTCGAGAATCTGATTGACTCGCTCAGTCTAACCTCCGGTCTGTGGGTGGAAAGCTGTGCTGAAAGACAACTTGGTTCCCAAGGCTTCTTGGAACTTCTTCCAGAACCTTGAAGTGAACTGGGTGCCTCGATCTGACACAATCTCCTTGGAACACCGTGAAGACTTATGATTCGGTCGATGTAGAGAGCTGCCAGCCGGTTGCCATCATAAGTGGTCTTGACAGGAATGAAATGGGCCACCTTGGTCAACTGATCGACTATGACCCAGATAGAGTCATGTCCTCTATTCGACCTTGGTAATCCAGTGATGAAGTCCATTCCGACTTTATCCCACTTCCACTCAGGAACCTTGAGTGGTTGAAGCAATCCAGCAGGTCGCTGATATTCAGCCTTGACCCTTTGGCACACATCACACTTTGCAACATAGGTCGCAATCTCTCTTTTCATCCCGTGCCACCAGAATCGTGCCTTCAAGTCTTGGTACATCTTGGTTCCTCCGGGGTGGATGGAATACGGAGTGTCGTGGGCTTCTTGCAGAATCAGCGTCTTCAGCTCGGTGTTGTTTGGTACGCAGAGGCGACCTTTGTACCAAACAATCCCGTGCTCGTCTTCGGAGAATCCTGGGGCCTTGCCCAGCTTCATCTTCTTCTTGATGCCTTCGATGCTTGCGTGTCCATCTTGTGCCTTCTTGACGTCGTCCATCAGGGTCGGTCTGACTTCCAAATGATCCAGAAATCTAGGGGTGATCAATTCCAAACTGAATTGTTCGATCTCCTTAAACAAGGCTGGCTGCCTTTCTTGAATAACGACATTCAAAGAGAAAGCCTTCCTGCTTAAGGCATCGGCCACCACGTTAGCCTTCCCAGGGTGATATTGAACACTGAGGTCATAGTCTTTGATGAGTTCCAACCATCTCCGCTGCCTCATGTTCAATTCTTTTTGGGTGAAAATGTACTTCAGACTTTTGTGGTCTGTGTAAATCTCACACCGTTTCCCTAGGAGGTAATGCCGCCATGTCTTCAAGGCATGAACTACTGCCACTAGCTCAAGATCGTAAGTAGCGTAGTTCTCCTCATGGGGTCGTAGCTGCCTGGAGAGGTATGCTATGACGCGGCCTTCTTGCATCAGAAGGCTTCCCAATCCGGTTCGAGAGGCATCACAATATATCACGAACTCCTTGTGAATATCAGGTGTTGCCAGAACTGGGGCGGTGGTCAATCTCTTCTTGAGCTCTTGGAAGCTCTCTTCGCATTTTGGCGTCCACTCGAACTTCTTGTCCTTCTTGAGGAGCTGAGTCATTGGTCGTGCAATGCTAGAGAATCCTTCCACGAACTTGCGGTAATAGCCCTCTAGTTCGAGGAAGCTTCTAACTTCCTTGACGGTCGTTGGAGATTGCCATTGGGTCACAGCTTCGATTTTTTCAGGATCAACAGATAATCCTTCCTCGGTCAAGACATGACCTAAGAATCCAACTTTATGCAGCCAGAACTCACACTTGCTGAATTTGGCATACAGTTGGTGCTCACGAAGCTTGTATAGGACCATCCTCAGGTGCTGCTCATGCTCTTCCTCCGACTTCGAGAACACAAGAATGTCATCAATGAAGACAACAACAAACTTGTCCAAATATTCCATGAAGACTTTATTCATGAGATACATGAAGTAAGCTGGGGCATTGGTTAACCCAAAAGACATGACCGTGCACTCGTACATGCCATATCTGGTTACGAATGCCGTCTTCGGAATATCTTGGGGTCTGATCTTCAGCTGGTAGTACCCAGATCTGAGGTCGATCTTGGAGAATACCTTGGCTCCGCTGAGTTGATCAAACAGATCTTCGATCTTGGGAAGTGGATACTTGTTCTTGATTGTAACTTCATTGAGGGAACGATAGTCAATGCATAAGCGGATGGTACCGTCCCTCTTGGCCACAAACAGAACAGGAGATCCCCAAGGGGAGGCACTTGGGCGGATAAATCCCTTCCTTAGCTGCTCTTCTAGCTGCTTCTTCAACTCGGCTAATTCTTCCGTCCCCATTCTATAAGGCTTCTTATAGATGGGTCCTGCTCCGGGCACGAGCTCGATGATGAACTCAATGTCACGGTCAGGGGGCATTCCCGGTAGTTCATCCAGAAAGACATCAGGATACTCACATACCACCGGTACGTGATCTAGCCCAACTTCAGACAGACAGTTGACTTTAGCGGCTTGAGCGAAAGAGGAGTTGGGAGCAAACTTGACTTCGACTCCCTGGTCATTGGTCATAGTGACTGTCCGATTGGCACAGTCTAACAAGCCTTGGTGCTTTCTGAGCCAATTCATGCCTAGGATCACATCCAAGCCTTGCGATCTCAGGACGATAAGGTCTGCTAGGAAGTCTACACCGTTAATGGTAATACCGACTCCTTTACAGCCTATCTTGGCTCTCATCTCGGCTCCGGGGGTTTGTACCACCATAGGGTTATTCAGGGGTGTAGGGGTCATGCCACTTTTTAATGCAAATCTTTGAGTGACAAATGAATGCATTGCTCCAGAATCAAACAAGACTGTTGCAGGTGCTGAGTTGACAAGGAACATACCCAGCACGACGTCCGAGTCTTCCTGGGCTTCTTCAGCAGTGACGTGATTCACACGCCCCTTCCCATAGTTCGGTGGATTGCGAGGAGCTGGGTTCCTTGGTGGCATTCCATGGCCTTGTCCCTGGTTCTGCGCATTGGGGCGCGGGGCATCAGGCTTCTTGTTGGGGGCACACCCTTGAGATGTGTCCGGGCTGACCACATCCAAAGCAAGTGACTTGGTTTGGATTGATCTTGTTGCCACCACTGGTATTGGGGTTGAAGGCTGGCCTGGGGTTGGCATACTGCTGAGGCTGAGGGTTGGCACGAGGTGCAGGAGCTCTTGGTTGCTGATAGGTTGGCTTGGCCGGGGCTGACTGCCACGGACGAGGCTTCTGGTTGCTGGAACTTCCCTTACTGACCAACTTGCACTTGCGAGTGTCTTCCAAAGCACGCCGCTTGTCCTCAAGCATGAGTGCCTTGTTCACCAGGTCAGGGAAAGACGGGCAGTCGCACACGACAAGCGAGTATTGCAGAGTCTGATTAAGGCCTTCCATGAAGCGCTCCCTTTTGGCAGCATCAGTGCTGACATCTTCAGGGGCATACCTTGACAGAACATTGAACTTCTGCATGTACTCCTTGACAGTGCCACTTCCTTGCTTCAGGGCTCGGAACTCACGCTTTTTGATAGCCATGATTCCGGAAGGAATATGGGCCTTGCGGAATTCTGACTTGAAGCTAACCCAAGTGATGTCTTGTTCAGCATGCATGACCTTGAATCCATCCCACCAAGCTCTAGCAGTTCCCCCGAGGCAGTGGGCTGCATAAGCCACCTTCTCGCGATCTTCGGTGCATCTGACTAGTTCCAGGATCTCCTCAATGGAACGGACCCAGTCGTCTGCATCCAGGGGTTCAGCAGTCTCGATGAAAGTTGGCGGTGCATGCTTCCTGAACTCTGCCAACGTGGAACGTCCATTGCCATTCCCCGCCGGCTGGCGGTTGTTGGTGATAGCTTGAGCAATCAGCTGAAGAGCTGCAGTGTTGGCTTGGCGTTCCTCTCGGAAAGCTTGGAGAAGCTGAGCCATGTCCATGCTTGGAGGAGGTGGTGGTGGAGCTTGGTCGTTGGTTTGGTCGTGGCCTGCCTCTGGCTGAGAGGATGCTCCGGCTTCGGGCTGCTGGGTAGAGGTACCAGTACGAGTTACAACAGGCATCCTGTTGGAGCGGTAAAAGGTCTCATGACTCGTAAGAGGGAAAGCAAGATAGATGGGTGCCTAGTAAGGGGGTGGGTGTGACACTAAATCAAACCATGCAGGGGCCGAAAGGCCAAAACACATTCATTAAAATCCAAATGGGTGATGTAGTCGTTTACACCTTCCTGAAGGAAGAATAAGACATACATCCAGACACAACAAAAGCAAACACTAGATGGTTTCATATGAACCATACAAGGACTCGACTGCGCATAGGGGTTACACGACCTATCCTACCGTAGAGGTTACAACTGGCATATCCGAGTAGCGAATAATGCCTAAGCGGCGGAAAGCTCGGTCGCGTATTTCGACTCTTCTGGGTCTTCCTCCTTGTCTTCATCTGTCTGGGCCCCCCTGTCACATGAGGGTGTGGGGGAGTGGAGGAGTTGGATACGACGGTGCTTCGTCGGGGGTGCAGGGAAAAGCTTGCGATATTCCCTTGCTGTCATCCGGCGTCGCCGAGGTGGTTCTTCACCCTTGGAAGATACATCCTCGGAGGGCCTTCCGCCTCGGTGTGCGATAGCGGACTGTCCAGATGGTGCTCCTTTCTTCTTGATCCTATTTGCCTTCTCTTGAGCTCGACGAAGAAGTGCCTTGGTCTTGTGAAGTTCTTCTCGAAGCTTCATTGATTCCGAGGCCAAGTCTTGTGCCAAGCTGTCGGCACATAGACTGAAGTAGGTTTGGAACCGAAGCGAGAGTCCTTCCTTCAGTGGAGGTGCTAGTGCGCTGCTTTCTTCTTCACCTTCCTTCCGGTAAGGTAAGAAGCGAGTTGCCATATTGGCTGCCATCTCCGGAAGAAGCTCGCGGAGACGGGTTAATGCCTTGAGTGCAGCAGCCTCGACAGCGAGTGGTAGTGTTGCCATCTGGGGTCCCTCGAAGAACCAACTTGTGGGAGGATCGTTTGCCTTCACGATCACTTCCACATGGTACTCCACCTCAGTATCGCTCACCCAATGCTCAAGGTAGGTGAGGATGGGTGCTCGGTGGAACTGACACTCCTGGAGGCTATCCTCGAGAAGTAAGGGAAACCTAGTGGGCAGGTGCTCTTCGGGTACAGCGGCCATCTACAAAGGTGGAATATGAGGGGTTAATAAGCTGATGAAATCTCAGGTTTAGAAAAGAAGAGAGGTTCAGAAGGTTTTTGAAAAGGGGGTCTCAACTAACTAACTCCCATGCTAACTATGGCTTCCTACAGTCAGGATGGCTCTGATACCAGCTCTGTGGGGACCCCGACTTAGAAGTCGAGATCACCGAAGGCACGTGTACAGTGATCCCAGAGATCAATGCTCACTGAACACACAGAAGCTGAATAACAAGAGTCTTACATCCATACAAATAGTCTTACATGAATTAAGGCCATTATGGCCAAGTCTTACATAGATAGAGCCTCATGGGCTGAATAGCAAATAACTCAAATAGCGGAAGTCTTCGATAACGGGTAGAACCCATGCCATCTGCCTTAACCCTACAGGCATTCTGACTGGGATAGCGTCCTAGTTCGCATGTTCGTCTCCAAAGAACTCTTCCTCATAATCCTGTTCTTCCATGCCTGGCCAATTAAATAACCAGTGGCAAGCCAATGAGTACTTTGAATGTACTCGCAAGCAACCCATGATGTGGTACAAAGTAACAGTGCAATTGAATAATAATGATCAATCTAGCAAGGCTAGAACAAATATTCTACCATCAAGTTTATGCATCAATAACCTCGCGTAACCTCGAAGACAGGTTACCGGTATCAACATGAATATGATTCAACTCATCGAGTCAAGTCACCATCCTTGACTTATCACACACATACTATCACCGATGAAGTAAAAGTCTGGACATAGTTTAAGTAGCACCACCCAACTATCCATGACCGTGGACACGGCTATTCGAATAGTTTTACACTCTGCAGAGGTTGCGCACTTTACCCACAAGATCCGGGGAACTTCCGTGTCATCCACGACCCGCGGTACCTCAAGTACCCAGGGTAAGCACCCGGTCATTACCTTTCCTTAGACGACACTAACATAGAGTCCACTCGTTGGTACACGGCCCTCGGGTACAAACAATAGATCACAGGACTTGCCCTTATTTCAATGTCACGCGTACCCGAAGGGACCAACGGTGTGTCCGGTGCCCTGTAAAAACAGTCATGGCCGTCTATTCAAGCACGACCCCATCCCGGAAGAGACCTCAAGTCTTTCCGTCACTAGTAATGCGGGCGCCATGCTAGTATCGACCTAAGTAATCAATAAAGCCCCGTCCCATAAGGGGTAGTGTGGTTGCATATGTTTGGTTGGGACGGTAGTCACACATAAATCTAATCCATCATTTCACCATGCACATGATTTACCGTCACATCACTTCTTCCTCAAGTGATGACCTAACACATCATCACCCTCGGGCATTAGGGGCACCCGATGGGTTCATGCAAAGATTTGAACTACGAGGGTTCAAACCACACATGCATCATAAAAGCATCATGACCAACTATTTGCATGTCATCTAGCACATAGTGAGATCATCAATAAAGCATGCATCATGTGGTGGTTCATCTAGGTTACCATCGTAACCCTATCATCATGCATCGGAAACAAACGGGTTCCGAGAACAAGTGTATCATGGTTAAAGGGCTGCTTGCCTGGATTGGCTTGGTCTTCAAAGTCTTCAAGTCCTTCTCCTTCTTCTCCCACAGCAACTTCGTCAAATACGTGATCTATACGTCGCATAATAATAACGAAAAAATAAGAATACAAACAAAACAGAAAAATCAAAGTGCTCAGAAAAATGTCAACTCATTTTTGTAAAATACTAGAGGAATTTCTAAGGTGGGGAAAAATCTTAGTTGGAGTTTTGGAGTTACAGAATAGAATCTATTGATTTTAGAACAGGAGTATTACTGCCCAAATTTGAATTTAAATTTGAACAGTACAGAAAAGTTTCATGGATTTGAGTGAAAGTGGTACCATTAAATAGGTTGGAATATTACAAGATTTTAGGAGTTGGAGTTATTTAATTTGGACCATTATTCTTTTCTGTAGAAATGTTTAAAACAATCACAGAAAAGAAAAAGAATAAAAAGACCTGTGCAACTAGGCCAGAGAGGCCACAGTGCACGGCCCAGGGCGGTCCAGCCCAGCCGCACGGGAGCCTGTGCGCGCACGTCAGGTTTTTAAACCTGACGGGCGGGGCCCGTGGGTCAGTGACAGAGAGGAGGGGGAGAGAGGTGTGGGGATGACAGGCGGGGCCCGCCTATCATCTCCAACCTTGCGGCCACGGCGACGGCGAGCTCACCGGCGAGTTTTCCGGCCACGGCGATGGCAACGGAGGCCAGGGATGGACTCAGCGTCGTGTCGCGGATGCAGGGGTGGTGGTGCGGCACACCGGGGAGGTCTGGTTCGCTGGCGGCGAGGTGGGACGGCGGAAGCTCGTCGGGAGGTGGTGGCTCTGGTCGTTTCCGACTGCAAACGGAGGGGGAAACAAGGGGGAAAGGATCAGTGAGGCGAGGGGGTTCCGAATCAGGTGAAAGGAAGGGCAGGGGAGGCCCGTACCACGAGATCACCGGCGGCCCGACGCGGCGGCGCTCCGGTCGATCCCGAGTACTGGGACCTCTTGGGGTCGAACTGGAGGTGCTGGGGGGCTCAGTGGAGTGGAGTGAGGATGGTGGTGCTGCTGGAGAGGCTCGGGAGGGGCTATATATAGGAGTTCGACGGAGGCCCGTGGTCCAGTGCGCCGGCGAGCTCCGGCTCGAGGCTACAGCGCACGGGAGGCCTAGGGAATGAGTCCGTGGAGTTCCTGGACGATCTCCACGTCCAGCAGAAGTGAGAGGACGAGCGGGGGAGCGTCTGGAGCGTGCGCGCGTGTGAAGCAGCAGAGTGGCCGTCGCGGGCGGCCAGCGCGCGTGCGACGACGACCACTAGAGGGCGCAGGAGGAGGGGGGACATCGCTGGGGAGGTTGCGAACGTCGAGAGGCCTCGACTGGCGCGAAGGGGGAGGCCCGAGGCTGTCGGGGTCAGCGATTGGCCGGAGCCACAGTGCTAGTCGGCACTGTTGCGTGCTCCAGAGCGCGTGTTTGGCTGACATCGCCGCGCTCTTGCCGCCCTGGTCAAAACTAGTGTGTCCAGCAGCGTCTAGAAGGTCAGGGGGAGAGTAATTGGCCTGAGGCCTTGGATGCCCTGGAGATGCTGAGAGAGAGTGGAGATGCTGGTGAAATGGTGAAAACCTGCTGTCCAGCAAGGTAAAACAGGGCTTTCACCCCTCAATCATGGAGCTGGGGTGCTGGGGAAGTTACTGGAGGTAGCTTGTAACTCAATGATCAGGTGGTAAAAAGTATAGGCCATGGAGAAGAGTCAAAGTGATCAAGTTGGAGGTTTTAGTAAAAAGCCAGAAGGTGTTTGATCAGTGTTTGGTCAAGTAAATGACCTCCACTTGACATTGCACTTAACAGGGTTGAAAGATATGAGAAAATAGGGTGCTTCACCAAGTTTGGGCACATTTGAAGAAACTAGCCAATGCAACTTTGGTGAACCCTAGAAATCAACAGAAACAGTTTCATCTTGTTTGAGTCAAGCTAATCATCTCCCCTTGATGCACCACTTGGTGTAGCATCATCATTTGGGGTATTGATCATGCCCACAAAGTTTGAAGCTCCAGATAAAAAGTTGGTAATCTAAAGTTGTTCAAATTTGCATTTGAACAGAAAGGGTTTTGAGGTGATCTGATCAAGTTGCTCTATTCCAAATCTTGTGCCATTTGGTCTAGATGCCTCATTAGGTCATTCTAGCATGTGCACCAAGTTTGAGAGCATTTGGACAAGTTTGGCAATGTAAAGTTGCTCAAACTTCAAATATGGACAGAATGGTTATGAAGGGGTTTGAGGATGTTTTCTTGCTTCCCAAGGCATGGGACTTGGCAAGATCAACAAATATGTCATATATCACATGATAGAATTTCCCTGGAATTTTTGGAGAAAAATTCCTTTGTAAATATTTCAAAAGCTTGAAATATCCAGAAAGGGTTTTAGAGGGTTTAGCCCATTATTTTGAACATGACCAAGTGTTGAAACTCTTATATATGGACAATATATGTCCTCTGAGTCTCTATGAATTTTGGCAAATATTTTTGAAATAGTTAAATAATTTTCCCCTATTAAAGACCATTTCTGGCCTTAAGAAAAAGCTTTTAAATAAAATAGGAAAATAACTTTTAAAATTATACCTTTGTGGTTTCTGGGAGTCCTATGACTACTAGGTCTCAAATAAACCTTTTGAAATAATTTTCTCACCCTAAATCAAGTACTTGCAGTGCAAATCTCAATTCAGGGGTTTTTGGAAAAACTAAATTTATAAAATATTTTTTGGCCAAATTAATTTTGTAAGAAAATACTATACTGCTTTATAACACTTGGCATGATCATTGGGCAGAAGTTTTGGGTATGGAGATGAATTCTACAAGAGGTCATAGTTGACTTTAATGAGCACATGAAAAAGCACATGAAGAAAACTCAATTCCAAATAAAAGCCAAATGATGCTAAAAATTTTTGCTGGTCCAAATTTTCATGCTTCAAAGATACAAATAACATGTTACAAAATGCAGGGTGTGACAACAAGTCACCAAGTTTAGGGATGAATCATTGCATTGAGTGAAACCGGAGACGGTCCCAGGCCCCGGACATCTGGCCCCTGGACCAGCATATACAGAAGAGCCCACGCAACCGAAGCTACAGGGCTCGGACATCCGGCTAGGCCACGGACATCCGGCACGATAGGGCCCGTACATCGGGCCCCAAGCCACGAAATCCGGCGCCACCACAGATGCATACCCGTGGCTAGCCCCTCTAGCCCGGACATCCGGCACCAGGCCCGGACATCCGGTGCCTCACGACAGCCCAGACATCTAGCCCGACGCCCGGACATCCGGCTCCTCATGCTTGCGTGCATTTCATCTGTGCCATGGCCCATGTATCCCCTCGCCCCTCTAGACTATATATACTCCTCCACCTACCTCTTTCTAGGGTTAGCATTGTGATATCTCATCTAAACCTAGAGCATTGCTCATCCTTAGAGGTTTATCTCCTTGTGAGTGACTGCGGCCCATCTACGGAGAAGATGCACACAGATTCAAGACATCTTCGGAGAAGATCCTACGGGATACCAAGACCTCCTCATGGAGAAGACTACCGTCACTTGTATTATCCGTTGTTGACCATGGATTGTGTATCTCTTTGTGTTACCAGGTCTAGCACTTGTGTGATTACTTTCTTGTTGATTTGAGTGTTCCCCTTCCGTTCCCCTCATGATTTTTCCCTTTGTGTTCTTCATGTTCATCGTGGGATTGCCTCCTTTTCGTGAAATATCGGCCTAGATCGGGTTGACCCCGCATCACAGGGTAAGTGGAGGCCGTGCGCATGGGGTCTCTAGAGATCTGACGCATGAGCCTGTGCGCATGGGGTCTGTGAGGCTGGTGGACACGGGGGACCCGTGGGTATGGTACACGATCGTGCGCACGGGGTCTTCAGGACCGCCAGCCTGGGAGGCCCGTGGGCAAGGGGTCGGAGGGGCCCGTGTGCACGGGGTCACCAGGGAGCTGCTGCCTTATTCTTGGAGCTTCCTTCTCCGCTTCCAGGGTTCCCTCTGGGATGGTGTAGATGTTCTCTTCAGCTTGGACTCCTCCTCGATGAATGTGTAGCTCCGCTCACATCTATGTATGCATTCGAGAGAGGGGTTAAGTAGTATACCATCCTCGAAGAGACTAAGGAGACACGCATTAAGGATAGAGTTCACCTTAATATGCTTGAAGTAGAGGTTCAGCGTGTATCTTAGAAATGGAACTCTTGACATGGTGATGTCCGTAGGATACTCTGTATCAATTTCTCAACCTCCCAATCCCATGAGTTGACAAAACGAGCTCTTGAGAGCAACGATGATTTGAGATACCATGGATTGTCCTTACCATCGTTCTCTTCACGCAACGACTACGTGCATCTCTTTCACTTGGCTCTCACACGACTGTGGGCTATTTACCACTTGTCATATTATGCCCATTCTATCGTGTTCACTTTGCATGTTATGCCTCTTGCAAGGAATTTGCTATGCAATTGTGACCCTTGCTTGCATTTACCCATGATTATCAATTATGATATTCATATGGGTATTTGCATGCTTGGTGGAGATACTAGTAGCCATTGCCATGATTTCTTTGTGTCCCATGCTATTGATGCTTCTTGTGTTGGGAGAGTCATGATGCACCATTTCCATTTACATAGGACCTCTTACCGATACAATGATACTACTTTGCTCATTTCTTGCTTTCATGCTTGTGATATGACATGTGCATTATTCATGCCTACTATTCCCACACATGCCATGATTACCATGATTACCTCTAGTATGTTGCATCTTCGCACTACTAGCTTGCTTGACTTGATCACTATTATTTCTTGCTTTATTGCATCACCCATGTTCCACTCTTACTTGCTCTCTTGGGTTGATGACATATATTTTCATGCATTTCACATGATATACATTGATCATTGTCACTTGTCTCCAATAGTTGCATCTCTCATATTCACTTGTTGTGAGTGCATCCATGATTTACTTGTTGATCTCGGAGACTTGGACACCTTACTTGTGATGTATGCTTCCTTGTTTGAGCCCAATGCATTTGGTTGTCATTGCATCATATGCTTACATACCATGTCACATTCCCTTGTCCCTTCTTATGATAAGAATGACAAAAATACTTGTTGGGTGACTCACCATACGAATAGGTTTTGCATCTTCGCTAACCTCATTTGTTTTTCCGAGTGTTTGTCATGTTCTTTCATTTTGAGGGATTCACAAGGCAGTACCATCATGACGCATTTTGGGCATGTGAAGGCATACACGTTGCGTGACAACAACATTTTTGACATCCTCATCAAGGTGCATTCCTTCCTTGTGATCCATCCTCACATATGCTTGGATTTCATGGATGCACCTCCGGTCTAGCACTCTTGGCATGACATCGAACAATGGTACACCACTACCCATGAAAAATTTGCACCTATTGCATGGAATGACTTGCATTATGATTGCCTTGTTGCATCTTGTATTCCCATGTCATCCATGATATATGAGCTTTTGCACTTCCTTCGCAAATTTTTGTGATCTTTCTTGATGGACTCTTCATACATATTGACCACATTGCCAACTATCAATTGCATGACCACATAGTCACATTGAGCATCCATTATCATGTTCATGCTTTTGATACACCGTCCCATTACGACATCATATTGCACAACGGTACCATTTGAACCTTCTTGCACAATGAGCTTGATCACATGAATGCATTGTATACCATGCTCTTTCATTTTGCTACAATTCATGCTCATTGTGTCGGGACCCCGATCCTAAGTCACACAGGTCTAACATGTAACACATCATATCACTTTGCGGCCTCATGCACGGTATCCCCACGGGTGCCACCTTACCTGGCCCGGGACCGTTTGCGCATTTTGGCACACGTATATGATAGTGTCGCTAGCATCCATATGACAGAGAACCCGGGCCGACATGACTAGTTATAAACCAAAAGTGGCGCTAAATTACAGAGATAGGCATACATGACCCAGCAACGAACGTGTCGGTCATCAACGTATGAACCCAAGTAGTAGCAAGCTACAAGGACTTAGAGGAACAACGCGTGACATTTCCCCTAAGGGACAGACACAGGAACGAAGAAGGACACATGCCGGCCAGCCTAAGTGTTCCGGAGCAGTAGCAAGCTACCAAGGCTCAGTGGAAACACTAGGAGACATTTCCCTGTAAGATAGGCTACCAAGGGTAAACAACTAGGTGTCGGATCCCACACATAGCAATACACATTACACGTACGCATAACATGCATGTATGTGCTGTACAACATGGCATCACAACATAACTCAACAACTCATATAGATAAGGCCCAGAAGAGCCATCATAGCATTTATTACAAACAGGGGTCACATGACCCAGCATACAGAGCATACTGGCAACGGAAACATAACATGTCTGAGTACAGACAACTACAAATGAAAAAGGCTGAGAAGCCTGAATATCTACAAGACCCTCCAGAGGGTACAAGATGGTAGCTGAGGTAACAAGCTAAATGTCGAAGTCCACGCGGAACCACTAGCGAGACTGAAGTCTCTCTGCAAAACATAAATTAAGCAAACGTGAGTACAAAGGTACTCAGCAAGACTTACATCAAAACTAACTACATATGCAACAGTATCCACAAAGGGGTGGTGGAGTTTGACTGCAGCAAGCCAGCTTTGACTCGGTGGCTATCCTGAACTATGACTGCAAGTAACTCTTTTGAGGTGGCGCACACGAGTCCACATATTCACCAATCAATACACCACTATGGATCCATTCCCGTCTACCTACGATAAGGCCATCCATAGCACTCACACTTGTCTTGAGCATTTTAGAGTATCCACTTTCACTTGTCTATGTACCACGTAAGCATCCAAGAAGTCCATAACCGCGGACCCGGCTATTCGAATAGATCATGTTAACCCTGCACGGGTGTACTTCTTCACACACGCCCTCGCCACTTACCGCCATGTACACGTCGTATATCTCGGCAACCTTCAAGCGGAAGCCTGGCGAGGGTGTCGGCCATGACCTGACTAACCACACAAGACTCTAGTCCAGGTTTATCGCTTATTAGGATTCCATCCGTGGGGAGATCCGGCCGGGGTGTCGCTCACGGCCCCAAATGATGTGCGCAGGGTTCCCAAGCCCACCTCGATGGATGGATCTATGCTTGGTACACCGTGCCATGGTTCCTAGTCTGTCCCAAGCCCACATGTACCGTGTGCCACTTGGTAGACTACTAACACTACCTACAAACACCAAAAACTAGTTGCAACTCCTGGACAGAGATCTAGTTGATTAATAAGTCGAGAGGGGCACTTAAGCATTCCAATGCGTGGTAGTAGCTATGTCATTGGACAACTTACACAGAACTCAGTTCTTAAGGACGGCTCTAGTGAGGCAACCCACCATGTACTCCTACAGGGCCTCTCACCGCTACCTCTACCAAATCGTGTTCACACACTTAGCTCACACACAGTAGGACATGTTCACCACATTCCAATTCATCCCCGATGAATCAGACCTGACACAACTCTAAACAATAGCAGGCATAACCAGAAAGCATGAATGAGTAGGCACAACATGGCTCAAACAACTCATACTCATGCTAGTGGGTTTCAACTATTTACTATGGCAAAGATAGGTCATGCAGAGGAAAGGGGTTCAACTATCGCAACAATAAGCAGTTCAATCGTTGTTGTCCTAATGCAGTAAAAGAGAGCAGGAGCGAGAGAGTGGGATTGTATCGGGATGCTCAATGGGGGTTTGCTTGCCTGGCACTTCTGAAGATAGTAATAGTTCTTCATCGGTGTCATCGAACTCATCGTCGGAACGTCGTCTATTGAGAGGGGACAAAACCGACAAACAGAGAAAGAACGCAATCAATGCAATGCAACATATGATGCATGAATGTGACATGGCAATATGATGTTTATTGAGCTAATGAAACTAGCAACACAATTAAATGAAGTTGTTTTGAACCAAAGGTTCAAATTCAAACTCCTTATGTGATTATTCAAATGCCATTTGTTCAAATTGTCCTAAACAGCAGCCATAAGTTGTTCTAACATGCATGAAAATGCCATAAACAGATTCCTTGGATTTTTTAGATCAATTTTCATATATAAATTATTTTCATCTGAGCTACGGTTGGTTTTATATGATTTTTAGAAGTTTTGGCTATTTTCTGAAATAAATAAATCATTTCTGATTTATTTAAAATTCCAGAAAATACTTACTGCGTCAGCACTGCATCATCAAGACGCCAGCAGGTCAACGGGCTGGTCCAGGTCAAAACTGCTAGTGGGGCCCGCATGTCAGTGACTCAGTTCTGGTTAGGGTCGCTGACATGTGGGCCTAGTCAATGCCCACGTCTGCACGGTCAAAACTGACGCGTGGGGCCACTGTGGTTAATTAGAGCTAAACAGAAATAAAGCTGTGGTTAGTTAGGCAGTGGGGCCCGTATGTCATTGACAGGGGCACTAACTAAACGAGATTAGTCCCTAAACTAAAGGTGCCACGTCAGCACACCGGAGTCTTGCCGGCGGCGACCCAAACGACGGCGGCTCGGCTCGGATTTGAGCTACGGTTGGTAGTTTGGCGAGCTAAGGGCTCCGGGGAGTAGCTCTTGCTCGTCCGCATCCAAAGGACCGGACGAGAGGCCACGGGGTGGTCGGAATCGACCGCACCGACGAGCGGGGCGGCGCCGGAGCTCCGGTGGGTGCGGGGTTAGCGCTGCGGCTCGCAAACGGGCTGATTGTCGCGCTAGCGTTGCTCTATGGAATGTTGCGAGTGCAACGGACGTACATGCGGGACCAAATGGTCACAGAGGCTTCGCCGGCGACGAGCCCGTGCGGCGGCGACTACGGTAAGAAAGGGGGCGACGACTACGGCGAGTTGCAGGCCACGGGGACAGGGGGAACGGCGGAGGAGCTCACTGCGAGGTTGAAGCTCAGCTCGGTGGGCTCGGGGAAGTGCAGCAGGCGGCGAATCGACGACGGCGTTTGGCGGAACCCGAGCTTGAGGATGGCGACGATGGTGGCGTTGCAGGCACTTTCGCGGTGCGTTACTCGGCGAGGATGAAGTGGAGGACGGAGCGGAGCTCGTGGTCACTTTGCGGGGGCGTGGGGAGGGCTGTGGCCGCGGTGGTGCTCGCCGGCGCGGCCGCGGCGGCTTCGGCCATGGTGGGAGGGGACGAGGGAGAGAGCAGAGATGGGGAGAGTAGTGTCCAGGGGGTCGAAGCAGCGCCGAGGAGAAGACGTGAGGCGTCGCGGTGGCGCAGACGACGCAGGCACGCAGGGAGGTGCGTGGCGCGCTCGGCGCGCGTGCGCTGTCCCTCCTCTGCCTACTGGCAGAGGTAGGGGGTGATTGGCTGAGGCCAGGTGGGCTGGGCCGGCTCAGGTGAGCCCAGGTAAGCTTCCCTCCTTACCACATTTTGTTTCTCTTTTCTATTTTTGTTTTCTGTTTTGATTTGAATCTTGCCACTGTTTGAAATTTCGACAGTTTCAAACCAGTGCCAAAAACCCTCTGAACAATTTTATGTTGCTAGATGGACTTTTCCAGAAGCACATAAAACATTTCAAAGTTATTTGAAAATATATTCTATATATTATGAATATAATTCCAAATTCAAATACAATAATAAATTAAATTCCATGCCCAAAATATTCCACAAAGATGTCCATTATTTTTGGTTTGCTGCAAAAGCCTTGCCAAAAATATCCAACAAATATTAGGAACATTTTGGAAACATTGAATGCAATTTTTTTGACTGGACCTATTTGAAATTTGAAGTGCTAGGGTTTGAACAATCCCCATTTCAACCTTCAAAGGAAAAATAGACATGATGCATGATGCACTCAAGGGCAACTAATTACAAGCAAGACAACAAGGGCTGATCTAGGGCTGTGACAACTCACCCCCACTAAAACAAGAATCTCGTCCCGATATTCAAGCGTATGGTAAGAAATTAGAGGGGACACAAACTAGCACAATCTTCACGATCCAATTTTTCCTTCTCGGAGATGTTGAGTTATTGCATCGTATTGATCTTGTCATCCCTGCTTTGAGATCTTCATCCAACCAGATGATAACGGAGACATACTCTATAGGAATAGATCTTCCCGAAGATCAAGGAACTCAAGATCAACTCATGGAGTGAGACATTGAAGCATCTCTTGAGCTGAGACACGGAATACCCATCCAAGAGGATGGAGTGAAACAAATGATGAAGGTTCACTTGGCAGGCGAAATTCCACACCTAAGAAGATGGTGATCGAAGTCACCACACGGGGCACCTTAGAGAAGGTGACTCGTAGAGTTATTCCCTTAAGTGGCAAAAAGAATTACTTTTGATATAGAGATCATTGAAATTCCCTATACCAGCCTGAGGCAAATCACAATCGATAGTTTGAAGGAGTTCAAAGGAATGACATACTCCATCTATAATAGATGATGGGGACTACCTTGTTGAAGACAACACAACAGATGATTTTGCTTATCATCGGAAATGGATGGGACCCATGGCAAGTGGCACATTGGCGGTGCAAGTTGGGAACAAAATGCAAATGCTGGGAATGATTCTGGTAACTGGGATAAATCCCAACAGTAGAGAGTAAATCTACTCTTTGAGAGGTTATAGCATAACCAAGAACACTGTGAGGAATCCCGGTTAGTGCCGGTGATAACACCTAGTGCTTGTGCGTGCTCTCAAGAACTTGAGCATTCCCATATCCATCAAGGTTTTACCAATATCCGTGGCAAGGATCCTGCCAACACAACATACGACCATGATGAATAGCGACGGACGATGCAGATGCAAAGGAAGATAACACTTTCTTAGATTTTTCCTTAGCAATGCCAAGAAACAAATCCGGATGATCGACCGAGAGACATTTAGCACTCCGCTTCTAATGTTCTCCTTGATGTGCTAGCACAACCCATTTATTAGAATGGTTTGGTACCTAGAACGTCAAGTAAAGGTCGGACTTCAGGAGCACAAAAATCCATAAGGGACAACTAGGAAGTAAATCCTACGAAATCCTTATGGGGAAGTGGCCAAGTTCGTCAATCAAGATACTACAACGATAGGTCTTCCGGCTGGGTGTGTTGGCCACGACATCCACTTTACCGGTTATCGAGAGACCAATATTATAGTTCTTGGAAGATTCTCCAACCATCATATCTGCCTGAGATTCAGATCTGGTTGGTGTCAGGATACTCCAGACTCATCGAGTCTAGAAAGAAAAATGAAAGTTTGCAACACAAATCGACGAGATGACGTTGCGAGGTTCTCGGGGAATGAACTGCGATAGTAAGCTCCAAAACCCGAGCTGGTTCTGCTACACACATGTGAACACGCCGTCGCAGACAAGCAAGACCACATAGTAGTCTTATAATAAAATACTACCGAGTTCAGATTGGGAATCCTCATTGAGGATAACGAAGTCTTGTGCATGTCCATCTAGGCCCTTCGGGAATAGCATTAGAACTAATTATCCTTAAACAAATCAATGAGTGGCTTGGTGTGCTAGGGATGCATATAGAGTGAAGGTTGCAAGTCTCCAAACCACAGAATACATCGCACGTATGCATGACTGACTTGGGATGATTCCACAGGAAGCAAAACAACTTTCTCGCATTCACGGTGACAACTTTCATCAAATGCTCATGAATTTGAGGAAGTCACTTCTTCCATCCAAGCATAAGCTTCATGACGGAACACGAAGGCATTGTTTACAAAGTTTCCAACACTAGCTTAATGTCCAACAAAATCATGGAGAGGATAAGGATGTTGTCGATGGGCTCAACAATAACTCACCCAGGTTTCCATATAGGTGGAATTCCACAATTAAGTGAACACGGTGTTAGCATTGGGCAGACCAAGAGATATAACGGTGTATGCTCGAGGAATCAACCTCGAGTAAGACAACGTTACGAATATCGTTGGTTCTGATTTGACTTGATGGTAACTCATACTCAAGTCAAAGTTTGGACAAGACAATAGATCCACAAATGATCACGGAGATCAGTCGATGAAGATATCATCTATCTTCAATACATACTCAAGATATCCCTTTGGAGTGAGCTATGTGGTTTAAGCTTTTATCTTCCAACCCTCCAAGTTGTTGCTTAGCTTAACCAACTAGTTCAGGGGTATCCAACACATATTCTTTGAGAAGGGGTGGTTTATAAGAAAACCAACTTGATCACGAACTCAACATAACGGTCAGGGAGAAACCTGGTAATACTTCCGAGAAGATATTCGGAAAATCACGGACCACCGATATGTTCCTGAGATCGGGGACAATCTTGCTTTTCAGGACAGGACGATATGATCAAATAAGCAAGGGATTGAATAATCCTAACCCATTGATCGATGAGTGCACCAAGGAAGATGGACTAGAAGCACGATCAATCTTAGAATGATGATTCAGTAATCAACACGCTAAGAATGATATTGTTGTCCTTTAACTACCAAGGAACAAAGTTGCTAGGAGTATTGATTTCAAGCATCACAATTCACTTGTCAGCATTCCGGTTACAATAACAAAGAGGCCGAGGAATGAACGATGATGGCGAGAAGTATCACCTTATCAAAAGTTCATAGGAGGTGGTGCAATTCCCATTACATTCTTGATATGAAGATGGTAATACTCCAAGGTAGAACAGAACAAAAACCGGATTGTCATTTTGATCTGCGGAGTACAACTTCTTTGACCCAATCCTAGGAATGGATGAGGTACTGGAGTTTGTTTCTCCTAGTCATTCCAGATTAGAATGGCTTGACGGACCACAAGAATAAAAGGCATCGACGAACACGAATGCACGACTACTCCTGACTATCAATTGATAGATGAAGGTCGAAAAATAACTGAAGGGAGACAACTCAAGGAACATATAACTTTCTGAGTTGCGGATGCATAGATTAGCGTGTCGAACTAGTTCAACATATTTCTTCCGGATAACCTATGCATAAAGGTAGGACTGGCAGAGTCACAATATGAATGGAGTACTACTCAAGAGCACTCTGGTTGTGATCTTTTGGTTTAGAAGAACTTCTGCCAAGGATGGTTCATGGTATTGGAAGAACGATAACCACGGACCTCGAGGACTATCACAAAGCTACTAATATCCTAAAGGGACGAGCAAATACTACCAACAAGAGGTAAGTGGAGTGAGTCTTGGGTTCAAGAACCCAGGAATTGAATGCCTACTAACTAAATGGCATCACGGGATGCTTTCGAGAATAATGGCCAGAATCATCACACTGGGAATATAAGCACTGCTAGACTACTGGTGATACTCTAGACACCTTGGGTCATAATAATAGCTCCAACATATATGTCGAGGCAACGGAGTACCTCAACACACCGACTAGTGTGGTTAATCTGGCCTAAAAGGACATTAAGAACAGGTAGGAATGATTTGCAAATGCATCAGATTGTTAAGAGACCTGGGATGACTCGGACAGCATAACGGCTGTAAATGCTCGAAAATACTTTCGAGACTCATGCACAAAGATAGCACAACCACTCAACATCATAATGTCAAGGTTTTGAGATCAACAGTTGAACACACAGTAGTAGAATAAACTGAACTGTGAGTTGAATCCACAATTAACGTGATCCTGATAGACTAGAAATAGAAAGCCTAGTTCTTAATCCCCGTAGAATAGAAGAAGGTGACTCAGATCAGAAGGTCATAAGGTAAAGGAGTAAAAGAGCCTTACGTTCCCTTCCACAATCAATTCCCTTATATAACTAAAGAATTTCTAGACACGACTCCGACCAGTTTGGCTTGGTAATCCTACAGGCAGTCAGGCTCTGATACCAAAGTTGTCGGGACCCCGATCCTATGTCACACAGGTCTAGCATGTAACACATCATATCACTTTGCGGCCTCACGCACGGTATCCCCACGGGTGCCACCTTACCTGCCCGAGACCATTTGCGCATTTTGGCACACGTATATGATAGTGTCGCTAGCATCCATATGACAGAGAACCCGGGCCGACGTGACTAGTTATAAACCAAAAGTGGCGCTAAATTACAGAGACAGACATACATGACCCAGCAACGAACGTGTCGGTCATCAACGTATGAACCCAAGTCGTAGCAAGCTACAAGGACTTAGAGGAACAACGCGTGACATTTCCCCTAAGGGACAGACACAGGAACGAAGAAGGACACATGCCGGCCAGCCTAAGTGTTCCGGAGCAGTAGCAAGCTACCAAGGCTCAGTGGAAACACTAGGAGACATTTCCATGTAAGATAGGCTACCAAGGGTAAACAACTAGGTGTTGGATCCCACACATAGCAATACACATTACACGTACGCATAACATGCAAGTATGTGTTGTACAACATGGCATCACAACATAACTCAACAACTCATATATATAAGGCCCAGAAGAGCCATCATAGCATTTATTACAAACAGGGGTCACATGACCCAGCATACAGAGAATACAGGCAACAGAAGCATAACATGTCTGAGCACAGACAAATACAAATGAAAAAGGCTGAGAAGCCTGACTATCTACAAGACCCTCCCAAGGGTACAAGATCGTAGCTGAGGTAACAAGCTAAACGTCGAAGTCCACGCGGAACCACTAGCGAGACTGAAGTCTCTCTGCAAAACATAAATTAAGCAAACGTGAGTACAAAGGTACTCAGCAAGACTTACATCAGAACTAACTACATATGCAACAGTATCCACAAAGGGGTGGTGGAGTTTGACTGCAGCAAGTTAGCTTTGACTCGGTGGCTATCCTGAACTATGACTGCAAGTAACTCTTTTGAGGTGGCGCACACGAGTCCACATATTCACCAATCAATACACCACTATGGATCCATTCCCGTCTACCTACGAGAAGGCCATCCATAGCACTCACACTTGTCTTGAGCATTTTAGAGTATCCACTTTCACTTGTCTATGTACCACGTAAGCATCCAAGAAGTCCATAACCGCGGACCCGGCTATTCGAATAGATCATGTTAACCCTGCAGGGGTGTACTTCTTCACACACGCTCTCGCCACTTACCGCCATGTACACGTCGTATATCTCGGCAACCTTCAAGCGGAAGCCTGGCGAGGGTGTCGGCCACGACCTGACTAACCACACAAGACTCTAGTCCAGGTTTATCGCCTATTCGGGTTCCATCCGTGGGGAGATCCGGCCGGGGTGTCGCTCACGGCCCCAAATGATGTGCACAAGGTTCCCAAGCCCACCTCGACGGATGGATCTACGCTTGGTACACCGTGCCACGGTTCCTAGTCTGTCCCAAGCCCACATGTACCGTGTGCCACTTGGTAGACTACTAACACTACCTACAAACACCAGAAACTAGTTGCAACTCCTGGACAGAGATCTAGTTGATTAATAAGTCGAGAGGGGCACTTAAGCATTCCAATGCATGGTAGTAGCTATGTCATTGGACAACTTACACAGAACTCAGTTCTTAAGGACGGCTCTAGTGAGACAACCCACCATGTACTCCTACATGGCCTCTCACCGCTACCTTTACCAAATCGTGTTCACACACTTAGCTCACACACAGTAGGACATGTTCACCACATTCCAATTCATCCCCGATGAATCAGACCTGACACAACTCTAAATAATAGCAGGCATAACCAGAAAGCATGAATGAGTAGGCACAACATGGCTCAAACAAATCCTACTCATGCTAGTGGGTTTCAACTATTTACTATGGCAAAGACAGGTCATGCAAAGGAAAGGGGTTCAACTACCGCAGCAATAAGCAGTTCAATCGTTGTTGTCCTAATGCAGTAAAAGAGAGCAGGAACGAGAGAGTGGGATTTTATCGGGATGCTCAATGGGGGTTTGCTTGCCTGGCACTTCTGAAGATAGTAATAGTTCTTCATCGGTGTCATCGAACTCATCGTCGGAACGTCGTCTATTGCGAGGGGACAGAACCGACAAACAGAGAAAGAACACAATCAATGCAATGCAACAATATGATGCATGAATGTGACATGTCAATATGATGTTTATTGAGCTAATGCAACTAGCAACACAATTAAATGAAGTTGTTTTGAACCAAAGGTTCAAATTCAAACTCCATATGTGATTATTCAAATGCCATTTATTCAAGTTCTCCTAAACAGCAGCCGTAAGTTGTTCTAACATGCATGAAAATGCCATAAACAGATTCCTTGGATTTTTCTGATCAATTTTCATATATAAATTATTTTCATCTGAGCTACGGTTGATTTTATATGATTTTTAGAAGCTTTGGCTATTTTCTGAAATAAATAAATCATTTCTGATTTATTTAAAATTCCAGAAAATACTTACTGCGTCAGCACTGCATCATCATGACGTCAGCAGGTCAACGGGCTGGTCCAGGTCAAAACTGCTAGTGGGGCCCGCGTGTCAGTGACTCAGTTCTGGTTAGGGTCGCTGACATGTGGGCCTAGTCAATGCCCACGTCAGCACGGTCAAAACTGACGCGTGGGGCCACTATGGTGAATTAGAGCTAAACAAAAATTAAGCCGTGGTTAGTTAGGCAGTGGGGCCCGTATGTCATTGACAGGGGCACTAACTAAACAAGATTAGTCCCTAAACTAATGGTGCCACGTCAGCACGCCGGAGTCTTGCCGGCGGCGACCCAAACGACGGCGGCTCGGCTCGGATTTGAGCTACGGTTGGTAGTTTGGCGAGCTAAGGGCTCCGGGGAGTAGCTCTTGCTTGTCCGCATCCAAAGGACCAGACGAGAGGCCGCGGGGTGGTCGGAATCGACCGCACCGACGAGCGGGGCGGCGCCGGAGCTCCGGTGGGTGCGGGGTTAGCGCTGCGGCTCGCAAATGGGCTGATTGTCGCGCTAGCGTTGCTCTACGGAATGTTGCGAGTGCAACGGACGTACACACGGGACCAAATGGTCACCGAGGCTTCGCCGGCGACGAGCCCGTGTGGCGGCAGCTACGGTAAGAAAGGGGGCGACGGCTACGACGAGTTGCAGGCCACGGGGACAGGGGGGAACAGCGGAGGAGCTCACTGCGAGGTCGAAGCGCAGCTCGGTGGGCTCGGGGAAGTGCAGCGGGCGGCGAATCGACGACGGCGTTCGGTGGAACCCGAGCTTGAGGATGGCAACGATGGTGGCGTTGCAGGCACTTTCGTGGTGCGTTACTCGGCAAGGATTAAGTGGAGGACGGCGCGGAGCTCGTGATCACTTTGCGGGGGCGTGGGGAGGGCTGTGGCCGCGGTGGTGCTCGCTGGCGCGGCCGCGGCGGCTTCGGCCATGGTGGGAGGGGACGAGGGAGAGAGCAGAGGAGGGGAGAGTAGTGTCCAGGGGGTCTAAGCAGCGCCGAGGAGAATACGCGAGGCGTCGCGGTGGCGCAGACGACGCAGGCACGCAGGGAGGTGCGTGGCGCGCTCGGCGCGCGTGCGCTGTCCCTCCTCTGCCTACTGGCATAGGTAGGGGGTGACTGGCTGAGGCCAGGTGGGCTGGGCCGGCTCAGGTGAGCCCAGGTAAGCTTCCCTCCTTACCACATTTTGTTTCTCTTTTCTATTTTTGTTTTCTGTTTTGATTTGAATCTTGCCACTGTTTGAAATTTCAACAGTTTCAAACCAGTGCCAAAAACCCTCTGAACAATTTTATGTTGCTAGATGTACTTTTTCAGAAGCACATAAAACATTTCAAAGTTATTTGAAAATATATTCTATATATTATGAATATAATTCCAAATTCAAATACAATAATAAATTAAATTCCATGCCCAAAATATTCCACAAAGATGTCCATTATTTTTGGTTTGCTGCAAAAGCCTTGCCAAGAATATCCAACAAATATTAGGAACATTTTGGAAACATTGAATGCAATTTTTTTGACTGGACCTATTTGAAATTTGAAGTGCTAGGGTTTGAACAATCCCCATTTCAACCTTCAAAGGAAAAATAGACATGATGCATGATGCACTCAAGGGCAACTAATTACAAGCAAGACAACAAGGGCTGATCTAGGGCTGTGACACATTGCCACTACCAATTTCTTTGGACGAGCTCATAATTAATTGATGGACACCTTGCGTCCACTAACTATTGTATTTCCAAGTGTCCCTTGTGCTTGCTCTTTTTGCATGTATACCATTCTGACGACTTCTTGGACTACTTTGCGAGCGGCGTGTCATACACTAAGTACAACTTCAAGTCCAGCCATTCCTACCATGTACATGGCGATATGGTTCACGATCCGAGGACGGATCTTTCCCAAGGGGGTGGAGATGATACAGAGTATCCTATGGCTATCTCCATTTACACCTTCATAGCACCTCATTCCCCAAGTGGACCTAAGGTGAACCCGCTCCTCTTAGAGTTTGGCATGTATATCCATTGGACATGGTCGCTACATCACCACGAACATTGTGCATCACTAGGTACGAGGACAACCATCACCAAGAAGCTACACAGAATCACCAAGTCCAAGGAGAAGGACGAGAAGACCATGAGGAAGACGGAGACCAGCAGCTGGAAGAAGTGGTGCTGCCCAGGCGACCCCGTGCGCACGGGCCTTTTCGACCCCGTGCCCACGGGCCTCCCAGGCAGGCGGCCCTGAAGACCCCCATGCGCACGGGCCTGTACCGTGCCCACGGGCCTCATGGACCCCGTGCGCAAGGGCTCCTGCATCAGGTCTCTGGAGACTCCGTGCGCATGGGCTCCACTTACCCCGTGCGCACGGGGCCCCCTGCGTGTTGCTGTAGGCTTGACCCCTGTGTTACCATTTTGCCCCTCTCTTTGCCTAGGACTGTATATACTCCTTCCCATCATCCATTTATACTTATCTAAGATTAGAATTACACTAGAGCTTAGCTCCTTGTTCTTCCTCCTCTTGAGAGAGAGAGAGACCTCTCCCATTGAGATCAAGACCTCTATTGGAGAAGATCCCAAGTGGATTCAAGACCCCTTCTAGGGAAGGATCCCAATCATAGGATCATCAAGACCTTTTTCGTCATAGGATTGGGATGAACTAGTTACCACGTATCTTCCATTTGTTGTCCTTGGATCTTTGTGACCTTATATGTATGTGGATCTAGCATATGTGTGATTGGATCTAGTCAATTTGAGTGTTTGTTCTTGTCCTTCTCCTTGTGTTCTTCTTGTTCTTGAGGGATTCCTCTCCAATTCGTGAAACATCTCCATCTTAGGGTTCCACCCTACATCAGTGGCTGAGATGCATGTTTGGATCCCCTCTTCCTCCACTTCGACCCCAAGCCTATATATTTCGTACCTAGGGTTATGTTTAGGGTAAGCAAAGTATATTTGAGATATTATGAGCTTTGCTCCTTCCCTCTTGTGGATTAAGACCCCATCTTGGGAAGAATCCTTGTGGATTTCAAGACATCCATAGGGAGAAGACTATCATCAAGACCTCACCTCCTCTAGGAGTGAGAAGAACCTTTATCTAGTGCTTGTTTCCTTGGATTGTTCATGTATTCTTGTGGATCTATGTGTTTTCTATTCTAGTGGATGTGTAATTGGGTTTTGTTAGACTGAATTCCTCTTTGTGTTCTTGGTGTTCATCCTCTTTTCCCCCTCCAAGTGTGAAAACATCCCCACGTAGGGTTCCACCCTACATTAGCATCCCAAGGTCATCCCCGTGGACATATCATCGTCTCACCAAGTGCCAAGTGGACCCATGACACATGCTCGTGCAAGAGCTCTCGAAGCCGAGGTGACTTCACTCCACTCTCAACTTCCTCTCTATGCACATGAGACATGGATACTACCCTCATCGGAAACTCTATGCATACTCAGGTACATCAAGGATAGTCATGGAGAAGCTAAGGAGCAAGAAGAATCGAAGAAGGAAGACGAGCGCGAAGATGGAGAAGCAGAAGGACAAGTGCACACTTGCCCGGATGATCTGGTAGGACGTCTGGACGATCCGGCCCCAGCCCGGACAATCCGGACACCACCCCGGATGATCTGGGTAATGTGCCCCTCGACACCCGAAGGCCCCTCGTTGAAGCTAGACCATCTGAACCCCGACCCGGATCATCCGGACGCGCCCGAACATCTGGACTAGGTCCCGGACATCCGGACCCCCC
>LR738711.1:413884465-414143224 GCA_902687465.1 Secale cereale
CCCCCCCCCGCTGCAAAAGATACCCGCCCCGATCATCCGGGTGCCGCCCTGGATCATTGTGTTAGCTCATCTTAGACTAGAGCATTGCGCATCCCTAGTGGTTCTACTCCGCTGAGAGACCGCAGCCTCTACGGAGAAGATCGACACCGGATTCAAGACCTCCTCTGGGAGAAGATCACCAAGACCTCCTCACGGATAAGACTATCGCCACTTGTATTGTTAGTAGTTGAACTTGGATCATGTATCTTTATGTCTTCACGAATCTAGCATATGTGTGACTATTTCTTGTTGATTTGAGTGTTTTCCTCTTGTTTCCCTCGTGATTTCCCCTCGTGTTCTTCGTGTTCGTCATGGGATTCCTCTCCAATCGTGAAAGATCAGCCTAATGCGCGCTAGCCCCGCATCATATGGTACCATGAGCCTTGGTTGATCCCGAATTTGGAGCCCCGCACCTTGTTTTCTAGCTTGATTTTGTTGTTTTTTGTCCAATTTCGAAAATCCCCACAAAAATAGCCATACCAGTTTTTTTTGTGTGATTTGTATGTTTGATGAAGTTTTGTTGATTTTGATCTCTGGATTAGCTGTATGGCAAGTGGATCTACCTATTCCCCACCTTATCCACCCTCAAATCCGCGAAGAATCTGCGGAAATTTCTTTTTCCCCCTGACATTTCAAGTTTTCCCCGAGTTCATCCCGGGCGAGTTGACCTGCCCGGATCATCCGGCCACCCTCCCGGATCGCCCGGACGACCGGAGCCTGGATCATCCGGCCAACCCTGACGAAACTGTATTTTTGCTGTTCTTCTCCGCCGCCACTTCCGCCACCGCATCCACCACTCAACCACTACCTCCTACTTCCGCTAGACCCTCGACATACCTAACCCTACCGACTCCAATTCCTTTCCACCACTATCAATTTCGACCATTTGTCTTTGTGACTTGAGTTGTGGTTTCACCGTTTCCTAGGGTGTTTAGGCTAACTTGGAATGGAACGACTTCGACAGCACCACCTATAAACTTCGACAAGGACGGTAACATCGACGACACCTTTGTATATCCTACCCCGCAATTGCATTGATAACCCCATAGCCTTACTTTTGCGTCTCTTTCCTATCGAGACTAGCGAATTGAGTATTGCCTGGCAACGTTAATTATACACATAAGTGATAGTAGTAGACATTACATACCACATCATACATCGTGCTTCAAAAGAAGTCATATGGTATCTTGACATCATCTCGTGTGCAACAAGGTTGTCATAGCATAAACACAATTGCTATCTTGGTTCAAGAAGTTTTGCATAAGTGCCCTAGCAAAAGAGCTCAAAGAAAAAGAGCCAGGCAAGATTTCAAGCAAAAGAGAAAGATAAGCAAAGAGCTTATAAGAAAGAACCATATCATCACATAACACCATATCATATGGTGTCATACTTGATCATCTTCGATCATCGCATAGAAACAACAAACATATAGCATACTTGGGATAGAAGTCATTGCATTTTTTCCTAGTAGGACGTGCACAAGTCTCGTATCCGCCTATTGTGCAATCGTGCTAGCGTCTCTCTAGTGTTGTGCAACAAGAGCATTTTCTGTTCACCCTTGGTTTGCCCGACCACATTTATCTCTTTGCGCGTGTATTTTCGTGTAGCTATCTAGCTATTGGTCTTCTTGTGACACTTGCTTATTTGCGAATAAGTTTCAACATCATTGAGTCTTACTCATAATTTGCATTAATTCTGAGCCACTATCCTCACCGAGCTCCTCCATAAGCCTTTTTGGTGTAGGTGTGAGAATCGACAAGAATTGTGTCAGTGTACAAAAAGGGGGGGCACACTTTTTGTACCCCTATGACTGTGCATGGGCAGTATGAGCCACGGTCACCGCCGCACCAAACAAGGCAAGGGAGGTAAGCCAGGGTAAGACCAAAGCTCAAGAGAACTAGAACAAGACCACGAAGAACCAAGGGACGAGGCGGGCTCCCCCGGCAATTTCCTTGCCGGGGCCGGCTTTAGCAGCCCTGGCAAGACCCTTGCCGCGGCAACTCACCCCACGCCTACAGAGCAAATCACCCTTGAGTCCGCTGCCCCCATAGGGCAAGGATTCGGGAGACATCCCCGTAGTGGCATGCAGATCTTTGTGAAGACATTCAAGATCAGATACGCACTAAGAAGACGACGACCCTTGGCGGGATCCCAGCCAAGGAAGACCACAAGACCTCCGGCAAGTACCTTGTCGGGGATGGCAGCAGGCGCCGCGGCAAGTCCTTGCCGGGGCCCCGGCAAGGCCCTTGCCAAGGACATCCACAAGGCCACCATCAGACCCACGCCGACTAAACTTCTACCGCCGTATGCAGCTGCCGACCCAACCAGCTGGGCAGGCACTTGCGTGGCGACATGCAAATCTTCGTAAAGACCCACCATTACGCCGCCTCAGCTGCCTGCCTACCTACATGGCATCTCAGGCATCGTTGGCCAGGGCGCGTGTCGACACAAGAATGAGCGGCGACGGACAAGACAAATCTCTCCCCCGTCCCCGATAAATCAAGGACACCTAAGCAAGACGCATTAAATGCGCCTTGTCATGTAATGCGTGGGATAACCTCGCATCACTGTACCCTTTCCACCTCCTGTGTGCCACTGTGGCAACCCCTTTTTCTATAAAAGGAGGCCCGAGGCGACCAGGAGGAGGATTCGGCTTTTTGGAGCTCCTCACGCCCCATAGCTAGCTGAAGAACACAGATATACAATCCACCAAAGCAGGAGTAGGGTTTAGGGCATTCTCGCGGCCCGAACCTGGATAAGCGAACCGTGTGCAATCTGTTTGATCCACTCTTCTCTAAACCCGGCGCCCCGCTAACCGTAGTTGGGATTCTTGTGATCCCGTAGGTGTCGTTCCCACCGACATCTTTGGCGCGCCAGGTAGGGGGCGCAGTTGTGAGAATCGGCTTTAGCAGTTAGTTCGACGCTTCTTCACCATCATGGCACCCAAGAAGAAGACGACGGTGGCGGTTGGCCAGTCGGAAGCCGGACAGCCCGTCCCAACGCGGGCGAGCAGCGGACCGGTCGCGGAAAGGACCCGGGGCGCTGCTCGCGAACACCAACGCCGTCCCAATAGCCGGAGTTTGGGAGGTGGCGATGATTGTGCGCCTGGTAACGGGCCACACACCTCCAAATCCAAAGACGGAGCCAGGCCCTCCGCGGTTGGCGCGGGGCCTTCCAAGATCACTGCCGCATCACCCGAAGGCGACGCAAGGGCCTCCAGGACTCCCACGCTGGTGCCAACGGCGCGCTCCTCCCAAGTAGCGCGCCACGAACGGCGTCATCACGCCGAAGATCCCGGGCGTCATCGTGGGAAGAGCCCCGACCGCCACTCCCGAGACGTAGAAGACCCGCCCGCCCGCCGAAGCACTGGTGAAAACGGCATGCGACCACGGGGTCGTGATAGAGCTCCTCCTGACATGGTCAGGAGTCGAAGCGCGTCGCGGTCCGTGTAGGTTTCGCTACCGCTAACCCCACTAGAAGCCCTAGCGCGCGCAGTTCCTCCTCGACTTTCCTCCCGTTACGAGGAAACTCGACGAATGGAGAGCCACCATCCGAAGCCTTGTCGCGGTCGCCAACAAGGATGAACCAAGTCCAGGGAAGCTCCCGGGTCGACGCTCCGATGGGGTCCCACGCACCAGTGGTAGGAGGACCGGCAGCACCGTGGCCACGGTGCATCCGCCTCCTCCTCGCCCGGTACCGCGTGTGTCGACTCGTCGAGACGTCGAGGGTGACGACATCTCCATAGCGTCGTCCGACCCACGGACCCACGGCGACCAGCGTCAAGTTCTTCAGGAGCGAGCTCATGAAGAAGCTCGAACCACCATCGAGCACCGGCACGGAGCGCGCCACCAGTCAGACAGGCGAGCAGGGCCTGCTGTGAACCGCCCAGCACCGAAGAGCCCTGGAGGTCTACCTTACGAGGTAGGCTGTCCGCCTTTTGCCCGTGAGCTGCGGTAGTTCCAGTGGCCTACTCACCGCACCTTAAAGCCTGACTTTGGCGAGAAGTACAACGGCAAGACCCACCCGTTGGAGTTCCTCAGCATCTACACCATCGCGTTGCAAGCTGCCGGAGCCCGCGAGGATAAGGTGCTTGCGAATTACTTTCCATTGGCTCTTAAACCCAACGCCATGTCGTGGTTGATGCACTTCCCGGTAGACTCTATTTCCTCCTGGTCGGATTTGTGCCATGAGTTTGTTGGCGCCTTTACTGGAAGTCACCAAGCCCATGGAAGCAAGTGACCTGCACGTCATTCCCTAGAAGGGAGGCGAGAGTCTGCGCAAGTATATACAGAGGTTCAGCCGGGTACAGTACAATATCCCTGATGTTCACCTGCCGCCATCATCAGCGCGTTTCATCAGAACGTGCGTAACCGCAAGATGCGCGGAGAGCTAGCAATGAACAAGGTGAAAGACGTGGCAGAAATCTATGTTCTTGCTGACAGATGTGCCCGGGCTGAAGAGGGAAGGAAATACCCCGGCGAAGATGCCGGTGGGGAAACCGACTCTTCAGATGAGGATGCTGCCGCCCTGGCAAAGAAAGGCCGGCGCCGCAACAGGAAGCGCAAAGGTAAAGCTGTGCTTGCCGTCGAGGGATCTGATGACGCCGGCTCCGCCAGGAAAACCAAGGCGGATGACCCCGGCAAGGAAATTGCCGGGTGTGTCGCCTGCCGGGCCTTGGCGGCTGCCGAGAAGCCAGGAAACTCCGACAAGCAATACTACAAGATCCATCGCACCAAAGGCCATGATCTCCAGAACTGCCGACAGGTTGAGCTCCTTGCTGAGAAGCTGAGGGATCGAAGAAGGTGAGAGTGTCTAGAGGGGGGGGGGGTGGTTAGACTACTCGACAAGATAAAAATTCTATCTTTTATCGAGGACAGATTTTGGCAGATTTTGCATAACACACAAGTCAAGTAGCACACTACACATGCAATTCTAGAGTATGGGCAGCGGAAAGTAAATTGCACAAGTAGTAAAGAGAAGTGGAGAAGATCAAACGCAATTTGGAGACGCAATGATTTTTCCCGTGGTTCCGATAGGTGGTGCTATCGTACATCCACGTTGATGGAGACTTCAACCCACGGAGGGTAACGGCTGCGCGAGTCCACGGAGGGCTCCACCCACGAAGGGTCCACGAAGAAGCAACCTTGTCTATTCCATCATGGCCTACGCCCACGGAGGGCTTGCCTTACTCGGGGTAGATCTTCACGAAGTAGGCGATCTCCTTGCCCTTACAAACTTCTTGGTTCAACTCCACATCTCGATGACGGAGGCTCCCAAGAGACACCTAACCAATCTAGGAGGCACCACCCTCCAAAAGGTAATAGATGTTGTAGATGATGATGAGCTCCTTGCTCTTGTGCTTCAAATGATAATCTCCCCAACACTCAACTCTCCTCACTGATTTGGCTGTGGTGGAAGAAAGGATTGAGTGGAAAGCAACTTGGGAAGGTTAGAGATCAAGCTTCATATGGTGGGAGTGGAGCAACTTGATCTCAACACAAGGGTAGGTAGTTCTCTTCTCAGAAATGTAAGGTAGGAGTGGTAGTTCTTTCTGATGGCTCTCTCCACGAATGAAGATGGGGTGGAGGGGTATAAATAGCCTCCACACAAAATCCAACCGTTACACACATATTTGAGCAATCTCGGTGGGACCGAAGTGGACAACTCGGTGAGACCGAAAGTTTAAATAATGTGAACGTTGGGGTTTTCGGTGGGACCGAAAATACCATCTCGGTTAGTCCGATTCGTGCAAAGACAAGAGCATGCCAGTTTCGGTGGGACCGACTTCATCATCTCGGTGACACCGATTTGATGACAGAAGGTTACAGAAGCTTGGCAACTCATGTTTCAGTGAAACCGATATCAGAATCGGAAAATCCGATTTTTCTAGGGTTTGGCTTATGGCTGAGGTGGTTCATCTCGGTGTGACTGAGTTTGGAATATCGGTGGGACCGAGATTACTTATGAGTGTATATGGCAGTGAAAGTTGCTGATAGTTTAGGAGATGTATCACTAAGCACTTGAGCAACCAGATCATCAACATAACCTCATCCCCTTTTAATAGTATTGGCTTTTCCTATGGACTCAATGTGATCTTGGATCACTAAACCAAAAATGGAGTCTTGAGATTTTGCCAATGCTTGCCTTAGCATTTTGAGGGGTCCACTTCTTCAGTCCTTTCCATACCCATGTGATTGAATTTCCTGAAACATACTTGATAGAAGCATTAGTCCAACCACAAAGTATGTTGTCATTAATTACCAAAACCACCCGAGGAGCAAATGTGCTTTCAGAAGCAGAGGGCTGAATATGAGAGGCGGGACAAGGAGAAGGGCCAGGACGATGCTGAGGGGTCCGGCAAGAAGTGTGACGGCCAAGCAGGCCGTCGCGGCAAGGATAAACAGCAGGAGAGGCCCGCCCGGGGCCGTGACAGAAAGCCAGAAGACGACGATCACGATGAGGACGACGAGTCCGGCGACCAAGAGTTTCAGAAAGCCACGGAGGCCATGTGCGTCGATGGCGGCGCCTCGCTGCATACTTCTCACCGCCAGCTTAAACAGTGGGCGCATGAGATTACAGCAGCGGAGCCGTCGTCTGGTGCCCAAAAGCCGCTGAAATGGTCCAGCACGCCTATCATTTTTGACACTGAGGATCACCCTGATCACACTACTGCGATCGGGTGCTTGCCATTGTTGGTTTCACTGACAATACGCAACCTGAAGGTGACAAAGATGCTAGTCGATGGCGGGGCCAGTCTGAACTTAATCTCGCCTACCGTGATCGAGAAGCTGCAGATTCCTGACGAAGACCTCGAATAGACGGGCACGTTTCAGGGGGTCAACCCAGGGAGAAGTCAACCAAAGGGGAAGGTGACGCTGCCCGTGACTTTTGGAAGTGACCTGAACTACAGGACAGAAAGGATCGTGTTCGATGTCGCCAAGATCCCCTTGCCCTACAACGGGATCCTTGGCCGCCCAGCGCTGGCCAAGTTCATGGCGGCGTCACACTACGCCTACAACACCCTGAAGATGCCAGGACATGTGACGATCATCACCACCCCCTCCGATAAGAAAGATGCGCTGATTTGCGCTGACCAACTATACGAACAAGCAATTGTAGCAGCTGCTGCCACTAGGGCACTTGCTCCTGCCACTGGAGCCCCCGGGGGGGGGGGGGAAGAAGAAGAAGAAGACCGGTGAGACCTCGGACACCCACTCCGGCAAGCGCACCTCTTCTGAGTGTAGTGCTCCCGTCGAGGACGTGCCAGAGAGCTCCACCGACAGAAACAAGAAGTCCAGGGCCACACCGCCGGGAACCAAGAAGGTTACTGTCAAGGAGGACGGCACGGGAGGGGCTTTCACCATAAGCTCCACCCTTGACGACAAATAGGAAGACGCGCTCGTCACCTTCCTGCGGGCAAATATCGATGTGTTTGCATGGAAAGCATCCGACATCCCCGTCGTTCCCAGGGAGGTGATTGAGCACCACCTTGCTGTTTGTCCTCATGTGCTTCCCATCAAGCAGAAGGTCAGGAAGCAAGCTTTGGAACGACAAGAGTTCATCACAGAGGAGATCCGGAAACTGGAAGTAGCTGGTTTGGTAAGAGGAGTGTTCCATCCAACGTGGTTAGCCAATCTAGTGGTAGTGCGCAAAGGCAAATGGGAGGTGGAGGCTGTGTATTGATTACACAGATATCAATAAGGCTTGTCCCAAAGACCCCTTCCCGTTGCCGCACATCGACCAGATTGTTGACTCCACGGTTGTGTGTGACCTATTCTCATTCCTCGATGCCTACTCCGGCTACCATCAGATCTTCATGACAAGAGAAGACGAAGAGAAGACAGCATTCATCACCCCATGTGGTACGTATTGTTTCGTACGAATGCCTTTCGGGTTGGAGAGTGCTGGCTCAACGTTTGCAAGGGTAGTCCAGATTGGTTTTGAACCCCAGCTCCATAGAAATATGGAGGCTTATATGGATGATATAGTGGTCAAAACCAAGAACAGGGCAACCCTTATACCGGATTTACAAGAAACGTTTGCAAACCTACGCAAGATCAATCTCAAGCTGAACCCTGAGAAGTGCGTATTTGGCGTCCCGTCCGGCAAGCTTCTCGGGTTCTTTGTGTCACAGCGTGGGATAGAGGCCAATCTGGACAAGATCAAAGCTGTAGAACATATTGAAGCACCCAAACGGGTCAAGGATGTACGTCGGATTGCTGGCTGCGTTGCTGCCATGAGCAGATTCATTTCCATGTTTGTCGAGCGCGCCCTTCCCTTTTTCAAGATTTTGAAAAAGGCGGGCCCAATGGATTGGACGCCAGAAGTCGAAGCAGCATTGCAAGATTTGAAGAGGTATCTTTCCTCCACGCCAGTACTAGTTGCGCCTAGGCCACAAGAACCGTTGCTGCTATACCTGGCGGCAACGAACCCGGTGGTCAGCGCCGCACTAGTGGCACAGAGAGAAATTGATGACAAGGTGATAGCAGCAACAGAGCCTGATGCCGTTGGTGCAGAGACGACACGGCCGGTTGGAGTGCCGCCAAGGAAGAAAATGATGTAGCACCCCGTCTACTTTGTTAGCTCCCTCTTGCAGGGGACTAGATCAAGGTACTCTGGTGTGCAGAAATTGCTCTTCGGCCTTCTTATGGCCTCGAGGAAGCTGCGTCACTACATCCAAGCACACGAGATCACTGTCGTCACTCGCCTCCCTCTGCAACGGATATTGCACAATCCAGATGCAACGGGAAGAATTGTAGAGTGGGCAATGGAGCTGTCCAGCTTTGGCCTCAAGTTTGAAAGTACCTCGACGATTCAAAGCCGAGTCCTGGCGGAGTTCGTCGCAGAATGGACCGCGATGCCTGATGAAGAAGCCCAGGAAACTGCTCTCCCCGGCAAAGAGGCGAGCTGCGACTGGATCATGTACTTTGATGGAGCTTTCTCCTTATAGGGCGCCGGGGCTGGCGTACTGCTTGTCGCGCCCACCGGAGAGCACCTCAAGTACGTGGTCCAGATGCACTTCCCAGGGAGGTATCAACGAACAATACTGCCGAATATGAGGGGCTGCTTGCTGGTCTTAGGATCGCGGTAGACCTCGGAATCAAGAAACTCATTGTCAGGGGCGATTCGCGGCTTGTCGTCAAACAAGTCAACAAAGATTACCAGCGCCCATTGATGAAGGCCTACGTCGATTAAGTGAGAAAGCTGGAAGAGCGTTTTGATGGTATACAGGCGGAGCACGTTCCCCGAGCAGAGAACGACATCGCTGATTACCTGTCAAAGCGCGCTACCCTCAAGTTACCTGTGGAACCAGGTACCTTTGTGCTTCAGCTTTCTCAGCCATCCGTTGATCCATCAACAGAGCAAAACAAGAGGAGGAAATCAGGGCCCGGCAAGTACTTTCCCGCCGAGCTCCCCGGAGCCGCCGGCAAGGATGTTGCTGGGGGACACTGAGCCCGCCACGGGGCGGCTAGATCCGGTGAAGCGTCAAGCTCTTGCCGTCGAGACAGCCGCTCCTATAGCGGAGCAAATGCCTTTAGTCCTCGCCGTCGAGCCCCAGGCTCCAGCATGGGCACAACATACCGTCCGATTCCTCCAAACTAGGGAACTTCCCGAGGAGCAGGAAGAAGCGGAAAAAGTAGCCCGTCGATCTGCTATGTACCAGTTCGTCGATGACGTCCTGTATAGAAAGAGACCAAACGGCGTGAAATTGAAGTGTATCCCTCGAGAGGAAGGACTGGGGCTTTTGGCAGAGATACATGGAGGCATATGTGGATCCCACATAGGGTCAAGAGCCCTTGCCAGCAAGGCATTTCGGCAAGGCTTCTTCTGGCCCACTGCCCTCCGGGATGCGACGACACTAGTCACCAGGTGTGAAGCGTGTCAGTTTCATTCAAAGAAACTTCATCAACCAGCTCAAGCCCTTCAAACCATTCCTCTCTCCTGGCCCTTCTCGGTTTGGGGGCTCGACATACTGGGCCCTTCCCCCACGCTGTCGAGGGCTTTGAATACTTGTACATCGCAATCGACAAGTTCACAAAGTGGCCAGAGGTGGAGGCAGTGAGGAAGGTCACAGCCCAGTCAGCCGTCAAATTCTTCAAGGGACTACTGTGCCGTTTTGGTGTACCCAACAGGGTTATCACCGACAATGTCACACAGTTCACAAGCCGCACCTTCATGCAATATACCCAAGACCTCGGCAACAAAGTCTGTTTCGCTTCTGTTGCTCACCCACGAAGCAATGGTCAAGCTGAGAGAGCAAACACTGAAGTACTGTGAGGCTTAAGGACAAAGACCTTTGACAGGCTGCGCAAGAGTGGAAGGCGCTGGATTGATGAGTTGCCGACGGTTCTTTGGTCGATCAGAACAACGCCAAATCGAGCCACCGGCCAGACACCCTTTGCCCTAGTATACGGGGCAGAAGCAGTTCTCCCCACTTAACTCATATACGGGTCACCTCGAGTGCTCGCTTATGATGAGCTTGAGCAAGAGCAACTGCGGCAAGATGACGCAACGCGCCTTGAGGAAGATCATCTTCGGGCGGCTGTGAGAGCAGCACGCTACCAACAAGCCTTGCGCCGCTACCATAGCCGCAAGGTCCGTGCCCGAAGCTTTAAGGAAGGCCAACTTGTTCTTCAGCGCGTTCAATCGGCCAAGAATACCAACAAGTTAACGCCGAAGTGCGAAGGCCCTTATCGGGTAATACGAGTCACCAGGCCTGGCGCAGTCCGCCTTCCCGGTGAGCAACTCCTGGAACATTGAGCATCTTCGCAAGTTTTACCCATGAGGCGCGGCTTGTCGGGCCCCCTGGCAAGCCACCATTTGTACAAGCCTTGCCGACAAGGCATGTAACCCTTTGTACAAAGCCAGGCGCAGACCCTGAGCATAAATAAATGAAGCGCTGGCGCCCTAAGTTATAGCATGCATGCTAGGTCGAGTCTCGTCCTTGGTTAGGGTTGATAGTGCTTAGCGGCGGCTAACCCCTAGCTTAGAGGTCGAGTTTGCATCTCTTTGTCTTTCTTTTATCTTCTTTGGTTAACAGGACACACAGATATACTTGCCGAAACCACTTGGGGAGAAAAAAAAAGGAACATACCAGCATCTAGGCCCCGGCAAGCCAATATTGCCGGGGGCTGCAAGAGCAAAGATTCACCCGCGCCAAACCAGGGTTGCCGGGGGCTGCAGCTTTAGATAAGTTCTTCATCTCTTATCATGCATTCCATTATGGACCGAGGTATGTGAAACCTCGTTTTTTCCTTAAACTACCGTGCTCCCCTAACTCTAAGCCCTAGGGCTCGTTCCTGGGACCAGGTTTGGTCATAGTCGCGACAGCGAAAGGATGAAACAAGGAGCCTGAACCCGCCTCATCCCTGCCTCCGCCAAAGGTGTGAGAAAGGTAGAGCGAAGTGGGGAGACGGCAAGGCCTGTTGCCGGGCGAGAAAATGTTTATCTTGGAGATATCAAGGATTTATTCCCTGTTATGGGTTCTACCTGCGAACAAATGACCCGGCAAACATCCCTTTTTCATTAAAAAACATCCCGCCCAGGTACAGTCCATAGGGAATGAAAAACACGAACAAGGGGATTACAAGTTTTAAATTTAACAGATGCCCGAAGGCTTACAAACTAAAAAGAGATAAGATGCCCGTAATCCCTTTCTTGTCCCTCTCCTCGGGAGGCAGGTCAAGGAGGTGAGAAGGGCAAAAGGAGCGCCTAGGCGAGCTACGGGTGGCAGAAGACACCGAGAGAACATCTTGGTGGCCGCCCAAAGGCCGGATGGTGATGGCGGCGCCGGAAGCAGAGCTCGAAGACGAGGCGGCAGGACGTCAGTACGTGTCGAAGGCGTCGGTGCCCGCGTACTCCAACTTGACGGCCTTGCCGCCCGCCATCTTCCTCTTCCGCAGCCCCCCAACGCCAGCCGCCCAAGAAGACGGCCCCGTGAAGTTCGAGGAGCCGACGACACGGATGATGGGGTCACTGGTGCCGCAAGGAAGGCACCCGACACCTAGTCGGACCCGTCATCCTGCCGCCTATCACTCTCGTCATTGCTGTCGCTGTCCTCCTCGTCACTCTCGCTCGAGGAAGAATCTTCATCATCAGAAGAGCTCTCCACGCAGCACCTTGCACGAGTCACCAAGTGCCCAAAGACCTTGACGGAAAGAAGGCCACCCTCCATCAACTTAAAATGGAGAGTGAGCTCATCCGCCAAGTTGTGGATACGAGCAAACGTCTTCCACCCCCGACGAAGATACATCACGTTAGGAGTAGGGAAGTCGACGCGCACCTGCGTACCGCTAATCCCGCAGCCCCTCATATGCAGCCACAATGACTGCGGCAGATCCAGCTCCATCTCCCGCGTGAATGGAATCGGGAGGCGAAGGCGATGGCGCGGCAGAAGGCGCAACCTGACGAAGAATTCACGGGGATTGTCCCCAATGTGGCCCTCCATCGGAGGAGGAGCCGCTGGCGGCGGCGCGCCGTCCTCCTCTTCCCTGAGCGCTGCGACCTCTACCCCGACCTCGCCCACGGCCTCGCCCTCTCCCCCTTCCCCTTGCGGCTGGCTCTACCACCATAGGTGCAGGAGGAGGAGGGACGCGTTGTCGAGCAGCAACCCTTGCCGGCACGGTCGAAGGACCGGGATTCCCTTTCTCCATTACAAGGGGAAGGAATAAGCGGAAGCAGAAAAAGGAAGAGGATGGAAGAATACGGGGTGCCATCCCCCCTCCCCGCTCCTTATAAAGGAACGGGGTTGGGGCTCAGCCGCCCCGCTCGGCCAATCAAGACACAAGAAGCGCAGGGAACCAGGACCGACCAGCTGCCCCAACCAACGACGGCCCGGTTCCCCACCTCCACCATTCGCCACCCCAAACGCATGGGAGACACGTGTCCAATGCGCAGAACCGAGGTGACAAGTGAGGCGACCTCTCCCCACCCCGTGATCATGGGGAGTGGACGCCTTGAAGACCGTGCATCGACTCCATTTAGTAAATGAGCGGCGCCCCCACGCCTCCCTCCTTTTACGGGGAAGGCGCGACGCCGCCTCTTTACTACGATGTGACGCATGCTTGCGGGAACCACCCCACACATGCCACCCACGTCACACACACCCCTTCGCACCGCGCCACGCGCGCGAATCATGCAAAGCACAACGCGAAAAGTCTTACCACAGTAAAAACCATCCCGCCTGCCCGCGCACCGCTCTGGGCCTAGCCCAATAACGCGTCGCGCTTATGTGTGGCCCAGGCCTGGGGGCTCCTGTCGGTGTACAAAAAGGGGGGGCACACTTTTTGTACCCCTATGACTGTGCACGGGCAGTCTGAGCCACGGGCACCGCCGCACCAAGCAAGGCTAGGGAGGTAAGCCAGGGTAAGACCAAAGCTCAAGAGAACTAGAACAAGACCACGAAGAACCAAGGGACGAGGCGGGCTCCCCCGGCAAGATCCTTGCCGGGGCCGGCTTTAGCAGCCCTGGCAGGACCCTTGCTGTGGCAACTCGCCCCACGCCTACGGAGCAAATCACCCTTGAGTCCGCTGCCCCCATAGGGCAAGGATTCGGGAGACATCCCCGTAGTGGCATGCAGATCTTTGTGAAGACATTCAAGATCAGATATGCACTAAGAAGACGACGATCCTTGGCGGGATCCCAGCCAAGGAAGACCACAAGACCTCTGGCAAGTACCTTGTCGGGGATGGCAGCAGGCGTCGCGGCAAGACCCTTGCCAGGGCCCCGGCAAGGCCCTTGCCAAGGACATCCGCAGGGCCACCATCAGGCCCACGCCGACTAAACTTCCACCACCGTATGCAGCTGCCGACCCAACCAGCTGGGCAGGCACCTGCGTGGTGACATGCAGATCTTCGTGAAGACCCACCATTGCGCCACCTCAGCTGCCTGCCTACCTACATGGCATCTCAGGCATCGCTGGCTAGGGCGCGTGTTGACACAAGAAGGAGCGGTGAAGGACAAGACAGATCTCTCCCCTGTCCCCAATAAAGCAAGGACACCTAAGCAAGACGCATTAAATGCGCCTTATTATGTAATGCGAGGGATAAACTCGCATCACTGTACCCTTTCCACCTCCTGTGTGCCACTGTGGCAACCCCTTTTTCTATAAAAGGAGGCCCAAGGCGACCAGGAGGAGGATTCGACTTTTTGGAGCTCCTCACGCCCCATAGCTAGCTGAAGAACACAGATATACAATCCACCAAAGCAGGAGTAGGGTTTTACGCATCCTCGCGGCCCGAACCTGGATAAACGAACCGTGTGCTATCTGTTTGATCCGCTCTTCTCTCAACCCCGTGCCCCGCTAACCGTAGTAGGGATTCTTGTGATCCCATAGGTGTCGTTCCCACCGACAAATTGGTACCAATTGTGCTATTTCTGGGTTACACTATTGAGTGATCATTGATCCATCTTCAACTCCGGTCAAGGTACATTTGGTATTGTTCTTCCTTTCTCCCACTCACACATTTGCTTGCAATGATGGATAGGCCAACTACTTCTACCAACTTGACCTCATCAACGCCAACATGTCTTCTCAATTTGACGAGCTACGGACTTTGATGGTCAATCGACGCTCTTCATCTACGTCATCTCCAAGACGGAGCTTCTCAAGTCATCATTCTGACCCCATCTCCGGCTCGAGTACACCTACATAGAAAATTCTTCGTCAAGCCGCGCGCCAAGACCGACATGAAAACTGGAATCCACTTCACGGCAAGAGTTCACAAGAGCAATTTGAAGAGCAAGAACCTCGACACCATCAAAACCAAGCTACATTTTAGCAAGCGCAAGAACAGCAACGTCTACACCAACAAAAAGAAGAGCGAGCACGACAACAGCAAGAAGAGCAAGATGCCAAGGCACAACGTCAGGAACAAAAACGGCGACAAGAGCAAGCTCTTGAGGCACAACGTGCACTACGTGACTCACACTGTGCCGTCGCCGCACGCAACCGACATACTCACCAAGAGGAAGAAGCACTTGAAGATGAAGTTCAAGAACGGCGCTATCAAGCGAGAATGCAACGCCAAGCTCCTCCGCAAGCTAGACCAGGACTACAACAAGCTCAACAAGAACCACCATTTCGGCAAGAGCAACAAGGCAATGAGCATCAACCACGCCAAGAGCAAAACGAGGTTGACAATCCTCAACACCAACAACGCCCTAACAATAAGCAAGCAAACAATGAAGAGCATCATTATGGCAAGCTCAAGTTCACAATGCCAAATTTCTCCGGAAGCATCGATCCCGAAGACTATCTCTCATGGGCATTGAAAGTTGACAAGATCTTTCGAATCCACAACTATGATGAAGAGAAGAAGATCGCAATGGCATCCCTTGAGTTCCAAGACTATGTTCTTATTTGGTGGGAGCAAGTCATTGAGAGGGGAGAAACCAAAAGTGAACCACCAATCACTACTTGGAACCAAATGAAGGATGTCATGAGAGCGCGTTTTGTGCCAACACACTACAACCGCGACTTGTTCAAGAACTTGCAACTCATCAAGCAAGGCACCATGTCCGTTGAAGAGTACTACAAGGAAATGGAGATTACCATTATAAGAGACAACATCATGGAAGATGAAGAAAAAACGATGGCGAGATTCTTGAATGGACTCAACTATCCTATGAAGAAAATTGCGAACTTTCAACCGTACATGAACCTCCTCGAGCTAGTACACCAAGCAACCAAAGCGAAGCGACATGTAAAAGAGGACTAAAAGTACTCCAAGTTCACTTCCAAGAACTATGGCTCCTACAACCATACTTTAATGACTTTGGCACCTCCTACCTCCACCAAACCATCTCCAAGCATAGGCAACAAGTCAAGCTACAAGACTTCGACAACATCAAGTCGTCCTCCTACTACGACCAACTTCAAGCCAAGAGCTTCATCATCTACAATTCCTACCGAGGATACCTCCATGACGAGTTCAATCAAATGCCTCAGATGTCAAGGACGAGGCCACAAGTCATTTTGAATGCAAAGATGTTAGGACCATGATTATTAACGATGATGGCTCCTATGACTCTATGAGCGATGACAAGATGGAAGCCATTGAGCATGTGGCCATGCATCGTCGAGTGAATGAGGATGAAGACAATCAAGTGTTTTGTGACAATGAATCGAGTCTCAATCTCATTATCTCCAAAGTCCTGACACTTCAACATCAACAAGATGAAGACCAACGTTGTCACATCTTACACACCAAGGCCGGCATGAATGGACGTTCCGTCAAGGTTATCATCGATGGAGGAAGTTGTCACAACTTGGCAAGTGGAGAGCTATGAGACAAGCTTCAATTGATCAAGATGAAGCACCCTCATACCTACAAGGTCCAATGGCTTAGGAATGCCGAAACTATTCGAGTCGAGCACACCATGCAAGTATCCTTCAAGATAGGCGTCTATGAGGACTCCTTGGAATGTGACGTGGTACCTATGTCCGTTTGACACCTCCTTGTTCGACGGCCATGGCAATTCGATCACGGAGTCAACCACAATGGATGTACCAATCACTATAGTTTTAAGATGAAGGGCAAGTAGTTCGTGCTACGACCTATGTCGCCAAGTCAAGTAGTCGCCGACAAGCAAGTATTGCTACCTCTTGATCTTGCATTGGTTTTTCCCTTGAAGAGGAAAGGGTGATGCAGCAAAGTAGAGTAAGTATTTCCCTCAGTTTTAGAACCAAGGTATCAATCCAGTAGGAGACTACGCACAAATCGCCAAATACCTGCACAAACAATCAAACAACTTGCACCCAAAGAAAAAGGGGTTGTCATTCCCTTCACGGTTATTTGCAAAAGTGAGATCCGATAGAGATAGATAACTTGTAAAGTAAATATTTTTGGTTTATAGATTGGAAATTAAAAGATTGCAAAATAGTAGATTTGAAACTTGTAAGATGGAAAATAGACCCGGGGACCATAGGTTTCACTAGAGGCTTCGCCCATGATAGGAAATATTATGGTGGGTGAACAAATTACTGCCAAGCCATTGATAGAAGAGTGCATAATTATGATGACATGTAAGGCAATGATCATGAATATAGGCATCACGCCCGTATCAAGTAGACCGACTCATGCCTGCATCTAGTACTATTACTCCACACATCGACCGAAACGATTCTGCATCTAGAGTATTAAGTTCATAAGAACAGAGTAACGAATCAAGAAAGATGACATGATGTAGCAGAATTAACTCAAGCAATATGATGAAAACCCCATCTTGTTATCCTCGATGGCAACAATACAATATGTGTCCTCTCCCCTACTATTACTAGGATTGAGCACCGCAAGATTGAACCCAAAGAAAAGCACTTCTCCCATTGCAAGAAATACCAATCTAGTTGGCCAAACCAAACCAATAATTCGAAGAGAATTACTAGATATCAAATCATGCATATAAGAATTCAAAAGAGATTCCAATAATATTCATAGATAATCTGATCAGAAATCCACAATTCATCAGATCTTGGCAAACACACTGCAAAAGAATACTACATCGGATAGATCTCCAAGAACATCGAGGAGAACATGGTATTGAGAATCAAAGAGAGATAAGAAGCCATCTAGATACTAGCTATGGACCCGTAGGTCTATGGTGAACTACTCACACTTCATCGGAAGGGCAATAGGGTTGATGTTGATGCCCTCCTTGGTCGAATCCTGTCAGGACCCCGATCCTAAGTCACACCGATCTAGCTGTAACACGTCATATCACTTTGCGGCCTCACGCACGGTAACCCCACGGGTGCCACCTTACCTGGCCCGGGACCGTTTGCGCATTTTGGCACACGTATATGACAGTGTCGCTAGCATCCATATGACAGAGAACCCGGGCCGACATGGCTAGTTATAAACCAAAAGTGGCACTAAATTACAGAGACAGGCATCCATGACCCAGCAACGAACGTGTCGGTCATCAACGTATGAACCCAAGTCGTAGCAAGCTACATGGACTTAAAGGAACAACGCGTGACATTTCCCCTAAGGGACAGACACAGGAACGAAGAAGGACACATGCCGGCCAGCCTACGTGTTCCGAGCAGTAGCAAGCTACCAAGGCTCATTGGAATCACTAGGAGGCATTTCCCTGTAAGATAGGCTACCCAAGGAAAACAACTAGGTGTCGGATCCCACACATACCAAGCATTTCAATCATACACGCAATATTCTCAATATGTGCAAATACAACATTGCATCACAACAGAACTCTATGACTCAAAGTACTTTATTTAAAAGGCTCCAAGAGCCATACATATCATATTCATACAGGTAGGGGTCACATGACCCAACACTCAAGTCATACAGTCATACAAGCACAAGCGGAAGCTACATGTCTGAGTATAGACAACTTATAAAATAAAACAGGCTTGGTGTAGCCTGACTATCTACAAGGCCCTTCACAAGCTCCAGATCACCGTCTGGGTGACAAGCTACTCGTCGACGTCAACGTCTATGTAGAACCCGTCAGCAGGGGCAGGGTTCTCCTCTGCAACAGTTATTAAGCAAACATGAGTACAAAGGTACCCAGCAAGTCTTACCACAGAACCTATCATACATGCAACATTATCAAAGGGGGATAGTGGAGTTTATAGCAGAATGCCAGCTTTGACCTTGGCTAACCTATACTACAACTCTCAACGGATTGCAAGTTATTGTTACGAACACGAGTCCACTACTCACCACATCAATACACTACCGAGGATCCTCTTCCGTCATCCTACGGAAGGGCCATCCACGGCACTCACGCTTATCTTGAGGCTTTTAGTAGTATCCATCAACTTGTCTATGAACTGTAAGAGTAACCAAGTAGTTCGTACCGCGAACAACGGCTATTCGAATAGTTTGATAACCCTGCAGGGGTGTACCTCTTCACACACGCTTCCACCACTTATCGCCGTTTACTCGCCGTGTACTCGGCAACCTTCAAGCGGAAGCCCAGCGAGGGTGTCGGCCACGACCTGACTAACTACTCAAGTCTCTCGTCCAGGTTTATCGCCTATTTGGGTTCCATCCGTGGGGAGATCTGGCCGGGGTATCGCTCACGGCCCCAAACGATGTGTACAGGGTTCCCGAGTCACCAAACGGGCAACCGGTACACCGTGCCACGTACCTGTCGCATCACAACCCACCCCGAGGGTCAGCGTTGTGCACGACCTCCAGTAAGCTATAAACACCAGAAACTAGTTGCAACTCCTGGACAGAGATCAAGGGTAATTAATAAGCCGAGAGGGTCCATTGGTTTCGGGCCCAATGCATGGTAGTAACTGCAACTTGAACCACACATACAGATCTCGGGTCCTATGTACGGTTCCAATGAAACAACCCACCACGTACTCCTACATGGCCTTTCATCGATACCTTTACCAAGCGTATTCCACACTTCCTTCCCTTTATCGCAAGATTGTTTCACTCTGATCCATCACCCAGATGAATCAGACCAGACACAACTCTAAGCATAGCAGGCAACATAAACAATAGCATGGTGGATCACACATCACATGGCTCAATCAACTTCTACACATGCTAGTGGGTTTCAACTATTTACTGTGGCAATGACAGGTCATGCAAGGGAATAGGGTTCAACTACCGCAGCAAGTAGCAGTTCACTCGCTGTTGCCTTAATGCAGTAAAAGAGAGCAGGAGCGAGAAGATTGGGTTTGTATCGGAATGATCAATGATTGCTTGCCTGACAAGGTAGTTGTCGGGTACTGCTCTTCAACTGGATACGCAGCAGTATCCTCGGGAGCAGGACCTAACACAGGAAATACCGACGATACAATCATTAACAAACAAATGCAACAATATGATGCATGCTCATGACATGGCAAGATGCATGTGTGTTGGCTAATGCAACTAAAACCAGAAAGGTTTGAACCTATTTGAATCAAGGATTCAAAATGAAGTTCAAACTATTATTTAAATAAGTGCATTATCATGTTTTTGATATATACAGCAAGTTAACTTGTTCAAACATGCATGAAACCTGTGCCATTAGATAGATTGGATTTTTCTGATCATTTTTCATATATAAATCTTTTCCATCTGAGCTATGGTTGATTTTATATGATTTTTAGAAGTTTTGGGTATTTTCTGGAATTTCCTGAATTATTTTAAATCTAAAAATCACAGAAAAACCTTTACTGCGTCAGCATGACATCATGCTGACGTCAGCCAGTCAACAGGGCCAGTCCAGGTCAAACCTGACCAGTGGGTCCCTCATGTGAGTGTCACAGCTAATTAACTGAGTTAATTAGAGTTTAATTAGAACTAATTAGCTGTCAGTGGGGCCAGGGCCCACGTGTCAGTGACTAAACTAATTAACTAATTAACATTAAATTAACACTTAAACAAAGTTTGACTTGCGGGAAGGGCCCACATGTCATTGACCCAGGGGTCAAACCCGTGGTCAAAACAGGTCCAACTCGCCGGCGTTTAGCCGCCGGCGAGGCCAAACGCGGCGGCGTGCTTTGGAAAACGTCTACGGTGCACGATTCGAGCTGCGGTTGGGTGCGTTGGAGAGCTCTTGCTCTTCCGCATCGGATGGTGGTGGTCGCCGGACCTGGGATGGCCGGAGACGACGGCAACGAGCTCGACGGCGGCGACCGGCGTCGGGCGTGTGTGGAGATGCGGCTGCAGGTGCCTAGGCGATGCGTGCGTAGCACCGTTCGCATCTACGTGCTGTGGTGAGTGCGTTGGACGGGTGCCGGTGACCAAATGGTCACCGGAGCATCACCAGCGACGAGCACGGCGGCGGTGCGTGCGGGCGAGCTACGTGCAGTGTGTTACAGGGCAAGAGGGAGCCAACGGAGAGGGGGAGGAGGTAGCTAGGCTCACAGCGGTTGCAGCAAGCACCGAAGCGAGCTCGGGGGTGGTCGGAGCTGAGCAGCACGGCGAGGGGGATCTCCACGGCCGGAGTTGGGGAAGAAGAGGTCGGGGGCGTCTCTAGGGCGGGCGAGCGCTCGGGGCTCGGCCTGTTCGAAGCAGTCGAGGACGGCGGAGACGAGGGACAACACGGCGGAGCTCGGGGACGACGGTGGACGTGGTTTCTACGATGGTGCGATCACGGCGGCGTCGGCCATGGCGCGGGGAGAGCGGAGGAGAGGGACTGGGGGGAGGCGGAGGTGTCTGGGGGGTCGAGGGGGACGTGGACGTTCGATCCAACCCTCCAGGACGGCGAGGGGGTGAAGCAGGGCGGCGGGCAGCTGCGTGGCGCGCCGTGCGGTCGCCGTCAAGCACCTGCCTGCCTGCCTGGCCGAGCCAAGCAGCTCGCTGGAGCGGCAGCTGGGCTGGGCCGGCAGGTGGGCCGGGTGGCGCCAGGTAAGTGTTTTCTCTCCCATTTTTTCTATTTTCTGTTCTGTTTCATTTCTTTTGCAGCTTTGTTTAATTAATAAAAATGCCTAAACATTTTTATAACTCATGACACTTGTCATACCTACAATATATAATATGAACAGTAGGAAACATTATAGTTCATGATTATTTGAGCATTTAAAATATTTTATAGCATTTAAATGCCCAAATTCAAATACCATATGATTTAATCCAAAACCATAGATTGTCCTAGAAAATTGTGCACCATATTTGGCAGAGGTTTAAGACCAAGGCAGAAATGATGAACATTTTGAAGGGCATTTTGGGTACATTGGAAAATATTTTAGTAAACCCTAGTTGTTAGGGGAGGGGTGATGGGGTTTCTGTTAATCCCATTTCAAGTTTCTTTGAAAGTAAACATGATGCACACTCTAGTCAGGTCCTAATGCAAGTGCTAGCTAGGGATGTGACAACTCACCCCCACTTAAAAGAATCACGTCCCGAGATTCGGGTTCCTTCGGAAAGAGGGTGGGGTACTCAAGTCGAAGACGATCCTCCCTTTCCCAAGTAGCTTCACTCTCGGAATGATGTGACCATTGAACCTTGAGAAACTTGATATTGTGGCGTCGAGTGGTGCGCTCGGTTTGATCAAGAATACGAACGGGGTATTCTCGATATGTGAGATTGTCTTGGAGATCAAGCGTTTCGTGGTCCACTCCGCGGATAGGATCCGAGAAGCAACGCCTGAGTTGAGAAACGTGGAAAACATCATGAACTCTGGAGAGGTGCGGAGGTAGTTCCAATTGGTAGGCAACTTCTCCTCGTTTGGCAAGAATGCGAAAAGGACCGATATAACGAGGGGCCAATTTGCCTTTGATACCGAAGCGATGGGTTCCCTTAAGAGGAGTAACCCGAAGGTAAGCCTTATCGCCGACTTCAAAAGTCACAGACTTATGATGACTATCATATTGGCTCTTTTGGCGAGACTGGGCTGTTTTCAATCTCTCACGAACGATGCGAACTTGTTCCTCTGCTTCCTGGATCATATCCGGGCCAAAGAATTGTCTTTCCCCGGTCTCTAACCAGTTAAGAGGTGTTCGACACCTTCGTCCATATAGAACTTCGAAGGGAGCTTTACCCAAGCTGGCTTGATAACTATTGTTATAAGCGAATTCGGCAAATGGAAGACACTTTTCCCATTCCATACCGAAAGAAATGACAGAGGCTCGAAGCATGTCTTCCAGAATTTGATTGACTCGTTCCACTTGACCACTTGACTGCGGATGGAAGGCAGTACTAAAAGAGAGATGAGTTCCCATAGCATTCTGGAAACTTTCCCAAAATCGTGAAGTAAAAAGACTTCCACGGTCTGAGTTAATCTCCAAAGGCACACCATGAAGTGATACTATTCGAGAGATATATAAGTCTGCTAGCTGGCTAGCCGTAATGCTCTCTCGAACAGGCAAGAAATGAGCTACTTTAGAGAGGCGGTCGATAACAACGAAGATAGCATTGTTCCCTTTCCTGGACCTGGGAAACCCGGTAATGAAGTCCATACCGACTTTATCCCATTTCCATTCAGGAATAGCTAAAGGTTGAAGGGTGCCAGCAGGCCGTTGATGCTCTGCTTTGACTCGACGACAAACATCGCAGTTAGCAATGAATTGAGCGATTTCTCTCTTCATCCTAGTCCACCAGAATCTTTGACGTAGGTCTTGATACATTTTGGTGCTACCGGGATGAATCGTGAGAGGGGATTCATGAGCCTCCTTAAGGATTAATTGCCGTAGATGGTGGTTCTTGGGAACCACTACACGGTTCTCAAAGAAAACAACACCTCGATCATCCATAGAGAAACTTTTAGCGAGTCCGCTAGCAATGTTCTCTTGGAATCGTGATACACCTTTATCACGCTTCTGGGCAGCTATGATTTGATCCATAAGAGTAGGTTTCGCCACCAAGGTGGAAAGGAATCCTCGAGGAACAATGTGAAGGTTAAGCTTACGAAATTCCTTGTGGAGAAGTGGTTGACTTTGTTGTAACATTAAATTGTTACAATATGACTTACGACTTAGTGCATCAGCCATGACATTGGCCTTTCCAGGAGTGTAAGTGATACCTAAATCGTAGTCGGTGAGCAACTCAACCCAACGTCTTTGCCTGAGATTTAGATCCGGTTGGGTGAAGATATACTTCAAACTTTGGTGATCAGTGAAGATTTCACAACGATTACCAAGGAGGTAATGTCGCCATGTTTTGAGTGCATGGACTACAGCTGCAAGCTCTAGATCATGAGTAGGATAGTTATCCTCGTGTGGACGCAACTGTCGAGATGCGTATGCAATCACTTGCCGATCTTGCATGAGAATGCAACCTAGTCCTTGTCGCGGGGCGTCGCAATAGATTATAAAGTCCTTGGAAAAGTTTGGTGGTACCAGTACAGGTGCAGATGTCAGGCGTCTTTTCAGTTCCTGAAAACTGGACTCGCACTGTGGGGTCCACTCAAACTTTTTATCTTTCTTGAGGAGTTCGGTTAGAGGTTTAGCAACCTTGGAGAAATTCTCGACGAAGCGCCGGCAATAGCTCGCTAAGCCAAAAAAACTCCTAACTTGCTTGACCGATTCAGGAGGAGTCCAATCAAGGACGGCTTGAACTCGCTCGGGATTGACAGCAATACCCTTGCCAGAGATCACATGACCTAGATAGGTTACTTCTGGCAACCAAAATTCACATTTAGAGAATTTGGCATAAAGGCGGTGCTCTCGAAGTTTCGTCAATACCAGCCTTAAATGCTCGGCATGATCTTCCTTGTTCTTGGAGAAAATGAGTATATCATCGAGGTATACCACGACGAATTTATCCAAATACTCCATGAATATCGAATTCATTAACCGAGAAAAGGTAGCTGGGGCAATGGTTAATCCAAAGGACATGACGATGTACTCATATTGGCCATAACGAGTAACGAAAGCCGTTTTAGGAATGTCCCCGTTCTTGATTTTGATTTGATGGTAGCCCAACCTCAAATCCATCTTAGAGAAGACTGAGGATCTAGCGAGCTGATCATACAGGTCGTTGATCCTGGGAAGCGGATACTTATTCTTTATGGTGACCAGATTGACAGGTCAGTAATCTACCACCATCCGCTCTGTTCCATCCTTCTTCTTGACGAAGAGGACGGGGCAAGCCCAAGGGGAAGAACTAGGACGGATGAAACCCTTTTGCAAGGACTCATCGAGTTGTTTCTTTAGCTGAGCTAATTCTAGTGGTGCCATCTTATAAGGTCTCCTAGAGATTGGGACAGTTCCAGGAATAAGATCTATCACGAACTCGACATCTCTGTCAGGTGGAACTCCTGGCAGTTCTTCTGGAAAAACATCCGGAAAGTCACGGACTACCGAGATATCTTCGAGTTCTGGTAGAGGGCTGGCATTAAGAGAGTAGAGCTGACGTTCAGCCATTCGAGTCAAGACATTGACTATCTTGCCGGATGGATGTGTAAGTTGAACGGTCCTAGTAAAGCAATCAATTTTGGCGTAATGAGTTGTCATCCAATCCATACCCAAGATGATGTTTATGTCCGAGGACTTGAGAGCGATTAGAGATGCAAGGAAAACAAGTCTATCGACAAGGATTTCATTTCCATGGCTTACCCTAGAGGTTTGCCACTTTGAACCAGGAGTTTGAATAACCATGGAAGTAGGCATGTCACAAAAAGTCATGTTGTGCAATCGAGCATAGCTCTCAGATATGGACGAATGGGATGCTCCAGTATCGAAAAGAACAGATGCCGGATGGCAGTTTACGAGAAGCGTACCAAGGACGACGTTAGGATCCTCATAGGCTTCTTCGGCAGAAACATAGTTGACATGACCACGTGCAGTGGGGATTGCTTGACATAGTTCACCTTGCCGGTTGGCTTGCCACGGCCAACGGGTTTTCCTGGCTGATTCTGGGGACAATCACGCATGTAGTGTCCCGGTTCTCCACACTTGAAACATGTCACAGTGGTGGTGCGTGGAGCAAAGTTGGAGGGTGGACCTCCATAGGTCTTGGCAGGTGCAAACTGTTGAGTTGGACGAGGCGCCTCATAGGATGGCCTCGGTGTATACTTGGGTGGCAGAGCAGTGTTAGGAACCCATACACGGCGCTTGTGAGAGCTAGAGCCGGATGAGGAACCAAGGTCTTGAGTATGCTTGCGGGTAGCCTCGAAGTCGGTCTGGCCTGTCTCAGCACTGATAGCCTTGTTAACCAACTTCTGGAAGGAGGTGCACTCGTGCAGACGTAGATCTCGACGAAGTTCAGGGCTGAGTCCCTTGCGGAACCTCGCCTGTTTCTTGGCATCGGTGGATACTTCTTCAGGTGCATAGCGTGCCAGATTACCAAACTCACGACTATAGCCGTCCACAGTTAAACGGCCCTGGGTGAAATTGCAGAATTCCTCCCGCTTGCGATCCATGAGACCTTCCGGAATATGGTGTTCACGGAATGCCTCACTGAACTCAACCCAGGTAGTGACTTGGCCAGCAGGACGCATAGCTTCAAAGTTTTCCCACCAAAGACTGGCAGGGCCCTCAAGATTGTAGGCGGCGTAGATAACCTTGTCAGCTTCGGCCACACGGGCAGAGTGTAGCTTGTGGGTGATACTACGTAGCCAGTCATCAGCATCCAGAGGTTCAGTGGAGTGATGGAACTTTGGTGGACACATTTTGATAAAATCGTGGATTGACACCACGTCATTCCTCTGACGGAACCGAGTGTTTTGCTCAATGCGTTCCAGCAGACGGTTGGTCTCTGTCTTGTTCCGTTCTGCTTCAAGCATAACTTCCGCCAAAGAGGGTGGCTGGGGCAGATTTCCATCTCTAGCCCCACTAGCCTCACCCTGCTCCTGAGCAGCAGGAGTGTTGCGAGTGTTGACCATCCTAGGAAAACAAAACAACGGTTTAGACAAGGATGGCAAAAATTTGACATAGAAGTGCAGAATGTAATGGATGACACAGAATGCAGAGATGTTCATCCGTACGACATGGTAATATAGGAACTGCTATATATACACCAGTGGTCATACACACCATACAAAGTTTAGTACAAGCCAAGGCTAAAGTACAACTGCGGTGAAAGACGATACATCCCATCAGAGGCATTCCAAGCTCCTATACATTATTTAACTACACCTCCGGAATTCAGTACACACTAAGTCATATTCCACAAGACGCGCAGGACTGTGGAAATACAACTACTACAATACTACTACTACCACGGACTAGCTCAGACATTCGCGTAGTAATCCTCGTAAAGATTACCACCGTAGCCTAGAAGTGGTACAGACGGATCTTGGAACTCGCGAGCACTCGAAGGCTGTGGACCATAAGGGCATGGGTGTGGTCTCGGTCCCGATGCTGGTGGTAACCGACGCCCACGTGGAGGTGTAATACCCCCAACGTCACGCCAATCCATGCGATCAGGCAGACGAGTCCGCACAGGATACAAATCCCGCATGTCCAGATATCCGGCGTGCACAGCAGGTGCAAGCCGTGTCAAAGTAGTCCAGTGAGCGGCTCGGGTGTTATACAGCTCCATTCGGAGGGCACGGACCTCACGGTCCCTATCCTCCAACATCTGAACAGTAGTCTGAAGCAGTGGCTCTTCATGAGCAGCATCAGTATACAGACCAGTTTAGTAGCCTTCCTCTCCGGGGAGTGAAGCTGGCATGTAACAGAACTCAGTGTTCAGCAACAGGGCATGCCTAGCACGAAGAATGGTCATCATCGAATAAGCGGCATCCTGTACTGCCATCTCGATGGTAATCCCGAGTCCATAAGACCAATGGATGGGATCATTTGCTCCGGGATATGAGGGGTATATCCGGACTGTGCAGAAAAACTGACTTTGATTGAAATCCCGATACTGTTCCTCCACAGTGTATTCAGGATACCAGCGATAACCGGTCTCAGTCATCACACGGACTAGCATGGCCGTGTGACCGGGCACATTAATGCACCGAGTCAAACGAACCACTTGGTGAGGGATGCGGCCAGACATCTGAAACACGAAATAATGCAAAGGCATTAGTGTTTCTGGAAGAAATCGGGCAGCATAACAATTGTAAATGCTCAAACAAAGATTTGAGACATCATACAAATGATAGCATAGCCACTCAACAATTCCATATCAAGGTTCCGGTTCAATAATCATCATACTCAAAGGATAGAAACTGAACTGAGGCTTGAAACCAACAATCCTAAGAGTCTACGGATTAGTAACACGTGAACCTAGTAAGGATAAGAGGCCTAATCCTAAATCCCCGTAGAAAGAATAGACTGACTCAGATTAGAAGGGCATAAGGTAAAGGAGTAAAAAGAGCCTTACGTTCCCTTCCACAATCAATTCCCCTACATATAACTAAGAATTTTTCTAGACTCAACATCGACCAGTTTGGCTTGAGAAACCTACAGGCAGTCCAGCTCTGATGCCAACGCTGTCAGGACCCCGATCCTAAGTCACACCGATCTAGCTGTAACACGTCATATCACTTTGCGGCCTCACGCACGGTAACCCCACGGGTGCCACCTTACCTGGCCCGGGACCGTTTGCGCATTTTGGCACACGTATATGACAGTGTCGCTAGCATCCATATGACAGAGAACCCGGGCCGACATGGCTAGTTATAAACCAAAAGTGGCACTAAATTACAGAGACAGGCATCCATGACCCAGCAACGAACGTGTCGGTCATCAACGTATGAACCCAAGTCGTAGCAAGCTACATGGACTTAAAGGAACAACGCGTGACATTTCCCCTAAGGGACAGACACAGGAACGAAGAAGGACACATGCCGGCCAGCCTACGTGTTCCGAGCAGTAGCAAGCTACCAAGGCTCATTGGAATCACTAGGAGGCATTTCCCTGTAAGATAGGCTACCCAAGGAAAACAACTAGGTGTGGATCCCACACATACCAAGCATTTCAATCATACACGCAATATGCTCAATATGTGCAAATACAACATTGCATCACAACAGAACTCTATGACTCAAAGTACTTTATTTAAAAGGCTCCAAGAGCCATACATATCATATTCATACAGGTAGGGGTCACATGACCCAACACTCAAGTCATACAGTCATACAAGCACAAGCGGAAGCTACATGTCTGAGTACAGACAACTTAGAAAATAAAACAGGCTTGGTGTAGCCTGACTATCTACAAGGCCCTTCACAAGCTCCAGATCACCGTCTGGGTGACAAGCTACTCGTCGACGTCAACGTCTATGTAGAACCCATCATCAGGGGCAGGGTTCTCCTCTGCAACAGTTATTAAGCAAACATGAGTACAAAGGTACCCAGCAAGTCTTACCACAAAACCTATCATACATGCAACATTATCAAAGGGGGATAGTGGAGTTTATAGCAGAATGCCAGCTTTGACCTTGGCTAACCTATACTACAACTCTCAACAGATTGCAAGTTATTGTTACGAACACGAGTCCACTACTCACCACATCAATACACTACCGAGGATCCTCTTCCGTCATCCTACGGATGGGCCATCCACGGCACTCACGCTTATCTTGAGGCTTTTAGTAGTATCCATCAACTTGTCTATGAACTGTAAGAGTAACCAAGTAGTTTGTACCGCGAACAATGGCTATTCGAATAGTTTGATAACCCTGGAGGGGTGTACCTCTTCACACACGCTTCCACCACTTATCGTCGTTTACTCGGCGTGTACTCGGTAACCTTCAAGCGGAAGCCTAGCGAGGGTGTCGGCCACGACCTGACTAACTACTCAAGTCTCTCGTCCAGGTTTATCGCCTATTTGGGTTCCATCCGTGGGGAGATCCGGCCGGGGTGTCGCTCACAGCCCCAAACGATGTGTACAGGGTTCCCGAGTCACCAAACGGGCAACCGGTACACCGTGCCACGTACCTGTCGCATCACAACCCACCCTGAGGGTCAGCGTTGTGCACGACCTCCAGTAAGCTATAAACACCAGAAACTAGTTGCAACTCCTGGACAGAGATCAAGGGTAATTAATAAGCCGAGAGGGTCCATTGGTTTCGGGCCCAATGCATGGTAGTAACTGCAACTTGAACCACACATACAATTCTCGGGTCCTATGTACGGTTCCAATGAAACAACCCACCACGTACTCCTACATGGCCTTTCATCGATACCTTTACCAAGCGTATTCCACACTTCCTTCCCTTTATCGCAAGATTGTTTCACTCTGATCCATCACCCAGATGAATCAGACCAGACACAACTCTAAGCATAGCAGGCAACATAAACAATAGCATGGTGGATCACACATCACATGGCTCAATCAACTCCTACACATGCTAGTGGGTTTCAACTATTTACTGTGGCAATGACAGGTCATGCAAGGGAATAGGGTTCAACTACCGCAGCAAGTAGCAGTTCACTCGCTGTTGCCTTAATGCAGTAAAAGAGAGCAGGAGCGAGAAGATTGGGTTTGTATCGGAATGATCAATGATTGCTTGCCTGACAAGGTAGTTGTCGGGTACTGCTCTTCAACTGGATACGCAACAGTATCCTCGGGAGCAGGACCTAACACAGGAAATACCGACGATACAATCATTAACAAACAAATGCAACAATATGATGCATGCTCATGACATGGCAAGATGCATGTGTGTTGGCTAATGCAACTAAAACCAGAAAGGTTTGAACCTATTTGAATCAAGGATTCAAAATGAAGTTCAAACTATTATTTAAATAAGTGCATTATCATGTTTTTGATATATATACAACAAGTTAACTTATGCAAACATGCATGAAACCAGTGCCATTAGATAGATTGGATTTTTCTGATCATTTTTCATATATAAATCTTTTCCATCTGAGCTATGGTTGATTTTATATGATTTTTAGAAGTTTTGGGTATTTTCTAGAATTTCCTGAATTATTTTAAATCTAAAAATCCCAGAAAAACCTTTCCTGCGTCAGCATGACATCATGCTGACGTCAGCCAGTCAACAGGGCCAGTCCAGGTCAAACCTGACCAGTGGGCCCCTCATGTCAGTGTCACAGCTAATTAACTGAGTTAATTAGAGTTTAATTAAAACTAATTAGCTGTCAGTGGGGCCAGGGCCCACGTGTCAGTGACTAAACTAATTAACTAATTAACATTAAATTAACACTTAAACTAAGTTTGACTTGCGGGCAGGGCCCACATGTCATTGACCCAGGGGTCAAACCCGTGGTCAAAACAGGCCCAACTCGCCGGCGTTTAGCCGCCGGCGAGGCCGAACGCGGCGGCGTGCTTCGGAAAACGTCTACGGTGCATGGTTCGAGCTGCGGTTGGGTGCATTGGAGAGCTCTTGCTCTTCCGCATCGGATGGTGGTGGTCGCCGGACCTGGGGTGGCCGGAGACGACGGCAACGAGCTCGACGGCGGCGACCGGCGTCGGGCGTGTGTGGAGATGCGGCTGCAGGCGCCTAGGCGATGTGTGCGTAGCACCATTCACATCTACGTGCTGTGGTGAGTGCGTTGGACGGGTGCCGGTGACCAAATGGTCACCGGAGCATCACCGGCAACGAGCACGGCGGCGGTGCGTGCGGGCGAGCTACGTGCAGTGTATTACAGGGCAAGATGGAGCCAACGGAGAGGGGGAGGAGGTAGCTAGGCTCACAGCGGTTGCAGCAAGCACCGAAGCGAGCTCGGGGGTGGTCGGAGCTGAGCAGCACGGCGAGGGGGATCTCCACGGCCGGAGTTGGGGAAGAAGAGGTCGGGGGCGTCTCCAGGGCGGGCGAGCGCTCGGGGCTCGGCCTGTTCGAAGCAGTCGAGGACGGCGGAGACGAGGGACAACACGGCGGAGCTCGGGGACGACGGTGGACGTGGTTTCTACGACGGTGCGATCACGGCGGCATCGGCCATGGCGCGGGGAGAGCGGAGGAGAGGGACTGGGGGGAGGCGGAGGTGTCTGGGGGGTCGAGGGGGACGTGGACGTTCGATCCAAGCCTCCAGGACGGCGAGGGGGTGAAGCAGGGCGGCGGGCAGCTGCGTGGCACGCCGTGCGGTCGCCGTCGAGCACCTGCCTGCCTGCCTGGCCGAGCCAAGCAGCTCGCTGGAGCGGCAGCTGGGCTGGGCCGGCAGGTGGGCCGGGTGGCGCCAGGTAAGTGTTTTGTCTCCCTTTTTTTCTATTTTCTTTTCTGTTTCATTTCTTTTGCAGCTTTGTTTAATTAATAAAAATGCCTAAACATTTTTATAACTCATGACACTTGTCATACCTACTATATATAATATGAATAGTAGGAAACATTATAGTTCATGATTATTTGAGCATTTAAAATATTTTATAGCATTTAAATGCCCAAATTCAAATACCATATGATTTAATCCAAAACCCTAGATTGTCCTAGAAAATTGTGCACCATTTTTGGCAGAGGTTTAAGACCAAGGAAGAAATGATGAACATTTTGAAGGGCATTTTGGGTACATTGGAAAATATTTTAGTAAACCCTAGTTGTTAGGGGAGGGGTGCTGGGGTTTCTGTTAATCAGATTTCAAGTTTCTTTGAAAGTAAACATGATGCACACTCTAGTCAGGTCCTAATGCAAGTGCTAGCTAGGGATGTGACAAATCCCCCTCCGACAGAGTATCGGAAAAAAGCCTCCATATGGGACCTCGCGGAAACAGAAGGTTACGGCGGCGGAAAAGTGGTTTCGATGGATGTTCTGATGTTTCTGGAATATATGTGAATTTATAGGAGGAAGAAATAGGTCAGGGGCCGCTCTAGGGCCCCACAAGGGTGGGGGTGCGCCCTCCGTCCTTGTGGCTGCCTCATAGCTCCCCTGACATGTACTCCAAGTCCTCTGGATGTCTTCTGGTCCAACAAAATCCTTTTAAAGTTTCGTTCCGTTTGGACTCCGTTTGACATTCATTTTCTGCGAAACTTAAAAACAAGGAAAAACATAAACTGGCACTGGGCTCTAGGTTAATAGGTTGGTCCCAAAAACAATATAAAATAGCATATTAATACATATAAAACATCCAAAACAGATAATATAATAGCATGGAACAGTCAAATATTATAGATACGTTGGAGACGTATCAAGTATCTACCAACCATCGTAGAGAGAATGGTGAGAGAGTGACCCACCAAAAGGAGAGTGAGAGCCACAAGCCCAAATCGAGTGCCTCCACAATGAGCGATAAGAAACAACTACTGCTATTCGCCACCAAAAGTGAGATGAGAGAAGTGTGCGAGAACCCATCAAGTGTCCTTCACTTTGTGCTCTTATGCAAAGGAGAAGCGGAACAACCTAACACTTCACCATCTCTACCTCTAGTGTTGTCTCATTTGTTGCAGGAATTGCAAGATGTCTCTCTCGATGAACTACCTCCGAGTCTACCTCCTATTCGCGGCATCGAGCACCGCATCGACCTCATCCCTGGAGCACCCCTTCCAAACAAAGCACCGTACCGCGTCAACCCCGAGGAAATCAAGGAGATCCAACGGCAAGTTGAACAACTCATCGACAAAGGCCATGTCCAAGAAATCTTGAGTCCTTGTGTCGTTCTGGTAATCCTTGTCCCCTTGAAAGATGGTAATTATCGAATGTGCTCCGATTAACGTCCAGTCAATGTTATCACCGTTAGATATCTTCACCCAATTGCGCACTTAGATGATATTCTAGATGAGCTTAGCGGAGCCACAATCTTTTCCAAGATTGATCTTAAGAGTGGCTACTATCAAATCTGCATATAAGAGGGTGATGAGTGGAAAACCGCTTTCAAAACGAAGTTCAAGTTATATGAATGGCTTGTTATGCCTATGGGTTTATCCGAAGCACCCAACACGTTTGTGAGAGTGATGAACTATGTTCTTAGACCTTACATTGAAATCTTTGTCGTTGTCTATTTTGATGACATCCTCGTGTTTTGCAAGTCTCTAAAAGATCATGTGAATCATCTTAGCACCGTTTTGCAAACCCTTCGCAAGGAGAAACTTTATGCCAACATGGAGAAGTGCAAATTCGGTGTAGACAAACTTCTATTCCTAGGATTCGTTGTGTCATCCCAAGGTGTCATGTAGATGAAACTAAGATTGAAGCTATTAAAACTTATCCTAAACCAACGAACGGACAACAAGTGCATAGCTTCCTAGGCCTAGCCGGATTCTATCCATGATTTGTGAAGGATTTAACACCATTGCCATGCCTTTACATGCTTTGAGCAAGAAGAACGCACCCATCATTTGGGGTCCATGTCAAGATACCACGTTCAATGAGCTTAAAAACTTGATTACACATGCACCTTTGCTTGCTTTACCCAACTTTGATAAACCATTCAAGGTACATTGTGACGCTAGTGGTACCGACATATGAGGCATGCTAATGCAAGAAAAACGCCCAATCGCTTAATTTAGCTAAAAACTATCCGGAGCGCAACTTAACTATCCCATCTATGACAAAGAGTTATATGCTTTAGTGAGAGTCTTGCATGTTTGGGAGCATTATTTACAACCTCATGAGTTCATTCTTCACACGGACCATGAAACACTTAAGTATCTCAAGGGTCAAACTAAGTTGAAAAAGCGTCATGCTAAGTGGAGTGAATTCATTGAGTCTTTCACTTATGTCATCAAGTACATTAAGGGCAAGGAGAATGTTGTTGCCGACGCCTTATCCCGCAAATGCATCCTTGTTACTAAACTTGAGTTTAATGTTATTGGCTTTGAGCACATAAAAGACTTGTATGCACATGATGTTTTTTTGCAAATCCTTATGCTAAGTGTATGGCGCATACATCTTGGGACCGATATTAAATCAAGGATGGTTATCTTATGAGAGCTAACAATCTTTGCATTCCCGAGTCTTCTCTTCGTTTGCTACTTTTGCAATAATCTCATGGAGGAGGACTTATGGGACACTTTGGACATGCCAAGACATTTGCGACACTCTCCAAGAACTACTTTTGGTGCAAGATGTTCCGTGACATCTCACGCTTCACCAATCTGTGCTCAACATGTCGCAAAGCTAAGTCTAAAGCTCAATTCCATGGTCTTTACATGCCACTTCCTATTCCATATCAACCGTGGGAAGACATTAGCATGGACTTTGTCCTTGGTTTGCCTAGAACTCAAAATGGAAAGGATTCCATGTTTGTTGTTGTGGACCGTTTTTCAAAGATGGCTCGTTTCATGCAACAAGATAGATGATGCTTCTCATGATGCGAATCTTTTTTGTAGGAAAATATTGAGGCTACACGGAGAATCCAAGACGATTGTCTCGGACCAGGACGTCAAGTTTCTTAGCTACTTTTGGAAGATGCTTTGTGCCAATCTCGGAATCAAGCTACTCTTTTCTTCGGCATACCACCCACAAACCGACGGCCAAACAGAAGTGACGAACCGAACGATATCGATGCTTCCTCGTGTGTTGATCAAGAAGAACCGCGGAATGGGAGCAATGCTTGCCCATTGCCGAGTACGCCTACAATTGCGCAAGACACTCAACAACCAGTAAGTCACCCTTCGAGGTCATCTACAGCTTCAACCCATTGTCCCCATTGGACATTCTTCCTCTACCTCTACAAGAGCAATCAAACATGGACGCAAGTGCCCGCACAAGCTATATCAAGAAGATGCACGAAGATACAAGGCACACAATCGAGCGTCAAGTTCAATGAATTCACGTCCAAGATCAACGTCAACAAGCGACCCATGATATTAGACATTGGAGATCTTGTGTGGCCACACCTTATCAAGGAACGCTTCCCCAACGAGCGCAAGTCCAAGTTAAGCCCTCGAGCCGATAGACCCTTCAAGGTGCTTGCACGCTACAACAACAATGCATACAAGATCGACATCCCACACAACAAGTACAATGTGAGCGATATCTTCAACGTCAAAGATCTCTCTCCTTTCCATGGTGATGAAGATTTCGATCCGATGTCGGATCTTTCCCAGGGCGGGGGAGATTATGTGGAGCATCCCAAGGTCATCCCCATGGACATATCATCATCTCACCAAGTGCCAACTGGACCCATGACACATGATCGTGCATGATCTCTCGAAGCCGAGGTGACTTCACTCCTCTCGCAACTCTCTCTCGATGCACATGAGATATGGCCACTACCCTCATCGTAAACTCTATGCATACTCAGGTATATCAGGACAATCATGGAGAAGCTAAGGAGCAAGAAGAATCGAAGAAGGAAGATGAGCGCGAAGATGGAGAAGAAGAAGGACAAGTGCACAGTTGCCCGGATGATCCGGCCCCAGCCTGGACGATCCGAACACTGCCCCGGATGATCAAGGTAATGTGCCCCTCGACACCCGAAGGCCCCTTCCTGAAGCCAGACCATCCGGACCCTGGCCCAGATCATCTGGATGCGCCCGGACATCCAGACCACCCGCTGCAGAAGAGACCCGCTCGGATCATCCAGACCAACATCCGGATCATCCGGACAGTGCCTGCATGCATGTCTTTTGGGGAGAGGCCCATGTACCCCTTCTTCTCTCCTAGCCATTGTATACTACTCCACCCACACTTTCTAGGGTTAGCGTTGTGTTAGGTCATCTTAGACTAGATCATTGCTCATCCCAAGTGGTTCTACTCCACTAAGAGACCGCGACCTCTACGGAGAAGATCCACACCGGGTTCAAGACCTCCTCCGGGATAAGATCACCAAGACATCCTCACGGAGAAGACTATCGCCCCTTGTATCGTCCGTAGTTCACCTTGGATCGTGTATTTCTATGTGTTCTTGAATCTAGCATATGTGTGACTATTTCTTGTTTATTTGAGTGTTTTCCTCTCGTTTCCCTCGTGATTTCCCCTTGTGCTTGTCGTGGGATTCCTCTCCAATCGTGAAAGATCGGCCTAATGCGCGCTAGCCCCACATCAGGTTTTCCATTAGATGTGTATGGTAATTTGTAATGCACTGCTTGGAGCACCCCTGCAGGGTTAAATCTATCAGAAAGCCGTGCCCATGGTTATGTGGTGACTTAAAAATTCACAATAATCGATTGCTGATAACTTGACACAAACCCCAAATAAAATACACTAACCACATGTGTAACTATGATCGTCTCTTTTCGAGGGTGTTCGGGAAGAGGACACGGCGCAGTTATGTTTGAGTCATAGGTAGAAGTTGATGATCACTTCTTGCTCATATTAATTTGCAATCGTTTATGCGTAGTTTAGTCTTCTTATTCTTTTCTTTAGATTTTATCCATAGTCAGATCCTACTCTTCTGTATGACTATTACTATGTATTGATGTATTCATGCTGTAGCTTGTGACGAGTGTAAGCCTTTATCTAGTATTCTTATCGATTGAGTACATGGTATGTTGTAATGATATCCACCTTGTGAAGCATTTCCGATATGCGCTTCTATCCTTAGCGAGACTTGCAAGTTCCTTAAGGATAGGACTGCATATTGGGCGTTACAAGTAGGTATCAGAGCCTGTACTGACCGCAGGAGCCCCCTTGATTAATCGAACTTGGCCATGTAGAGTCCTGGGAAAATAGTATTTTGATTCTACCTGTATATCAGAGAATAGAAATTATTTTTACTCCTCATCCCCGTCGTCACTTTGGTGAGGAACTGTGACGTAGGTATTTCGATTTAACTACTCTTCTCACTCAAGTTTTTTTGGGATCACGCGGGTATTGTTGGAACCATTGCAATATCAGTGTGATGAAATTATGTTCTTGGTGCCTCCAATCTATGGGTGGTGTCTGAGGGAGTTGAGCTCCAAGGTGTTCTCTTCACATTCGCTATTGTTCCAGTTCCTGAGTACCAGAGGACGCCCACATCGAAAAAGCTTCTATATTGTTTGTGGTGCGATGAGTCTGACGACACCCAGTACTGGGAAGGGAGATTAGATGTACTGCCACGTCTAGTATAACTATTGTTTTTCGAAGGTTGGAGGTACACGAGTTTCCGAGGTTCTTGGTTATGTGTTGATGGAGGCAGTACATTTGGAGTGTTGTATTATGCTTGGAGTTGTGTTATTATTTTTGCTCCTTGTACACATTGGACCAGATTGGATAATCAAAAATTCCGGGAGTTCTTATGTGGGAATTCAAGTAGTTGCCTATTATCATCCTTCCAACAAATGCATGAGGGGTTATGTATTTGTTTTCGGCTTATTTTGCAAGTCAAATCCTTTGTTTTGTTTTGAGCTGTGGTATTCGAGTTGCTTCAATGTCAAGTGTTTATTCCATACCTTTCCTAAGCGATGTGCTCATATTTCTATGGGAGTGTTAATCCATCTTGATCAATTAAAATTGTCATGGAGATTCTTTTTCAATCGCCATTGATGGTATCCTGGACAAGTGGGTAGCAACCTATTCAGCCCATAGTCCAGGGCCGAGCTTATGACCTACCATTTCTCTAAGGAAGGGCTACGAAAGCCTCATACTTCGATGTGGTCAAGATGGACTCTGCGGACGACTTGGCGAGTACTCCAAGACCTACATCGGTTCAGTGGCGCATGTAACCATAGATTGACAACCAACCATGTGTAACCCTAGGTACCCCAGTGTCAATATAAACTGGGAGGTCTAGTCTGTGGAGGGAGGATCACAATTACAACAACCTAGCCTTAGGGTAAGAACTCCACTTACGATCTTGAGGTAGAGCAAACCTATATTTGGTTACATCATCATCAATATAATCAATAAAGACGTAGGGTGTTACATCTTAGAGATGGACCAAACCTGGGAAAACATTGCCTCTTTCTTCCCTTTTTAACCATAGATCAAAGATCCACAGCTCGGGACCCCCTACCCCGAGGTCTACCGGTTTTAGTACCGACAGTGGTAGTTTCATTGAGAGTTCTGTTGTGCAATTGGAAAAGGATTGATAGCTCATCTGCAGATCAAACTGCAACACAAGTTTTGGGGACATCTTCGTCCCCGGTCAACTCTTCATATTTGGCAGCATCGCTCTGCACACTGAATCAGTAGGGCACATCAGACCAAGTAGTCATGTTCAGAAGTTGCTACTTGTGATCCATGCCAGTAAATTCCCCGAAGAGGACATGATGATGCAGCACAGTGGCGGTAAGTATTTCCCTCGGTTATGAAACCAAGGTATCAATCCAGTTGGAGAACCAAGCAAATCATGGAAGCGGCACCTGCACACAAACAACAAATCCTTGCAATCCGACGCGTAGAAGGGTTGTCAATCCCTCTTTGGGTAAGGTAGTATGATAAAAGATAGATTGATAGATGCAAATAAGATAAAAGAAAATAGAACGCAGCAAGGTATTTTTGGGTTTTTGATAATATAGATATGAAAATAAAAGAAGAAAATAGTGGAAAACAAGAATAGTAATATAGATCAACAAGTATATGATCAGAAATAGACCTGGGGGCATATGTTTCACTAGTGGCTTCTCTCTAGAAAATAGCACGTGGTGGGTAAACAACTTATTTTTGGGCAATTGATAGAAAAGCGAATAGTTATGATGATATCCAAGACAATGATCATGTATATAGGCATCACATCCAGGATTAATAGACGGACTCGTGCCTGCATCTACTACTATTGCTCCACAAATTGACCCCTATCTAGCATGCATCTAGTGTATTAAGTTCCAAAAGGAAACGGAGTAATGCCTTAAGAACGATGAGATGATATAGACAAGATCTATTCATGTAGGAATAGACCCCATTGTTTTATCCTTAATGGCAATGATACATGCGTGTCATGTCTCCTTCTATCATTGAGATTGAGCATCGCAAGATCGAACCAATCACAAAGCACCTCCTCCCATTGCAAGATAAATCAATCATGTTGGCTAAAGAACGAAATATCGAAGAAGAAATACGAGGCTATAATAATCATGTATGGATATAATTGCAAAAATATCTGGTCATAAACTCACAATTCATCGGATCCCAACAAACACACTTCAAAAGACTTACATCATATAGATCTCCGAAGAGAACATTGTATTGAAGATCAAAAAGAGATAAGCCAACTAGCTACAGCCTACGGACCCGTAGGTCTGTGGTAAACTACTCACGCGCCATTGAGAAGCACCAATGGAGATGATGAGCCCCTCCGTGATCGTGTTCCTCTCCGGTAGAGTGTTGGAAAAGGGCTCTGGATTGGATCTTGTGGTTCTCGATCTTGCGGTGGCTGGAACATTTTTTCTCCGATTCCTCTAGGGTTTCTAGAATATATGAGTAATTATAGAGCTCAGAGGTTGTGGAAACGATGCCCGTGGGCCCCATGGTCAACCTGGGCGCGCTTGGGCCTTCTAGCACACCCCAGGTGTCTTGTGGGCGCCATGGACCTCCCCTCGTGCACTTCTTTGGCCCTCTGGATGTCTTCTGGTAAAAAAAACTTCTCCAAAAAGTTTTGTTGCATTTGGACTCCATTTGATATTGATATTCCGTGAAGTAAAATACAGGCAAAAAACAGCAACTGACATCGGGCACTATGTCATTAGGTTAGTACCAAAAAATGATATAAAAGTGCTAGAAAATGATTGTAAAACATCCAAGAGTGATAATATAACAGCATGGAATGATCAAAAATTATAGATACATTGGAGATGTATCGGAAGTCTGGAATATACCATAGACTCTCCACGTGAGCTCGTTCTTTCGGATGGACGCCAGATTGGCTCGAGAGTCCCTCGGCCGCCGCAGGCATGACCCTGGATCCAACCTCTGATCTAGATCTCGGATCAGATGTCGCGCTGGATCTAGCCTTAGATATGGAGCCGGCAACCATCACGCTGAGCCTTGAATCGAATGTGAAATCTACGGCCCCGTCGAGCCTCAACTACGACACAAGCCCAATTTTGGAACCAACGTCAAGCTCGGGTCCAACCTCTCTTGGAGTTGGCCAGGAGTTAATCCAGCTCGACCAGCGTTGCAAGGTTGCCTCCGTTGGCCTGCTGTCGGTGTACTGGGAACCAGGGTACCCAGACTTGCTTGTCTGCGGGCGACGACGCGGTCCTACAAGCGGCCTGGTACGGCCCAGCTGATCGACAAGCTGCTCAAGACCCTCGCGAGGGGCCAGGCCTCGCGAGGAGAACGACGTCGAGACTTCCTCAGGAGCAGCCTCGATAAGGTGCTCCGGAGGGGCGGAGAACCCAAGGCCAAGTATGCCTCAGGAGGAGGCAGTGATATCAGCGGTGACGCACAACGCCAGCGGGTGCCAGCGTACGCTTAGCAGCGCAGTTACCATTTCGGTGCAAGGAGGACAGCGCAGCCCCAAGTTCCCGAGGAGGGGGGCAAAGGTTTCCTCATTAGTGCAACGAGACCGAAGACCGCAAGGACGACAAGAAGGATGTCATCGACGAGCCCACCACCGCGTCATCACTTGATCCTTGTGCAGGCGAAGACTGCTTTTGTCAGGGTAGGAACGTCCTTGTGTTCCCGCTCAAAAATGGCCGTTGTGGCATCCCTTCCCGCCTAAACATTTCGGGGGAAGAGGATCGTGGCCGCCTATATAAGTAGATAGAGCTCCCAGTACAAAGGGGGATCGACTCACACACTTGACCACCACACAAGGAGCAAGAACACTGGCCTCCTGACCCTCCTGAGCTCGCCTCCTGAGCTGAGGAACTCTTGTACCAGTTCATATTCTAGCTAGACCGGAGCCAATCCACCAAAGCAGGAAGTAGGGTCTTACACCATACGGTGGCCCGAACCTGGATAAACTCTTGTGTGCTTGTTTGTTGTTTGCTTGAATCCTCCCACTGAGATGAGAGCGAGGCGCTAGGTAGACGTGAGTGCGAGAGATCTTCATGCACACCCCTGTGTTCGAACTTAACGGGTTTTGCTGAGACCTGAATCCGACATTTGGCGCGCCAGGCAAGGGGCGTGTCGAGATCTCACCTCTCCGACGACCTCGCCCGGTCTCGTCCACCAACCCGCGTCTCCCATCTCCAACAAAGCGCAACCACGATGGCGGAGGCGCACCAGACACGTGTGGAAGCCCATGGCGTCCGCGCCGCTCAGGCATCGCCCTTCGACCGCGGGACCCGCCGCCACCCGTATTTGATCGGGGCCGACGGCACGATGAGCACCACCAACCTGCCGCCAGAGGACCGGCAGCATCCTCCACCCAGTCGATGCGAAGGCCGTGCGGCAACATGGGCGGCCGAACTCGCAGAGGTAAGCTCGTAGGACCGGCGCGAAATGGCATACATGAGGGCTGCTATACTGGTGGCAAGGGAACTGCTAAGGTGCCGGCTGCTCGATAGCGGCCACGACGTGCTGCTCCACAGGGTGGCAGAGCTCCTCGACGCCGCCAGCACCGGAGCCGAGCTGTTCTGCATCCACATGACGACGTCGACGACCGGGTGCCGCCCCGGCCACACCCGGTCGCCCGTATGGTCAAGACCCGCGGCGACCTACGAAGGCGACATGGGGTATGATCCGCTAAACCATGCATATGACGCCGCCCCTCTTCCTCGAAGCCCTTTGTATTCAGAAACGGCCCCCGTCGAGGAGCCACCGGAGAACGACCTCAGGGATGCGCCGAACGCTAGATGCAACCAGGCATCGGCGCAAGGGGGCTCGGGAGCGGGAGGTCAGGAGGCGGATCCCCCGCTCGTGGCCCTCAATCTGTCACCATCATCGCCCACAGACATGGAGCACGGATAAGACGCGCGCAGGTGCCTGCGGGGGCTGGCCCCGCAGCACCGGCCGTGGGCCTCGGGCCAACAATGTCTCTGGCCCGGGCCTCGGCAGGCCATGGGGCTACTCTGGTCACCACATCAAGACAGAAAGGGAAGGGAAGGCCCGGGTCAGGCCCTCGTCTCCCTGCGCATGACCCGTCGTGCATGGCCCGCCCTGGATTTCACCAGGGGCTCACTGGCGGCGGGTACGATGCACGTGGGGAGGGGCCTTCTCCCCCCTCTGTTCAACCTCAAGACACCGTGCCTCCTGGCGTACCATCCCCCGGGCTGCGGAGGGTGCGTCCGGAGGTGGTACGGCAGCCCGTCCTATGCGCATTAGGAGGGCCCAAGACCGCGGCTCCGTCCCCCTGCTCACGAAATCCCGTACCCGCTGGGCCCGACCCTGATCAGGAAGGGCTCAGGGGCCATTAGGAGCACGGGTAGGGCGGGGTCCCCTCGCACCTCAGGACGTCGCGTCTCTGAGCGACGTTAGCCCTCAGGGGCAAAACGTGTTCGGAGATCGCGTAAGCGGCGCGCCCGGTGCTCGGAGGGGGGCCTATGGCCAAGGTCCCATCCCCCCATCATGCGCAGTGTCCCACTTCATGGATGCCGCCTTCGGGTGAGTTCATGAGGAGCGGACTAGCAAGGGGCGGGGCCCTCAAAGCGAAAGGGTGGGCACGTCACAAGATCTCCGCTTGTGACACTCTCACGTAATAATGAGTGGGGCTGTACACGCCCCGGAGTCTCCGGAGCATCGCCCTACGACCTCGGGGGCTCCCTCCCACGCCGAGTGGAAGCACCATGCTCCCCGCTGGCCGTCGACACTGCCCCCCAATGGCTATGCCCACATCCACCGGTGGTCGCCCTATGCTCCACACTGGGGAGAAGACTGAAGACCTTCTCAGGGGCCGGACGCGGCCCCTCCTTTTGCTACTCACATTTTCTCCTCTTGTATCTACTTTCTCAGGCCGATCTCGCCACTGCGCGAGTTGTTTCTGGAATAAAGGGAGAGTTTTGTCTGTGTTTCACGATTTCTATCGTGTTTTTTTGCCAGTTCGTCTTTTCGTCTCGCTTAGCCCAGCCAGGCTATGTCCGCAACCCCGCCCTGTCACTCCTCGCGAACAGGGGCCGAGGCATGGGCACACGTTCTGTTTGGTCCGCAGCTGGACCACCAACCACTCTTGCGCTCACAGCAAGTACTCGCGAGGTGCGCCCAGACGAGGACGGCGGACGCTCCGTCCTAACACGCGACAAGGGCTTGAGGCCACAACCTCAAGAACAATCAAGGGAGTACTTAAAAACCCATCCGTACAGTGTTCAATTAAATCATCAAAGGTTTAAACCTTGTGACACCCACCTCACCCGGCTTTGGAGCCACAATCAAAAAGCAAATTTATGGAAGGAACTGGGTTAAGCATTGACGCCTTCACTGGAACTGTCGGTGTCGCCCCCCTCAGGCACCGGCGCGTCCTCGATAGCTGGAACGAGCTCCGTCACCAACGCGTCCACATGGTCGCTCACCCAATTCTCCGAGGGGCCGGCGACCGCCTCAGGCACGGGCTCCAGCAGGGCCTCGAAGTCCGCATGAGAGTCAAGACGGTGCAAGTTGCCGAAGATATGGGAAATTGCGCTCCTCAGGATGTCGCGGCTTTGCTCCTCGACGCGATGCCGAGCCTTCCTGACCCCGCCTTCGAGACACTCCACCACCCTAGTAAAGAACCCAAGGTACCCGGCGTCGTCATTAACCAGGGGGCCAGCGACCCCCAAGCCAAGAAGTTCTCCTGGGGCCCGGCCGGCCCGGTGCTGCAGGGCCTCAAACATCTCCGAGCGGGTGTGCTGCATTCCACTGACTCGTGCGGCCTCCTTAGAGGTTCGAGCGCGAGGGTGGAAACGTCCTCCACTTGCTGGTGGAGGCAGGACAGTTCCGCCCTGGCGGCGGCGCCAACCTTCTTCGACGCTCGCTCGCGGCGCTCCGCCTAGGCACAAGCCTTCTTCGACGCCCGTTCACAACGCTCGGCTGCGACGCGAGCCTTCTCCAACACCTACAGGTGACGCTCGGCATCCGCCAGGCTGCTCTTAAGTGCCGTGATCTCCTTTTGGAGCTCCTTGCGCTTGTCAGCAAAGAGAGTCTCATGAAGCCCCAGCTTCTTGCGGTAATCCTTCCGGAGGCGCTCCGCCTCCCCGGCAGCCTTCTTCGCCAGGACCTCGCGGTCATCAAGGTTGCCCTCGGCCTCGGCTAGTTGGCGCTCCATTGTCTGTAGGCGCTCGCGCTCCATGCTCAGCTCCATCACCTCAAGTGCCAGCGCCTCTTCGCGTGCCGAGAGGCCGGCTGGACTATCATCATCAGCCAAAGGTGCAGCAAGGGCAACCCTTCGGGCACGAACCTGGCGCTCAAGCGTGGCGTCTGAAGCTTCGACCTTGCGCTCACGTCCTCCACAGCCGCGCCGCGGCGCTCGGCGTATCGGGCCTCCTTCAGGGCACGGTCGCAAGCCTCCTGATCCGCAGCGGCCGACGCCTCTGCCTTCCTTAGGGTGGTTTCGTGCTGCATCTGGCTTAGGTTGACGGCGGCCCTCAGCTGGCGCCAACCCCTCGCCAGATGCAGACCCTCGGCCTCGACGCGCTCATTAACTTCAGCAACCTCGACCTCAAGACGCTTCAGGGCATCTGACGCCTCCCGCACAAGGCCATGGTGGAGCACACTCCGACGCACCGCAAGTTCCAGAAGACGACCTTGCTCGTCCCCGGCACCCGTGTCGCCCAAAGGGGGCTCCCCCTCTTCCGCGGGTTCAGCGTGTACCCCGGAGCAAGTTCCGGGGGCACGCGGCACCTCCGGCGCTGGGAGCAGGTATGCCTTGACGGACAAACAGCTGCTCGAGCCGCCTCAAGGGCTGGCTGACCCATGGTGAAGGCAAGACCCGGCGCACGGAGCGGGCTCCCGATGTACCAAGAGCTGCCTAGCCCCAAGGACGCTTGGGGGCTGCAGACACGACCTGCGCAATACGACCAGGGCGCGATTTCGAGGGCCTGCGCGTGGCCTCCTGAAGGCCCGGCTTGGTCCGGAGAAGGAATGCAAGCAGAAGCTCCTACGGGCCTCGCTGGGTGATTCGCGGACGAAGCAGAAGAGACCCTGCAGATCAAGAGGTCAGCGGAACCGCACTAAGAGAGACGGGGAGAACCGAAGGACATGCACCTGCTTGGTATAGTCAGCTTCATCCTCTTCAAGGCCCTCGGAGCAGGACCGAATATGCTCCTCCTCCTCCGCCTCTTGCCTAGCGTCGCGAAGGACGACGGGAGGCTGCTTGAGGCAGATATGCCTAGTCCCAGAGCAAGGCCGGAGCAGGCGCCAGCAGTCGGCGCCTCGCTCCCTGAGGTGGCGCTTCCCGGACTCGCCTCGGCCAGAGGCCGCTGCACCGCCCATTCGGCTGTTTCAGGAGCCAGCGGTGCCTCGACGCTCCCCGCCACCTCCACCAACACCGGCGCCGGGGCTTTGTCCACTCGCTCCAAGGATGGGGCCGACCCCGGGCCAGGGGCTCTGCCAGATGCGTCTGCCCCAAAAAGGAAGGATGAGCATGCGGGCCCGGATATCACCAAGGAATCGGCGCGAGGATTGGGGGTATCCCCCAAGACCAGGCCCCATGCATCGAAGCGAGCAAGGGCCTTTCCGGCTTTTGGAGCCAAGTACAAGGGAACCACGGAACCAGGGCGAGCCTCAGGAACTCCACCAACAAGTAGCCACATCAGCCCCTGGATCGTGTCAGGAGGGAGCTGCTTCCACTGAAGACGCGCGCGATCATCAAGAACCCACATCGGGTTGGAATGGTGCTGGAGTGGGGCGACACGGAGGACAAGGAAGTCCCTCACGACCATCGCCAGGGTCAACCCGCTCTTCTTCAAGTTGGCCAGGCGGCGCATCACAGGCTCCGCCCAAGGATCCGAAAGGGCTTCATGCCTCCAGCCAGAGTTCGGCACCGTCGATGCATCGGGAAGATGAAATTGGGGGCTGTATGCGACGGCGTCGACGAACACCCATTGTCGGCGAAACCCCTATGTGGCGGGATGAAGCGAGAAATCAATTCCGGAGGCAGCAGTCGCCTCCACCGTGCGCAACGACACACACCCCGAGCGCTGCCCCCGTCGACCAAGGAGAGGGCGAAGCAGTGGCCGAGCAAGGCCACGGAAGGGGAAACACCAACGAAAGCCTCATACAGGAACACGAAGCCCGAGAGAAGGACGATGGATCCAAGGTCCAGGTGTAACACCTAAATCTGGTAATGCGTGAGCACTACGTAGAAGAAGGCGGAGAAAGGGGGAACAAGACCCCCGAAGATAGCATGGAGATGAAGCTAGATGTCGTTAGCACCAAGTTCCCTCACCGGCCGGGAGGCGAGCCAAACACGCTTCGGTCCCTAGTGATTAGTTGCGCCGGCCAAGGCATGGCACACCTTGTCCAGATCCTCCTGGTTCACTATGGCGGAGCGACCAAGCGCCGGTTCGAGTACCGACGGCGACGCAGCAGGCTCGCCGTCCCCTCTCTTCTTCACCCCGCGCAGCATGGCGGCAAGTAGGAGGAGGCAGAGAAGACAAGCAGAGAAGAAGGGCGATTGTGAGGAAGGAAGCAGAAGCAGCAGCGAGAAGCCCTATTAGTCGTGCGACTAGAAAGGCGCACAACTATCAAGACTGCGTGGGAGGCAGGGCCGCCCACGTCCCGTCCAACCTTCGCACAACGGCCTGGCCCGCCGCCTTTGGGGCCCGCAACGCTTCGTCCTCGACTAAGGCTTCGCCCCAAAGCCAACTCCGCGCGCGCCTTGGGCCCGAGGGATACTGTCGGTGTACTGGGAACCAGGATACCCAGTCTTGCCTCTATGCGGGCCACGACGCGCTCCTACAAGCTGCATGGTACGGCCCAGCTGATCGACCAGCTGCTCAAGACCATAGCGAGGGGCCAGGCCTCGCGAGGAGAACGACGTCGAGACCTCCTCAGGAGCAACCTCGATAAGGTGCTCCAAAGGGGCGGAGAACCCAAGGCCAAGTCTGCCTCAGGAGGAGGCAGTGATATCAGCGGTGACGCACCACGCCAGCGGGTGCCAGCGTACGCCATCGGCGCAGTTACCATTTCGGTGCAAGGGGCACAGCGCAGCCGCAAGTTCCCGAGGAGCGGGGCAAAGGTTTCCTCATTGGTGCAATGAGACCAAAGACCGCAAGGACGACAAGAAGGATGTCATCGACGAGCCCTCCACCGCATCATCGCCTGATCCTTTTGCAGGCGAAGATTGCTTTTGTCAGGGTTGGAACGTCCTTGTGTTCCCGCTCAAAAATGGCTGTTGTGGGATCCCTTCCCGCCTAAACATTTCGGGGGAAGAGGACCGTGGCCGCCTATATAAGTAGATAGAGCTCCCACTACAAAGGGGGATCGACTCACACACATGACCACCACACAAGGAGCAAGAACACTAGCCTCCTGACCCTCCCGAGCTCACCACCTGAGCTCAAGAACCCTTGTACCAGTTCATATTCTAGCTCGTCCGGAGCCAATCCACCAAAGCAAGAAGTAGGGTCTTACACCATACGATGGCCCGAACCTGGATAAACTCTTGTGTGCTTGTTTGTTGTTTGCTTGAATCCTCCCACCGAGATGAGAGCGAGGCACTAGGTAGACATGAGTGGGAGAGATCTTCGTTCATGCCCCTGTGTTCGAACTTAACAGGTTTTGTGGAGCCCCGAATCCGACACCCGCAAGCTTCACTTCAAATCTGCCTATACCTAGGCCAGGCCATGAAACCTAAGGACCTTCTAAGTCAATGAGATGTTGGATCACATTTAGAGGATGCCAATCTCGAATGACAAAACCTTGGTTTGCAGAAAGATCGAACTTAAAGCCAACGATAGCATCCCATCGACCACCCACCTAGTCGCTATTGTCGATGACTTAACCAACATGTTTGGCTACACATCAGACGAGGTCGCCGACATGGAGGAAGATGCCGACACCACACCTGAGATGACCATCCCGTTGACCAATGCGGGTAGGTGGGCTGCTACATCCATGTACGGTGTCTACATGATCGATACTCCTAAAAATCCCTCTAAACATCGTCGCCAACGCCGTAGAGGCACTGGCGGTGGTCCAAGTAGGCATACCACGAGCATTGCTGATGATGGCTCCACTCCTGATAACGTCGATAACCTCTGGGAGGACATTTAAGCCTCTCTGGAGCGACAAAACAACACAAGGGGAGTACCTGAGGATGTAGACATTGGAGATCTCTTCAATGGGGCTGATAGCAACTATTTAAATGAATCAAAGGAAGATGAAAGTCTTGGGCCCAAGGACTATATAGTCCTCGAGGACCCCTTTCAGCAAGTGTCGAATTGAGGGCTACGCGGACCCAGAAAAGGTTCGAACTCTGGGGCGTGTGCGAAGAACTCGAGCTGTCCAGCCTACTAGTCCGTCGATCTCATGGCCTAGCTCGATGAACGGGAAGGGAAAGAGACTTAGTAGTTTACCCAGGTTCGGTCCACCTTGCGGTGTAAGACCCTACTCCTGCTTTGGGGTGGATTAGTCTCGCGAGAGGGGGGGGGGGCTGAGGATGAACTAGTACAATGGAAGAACAACCTTAGGAGGCGCGTTCTTTGGTGAGTGTTAGCTAGTGAGGGTTCGGGGTTCGGCTTCCTCATAGGTGGTGGCTAGCCTACATATGGTGGCTCGGGTCCTCTTCCTGCAAAAACGAAGGCAGGAAGGGATCCCACAACGGCCAATTTCGAAGGGGACAAGAAGTACATCTTATCCTGACGAAAGCTCGTCTTTGCCCTGCAAAGCTTCTGATTGTGATGCTGCGGTGGGCTCGGATTTGACATCCGTCCAGTCATCCTGGCGGTCTTGGTCTCGTTGCATAGGAATGGAAAACCTTTGGTTGATTCCTCGGGACTCCGCGACCACGATTGCCTCCTTAGCACCAAAGAGGAAACCTGCTGCCCTGCGCCCGCTGGTGTTACATCCCTAGTCAGTGCATGCTTTAGGACTAACTAGAGTGTGCATCATGTTTACTTTTTGTAGAAACTTGAAATGGGAATGACAGAAACCCCAGCACCCCTCTTCTAACAACTACGGTTTAATAAAATCTTTTCGAATGTACCCAAAATGCCCTTAAAAATGTTCATCATCTTTGCCTTGGTCTTAAACCTGTGAGAAAAATGGTGCACAATTTTCTAGGACATCCAAAGGTCACTGGATTAATTCATATTGTATTTGCATTTGGACATTTAAATGCTATAAAATATTTTAGGTGCCCAAATAATCATAAACTAAAATGTTCCATGATGTTCATATTATATACAGTGGGCATGAGTAGTTTTATGATTTATAAAAATGCTCTAGCATTTATATTAATTCAACAAAGTTGAAAAATAAACAAAATAGAAAATAAAATAGAAAGGAGAGAGAGAGGGCACAACCCACTTACCTGGACCACCCCGGCCCACCTCTCGGCCCAGTACTGTGCTGGCCCGAGCCAGCCAGCTGCTTCGTCCCCACCAGGCAGGCAGGGAGGTGACGCCGACGAGCTCCGAGCTCGCCATGACGCCACCTGCTTGCCGCCTCGCCGCGGGAACGGTCTGGACGCATCCATTCCCCCCTGCCTCTCTCCCCCGCCATCCCCGCTCCATGGCCGCAGCGCCCGCAAGCTCGCCGCCGTAACCACCGTAGCCGCCGTGCTCCCCTCGCCACCCCTCTGTGTCTGGAAGCTCCGCCACCGTCTGCTACGTCTCCCCGACGAGCCACGCATCGCCGAAAGCCCCAACGCGCCGTCTTCGTCGACTTCTCCCCCGTTCGGCCGTCGAGATCGCCGGCGACCTCACCGTCGCAGCAGTTCGTCCCCGACCTCGCCGTCAGCTCCTTCGCAACCGCCGTGAGCTTGGCCACCTCCCCATCCTCTCTGTTTCCCCCCTCGAGCTCTGTAACGAATGCACGTAGCTCACCCGCACGCGCCGCCGCGGAGCTCGTCGCCGACGAGGCTCCGGCCACCCAACGGTCGCGCCACCCTGTCCATCAGCTTCACCGCACCACCAAGAGCCTAGAGCACCTCTCCACAAGCCTCGCCGTGCCTCCTAGCGACTAGCCCGAGCTCACCCGAGCTCCGGCAGCCGCCAGAGTCGTCGTCGGCGCCTTTTCCGGCGACCCCTAGGCTAATCACCATCACCACTAGATGCGGCACATCCCCCGCATCACATAGACGTGCTCCACCGTCGATTTGGTCGCCGGAGCGCACATCCCACACTGCACCGCCGCGTCTGGCTTCGCCAGCGGCTAAACGCCGGTCGATTTGACACTATTTGACCACGGGTGGGCCCAGTTTGACCCCTGGGGTCAATGACAGGTGGGGCCTAGCCGGCTAATTAAGTTAGGATTAGCACTAATGTTTAATTAGTTAAGTTAATGACACTGACACGCGGGACCCACTATCAGGTTTGACGTGTACCATGTCTGTTGACCTGCTGATGTCAGCATGATGGCATGCTGACGCAGTAAAGGCTTTTCTGGGATTATTTGATTTGAAACAATTCAGGAAATTCCAGAAAATGCTTTAAACTTCAAAAAATCATATAAATTCAACAGTAGCTCAGATGGAAAAGATTTATATATGAAAATTGATCAGAAAAATCCAATCTTTCCAATGGCAGTGGTTCCATGCATGTTTAAGAAAGTTAACCTTGCTGTTCACATCAAAACATGAAAATACACTTTAATAAATAATAGTTTGGGTATAAGTTTGAATCTTTGATTCAAATGAGCTCAAACCTTTCTGTTTATAGTTTCATTAGCCCAAAACACATTCATCTTGCCATGTAATGAGCATGCATCATATTGTTGCATTTGATTGTATATTGATTGTATCGTCGGTGTTCTCCATGGTAGGTCCTGCTCTCGAGGATACATCTGCCTATCCAACTGAAGAGCAGTACCCGACAACCAATCTGTCTGGCAAGCAACCCATTGATCATTCCGATACAAACCCATCTTCTCACTCCTGCTCTCTTTTACTGCATTAAGGCAACAGCTAGCATGTGTAGGAGTTGATTGAGCCATGTGATGTGTGTTCTACCATGCTATTTGTTTATGTTGCATGCTATGCTTAGAGTTGTGTCAGGTCTGGTTCATCTGGGTGATGGATCAGAGTGAAATGATCATGTCCGGTAAAACGAGTGAAGTGTGGAACATGTTTGGTAAAGGTATCGATGAAAGGCCATGTAGAAGTACATGGTGGGTTGTTTCACTGGAACCGTCCATAGGACCTGAGATCTGTATGTGTGATTCAAGGCTCAGCTACTACCATGCATTGGGCCCGAAGCCAATGGACCCTCTCGGCTTATTAACTGCCCTTGTCCTCTGTCCAGGAGTTGCAATTAGTTTTTGGTGTTTGTAGTTTACTGGTGGTCATGCGATGCACTGACCCTCGGGGTGGGCTGCGATGCGGCAGGTACGTGGCATGGTGTACCGGTCGCCCGTTTGGTGACTCGGGAACCCTGTACACATCGTTTGGGGCCGTGAGCGACACCCCGGCTGGATCTCCCCACAGATGGAACCCAAATAGGCGATAAACCTGGACTAGGGACTTTTGTGGTTAGTCAGGTCGTGGCCGACACCCTCGCTGGGCTTCCGCTTGAAGGTTGCCGAGTACATGTCGAGTAAACGGCGATAAGTGGTGGAAGCATGTGTGAAGAAGTACACCCCTGCAGGGTTACCAATCTATTCGAATAGCCATTGTTCGCGGTACGGACCACTTGGTTACTTATACAGCTCATAGACAAGTTGGTGGTTACTTCTAAAAGTCTCAAGACAAGTGTGAGTGTCGAGGATGGCCCTTCCGTAGGATGACGGAAGAGGATCCACGGTTGTGTATTTTTGTGGTGAGTAGAGGACTCGTGTACGTAGTCTCATCTTGCAATCTGCTGAGAGTTGTAGTATAGGTTAGCCAAGAGTCAAACCTGGCTTGCTGCAATGAACTCCACTACCCTTGTTGATAATGATGCATGTATGATAGGATTTGTTCTAAGTCTTGCTGAGTACCTTTGTACTCATGTTTGCTTAATAACTGTTGCAGAGGAGAACCCTGCCCCTTCTGATGGGTTCTACATAGACGTTGACGTCGATGAGTAGCTTGCTACCCAGACGGTGATCCTGAGCTTGTGAAGGGCCTTGTAGATAGTGAGGCTACACCAAGCCTATTTTATTTCCAAGTTGTTTGTACTCAGACATGTTAGCTTCCGCTTGTGCTTGTATGCTTGTATGACTTGAGTGTTGGGTCATGTGACCCCTATCTGTATGGATATGTTATGTATGGCTCTTCGGAGCCTCTTAAATAAAGTACTTTGAGTCATAGAATTCTGTTGTGATGCAATGTTGTATTTGCACATATTGAGCATATTGTGTGTATGTTTGAAATGCTTGGTATGTGTGAGATCCGACACCTAGTTGTTTACCTTTGGTAGCCTATCTTACAGGGAAATGCCTCCTAGTGCTTCCACTGAGCCTTGGTAGCTTGCTACTGCTCCGAAACACGTAGGCTGGCCGGCATGTGTCCTTCTTCGTTCCTGTGTCTGTCCCTTTGGGTAAATGTCACGCGTTGTTCCTTTAAGTCCATGTAGCTTGCTACGACTGGGTTCATACGTTGATGACCGACACATTCGTTGCTGGGTCATGGATGCATGTCTATGTAATTTAGTGACACTTTTGGTTTATAACTAGCCATGTCGGCCCGGGTTCTCTGTCATATGGATGCTAGCGACACTATCATATACGTGTGCCAAAATGCGCAAACGGTCCCGGGCCAGGTAAGGTGGCACCCGTGGGGATACCATGCGTGAGGCCGCAAAGAGATATGATATGTTACAAGCTAGATCGGTGTGACTTAGGATCGGGGTCCTGACAGCTGGCACCCGCTTGGCCTTGGTCATCATGGCTTGCGTCACTTGCTCCTCATGAGGTGGGTGCTTGCATAGGAAACGCCGCTCCTCCGGAGGCAGCCTGATTGGGCCGTGATACGTCTCCAACGTATCTATAATTTTTGATTGTTCCATGCTATTATATATTCTATTTTGGATGTTTAATGGCCTTTATTATACACTTTTATATTATTTTTGGGACTAACCTACTAACCCAAGGCCCAGTGCAAGCTGTTTTTTTTGCCTACTTCAGTGTTTCACAGAAAAGGAATATCAGACGGACTCCAACCATAATGAAACCTTCGGGAGAGTTATTTTCGCAACGATATAAACATAGAAGACTTGGAGTACACGCCAGGAAGTGAGAGAGGCGGCCACGAGGGCAGGGGCACCCAGGGGGGGCAAGCACGCCCCCACCCTCATGGGCCCTCTCTGGCTCCCCTGACTTGCCCCTTCAGCCTATATATACTCTCATACCCTAAAAACATTGAGGCAATCCACGAAACCCTAATTCCACCGCTGTAACCTTCTGTACCCGTGAGATCCAATCTTGGGGCCTGTTCCGGAGCTCTGTCAGAGGGGGCATCGATCATGAAGGGCTTCGACATCAACACCATAGCCTCTCTGATGAGTTGTGAGTAGTTTACCACAGACCTTCGGGTCCATAGTTATTAGCTAGATGGCTTCTTCTCTCTCTTTGGATCTCTATACAAAGTTCTCCTTGATCTTCGAGGAGATCTATTCGATGTAATCTTTTTTGCGGCGTATTTGTCGAGATCCAATGAATTGTGGGTTCATGATCAAGATTATTTATGAACAATATTGGATTCTTTTCTGAATTATTTTATGCATGATTTAAATATCCTTGCAAGTCTCTTCAAATTATCGGTTTGGTTTGGCCTACTAGATCTATAGTTCTTGCAATGGGAGAAGTGCTTGGCTTTGGGTTCAATCTTGCGTTGTCCTTTCCTAGTGACAGCAAGGGCAGCAAGGCACGTATTATCTTGTTGCCATCGAGGATAAAAAGATGGGGTTTATATCACATTGATTGAGTTTATCCCTCTACATCATGTCATCTTGCTTAAGGTGTTACTATGTTCTTATAAACTTAATACTCTAGATGCATGCTGGATAGCTGTCGATGTGTGGAATAATAGTAGTAGATGTAGAATCGTTTCGGTCTACTTGTCACGGACAGGATGCCTATATACGATGATCATGCCTAGATATTCTCATAACTATGCGCTTTTCTATCAATTACGCGACAGTAATTTGTTCACCCACCATTGAATTTTGCTATCATGAGAGAAGCCACTAGTGAAACCTATGGCCCCTGGGTATATCTTTATCATATTAGTTTCCCGTCAACTTGCCAATTTCTTTCAACATTGCTTTACTTTACAGTATTTACTTTTTCTCTATACCAAAAATACCAAAAATATTATGTTATCATATCTATCAGATCTGACTCTCGTAAGTGACAGAGAAGGGATTGACAACCCCTATTATCGCGTTGGTTGCGAGGTTCTTATTTGTTTGTGCAGGTACGAGGGACTCGCATGTGGTCTCCTACAGGATTGATACCTTGGTTCTCAAAAACTGAGGGAAATACTTATGCTACTGCGCTGCATCACCCTTTCCTCTTCGAGGGAATACAACACAAGCTCGAGAAGTAGCAAGAAGAATTTCTGGCGCCGTTGCCGGGGAGATCTACACCAAAGTCATATACCAAGTACCTATCAGAAACCCTTATCCCTCGCATTACATTATTTGCTTCTTGTTTTCCTCTCCCCCACTTCACCCTTGCCGTTTTATTCACCCTTTTTACCGTTCGCTTGGCTCTTTTTTGCTTGTGTGTTGGATTGCTTGTTCGTCACAATGGCTCCCCCTATTAGTGTTGATCCTCACCTTAAGAGGTTGGAAGGGATTGAAAATAATGTTAGAAGTTTTATGTCTGTGCAATTTGAGCATAATGATTTCTTCAGAAACGAGCTTAAAGAACAGAAAAGTTTTATGGAATACATGAATAAAGAACTTGAAGATATATATATAGAATTTTATGGTTTGAAATCTCAGTTTGCTCATCTTGAAAACTTAATACCCCAAATATCGGATAAGCAAGCCACCTTAGTTAGTAAGATGGCCGCTAAACCGGAAGATTTAGAAAATAAAGATGAGGATCTAAAAGTAATTATCGTGTCTCCTATTAAATCCTTGTTTTCTAGTATGAATCTTGATAAAGATGGGACTAGAGATGAGTTTACTTTAGTTAAAAGGCGTCCCAATGATTTGGAGCTTTTAGATCTTGATGCTAAAAGTGTTAAAACTGGGATTAAAGAGGTCAAAACTTTACATAGCAATGAACCCACTATATTGGATTTCTAGGGATTTAATTATTATAATTGATCTTTAATAGATTGTATTTCCTTGTTCCGTGCTAAATTCTCTGCATGCTTATATTCAAAATAAAGCTTTTACCAAACACATAGTTGATGCTTTAATGCAATCTTATGAAGAAAAACTTGAATTAGAAGTTTCTATCCCTAGGAAGCTTTATGTTGAGTGGGAACCTACTATTAAAATTAAGATTAAAGATCATGAATGCTTTGCTTTGTGTGATTTGGGTGCAAGTGTTTCCACAATTCCAATAGCTTTGTGTGATATGTTAGGTTTCCATGAACTTGATGATTGTTCTTTAAATTTGCATGTTGCGGATTCCACCATTAAGAAACCTATGGGAAAGATTAATGATGTTCTTATTGTTGCAAATAGGAATTATGTGCCCGTAGATTTCACCGTTCTTGATGTAGATTGCAATCCTACATGTCCTATTATTCTTGGTAGACCTTTCCTTAGAACGATTGGTGCAATTATTGATATGAAGGAAGGAAATATTAGATTCCAATTTATGTTAAGGAAAGGCATGGAACACTTTCCTAGAAACAAAATCAAGTTACCTTATGAATCTATTATGAGAGCCACTTATGAATTGCCTACCAAAGATGGCAATACGTAGATCTATTCTTGTATCGTGCCTAGCTAGGGGTGTTAAACGATAGCGCATACTGGGAGGCAACCCAATTTTATTTTCTTTGCTTTTGCTTCTGCTTAGGAATAAATATTGCATCTAGATTCTGTTTAGATGTGGTTTTGTGTTTTAATTAGTGTTTGTGCCAAGTAGAACCTTTGGGAAGACTTGTGTGAAGTTTATACGATCATGCTGTAAAAAAAAAGAAACTTTAGCGCTCACGAGATTAGCTACCATTTTTTTACTGGAGGGTGATTTTTAGTTGATTATTTTTGCAGATGATTAATAGACAAATTCCTCACGTCCACCAATTTATTTCAATTTTTTAGAGTTACAGAAGTATTCGAAAGTTACAGATTGCTATAGACTGTTGTATTTTTGATATATTCTGTTTTTCGTGTGTTGTTTACTTATATTGATGAATCTATGAGTAGTATCGGGGGGGGGGGGGTATGAATCATAGAGAAGTTGGAATGCGGTAATTTTAACACCAACATAAACAAAGAATGAGTTCATTACAGTACCTTTGAGTAATGGTTTGTTTTCTTATACTAACGGAGCTCATGAGATTTTTGGCTAACTTTTGTGGTGTGAAGTTTTCAAGTTTTGGGTAAGGATTTGATGGACTACGGAATAAAGAGTGGCAAGAGCATAAGCTTGGGGATTCCCGAGGAACCCCAAGGTAAAATTCAAGGACAACAAAAAGCCTAAGCTTGGGGATGCCCCGGGAAGGCATCCCCTCTTTCGTCTTCATCTATCGGTAACTTTACTTGAGACTATATTTTTATTCACCACATGATATGTGTTTTGCTTGGAGCGTCATGTATGATTTGTGTCTTTGCTTTTTAGTTTACCACAATCATCCTTGATGGACACACCTTTTGAGAGATATACACATGAATCGAAATTTATTAGAATACTCTATGTGCTTCACTTATATCTTTTGAGCTAGATAGTTTTGCTCTAGTGCTTCACTTATATCTTTTAGAGCACAATGGTGGTTTTATTTTGTAGAAACTATTGATCTCTAATGCTTCACTTATATCTTTTTGAGAGTCTCTCAGAACAGCATGGTAATGTGCTTTGGTTATAAAACTAATCCTAATATGATAGGCATCCAAGATGGGAATAGTAAAAACTTTCATATAAAAGTGCATTGAATATTATGAGAAGTTTCATACTTGATGATTGTTTTGAGATATGAGGATGGTGATATTAGAGTCATGCTAGTGGAGTAATTGTAAATTTGAGAAACACTTGTGTTGAAGTTTGTGATTCCCGTAGCATGCACATATGGTGAACCGTTATGTGATGAAATTGGAGCATGATTTATTTATTGAGTGGCATCCTTTGTGTGGAGGCCGGGATCGCGCGATGGTTAAATCCTACCAACCCTTCCCCTAGGAGCATGCGTTGAATACTTTGTTTTGATAACTCATAGATTTTTGCAATAAGTATATGAGTTCTTTATGACTAATGTTGAGTCCATGGATTATATGCACTCTCACCCTTCCACCATTGCTAGCCTCTCTTGTATCGCGCAACTTTCGCCGGTACCATACACCCACCGTATACCTTCCTCAAAATAGTCACCATACCTACCTATCATGGCATTTCCATAGCCATTCCGAGATATATTGACATGCAACTTTCCACCATTCCATTCATATGAAACGCTTCACCATTGTCATTCGCATAGAGTCATATTTTGGTCTAGCTTCGAGTTGTAAGTAAATAAAAGTGTGATGATCTTCATTACTAGAGAGTTGTCCCAGTGAGGAAATGATGATGGAGACAATGATTCCCCCACAATTCGGGATGAGACTCCGGACGTAAGAAAAAAAAGAGGAAAAAAGGGGAGGCCATAAAAAGAAAAAAAGGCCTAAAGTAAAGAAAAAATGAAAAAATGAAAAAAAAATGAAAAAATGAAAAAATGAGAGAAAAAGAGAGAAGGGACGATGCTACTATCCTTTTTTAACACGTGTGCTTCAAAATAGCACCATGATCTTCATGATAGAGAGTCTTTTGTTTTGTCACTTTCAAATACTAGTGGGAATTTTCATTATAGAACTTGGCTTGTATATTCCAATGATGGGCTTCATCAAATGCCCTAGGTCTTCGTGAGCAAGCAAGTTGGATGCACACCCACTTAGTTTCTTTTGTTTAGCTTTCATACACTTATAGCTCTAGTGCATCCGTTGCATGGCAATCCCTACTCAGTCACATTGATATCTATTGATGGGCATCTCCATAGCCCATTAATACGCCTAGTTGATGTGAGACTATCTTCCTCTTTTTGTCTTCTCCACAACCACCACTTTATTCCACATAGTGCTATATCCATGGATCACGCTCATGTATTGCGTGAAAGTTGAAAGGTTTGAAAAAATTGAAGTGTGAAACAATTGCTTGGCTGAAACCGGGGTTGTGCATGATTTAAATATTTTGTCCGATAAGATAGAGCATAGCCAGGCTATATGACTTTGTAGGGATAACTTTCCTTGTCCAAGTTAATTTGAGAAGACATGATTCCTCTGTTAGTATGCTTGAAGTATTATTATTCTTATGTCAATATAGACCTTTGTCTTGAATCTTTCAGATCTGAACATTCATGTCACAACAAGAAAATTACAATGAGAATTATCTAGGTTAGCATTCCACATCAAAAATTCTGTTTTTATCATTTACCTACTCGAGGATGAGCAGGAATTAAGCTTGGGGATGCTTGATACGTCTCCAACGTATCTATAATTTTTGATTGTTCCATGCTATTATATATTTTATTATGGATGTTTAATGGGATTTATTATACACTTTTATATTATTTTTGGGACTAACCTACTAACCCAAGGCCCAGTGCAAATTGCTGTTTTTTTGCCTATTTCAGTGTTTCGCAGAAAAGGAATATCAAACGGATTCCAAATGGATTGAAACCTTCGGGAGAGTTATTTTTGGAACGATATCAACACAGAAGACTTGGAGTACACGCCAGTAAGCGAGAGAGGCGGCCACGAGGGCAGGGGCACACCCAGGGGGTAGGCATGCCCCCCCACCCTCGTGGCCCCCTCTGGCTCCCCTGACATGCCTCTTCAGCCTATATATACTCTCATACCCTGAAAACATCGAGGCAATCCACGAAACCCTAATTCCACCGCCGTAACCTTCTGTACCTGTGAGATCCCATCTTGTGGCCTGTTCCGGAGCTCCGTCGGAGGGGGCATCGATCACGGAGGACTTCTACATCAACACCATAGCCTCTCCGATGAGTTGTGAGTAGTTTACCACAGACCTTCGGGTCCATAGTTATTAGCTAGATGGCTTCTTCTCTCTGTTTGGATCTCAATACAAAGTTCTCCTCGATCTTCGAGGAGATCTATTCGATGTAATATTTTTTGCGGCGTGTTTGTCGAGATCCGATGAATTGTGGGTTTATGATTAAGATTATCTATGAATAATATTGGATTCTTTTCTGAAATCTTTTATGCATGATTTAAATATCCTTGCAAGTCTGTTCGAATTATCGGTTTGGTTTGGCCTACTAGATCTATAGTTCTTGAAGTGGGAGAAGTGCTTGGCTTTGGGTTCAATCCTGTGGTGTCCTTTCCCAATGACAGCAGGGGCAGCAAGGCACATATTGTATTGTTGCCATTGAGGATAAAAAGATGGGGTTTATATCTTATTGCTTGAGTTTATCCCTCTACATCTTGTCATCGTGCTTAAGGCGTTACTCTGTTCTTATGAACTTAAGACTCTAGATGCATGCTGGATAGTGGTCGATGTGTGGAGTAATAGTAGTAGATGCAGAATCATTTCGGTCTACTTGTAACGCACGTGATGCCTATATACAATGGTCATGCCTAGATATTCTCATAACTACGCGCTTTTCTATCAATTGCTCGACAGTATTTTGTTCACCAACCGTAGAATTCTGCTATCATGAGAGAAGCCATTAGTGAAACCAATGGCCCCCGGGTCTATCTTTATCATATTAGTTTCCCGTCAACTTATCAATTTCTTTCGTTGTTGCTTTACTTTGCAGTATTTACTTTTTCTCTATACCAAAAATACCAAAAATATTATCTTATCATATCTATCAGATCTCACTCTCTTAAGTGACCGAGAAGGGATTGACAACCCCTTTTAACCCGTTGGCTGTGAGGTTCTTATTTGTTTGTGCAGGTACGAGGGACTCGCGCGTGGTCTCCTACTGGATTGATACCTTGGTTCTCAAAAATTGAGGGAAATACTTACACTACTGTGCTGCATCACCCTTTCCCCTTCGAGGGAATACAACGCAAGATCGAGAAGTAGGAGGCCGCTCCCTTCGGAGGTCTTGGTATCATCCGCCTCGCGAGGCTTGGCCCCTCGTGAGGGTCTTGCCTTGTTGATGTTGAAGGTGGGTCGTACCAGGCCGATGACGATGCGAAGCGGTTGGCCGCAGGCAGGCATGTCTGGGTAACCTGGTTCCCAAAACATCGACAGTAGCCCCAGGGCCCAAGGCACGTTCAAACTTGGCTTCAAGGCGAAGCCAGGAGGCAAGGCTGAAGTGCCGCGGGCCCGAGTCGCCTGCGGGCCGAGTCGACGCGTGGCGCTTGATGGGACGTGGGCGTCTCCACTTGACACAGCCTTGGCAACCGTCCCAGACAGAAAAAAAGACCTACGCCTACCACCGAGCCGTCATCGCCTTGTCTTTGTCTTGGTCCACGTCCCCATTCCTTCTTGCCGAGAGCACTTGCAGATCTGCCGAACCTTTCCCGAGCTCTCCGCTGATGGAAACCAAGAAAGTGAAGCCCGCTGTTCCGGCCGAGCACTCGGCCTCCTCGCTCGAACTGGCCCTCAGCACGTTCTCCATCACCGAGGCGAAGCACCTTGCCATCATGCTCCCACTAACGGCAAGCAATGACAATGAGGGGAGGGAGAGGGCGCTTCAAGTTGGCTCCACCAATCGGGGAACCTTGGCGGGGACCTTCTATCCCTTCTTCCTCCACAGCATATTCGTGGGGCTTATTCCGCCCTTCTCCATGTTCTTCCTTGCCGTCCTCGACCACTACCAGATCCATGCCCTGCACCTTCAACCCAACTCCATTCTTCTCCTATCGATATTGGCCTTTTGCTGTGAGGCGTTCGTGGGAGTGGCACCCTCTGTTGCATTGCTCTGCCACTTCTTATCCCTCCGGATGCGTAGCTTGACCCAGTGCTCCGGGTGCGTCTCCTTCATTGCGTCCCATGGCAGCAACATGCTCTCGAGGGCCTGGAAGAAGGTGGATGACTTCCGACGCAAGTGGATCTTCATGGACGCCAAGGGCCTCCATGCTCGGCTAGAGTTTCCGACCGAGATGCCAGAGAAGCTGGATCAGTGGGCTCACGAGAAGATCACCGATCCCTGGGCGGTGCTAGTCCTGAAGAAGATGAAAGCAGACCTGGAGGTCGGGACGCTGACGGGGGCCATGCTCGTCAAGGTGTTCCTGACGCAACGTCTGGCTCCGTTCCGGCGCACTCGCACCCCATGTGGGATTTTAAGGGAGAGAACGACAACCTCCAGTTGCGCCCAGGGAGGTTGACAGACGAGGAGTTGACCAAGGCCATGCGCACCTTGCTCGAGAAATACCCGGGCGGCCTACCTCCCGCTGTACCGCCGTGGCGATGATGCAGTGCTGACCGCCGCCATGCCCATCTTTAATGAGCTGGGGCTAGTACCATCAAAGCTCCCCAACTCCCCGGTGCTAGTGTCCTCTAGCAAGGACTCCGAGGAGAAGGAGGAGGCGGACTCGGAAGCGACCATCGATGATGTGGAGGGGACTGCTCCTCCGCTGCAGAGCGAGCACCTCTGCGATCTCTCCGACGATGACGCCGCCGAGTATTTGGTCGAGGGATCCCCATGCTCCACCGGGGTTGTCATGAGTTCTGGGGCACCCCTCTGTGGAGGCCCAGTCGGGCGACTCCGAAGAAGGGTGAGGCGGCATTGCTTCACCAGGGCGACATCCCCACCTTGCCGTCCGCCGCCATCGCTTCTGCGCCCGCTGTCGTGCGCCCGACCAATCTTCAGGTTGTGACGAAGCCCGCGCCCATGCCGCAGTCCTTGCCTGTAAAAGGGCGGACGTTCCCACCGATGAGTAAGTGTCGTACCTTGCTTTCATTCTCCTTCTTTTACGCCACGCCCGTGACACTCCTCCCCCGGAGACCAGGCTACAGCCCATGGTGAAGAGGAGGAAGGAGGAGGTCGGGGCTCACGATGCCACGTCGCCTGCCATGGTCGTGGTGACCTCGACGCGAGCGGAGGAGGCTGCCTTGGGCCCCCTGGTGACAGAGCGGGCCCCTCAGAGCTCGATGCTGGAGCCTCAGGATGAGACCTCTTCCACAGCGCAGCAACCCTCGATGCCGCCCATCGTCTTTGTGCTTCAGGAGGGTTCAGAGGCCCTTTAGCCCCCTGGTGTCCTTGCCACTGCGGTGGTGCCAGCCTAGGCGCCAGTGTTGCCTCCTCCCCAGGCCCCCGCGTTAACGAACCATGGCTCCCCTGCCAGGCCTAGCACTCTGGTGGAGGCCTACACCGTGGTGGACCAACTCCGGGCCGATCTTCATGGTGCCGGCGGATGCGTGGTGGCGGGGCGCCTGGGGTTGATATCAGGGTGGCTCCAGGCCGACGCGTCCATCAGGATAGCCTGCAACCAGGCCGAGGCTGCCAGAGCGGAGGGCAAGAAGGAGGCCAGCGTGGCCATGGCGGGTCGCGACACAATGTTGGCCCATGTAGCATCCGCCAAGAAGCACTACAGTGCGGCGGAAGACGAGCTGGAGACCCTCCGCGGAGAGCAGGCCACCCGCACCCGTCGGCTTCGAGAACAAGAGAACGAGATCAAGGCTCGGGAGACCGCGCTCGCCGATCGCGATACCGAACTGGCGCAGGCAGCCCAGGAACAGGCCGCTGAACAGAGCCACCTGAGTAAGCTGAAGGAGGAGGTGGACATGTCTCAGGCATCCCACATCAAGCTTGTCTCTGAGGAGATGGCCCGGCTGGATGGTAAGGAGAAGGCCCTCACCGCGGTGGAGAAGGCGGCCTCCTTGGGGCGTGACGCCTTCGTCTCCCTCGAGCTGAGGTGCCGCACGACACTATTGTCTCTTTACGAAGAAGGGTACGAGGAGCCACTGGTGACTCCTGAGGAGGGCCTCTCCGGGCTGCTCTCCAAGCTCGTCGCGTCGCTTGCGGGTGTCGTATCCGGAGTGGACACCGTGGTCGAGGGGGAGGGCCGCGCGCTCTTCACCTTAGCCACGACGCACGTCTTCAACCATCTTCATCTCTAGGATCACAACCTCGACCTGGGCGCTCTGATCGAGCCGGTGGCTCCCGAGTCCCACGACTCTACTGATGAGGCCATGGGGGAGCAGGTGAAATCCCTGTTGGAGAAGTTTCTCTGTGTCGACCCCGTGGTCGTGGCGACTAGGGCCGATGGCGAGAGTGGCGGCGGCGTTGTTGATGACGAGTTCCCGCCGCGGGCGACATTGGCCACTGAGGCGACGGCGGCGTTTCTTCTCGGTCTGGTCCTGCGACATTTACCATGCCTCGTGGAGGCGTAAGAACTTCTGCTTCAAACTTATGAGAGATTATGCTTTGTAATAATTTGATTAGGATTCCATGATTTCCTTTTTACGCTCGGTTTCCTTTCTGTGTACTCTAGTGTTATGCGTCGGCAGGGCCCGGCCCCGTGCATACCTCAATCGCCGTTGGGGCGTCCGGACCACCAGGACGAGACCAAGGGGTGAGGGGTTACGTGACCAGTGATGCCCCTGAGTCGCGATGCTCGGGGGTCTTTCTTGACGTACGAACAACCCTCATGAAGGAAACACGAACATCATCTGGGTTAATCTGGAGCCCCCATACCTTTCCTTGCCAGCTTTTACCTAGGAGGGCATGAAGACCAGGTGAGAGACCTGGTGAGGCGGTGTGCGCCAGGAGTGACCCGGGCATAGCCCCCGTGACGAGCCCCCTCGCGTGCCTCTCCCGTGGGGAAAGCAGCGCATTGAGGCTGAGCGGCGGGCTCGAGAGCCCTCGTGAGGTTACTGTAGCCGCTAGGGTACCCTCAGTTGTTTATTCACCAGCGTGGAGCATGGTGCTACCACTCTTTCATGGGCATAGCTGCTCCTCGACTGTGTCGTCCGCCAGCGCGGAGCATGGGGCTTCCACTGGTTTGTGGGTGGGAGCTCCCTCTGAGAGGAGGCTCTGGGGCATGTACAGCCCCGTCCTGGCACGTGGCTTGCATGGCAGGACAGGAGGAGGTGTATATGAGCACCCGTGAGCCAGCGCGGGACTCACAGGGCCCTACCTCAAGGCGGGTTGTGCCTGAATTTTAAGTTCGGAACATTTGCAAGAGTCATGCGAGATGGTTAGGTGGCTTGTGCTGAGTGAATCTCCAAAGGATGTCGCATGATAAGGCCAAACACCAACAACCCCAGGAGGTGACGTGAATGGGGCCGTCCCACCAGATAGTGCTCAGACCTTGGGTTTATCGACGCTGCAGGGACGGACCCGAGCATAGACGCCATGCCCAGTCTTCTCATGCGACGAGACTAAGGAAAGACAACCGGCGCGTGGTTCCTACGGCGCCAAGGCACCGGGTCACGCGCCATGACTCATCCAACCACGATTAGCTCATGCGAGAACAACGCACCACGGGCTATGGGAGGTGACGTACATGAGGTAGGCCCGCGAGACAGAGCTCAGCCACTTGGGTTTTGCGACACTACAGGGACGGACCTGAGCACAGATGCTGTGCCAGTCTTAATCATGAGGCAATGGCGGGCGGCCTTATGAGGGCGCACAACATTCATGGTAGCAAAGAACCGGTCATACAGGTGATGATATGAAGTAATTTCATGAAAGGGTAGGACCAGCTCTAATATATGTGCAAAACGGTTCATGCTACAGGGATAGACCCATATAGCTTGAGGGTAATGCAGACCGATGGGCGCCCTCAATTGAAGAAACAAAAAGTCACCTGCCACCGTGATAACCCTCAACCGTAAGGGATCGAGATAGTCTTCGCGGGTAAGAATAACCCAATTTATTGATTTGACACACGGGGAGCCAAAGAGTATTTATAAGCTTTGACAGTTGAGTTGTCAATTCAACCGCACCTGAAATATACTTACTTGCAACAAAAGATAAGTGGTAACAGTGATATGATAGTGACGATAGTAATAGTAAAAGTAAACAGCAAAAGCAAATAGCAGTAGTAAATGGCAAAAGTAGCAACTAGTGACAAGCAGGGTTTAAAACACTGTAGGCTAGGGAGATGGATGGTTGGGCGCTACATGGATGAGATAGATTTAACTTGGGGCACGGCACACGGAAAAGTAATGATCATCTAGGCAAATATCAAACATTAGGCATGTATCCCGTAGGTAGTTGTACGTGCTTGCAATAAGAACTTGCACAACATCTTTTGTCCTACCATCCTGCTACGAACGGGGCCAAAAGGAACTTATGGATATTAAGGTGCTCCTGTCAAAGAGCACCGGAACAAAGCAATGAACTCAATGGATACATGTAATCCTCAAACTACGGACCATCCCCTTTGGTGTCCCAAGCTGTCACTTTTGGGATCGCCGGTTCCGGACCGTAACAGGTGCAAACAACTCATAGATAGGATCACGAACACAAATATATTCATGCAAACACATATGGTTCAGATCTGAAATCATGGCACTCGGGCCCTAAGTGTCAAGCATTAAGAGTAATAAGTTGAAGCAAAGATGATAAACACCATAGTAGATGATAGGCAACATGCCCCCAATGATCTGATAAACTATTACATGATCTAACTCATCCAATCCCTACCATTCCCTTCGCCTACAGCGGGGGAATTACTCACACATGGAGGGAGAAGTCATGGAGGGATGATGGAGTGGTGATGATGATGACGATGGCGATGATCTCCCCTCTCCGGAGGCCAATTCAGCCTCCAGATTAGCCCTCCCGAGGAAGAACAGAGGGTGGCGGCGGCTCCGCGACGGAAAACTGCGAAAGAACTTCTGCTCTGGGGTTTCTTCGTCGGGAGTAAAAATACGGGGTAAAGTAGGGCACTAGGGGGTGTGGGACCCACCCAGGCGGCCTCCCGGTGCGGCCCAGGGGGGGCGCGCCCACAGGGCGCCTGTGCACCCCCTGGCCCCCCTCTGGTCCCACTTCTGGCTCCTGGTTCCTTCGGGTGCGTGGATTTTCTGTGATTTTTCGTGGATTTTTCTGAGGTACCTAAAAATCCGTTTTCCTGCACACAAATAAACCATACAGGCAGCTCTGCTGAAAACAGCGTCAGTCCGGGTTAGTTTAGTCCAAATCATGCAAGAATGAGGCCAAAACAATATCAAAAGTGTTTGGAAAAGTAGATACGTTTGAGACGTATCAACTCCCCCAAGCTTAGCATATTGCTTGTCCTCAAGCAATTCAGTTCAACGAACTGGACGCGACAAAGAAAACTTTGACAAACTCTTTTGCTTCATTAGATGTATATAAGCATGTACTACGAAAAGAGTTTAGCAAGTATTGAAACAGTACTTATGAGGACAATGCAAGGAGCAATCCTTCTTTCAAGTGACCAGTCACAAATACTTAAAAGTGAATAATATATTACTGAAAATCAAGACAAGATTACATTGCACATAGCTTGAGCATATTAGGGTGGTATCTCGCTAGCCTCCATGAGTGAAGCAAAACATAAATGCAGAGACTCCTCCAGAGTTTTAAAGGAGACTAGAACTAAGAATTTCAGAATAAATCATATCACAAGTATGCAGAAGACAATGTAATACTTTGGGACAATGCACATTACACTCAGAATGACAATTATGCTCTCCTAGTCGGTACTTTGAAGAAAGAAGGTGAGACTCTCGAACCGTGGCTTTTATTGGCAAGGTTGAAAACCCGTGGTCGGAAACAAAAACTAAACATGTACCAGAGCTCTTGGTTTTAAAAACAGAAGTAAACATGTTTTGAGAAATGCATATTTCGTCAACGAATGCTAGCAGATAACTCAATCACTTTTTGAGTGGACAAGTCTCGAGGAACGGCTCCCGCATGAGGACGATCACATCCTCTTAATCTCCTTTGTTTATCACTGCCAAAGTTTTCTGATTTCTCATGAACAAAGCGTGAAGGAGGGTTTGTTTGTTATATTATCTTTTTGAGCCGGGCGCACTCAATGCCAGTTCCTTTTCGTATTAGGGGTTTGCACATTAGACATACAATCCAGGGGTGAAACTTGTCCAACTTAAAAAGATCATGAATTAACTACTACTTCCTCATGAGCTAAAACATAGGCACAAAAGAGAAATGCTTTTGATTAGTTTCGAGATGGTACATGAAAGTCTTTGTTAGGAATGGCAGGTAAATACCATGTATAGGAAGGTATAGTGGACTCATATGGCATAACTGGTTTTAAGGATTTTGGATGCACAAGCAGTCAGTCCGCTTAGTACAGGTGGAGTTTTAGCAAAAGACTGGGAAGCGACCAACTAGAGAGCAATAACGGTCATAATCATGCAGAGCGACAAAGCAACATTGAATCGGGCATGAAAGTGATATAACTATTCTAAAACTCAAAGATCATCAAGGCAAAGTAGACTTTTTAGTCTTATTAAACATGTGTAAGCATGTGCCAAGTCAATCCAAAAATTCTCTAAAGGGAAATACCACCTTAGTATACCAGACTATGAACAGTGCAATGCATGTAGATCATTTCAATAACACATTATATACTCTAGTTATTCGAGACTAGCCACAAGGAAAGCATGAACCACCGAAAGAGCATTGTAAACATAGCACTATGTCGCTACAAGCTGGTCTCTAGATCATAAGTATAGGCATATGTACAAAAGTAGAAACAATAAGAGTTCATACCGGTCTTCCCTGTTGCTTCCCTTCAGTCGATCTTCATCATTACTGCTTGTCACTTGCATGATCGAACGTAGGAAATATAATTAAATGCCATCACGGACTCGAGCTGATCTCTGAAAACAAAGCAAGCTAAAGAGAGAAAGGAAATATTTTTGAATTTTTCAAAGGTTGAATAAAAGCAAAAAGAAAGAGAAAATCTTTTTGTTGTTTTTGCAAAGAGAGAAATAAAGAAGAATGGGCAAAAGCTTCGAAAGATCAGAGCGAATAAAACGGATAATACAATGGAAAGGTGAGAAGGGCACGTACTCCCCCAAGCTTAGGCTTTTGGCCTAAGTTGGTAGTAGCTACTGCCCCCAGGAGCCTCCTGCTCCAGGGGTATGGTGGTGAGTCCAAGGGTCGTAGAAGGATGCTGGCGCGTACACCGAACTCCTCGGAGTCTCCCACAAGGAAGGTTCCAAGCGCCAAACAGAAGAAGACCCTTCACCAAACTCGGTGGCGGTCTCTTCCTGAAAATGTGGTATCTCACTGTCCCTCTCCTCGTCGAGCACAACCCCCTCCATGGGGTTATGAAACTGATGCTGGACCATGAACTCATCGAACTGAACAACATCAAAAGACCATCCGTTCCTGCGAGAAAAAACAAACAAAAGAGGTGCAGGTAGACGGATCTCGCGTTCCACGGCAGTTCCGAAACGCAAGATATAAATAAGATTATCGAGCTCAGAACCCATGGTAACAAACTTATGCCTTTTCATAGCAGCAAGATCAAAGCTTAAATAAGTAAAAGGAGTATCATCAGGGTGTGGGGTGCCTCCAAGATGCTCTAAGATAAGTGTGGCGTAAACGCCACCATATAAGTCCCCCTTGTTACCGTTCATAGCAAGGCGTCGAGCAATTAAGGTACCCAGATTATAATCAGACCTCCCTGAGAGGGCTGCTGCCAGGATAGCAATATCCAGAGCATAAATGCTGCTCGTGTTGTCACGAGCTAACACCCCTCTAGAAATATAATATGCAAAATACCTGATGTGAGGAAACAAGATGCTAGAGATCTTCGACCGATGAATATCCCTCGTACCCATGCTGCAGAGGGAGTTGATGACGGTTTTCAGCTCGGAGGGCTGAGTGTCCATCCTAGCCGTCCTCCCAACGTTCGGCACACCTATTATTTCACAAAAATTTCCCAAAGTCATGGTGATAAGATCATTATAAATTTTAAACTCAATAGCACCTGAATCAGGATTATATCTAAAACTGTTAATGAAACTGGAGGTGAGTTTTTGATACTGAGTAACACGGCTCGTGACGAGTCGTGTCAAACCTGCATTAGCACAAAGATTATAAAACTCATCCTTGATTCCCGCAGCTTCCATGAATTCATCACATGGAAATGTCATCGCACGTGCTGGACTTGTATCTTCCAACAACTCCAGGGACACATGATCTTCATTATAGCTCACCCTAGCAGTCGATGGTGAAGCTGCGGCTCTAGTAACTCGATCGGAGTGTGCGGGCTTCCTCTTCTCAAGCCATCCTTTTGCCCTTCCTAACAAACTCATTTCTGAAAAAAAATTACAATTTACAAAAACGAGGATTAAAACAAAATGAGCTAAGGCAAACTACTCAACTCACTTGCCCAAGGCATAAACTTGCATCAAAACTTGGAAAATAACTTTCTACACATGCATGCAAGCTCATCTCTACAGCACCAAGAACTACTAAATACTCACAAATGAGGCCACCAATCAAAAATCTAATTGGAGGGGTGGAGGAGTCACATACCAGGGAGTATTTGCTCAAAATTTCAGCTCAAATGATGGGTTGTAGAGAGAGATCGAAGAATCGCCTCCAAGAACAGCAAGAACACAAGAACAAAAGCAGAACTCATGTTTTTGGAGAAAGAGAGAGAGGGAGGAAGAAGACATACCTGGAGGGGGGTCCCGTGGGCCCCAGGCGCCCTATGGGCGCGGCCAGGGGCAGGGCCGCGCCAGCTGGCCGCCTGGGCCACTGGTGCCCCCCCTGGCTGGCCCCAGGCCCCTCTGGGTCTCTCCCGACGTGGAAATTTTAATTATAATTTTTCTGGAATTTTTCTGAAAACTTCACTGTTGAAATTTTTTCGAAGTTCAAAGAGCTGCGAAACTCTCTGAAAACTTGAAGCAGTTAGTAGTATTGTGAAGCTTCAAAAACATAAATACTTGGTACAGCAAGTAGGACAAAACTAAAAACAAGTGAAAACATAACAAGTTCAACTTTTTATCCATATAAAACATGTTTACTAGTAAGGTTGATCAAGTCTTACCAACAAACAGGCGATATATAGAGCAAAAATTCTTACCTCCTACGAAGTAGTTACTAAACCTTTACTTTGATGGACATTGTCCCCACCATGATAGTTTTATATTTGTGAGGCACATGTAGTGGACAGTCCCATTCTCCAATTTTCACGGTCTCGATATTCTCTATAGAGTTGAGGGCATGCCTCCTGTCGGTCTTCTTCGGAAAATATACCGTGTGTTCTTTATCATTCACATGGAAGGTAACCTTCCCTTTATTGCAATCAATAATAGCACCTGCGGTGTTAAGGAAAGGTCTACCAAGAATAATGGACATGCTCCCATCCTCGGGCATGTCAAGCACAACAAAATCAGAAAGAATTAAACAATTAGCAACATCTACGGGAACATCCTCACAAATACCTATCGGAACAGCGGTTGACTTGTCAGCCATCTGAAGGGAGATATCTGTAGGAATTAGTTTCTCTAAACAAAGCCTCTCGTAAAGAGAGAGAGGCATAACACTCACTCCTGCTCCAAGATCACATAAAGCAGTTTTGACATAATTATTCTTTATGGAGCAAGGAATGGTGGGTATACCTGGATCACCGAGCTTCTCAGGAATCTTGCCACTAAAAGAGTAGTTAGCAAGCATAGTAGATATTGCATCATTAGGAACTTTTCTTTTGTTAGTGACAATATATTTCATATATTTTGAATAAGGAAGTAACTTTATAGCATCAGTCAAAGGGATTTGAAGAAAAAGAGGTTTAATCCACTCACAAAACTTATTATAATGCTCTTCTTCTTTAGATTTGATGGACTTACCTGGAAAGGGCATGGGTTTCTGTATCCATGGTTCTCTTTCCTTCCCATCTTTTCTTGCGATGAAGTCTTCTTTAGTGTACCTCTTACGTTTGTCAGGTGCTTCTTCTTCTCGAACTTCAGGCGGATCATTCTTCTCATTATTATTACATTCAGGTTCAGCACAGTCTTCAGTCTCAGCATCGGAGATAGATACACTGTTGGGATCAATAGCTGGCTCTTCATCTACAATAGGATCATTAGAATTGTCAGTCTCCTTATGTTTCTTCTTTTTCTTTGGAGAGCCAACAATTTCTTCCTCCTGCATTTGAGAATCCTGCTCGATTCTCTTCGGATGCCCCTTTGGATAAAGAGGATCTTGAGTGCTAGTTCCTCCTCGGGTCTTAATCCCGAAAGCCTGCAAATTATCTTGTTTGGCATTGTTAGCAAGCAAATCTCTTTGCACATTAGAAATTTGATCAAGCTGAGTTTGAACCATATGAAAATGCTTCACAAGACATTGAACATCATTAACTGTTCTATCTAAAACATCAAGCAGTCTTTTGATAGCAAGGGAATTATCATGCAACTGACTTTCTATCCTCTCATTAAAATGATTCTGTTTCATAATAAAATTATCAAACTCATCTAAACATTGATCAGGAGGCTTACCATGAGGGATGTCACTTGCGTTGAAATCTAAAAGAGAGTGTACCTCTACCATAGGAGGGTGAGTAGTAGGCTCACACAGCTTCTCAATAGGGGGTAGATTCTTCACGTCTTCAGCTTTAATACCTTTCTCTTTAATAGACTTCTTTGATTCTCGCATATCCTCGGGGCTAAGAACAAACATGCCCCTCTTCTTTGTTGGTGGAGGTGGTTCAGGTACGGACCAATCTTCATGGTTTTTGGCAATCCTGCCCATTAAATCTTCCGCATCGTCCGGTGTTCTTTTCCTGAAAACACAACCAGCACAACTGTCCAAATAGGACCTGGATTCATCAGTTAGACCAGCATAGAATATATCGATTAATTCATTCTTAGGGATTTCATGTCCTGGTCTAGCCCGAATCAGACCGCAGTACCTCCCCCAAGCTTTAGGGAGGGACTCATCCTGCAACTGTTTAAAGTTATAAATTCTTTGTAAAGCAGCATGTTGCATGTGACCAAGAAAGTACTTATCAACGAAAGAGTGAGATAAGTCCTGAGGACTCTTAATGGAACCGCATGGGAGTGAATCATACCATGCTTTAGCACCCTCCTTCAAGGAGAAAGGAAGAAGCTTGGTCACATAAAAGTGTCGTATCTTCTCATCTGTGGTAAACAGGCTACCCAACTCACCGAGTTTAGTCAGGTGTGCAATAGCATCATCATTTTCTCTTCCATAAAAGGGGTCAGCTTCAACCATAGGTATAAGTGAAAGATCAACAGAGAAATCATAATCAGGATCATCAATGCATATAGGGGATGTAGCAAATTCAGGATTAGGAACGGTTTTGTTCTTCAGAGAGTGTTTTTCAAACAGTTTCTTAATAGCTTCAGGGTCACAGCCGGAAAACTCTATCAGTTCCCTGCATAAATCTTCATCTAGTATATAGTAATCATCATCAAGGAGCCTCTCTTTAAGTTTACTCAAATCAGGATAATCATAAGTTTCACCAATAGGGTAGCGAGTAACAAGAAGTTCAATTCCAGACTTTTTAGCAGTAGCAGCAATTTGTTTCTCAAGAGCATAACCAAGCGAACTAATATCATCATCAAAAGTAGTAGAAGCATCATCAAGAGTATCAGACATAGTAACAGATTCAGTAGGAGCATCATGTGGTGGTGGTGAGGCAAACTTACTCATAACAGAAGGTGAATCAAGTGTAGCACTAGTGCTTAGAGCAGTACCTCTTCTTGTAGTAGATAGTAAGATCGGAACCTTGGGGTCTCCTTTCTTACCCATAGTGAATGAAGGGCAGCAGGTAGGATACCTCAAGTAGACTTGTAAATATTGCTATGCTCCCCGGCAACGGCGCCAGAAAACGGTACTTGATAACCCTCAACCGTAAGGGATCGAGATAGTCTTCGCGGGTAAGAATAACCCAATTTATTGATTCAACACACGGGGAGCCAAAGAGTATTTATAAGCTTTGACAGTTGAGTTGTCAATTCAACCGCACCTGAAATATACTTACTTGCAACAAAAGATAAGTGGTAACAGTGATATGATAGTGACGATAGTAATAGTAAAAGTAAACAGCAAAAGCAAATAGCAGTAGTAAATGGCAAAAGTAGCAACTAGTGACAAGCAGGGTTTAAAACACTGTAGGCTAGGGAGATGGATGGTTGGGCGCTGCATGGATGAGATAGATTTAACTTGGGGCACGACACATGGAAAAGTAATGATCATCTAGGCAAATATCAAACATTAGGCATGTATCCCGTAGGTAGTTGTACGTGCTTGCAATAAGAACTTGCACAACATCTTTTGTCCTACCATCCCGCTACGAACGGGGCCAAAAGGAACTTATGGATATTAAGGTGCTCCTGTCAAAGAGCACCGGAACAAAGCAATGAACTCAATGGATACATGTAATCCTCAAACTACGGACCATCCCCTTTGGTGTCCCAAGCTGTCACTTTTGGGATCGCCGGTTCCGGACCGTAACAGGTGCAAACAACTCATAGATAGGATCACGAACACAAATATATTCATGCAAACACATATGGTTCACATCTGAAATCATGGCACTCGGGCCCTAAGTGTCAAGCATTAAGAGTAATAAGTTGAAGCAAAGATGATAAACACCATAGTAGATGATAGGCAACATGCCCCCAACGATCTGATAAACAATTACATGATCTAACTCATCCAATCCCTACCATTCCCTTCGCCTACAGCGGGGGAATTACTCACACATGGAGGGAGAAGTCATGGAGGGATGATGGAGTGGTGATGATGATGACGATGGCGACGATCTCCCCTCTCCGGAGGCCAATTCAGCCTCCAGATTAGCCCTCCCGAGGAAGAACAGAGGGTGGCGGCGGCTCCGTGATGGAAAACTGCGAAAGAACTTCTGATCTGGGGTTTCTTCGTCGGGAGTAACAATACGAGGTAAAGTAGGGCACCAGGGGGTGTGGGACCCACCCAGGAGGCCTCCCGGCGCGACCCAGGTGGGGCGCGCCCACAGGGCGCCTGGGCACCCCCTGGCCCCCCTCTGGTCCCACTTCTAGCTCCTGGATTTTCTGTGATTTTTCATGGATTTTTCTGAGGTACCTAAAAATCCGTTTTCCTGCACACAAATAAACCATACAGGCAGCTCTGCTGAAAACAGCATCAGTCCGGGTTAGTTTAGTCCAAATCATGCAAGAATGAGGCCAAAACAATATCAAAAGTATTTGGAAAAGTAGATACGTTTGAGACGTATCACACCGTCGTTGAAGGAGAGTTGGGGTAGCCGAAGATGCGCGCCGCAGATGTCGCCCCTCACGAGTCGTCTGGCTCCTGGGTCTCGCGAGGGTTCGGCGTCTCCTCCATCTGGATCACCCGGCAGCTGGCCTCATCAGCTTCTAGGATGGCCCGCATGCGGCACTGGTGTGCGGCAGCTGCGTTCGGTAGGCCGACGGGCATGCGAACGTAGCTGTGAGGGGGAGGAGAGCTCCTAAGAAGCGGCTTTGTTGAGCCTTGGGACGTTGACGCAGACGTGCAGCTCGCCACCCATGTCCGGGGCGACAGCTACACTGGGTTGTGCCGTGCGACGCTGGCCACGCATGGCCCGCGCCTCCTGAAGTTCTTCGATCGCCTGGGTGATGAACTCATGAACGCCTGGTGCCTCGCGCCCTACCCTGCTTGCGGAGGTGCGCGTTGAAGAACGCCTCCACATGGTGCCCAAACGCCTCCCCTGTGACACTGGCTAGGTCAGAGGCCCTCTAGAGGAGAGCCCCCGAGCCCAACTTGAGAGGGGCGCCGGGAGCGTGTCCCTATGCGACAGAGGGAGACGTTGTACCCTCCTGAGGTCCTCGATGGAGCAGCTGCTTCTTCTTCTTGGGGATGACCTCACGGGGGTGGACGGCACCTTCGTCATCTGAGTTTTCGACCTCCACGGCCTGGTAGGCGCGCTCGAGGGAGCACAGGGCATCCTTCTCGTCGCAGGCGACAGTGATGATGCCACCGCTCCCCGACATCTTGAGGACGTTGTAGCCATGGTGAGTTGCTGCCATGAATTTGCCCAAGGCCAGATATCCGAGGATGGTGTTGTTTGGGAGACGAATGTGGGCAACGTCGAAGTCGATGAGCTCGGTGTGGTAGTTGTCATGCTTCCTGAAGGTGACGGGGAGACAGATCTGCCCTATGGGGACCATGGATCCATCGCTTACTCCTGAGAAAGGCTTGGTGGACAGGAACTGGTCGTATGTCACTTGGAGCGTATCAAACATCTCGGCGGAGAGGACATTGAACCCCGCACCGCCCTCGACTAGTGTCTTGGTGACGAGGACGTTGTTGATGGTAGGAGAGCAGAGCATCGGGAGCACACCGGCAATGGTCGCGCACTTGAGCTGGTCAGCAGTGTCGAAGGTGATAGCGTACTTGGACCATCTGAGGGGACTCTATACCTCGAGCTTGGGGAGGGCCGCATTCACCTAGCAAGGGAACTGCTTGAAGATGCGATGGGAGGCAGGGGCCTGAGCGCCGCCCAGGATGAAGGCAATGGACCGTGGCTCTTGGAAGCCCCCGACTCCATCATCTTAGCGATGGTCGTCATTCTTTCTTGGCGGCGGCGGCAGAGGAGGAAGGCCGGCGTTGCCCTGAGGGCGATCTTCACGAGGCTGATCCCTCCACGGGCCATCACGAGGCTAGCCTTGCCAGTGGTCCTCGCGAGGCTGATCGCGCCAGCCTTGGCGGGGGTCGCGGTTGTCCCAGCGTACTCCACCACGGCCTCCTCCATGGCCGTATCCGCAGTCGTTGCGCTCAGGACGGTGGCCAAGGCGCCCGTCTCAGATGGCCCTGAGCTCTTGACAGTCGTTGGTGTTTTGGCTGTGGATGTTGTGGAAGACGCAGAATGGACGACTGCCCTTGGAGGACTCGGGGTGGTCGCAGCAGCGCTTCATCTCAGGCTCGGTCGCAAGAACGGCCAGGCCCTTGCGCTTAACGTCCTTGGCCTTGACCTTCTTGTCTTCAGGGTCCACCTCTGGAAGCTCAAGGAGCGAGAAGCGGCCTTCCTCTATCCTAACGCACTTGGTCGCCATGTTGAACATCTCTAGAGCCAAGCATAGGTCCTCGTGAATGGCGAGTTCTTCCTTCATATTGACGTCTCGGACGGTATGAATGAACGCTGAGATGATGGCCTCGTCTAACACCTTGGAGATCTTGAGACGAATGTTGGTGAAATGCTGGATGTATTTGTGCAGGGTCTCCCCTGGTTGCTGCTTGATGCGCCGCAGGTCGCCTGCAACAGGGCGCGGTTGTGGGTACCCTGGAAGTTGGCGCTCAAGAGCTCGCACGACTCATCCCAGGAGGAGATTGATCCCACGGGGAGGTTCAGTAGCCATGAGCGCGCGCCATCCTTGAGGGCCATGGGAAACCAATACGCATGACCTTCTCGTCGCCGTTCGCGGCCTCGATGCTCAGCTCGTAGAGCTGGAGGAACTCAATAGGGTCGGGTGTGTCGTCGTAGCGTGGAGGCAGATCTGACTTGAACTTTTCGGGCCAAACGACGCGGTGCAGCTCCGGAGTGAATGCTCGACAGCCTGCTGCGCTCACGGGAGCCCGCCAAGGAGGGGGAGACTAGTCTTGGTGTATGATCGAAAGAATGTCTAGAAGGTGGTGATTAGACTACTTTACCAAATAAAAACTTAGCCCTTTCCCAATTTTATGTGTTGACAGTATTTATCAATTTAGCACAAGTCAAGCATTCTTCCTACACATGCAATTCTAGAGTTGTAGTAGTGGAAAGTAAATCATTGCATTTGAAGGTAAAGGGAGGGGTTTGGAGAGTGTAAACGCAAGTGGAGACACATATGTTTATGGCGTGGTTGCGATAGGTGGTGCTATCGTACATCCACGTTGATGGAGACTTCAACCCATGAAGGGTAATGGCTGCGCGAGTCCATGGTGGGCTCCAGTCACAAAGGGTCCACGAAGAAGTAACCTTGTCTATCCCACCATGGACATTGCCCACGAAGACTTGCCTCACTAGGGTAGATCTTCACGAAGTAGGCGATCTCCTTGCCCTTACAAACTCCTTGGTTCAACTCCCCAATCTCAGCGGAGGCTCCCAAGTGACACCTAACCAATCTAGGAGACACCACTCTCATAAAGGTAATAAATGGTGTGTTGATGATGAACTCCTTGCTCTTGTGCTTCAAATGATAGTCTCCCCAACACTCAACTCTCTCTCACGGATTTGGATATGGTGGAAATAAGATTTGAGTGGAAAGCAACTTGGGGAAGGCTAGAGATCAAGATTCATATGGTAGGATTGGAATATCTTCGTCTCAACACATGACTAGGTGGTTCTCTTTCAGAAAATGTATGCTGGAAGTGTAGGTATGTTCTGATGGCATTCTCCATGAATGAAGAGTGGGTGGAGGGGTATATATAGCCTCCACACAAAATCTAACCATTACACATAATTTACCAAACTCGCTGGGATGGAATCATGAAAGTCGGTCTGACCAATTTAGTTCAAAATGTGAACGTTATGGTTTTCGGTGGGACCGATATGATCAACTCGGTGGGACCGATTTCATTAGAGTTAGGGCATAACGTAATCTCGGTGAGACCGATCAAATAAACTCGGTGAGACCAATTTCTGTAATGGGCACACAGAGAGTTGGTCAGGCAATCTCGGTGGGACCGGTTCGCTCATTTTGGTGAGACCGAAACATTACGAAAAGGAAACAGAGAGTTTGCATTGCGAACTCGATGGGACCGATCACTCACTTCGGTTAGACCGAAACTTTACGAAGGGAAACAAAGAGTTTGCAATCCCTTCTCGGTGAGACAGATATCCCTATCGGTGAGACCAAACTTATTAGGGTTTCTGGCTATGGCTATGTCAAGTGAACTCGGTGGCGCCGGATAGATCAAATCGTTGGGGCCGAGTTTGACTTTTGGTTTGGGACATATGTGGATATCGGAAAGTGGCTGAGGGCTTTTGGATCATATCACTAAGCATTTTGAGCAAGCAAGTCATTAAGCAACACCTCATCCCCTTTTAATAGTATTGGCTTTTCCTTTGGACTCAATGTGATCTTGGATCACTAAAATGAAAAGGTAGAGTCTTGAGCTTGAGCCAATATGTGTCCTTAGCATTTTGAGGGGTCCACATTCCTAGTCTATGCCATGCCAATCATTGAACTTTCTGAAATGATCATCTTGAAAGAGAATTAGTTCAATGAGCTATATGTTGTTAGGAATTACCAAAACCACCCAAGGATAGTTGCACTTTCAATCTCCTCCTTTTTGGTAATTGATGACAACATATAGATCAAAGCTTCGACAAATGATAATACTAATGAATTATATCGTCGCTTTGAGAAGTATGTGATAAGCCAGAGCTCCCCCTAAATTTGTGCATTATTTAAGATTTGGTTTTGAATGCAGATGCACAATAAATTAGGATCATGGGTTACTCTTCCATGTCACATACATCTTGGTGGAGCGCTCAAAATGGTAGAAAATAAAATATGCACTCATCACCAAGGCAAAGTGAATGATCATATACGAGAGATAAATAATAGCATCATTCAAGCAAACATTAAGGTATGATATGATCACACACATGATCATACAAGTATCTCACACACATAACCATAAAGTGTCAAGCAAGCACACAAATAAGTTTCAACCAGAAAACCTTAGAAGGAAAAAGAAGCAAAGCTCTCTCTCTCTCGAAGCCTATGATCTATACACTTTCTCCCCCTTTGGCAACAAGGATTCAAAGATGGTAGCTTATCGAAACGCCATATTAAAAATATCGGCTCGATTTGAGGGGCTGGAATTTCACCATGTAGCTCAGGACAGTAACCAGGCAGCGCATATACTTGCTCGTATGGGCGCTAAACGTGACCCAGTTCCGCCTAACACCTTCATGGAAAGGATGTTAAAGCCATCAGTAACATGGTAGGATGAGAGAAAAGATGCCATTCCGGACCCGAACACACCCCCAGCCAAACTCAATACAGATGTCATCAGGGACCCGACATGGAAATAACATCTTCGGCTCACGAGATCATGGCTGTTATAGCCCCCTGGACCAAGCCTTTCCTATGCTACCTTAATAGGCAAGAGCTATCCGATGACCAAAATGAGGCCCGCCGCATAATTCGGCGTTCTAAAGCCTATAAGGTTCACGAAGGTGAACTATACAAGAAAAGCACTACTGGTATTCTCCAATGGTGCATCTCTGAAGAGGAGGGACAACAACTTCTAGCCGAAATACACGCTGGCATGGGCGGCCGTCACGCCGCGGCCCGATATCTTGTAAGCAAGGCTTTCCGAACAAGTTTCTTCTGGCCAATTGCACGCGTAGACACACAGACCTTAGTCCAACATTGTGTTGGATGCCAGCTTTTCGCTAATGAAAGTCATATGCCTCCCACTGCTCTCAGAACCATCCCCATTACCTGGCCTTTTGCGGTCTGGGGGCTGGATATGGTCGGACCTCTTAAAGGGGGAAGCCATAAAAAGAAATATTTACTGGTCATGGTGGACAAGTTCACTAAATGGATAGAAGCCAAGCCAGTCCGAACAGTTGAGGCAGGGCCAGTGATAGATTTTATATGTGACGTAGTACACCGTAATGGTGTCCCGCGCGGTATTATAATAGATAACGGCTCCAACTTCACAGCTGACGAGGTGAAAAATTGGTGCGCCAAGTTAGTCATTAAACTTGATTGTGCCTCTATGTACCATCCTCAAACAAACAGTCGGGTAGAAAGAGCCAATGGCTTGATAATGAGCGGCATTAAACCCCGACTAGTGCGCTCCCTACAGGAGTCAGATAAACACTGGGTGGAGGAGCTCGACTCCATAGTATGGGGACTGTGAACCACACGTAAGTGGACAGCCGGATATACACCTTTTTCATGGTTTACGGTGCAGAGGCTGTTTTGCCCTGCCATATTATTCATGACTCACCTTGAGTGCGCATGTATGAAGAGAGAGGGGCCTAGGTCGATCGGCAGGATGACCTAGAAGGCCTTGAAGAAGAGCATGATATCTCGCAGACCCGATCTGCATTTTATCAACAACAGGCCAGGCGATACCAAAGCAGAGAAGTGCGGGCCAAGACATACAATGTTGGCGAACTCGTCTTACGCCTCCCGGAGAGGAAAAAGGACAAGCTCAGACCAAGATGGGAGGGCCCCTTCATTATTGACGAAGTACTCACCGGTGGAGCCTATCGCTTTCGAAATGCATCAGACAATCACCTTGAACTGAACCCATGGAACGCTGCCAGGCTCCGACGGTTCTACGGATAGTTCAGTAGCACATTTTTTTCTTTTCAGTCTAGGTCATATTCCATGTTTTTATTTTTAAGTTCTCCTCTTTTTTTTCTTTTTTTCTTATCGATAATTATTTGGCTCAATCGAACTATCACAGTGTAGAACATCCTCAAATGTATATACCTCAAAAAATACTTGGGGGCTTCTATAACAAAGCCCATTATTAAAAAGCATATTGCTCAAAATATTTATGTTGTTTGTTTCATACAGTCTCCTTGCTATTATATGCACCTTTATGACTTAAGTTTTTGTCAAGCCGGGTTGCCTGGCTCCTGTGTTTATACCCTACGTTCCCGATTGTTTGGCTAGAGTGTAAAGGGAGCACCTCTGTGATTGTTACAATCGGGTAATCCAGACTTGTACCTCAGACGGGTGAAGCCGAAAGCTAGCGTTCTTAAGGGAACCATTGGTCGGCGGATAACGACGTATCACTTTTAAGTGCAGAAACTTAAAAACCCACAGGATACAGCTTCTCCTTTTTGAGGATCAAAGCCTAGGCTTGCGTACATATGCATGCTGACCCAGGGAAAGGAACCCTTAATGGAACTGTTCTCTCTGGAAGATGTTTCTTACGTTAAATAGTAATATAACATAACTCCTCGAACATAGTTTGTCAGTTCAAGCAATTAAGACCGGATTGCCTGGTTACCGAACATACCACGTGTTTACCACATGTATAGTAGTCCGAAACACTCCAGCCCTTGGGTTTTCGGAGGTTAAAGCGGAAGGTCTGCCATGACAATTTTTTAATTAAATTCGGCAGGAGATAAGTTTGATGATAAAGTACATTATTACATAGAATCAAACGCCTATTCTTCGTCTATACCATCTATAAGACTGTTTAATTTATAGTCCTGTTGAGAATATTTGGCAGTTGTCTTTACTTGGTCGTAAACCAAGCTTACAGGGATTTCTAGTCCGTCAGGCACTCGAGGTCCAACCCGAGCCATATGGTTCGGGTCTAGCCCGGTGTAGCGTGTCTTCACCATAGCCCATGCTTCTCGGGCACCTTCTTGACATGCTGATGCTTTCCATAATTCAAAGTGGCGTCGAGCCCCTTTGAATAAACTCGCCAGTTCCTCCATAATTTCGGGAGGAGAATCGGCTAGCTATAAAGCCTTGGCCATATTCTTCATGGCTTTCTGAGCTCGCTCGTGTACCTTGGAGAGATCTTGCAGCAGGTCACCTTGAAATATGGACACCTCTCCTTCGAGCCGCCCAATTAACAAGCCTGCAGGAAAAAAATTCGTAAAAAAACTTTGAATCAAGGGACTATAGTGAATTCTAGGTTCAAGGTCATACTGAATATGCCGCCCTTAAGGTTCTTGTTCTCTTTCAAGGCATCCGAGAGTTGGGCTCGCACGACCTTTAGCTCTCTGGCTAGCTTGACGTTTGTATCCTGTAGCTGTTCTTCTCATCTATGGTCTGTGTTAGTACACGTTGACCATCAGCTGTTTGCCCTTCGGCTTGTTCTTTTGCCATCAGTGCAGCCTTTAGCTTTTCTTCCAGTTGGTTTGTTGGTCCTGTTCCTGCAGTTTAACCAATGCATACTTAAAGATCATTGATTGGCACAAAATCATACTGTCCGGACATTATTGTTCTTACCATCAGAGCCCTTCTTGGACTTCTTCGAATCTTCTAATTCGGTGGTGACAGTGGTAAGCTTGGTATGACATTCTTCCAACTCCTTGGATAATGCGTTATGCTTTTCCTTGAGTACCTAAAAACACATTGATCGTTAAATCAGTCGGGCCAACTGCTTTAAGTCTCGAGGGCTACTAGCATATGAAAATTGAATTAAAACACTCACCCACATATCCTTGAAAGCTAGTGAGTGGCTCCGGCGAGTCCGTCTCCAGCGGCTCGGATATACGCATCCACATAACTGAGGGTGTTAAATGCCTCCTCGGTAAAAGCTGGGTCACGCATCGCTGCTTTTCGCCGCCGATGATTCATTACGCTTTTTCACTTCGGAATTGGTAACAGATACCTCATTCGAATCCTCTTAAAGAGGACAATCCGGTATTACATCCGCATCAACCCTAGTCCTTGTGGATGGGCCTGCTACCGGATTGGTTGGAGCATGACCAGCCGGATCCCCGGACACAGTCAAGCGTATACTCTTCCTAAAAAGAAAAAATAAAGGAGAAATTTATAATCTAGCTCCGCCACCAGACATATGTTAAGAAGTCATACCTCTTAGATAAAGGAGGAGGTTCGATGGTGTCTCTGGTCCCGTTTCGCTTCAGAGACCCGCCTTGCGCAGGCGTCACCGTCTGTGAAGACGCTCTTGATGCAGTACGGCGGGATGAGCGTCGCCCCTTTTGAGCATGAGATAGTGCGGTGGTTGAGGCGCGCTGGGAATATTCTCTTTGAAGAGGTTTCTCCTGAGTACTTACATGGGAGGAAGGAAGAAGGCCAGGATAATCGGCTAAAATAGCCACTTCGGTGCCATCATGGCTGGCTTGATAAAAAACTCCATATTTAAGATCTATGCCTATGTCCGGATCTTCTTCGAATCCGGGATCCATGTCTCGAATATGGTCCTCTGGCTGTGGGATGGGACTGCTAATCCCCTCATCCACCTTGCTCCACTTATGTTGGAAGTAATCGAAATCAGTTCGGTTAGTATATCTCAAAATAAAAATTGAGTGAAACTAGCGATTAGAGAAAGGCTTACCCAGTCCATACATAGAAAACCCTCCCGACACTTCAAGCAAAGAAAATCGTCCTTGTCCCCTTTGTAGAGGTCAGCTAGGATCGCGGCCAAAGCGGCGGGGTTGTCTGGACCCTGGCGTAGACAGCATGAGGCATCATCCTGGCCATTATAGTTGCACATAGGAAACCCTCTGGCCTGAAGCGGCTGCACACACCGCGTTATTGAGATCGCCATCACTTCAATTATTGTTAGCTCGAAGTGGGCAAGTGATCTGATCTTGCTTACTAGTCTTTTGACCTACTCACTATCTTCCTCCTTGAGACTACGGGGACACCAGTTGAAATGCTTCTTTAAAGGAGCACTGGAGTATTCGGGAAGGCCTTGCCGGATTGGGTCTGGCAAGACAACATCCTCAATATAAAACCACTCCGAGGGCCACTAGTCGGATGCCTTCTTTGGAGTACCAGACAGATAACCTGTCCCAGCTATGCGCCACACTTCAGCACCGCCTACCTCGAATATAGATCTCTTATGGGAGCGAGGGACAAGGCAAAAGAACTTTCACCATAGCTCGAAATGAGCCTCACTACCCAGAAATAGCTCACAAAGAGCGACGAAGCCCGCAATGTACAAAATAGACCCCGGCATAAGGTCGTGCAGTTGGAGTCCATAGAACTCCAGAAACCCCCTGAGGAAAGGGTGGATAGGAAATCCTACGCCTCTTAGGAGCAAGGAGACAAAGCACACCCGCTCTTCTTTGGAAGGTTGGGGAAACTTTCCGCCAGGGCATGACCGTCAATAGAAGTTAATCCAGCCCGGACGGGGACTAGATCCTCGGGAGGGAGATGTCCATGCGCCTGAAGTTTTCTCAGATGTGCATGAGATACTCAGCAACTCTCCCAACTGCCCGCTTGAGGGACATGAGGGCATGAGGAAGAACTAGGAATGCCAGCCATTTTTAAAGATTTTCCATGGCGCTCCTTGTTACAGGGGGCTAGATCTAGGTACTCTGGTGTGCAAAAGTTGATCTTTGGGCTTATTATGGCCTCAAGGAAACTGCGCCACTACTTCTAAGCCCATGAGATCATGGTTGTTACTCGTTTTCCATTGCAAAGAATACTCCGAAACACTGAGTCAACTGGCAGAATAGTGGATTGGGTTTTGGAGATATCGAGCTTTAGTTTGAAGTTTGAGAGCACATCAATTATTTAGAGCAGGGCATTCGCAGAGTTTATTGTAGAATGGATGCCAAGCCCTGATGAGGAAAAGACAGAGACAACCATCCCCGGCAAGGAATCACCCCAAGAATGGATCATGTATTTTGATGGTGCTTTTTCCCTACAAGGTGCAGGGGCTGGCGTGCTTCTTGTTGCCCCCTCTGGGAGCACTTGAAGTACGTCGTCCAGATGCACTTTGCCCGGGAAGAAGCCACCAAAAATACATCTGAGTATAAAGGGCATCTTGCCCGGGTCAGGATTGCAGTAGAATTGGAAATTAAGAAGTTGATCATTTGAGGAGATTCACAGCTTTTGGTGAGGCAAGTCAACACGGATTATCAAAGCCCATTGATGGAAACATACATCGAGGAAGTAAGGAGATTGGAGGAGCACTTTGATGGGTTGCAAACAGAGCACGTACCCCGTGCGGAAAACAGCATAGCTGATCACCAGTCAAAGTGTGCTGCGCAGAAGCTTCCTATGGAACCAGGAACTTTTGTTCTTCATCTCTCTCAACCCTCCGTATTACCAGCCACAATGGCCCGGAAAAGGAGAAAGTTGGACTACGGTAAGCCTCCCCCGGTAAAGCTATCCGCTCCCGGCAGAGACCCTACTGGAAACAACTCCTCACAGCCTACCGGACCAACCCTTACAGCCGGGCCTATGGACATCGCGAACGAGGCTGGTGCTCCCTGTCAGGACCCCGATCCTAAGTCACACCGATCTAGCTGTAACACGTCATATCACTTTGCGGCCTCACGCACGGTAACCCCACGGGTGCCACCTTACCTGGCCCGGGACCATTTGTGCATTTTGGCACACGTATATGATAGTGTCGCTAGCATCCATATGACAGAGAACCCGGGCCGACATGGCTAGTTATAAACCAAAAGTGGCACTAAATTACAGAGACAGGCATCCATGACCCAGCAACGAACGTGTCGGTCATCAACGTATGAACCCAAGTCGTAGCAAGCTACATGGACTTAAAGGAACAACGCGTGACATTTCCCCTAAGGGACAGACACAGGAACGAAGAAGGACACATGCCGGCCAGCCTACGTGTTCCGAGCAGTAGCAAGCTACCAAGGCTCATTGGAGACACTAGGAGGCATTTCCCTGTAAGATAGGCTACCAAAGGAAAACAACTAGGTGTCGGATCCCACACATACCAAGCATTTCAAGCATACACACAATATGCTCAAGAAAAGGAATATTTCCTAGAATACTGTGCATGTAGCACCAACAGATAGAGCATGATTTATGGAGTCATAGGATTTCCTAGGATTTCCTAGGATTTTGCAAAGCTGATAAATATTTGTGTAGGAAAAGTCTTTGGAATACTGTGCATGTAGCACCAACAGATAGAGCATGATTTATGGAGTCATAGGAAATTTGAATTATCAAGTTTGGAGTTCAATTGAATATTCTAGGCATTTTTGAAGTTTACTGGAAAAAGAAAAGGAAAAAGGAATAAGGGTTATACCCCTATACTGCGCGCAGGGCGAGGGATGGCTGCACAACAACTGGGCCGGCCCATCAATTCGGCCGCGCACAGGAGGGGGGGTGTGACGTCGGAGGCGCCCCCTTGGAGTGCGCCTTCGCGCTGGAAAGGCGCCCTCCAGCCGCCCCGCCTCCACTTATCCTACGCGGCGGTAGGCGAGGCCGCTGACCTGCGAGGCCCGGCCGCAGGCTGCTCGTCGCCCCTGGTCTTCTTCTCCGGCCCGACGCCGGGCGGGGGAAAGCTTCGGCCGCCGGCGCAGCCGTGGCCTAGGGATGTGGGAGGGCCGACCGAGGTGTCCAGGAGCTCCGGCTCCCCTCCCCGCACCCGAGGGTGGCTGCGAGCCCGCCCAAGGAGGGCCACAGCCTCGCCTCCACAGGGAGGCCGCGGCGGCCGCGGGGTCTCCGGCGGCACCACGCCAGGAAGGGCTCCCAGGCCAAGGGGAGGACCGGCCCGTCCCTGGAGATTCCCCGAAGAAGGCTCGGACCTCGAAACAAAGAAGGGGGAGGAGGGAGTGGCCGAGGCGCCCGATCCCGTGCGGCGGTCGGCGGCGGCACTCCGGCTATGGAGGGAGCAGGAGCGCATGAGAGGATGAGGGGGGATGTCTGGGAGGTGCACGGGAGAGAGGAGGGTACAGAAGAGTCAAAGGGCGCTTGGGGGAAGGCTTTATATAAGCGCAGCCACGGTGCACCGTGAGCGTCGTCCATGGACGCGCTCGGGCATGCTCGTCGAGAGAGGAGGAGGGCAGGGGAGGATAAGACCGACAGCCCGGCAGGTTGCGGACGTCGAGGGGACCTCGGGGGACACGCTCTCTCTGCCCAAGGTTGCCTGGAAGCCTCGGGAGGGCCGAGCTACAGTGCCTTGGTGCACTGTAGCGTGCTCTAGAGCACGCCTTTGGCCGGCATGCTCATGTCTTTGCTTTCCAGGCCGTGTCCCCCAGTGTCCAGTAGTGCTAGGGGATATTAAACAATGGGGAGGTAGTCTTGGATGCTCTGGTGAGCCACTGGAATGAGGAGGGAGGTGAAGAAGAGGGTGAAAACTGCTGTTCAGCAGTGTAAATTGGGGTTTTACCCCCTTCCAATAATTGAGCTAAGGCAGGGGAGAGTTACTGGAGGTAGTATAGGACTAGGGGAAGCTGTGGTAAGAATTTAAAATTATACTTTTGTGGTTTCTGGGAGTCCTATACCTAATAGGATTCAAATAAACTTTTTGAAAGATTTTTCACACCCTAAATAAGGTACTTGCAGTGCAAACCTCAATTCAGGGGTTTTTGGAAAACTAATTTTTGAAAATACCATTTGGCCAAAATATTTTTATAAGAAAATTCTATACTGGTCTATACACATGGCATGATCATTGGGAAAAGGTTTTGGGTCAAGGAGATGAAGTATAAGAGTTGGAGGATTTTTTTGATTTTTAGAGCACTAACAAACAGCAGACAAAAGTCAAATCAATCAAAGTCAAAAACACTCAAAAGTTTTTTTGCAAATCCACATTTTTAACATGAAAATTAGCTTAAGCAATGTGATATGAAAATAAGGGTGTGACAGTTCTCCTCTGCAACAGTTATTAAGCAAACATGAGTACAAAGGTACTCAGCAAGTCTTACCACAGAACCTATCATACATGCAACATTATCAAAGGGGGGTAGTGGAGTTCATAGCAGAATGCCAGCTTTGACCTTGGCTAACCTATACTACAACTCTCAACAGATTGCAAGATGTTATTACGAACACGAGTCCTCTACTCACCACATCAATACACTACCGAGGATCCTCTTCCGTCATCCTACGGAAGGGCCATCCACGGCACTCACACTTATCTTGAGGCTTTTAGTAGTATCCATCAACTTGTCTATGAACTGTAAGAGCAACCAAGTAGTCCGTACCGCGAACAACGGCTATTCGAATAGTTTGATAACCCTGCAGGGGTGTACCTCTTCACACACGCTTTCACCACTTATCGCCGTTTACTCGGCGTGTACTCGGCAACCTTCAAGCGGAAGCCCAGCGGGGGTGTCGGCCACGACCTGACTAACTACTCAAGTCTCTCGTCCAGGTTTATCGCCTATTTGGGTTCCATCCGTGGGGAGATCCGGCTGGGGTGTCGCTCACGGCCCCAAACGATGTGTACAGGGTTCCCGAGTCACCAAACGGGCAACCGGTACACCGTGCCACGTACCTGTCGCATCACAACCCACCCCGAGGGTCAGCGTTGTGCACGACCTCCAGTAAGCTATAAACACCAGAAACTAGTTGCAACTCCTGGACAGAGATCAAGGGTAATTAATAAGCCGAGAGGGTCAATTAAGGATCCCAATGTGTGGTAGTAGCTGTAACTTGAACCACACATACAGATCTCAGGTCCTATGGACGATTCCAATGAAACAACCCACCATGTACTCCTACATGGCCTTTCATCGATACCTTTACCAAGCGTATTCCACACTTCCTTCTCTTTATCGGTATGATCATTTCACTCTGATCCATCACCCAGATGAACCAGACCAGACACAACTCTAAGCATAGCAGGCAACATAAACAAATAGCATGGTGGATCACACATCACATGGCTCAATCAACTCCTACACATGCTAGTGGGTTTCAACTATTTACTGTGGCAATGACAGGTCATGCAAGGGATAGGGTTCAACTACCGCAGCAAGTAGCAGTTCACACGCTGTTGCCTTAATGCAGTAAAAGAGAGCAGGAGCAAGAAGATTGGGTTTGTATCGGAATGATCAATGATTGCTTGCCTGACAAAGTAGTTGTCGGGTACTGCTCTTCAACTGGATACGCAGTAGTATCCTCGCGAGCAGGACCTAACACAGAGAATACCGGCGATACAATCATTAACAAACAAATGCAGCAATATGATGCATGCTCATGACATGGCAAGATGCATGTGTGTTGGCTAATGCAACTAAAACCAGAAGGGTTTGAGCTTATTTGAATCAAAGATTCAAATTGAAGTTCAAACTATTATTTAAATAAGTGCATTATCATGTTTTTGATGTATACAGCAAGTTAACATGTTCAAACATGCATGAAACCAGTGCCATTGGAAAGATTGGATTTTTCTGATCATTTTTCATATATAAATCTTTTCCATCTGAGCTATGGTTGATTTTATATGATTTTTAGAAGTTTTGGGTATTTTCTGGAATTTCCTGAATTATTTTTAATCTAAAAAAATCCCTGAAAAACCTTTACTGCGTCAGCATGACATCATGCTGACGTCAGTCAGTCAACAGGAGCTAGTCCAAGTCAAACATGACATGTGGGCCCTGCATGTCAGTGTCACACCTAATTAACTAAGTTAATTGGAGTTAAACTAAAACTAATTAGCTGTCAGTGGGGCCTGGGCCCACGGGTCAGTGACTAAACTAATTAACTAATTAAATTAACAGAAACTTAATTAAACTAACTAATTAGCAAAAGGTGGCCCACACGTCAGTGACCCAGGGGTAGTCAATTCCCTATTCAAACAGGTCAAACCCACCGGCGACGTGACGCCGGCGAGGCCAAGTACGGCGGCGTGCTTCGGAAATCGTCTACGGGGCACGGCTCGAGCTGCGGCTAGGCGCGTTGGAAAGCTCTTGCTATTGCGCGTCGGATGGTGGTTGTCGCCGGACCTGGGTCGGCCGGAGACGACGGCAACAAGCTCGACGGCGGCGACCGGCGTCGGGCGTGTGTGGAGATGCGGCTGCAGGGGCCTAGGCGATGCGTGCGTAGCACCTATCGCATCTACGCGCTGCGGTGAGTGTGATGGACGGGTGCCAGTGACCAAATGGTCACCGGAGCATCACCGGCGGCGAGCACGGCGACGGTGCGTGCAGGTGAGCTTCGTGCGGTGTGTTCCAGGGCAGAAGAGAGCCAACGGAGAGGGGGAGGACGAAGCTGGGCTCACAGGGGTTGCAGTAGGCGCCGGAGTGAGCTCGGGGGTGGTCGGAGCTGAGCGGGACGGCGAGGGGGATCTCCGCGGCCGGAGTTGGGGAAGAAGAGGTCGGGGGCGTCTCCAGGGCGGGCGAGCTCTCGGGGCTCGGCCTGTTCAAAGTAGTCGAGGACGACGGACACCAAGGCGGGGCTCAGGGACGACGGTGGGCGCGGCTTCTACGACGGTGCGAGCCTGACGGCGTCGGCCATGGCGCGGGGAGAGCGAGGGAGAGGAGCTGTGGAGAGGGGGAGGTGTTTGCGAGGTCGGGGGGCGACGTGTGTGACCGATCCAGGCTTCCAGGGCGGCGAGGGGAGGAAGCAGGGCGGCAGGCAGCTGCGTGGCGCGCGGTGCGGTCGCCGTCGAGCACCTGCCTGCCTGCCTGGCCGAGCCAAGCAGCTCGCTGGAGTGGCAGCTGGGCTGGGCCGGCAGGTGGGCCGGGTGGGCGCCAGGTAAACTTCTTCTCTCTCTTTTTTCTATTTCTTTTCTGTTTCATTTGTTTTGCAACTTTGTTCAATTATTAAAAATGCCAAAACATTTTTATTACTCATGAAACTTGTCATGCCCACTGTATATAATATGAAAAGTAGGAAACATTATAGTTCATGATTATTTGAGCATTTAAAATATTTAAAAGTATTTAAATGCCCAAATACAAATACCATATGATTTAATCCAAAGCCCTAGAGTGTCCTAGAAAATTGTGCACCATTTTTAGCAAAGGTTTGAGACCAAGGCAGAAATGATGAACATTTTTGAAGGGCATTTTGGGTACATTGGAAAATATTTTATCAAACCCTAGTTGTTAGAAGAGGGGTGCTGGGGTTTCTGTCATTCCCATTTCAAATTTCTTTGAAAAGTAAACATGATGCACACACCAACTAACCCTAATGCAAGTGCTAACTAGGGATGTGACAACTCACCCCCACTTAAAAGAATCGCGTCCCGAGATTCGGGTTCCTCCGGAAAGAGGGTGGGGTACTCATGTCGAAGACGATCCTCCCTTTCCCAAGTAGCTTCACTCTCGGAATTATGTGACCATTTAACCTTGAGAAATTTGATATTGTGGCGTCGAGTGGTGCGCTCGGTTTGATCAAGAATACGAACGGGGTATTCTCGATATGTGAGATTGTCCTGGAGATCAAGCGTTTCGTGGTCCACTCCGCGGATAGGATCCGAGAAGCAACGCCTGAGTTGAGAAACGTGGAAAACATCATGAACTCTGGAGTGGTGCCGAGGTAGTTCCAATTGGTAGGCAACTTCTCCTCGTTTGGCATGAATGCGAAAAGGACCGATATAACGAGGGGCCAATTTGCCTTTGATACCGAAGCGATGGGTTCCCTTAAGAGGAGTAACCCGAAGGTAAGCCTTATCGCCGACTTAAAAAGTCACAGCCTTATGATGACTATCATATTGGCTCTTTTGGCGAGACTGGGCTGTTTTCAATCTCTCACGAACGATGCGAACTTGTTCCTCTGCTTCCTGGATCATATCCGGGCCAAAGAATTGTCTTTCCCCGGTCTCTGACCAGTTAAGAGGTGTTCGACACCTTCGTCCATATAGAACTTCGAAGGGAGCTTTGCCCAAGCTGGCTTGATAACTATTGTTATAAGCGAATTCGGCAAATGGAAGACATTTTTCCCATTCCATACCGAAAGAAATGACAGAGGCTCAAAGCATGTCTTCCAGAATTTGATTGACTCGTTCCATTTGACCACTTGACTGGGGATGGAAGGCGGTACTAAAGGAGAGATGAGTTCCCATAGCATTCTGGAAATTTTCCCAAAATCGTGAAGTAAAAAGACTTCCACGGTCTGAGTTAATATCCAACGGCACACCATGAAGTGATACTATCCGAGAGACATACAAATCTGCTAGCTGGCTAGCGGTAATACTCTCTCGAACAGGCAGGAAATGAGCTACTTTAGAGAGGCGGTCGATAACGACAATGATAGCATTATTCCCTTTCCTGGACCTGGGAAACCCGGTAATGAAGTCCATACCGACTTTGTCCCATTTCCATTCAGGAATAGCTAAAGGTTGAAGGGTGCCAGCAGGCCGTTGATGCTCTGCTTTGACTCGACGACAAATGTCGTAGTTAGCATTGAACTGAGCGATTTCTCTCTTCATCCTAGTCCACCAGAATCTCTGACGTAGGTCCTGATACATTTTGGTACTACCGGGATGAATCGTGAGAGGAGATTCATGAGCCTCCTTAAGAATCATTTGTCGTAGTTGTGGTTTCTTGGGTACCACCAAGCGGTTTTCGAAGTACACTACACCTCGATCATCCATAGAGAAACTTCTAGCAACTCCGCTAGCAATGTTCTCCTTGATCCGAGATATGCCTTTATCATACCGGTGGGTAACTATGATTTGATCCATAAGGGTAGGTTTCGCCACCAAGGTGGAAAGGAATCCTCGAGGAACAATGTGAAGTTTAAGCTTACGAAATTCCTCGTGGAGAAGTGGTTGACCTTGTTGTAACATTAAGTTGTTACAATATGACTTACGACTTAGTGCATCAGCCATGACATTGGCTTTTCCAGGAGTGTAAGTGATTCCTAAGTCGTAGTCTGTGAGCAACTCAACCCAACGTCTTTGCCTGAGATTTAGATCCGGTTGGGTGAAGATATACTTCAAACTTTGATGATCAGTGAAGATTTCACAGCGATTACCAAGGAGGTAATGTCGCCATGTTTTGAGTGCATGGACTACAGTTGGAAGCTCTAGATCATGAGTAGGGTAGTTATCCTCGTGTGGACGCAACTGTCGAGATGCGTATGCAATCACTTGACGATCTTGCATGAGAATGCAACCTAGTCCTTGTCGCGAGGCGTCGCAGTAGATTATAAAATCCTTGGAAAAATCTGGTGGTACCAGTACAGGTGCAGATGTCAGGCGTCTTTTCAGTTCCTGAAAACTAGACTCGCACTGTGGGGTCCACTCAAACTTTTTATCTTTCTTGAGGAGTTCGGTTAGAGGTTTGGCAACCTTGGAGAAATTCTCGACGAAGCGTCGGCAATAGCTCGCTAAGCCAAGAAAACTCCTAACTTGCTTAACCGATTCAGGAGGAGTCCAATCAAGGACGGCTTGAACTCGCTCGGGATTGACAGCAATACCCTTGCCAGAGATCACATGACCTAAATAGGTTACTTCTGGCAACATAAATTCACATTTAGAGAATTTGGCATAAAGGCGGTGCTCTCGAAGTTTCGTCAATACCAGCCTTAAATGCTCGGCATGATCTTCCTTGTTCTTGGAATAGATGAGTATATCATCGAGGTATACCACGACGAATTTATCCAAATACTCCATGAATATAGAATTCATTAACCGAGAAAAGGTAGCTGGGGCATTGGTTAATCCAAAGGACATAACGGTGTACTCATATTGGCCATAACGAGTAACAAAAGCCGTTTTAGGAGTGTCCCCATTCTTGATTTTGATTTGATGGTAGCCCAACCTCAAATCCATCTTAGAGAAGACTGAGGATCCAGCGAGCTGATCATACAGGTCGTTGATCCTGGGGAGCGGATACTTATTCTTTATGGTGACCAGATTGACAGGTCGGTAATCTACAACCATCCGCTCCGTTCCATCCTTCTTCTTGACGAAGAGGACGGGGCAAGCCCAAGGGGAAGAACTAGGACGGATGAAACCCTTTTGCAAGGACTCATCGAGTTGTTTCTTTAGCTCAGCTAATTCTAGTGGTGCCATCTTATAAGGTCTCCTAGAGATTGGGACAGTTCCAGGGATAAGATCTATCACGAACTCGACATCTCTGTCAGGTGGAATTCCTGGCAGTTCTTCTGGAAAAACATCCGGGAAGTCACGGACTACCGGGATATCTTCGAGTTCTGGTAGAGGGCTGGCATTAAGAGAGTAGAGCTGACGCTCAGCCATCCGGGTCAAGACATTGACTATCTTGCCGGATGGGTGTGTAAGTTGAACGGTCCTAGTATAGCAGTCAATCTTGGCGTAATGAGTTTTCATCCAATCCATACCCAAGATGATGTTTATGTCCGAGGACTTGAGAGCGATTAGAGATACTAGGAAAACAAGTCTATCGACAAGGATTTCATTTCCATGGCTTACCCTAGAGGTTTGCCACTTTGAACCAGGAGTTTGAATAACCATGGAAGTAGGCATGTCACAAAAAGTCATGTTGTGCAATCGAGCATGGATCTCAGATATGAACGAATGGGATGCTCCAGTATCGAAAAGAACAGATGCCGGATGGCAGTTGATGAGAAGCGTACCAAGGACGACGTTAGGATCCTCATGAGCTTCCTCAGCAGAGACATAGTTGACATGACCACGTGAAGTGGGGATTGGCTTGACATAATTCACCTTGCCGGTTGGCTCGCCACGGCCAACGGTTTTTCCTGGCTGGTTCTGGCGACAATCACACATGTAGTGTCTCGGTTCTCCACACTTGAAACATGTCACAGTGGTGGTGCGTGGAGCAAAGTTGGAAGGTGGTCCTCCATAGGTCTTAGCAGGTGCAAACTGTTGAGTTGGGCGAGGCGCCTCATAGGATGGCCTCGGTGTGTACTTGGGTGGCAGAGCAGTGTTAGGAACCCACACACGGCGCTTGTGAGAGCCAGAGCCGGATGAGGAACCAAAGTCTCGAGTATGCTTGCGGGTGGCCTCGAAGTCGGTCTGGCCTGTTTCAGCACTGATAGCCTTGTTTACCAACTTCTGGAAGGAAGTGCACTCGTGCAGACGTAGATCTCGGCGGAGTTCAGGGCTGAGTCCCTTGCGGAACCTCGCCTGCTTCTTGGCATCGGTGGATACTTCTTCAGGTGCATAGCGTGCCAGGTTACCAAACTCGCGACTATAGCCATCCACAGTTAAACGGCCCTGGGTGAAATTGCAGAATTCCTCCCGCTTGCGATCCATGAGACCTTCCGGAATGTGGTGTTCACGGAATGCCTCACTGAACTCAACCCAGGTAGTGACTTGGCCATCAGGACGCATAGCTTCAAAGTTTTCCCACCAAAGACTGGCAGGGCCCTCAAGATGGTAGGCGGCGTAGATAACCTTGTCAGCTTCGGCCACACGGGCAGAGTGTAGCTTATGGGTGATACTACGTAGCCAGTCATCAGCATCCAGAGGTTCAGTGGAGTGATGGAACTTCGGTGGACACATCTTGATAAAATCGTGGATTGACACCACGTCATTCCTCTGACGGAACCCAATGTTCTGCTCTATGCGTTCCAGCAGACGGTTGGTCTCTCTCTTGTTCCGTTCTGCTTCAAGCATAACTTCCGCCAAGGAGGGTGGCTGGGGCAGATTCCCATCTCTAGCCCCACTAGCCTTACCCTGCTCCTGAGTAGCAGGAGTGCTGCGAGTGTTGACCATCCTAGGAGAACAAAACAACGGTTTAGACAAGGATGGCAAAAATTTGACATAGAAGTGCAGAATGTAATGGATGACACGGAATGCAAAGATGTTCATCCGTACGACATGGTAATATAGGAACTACTATATATACACCAGTGGTCATACACACCATACAAAGTTTAGTACAAGCCAAGGCTAAAGTACAACTGCGGTGAAAGACGATACATCCCATCAGAGGCATTCCAAGCTCCTATACATTATTTAACTACACCTCCGGAACTCTGTACACACTAAGTCATATTCCACAAGACGCGCAGGACTGTGGAAATACAACTACTACGATACTACTACAACCACGGCCTAGCTCAGACATTCGCGTAGTAATCCTCGTAAAGATTACCACCGTAGCCTGGAAGTGGAATAGATGGATCTTGAAACTCACGAGCACTCGAAGGCTGTGGACCATAGGGACATGGATGTGGTCTCGGTCCCGATGCTGGTGGTAACCGTCGCCCACGTGGAGGTGTAATACCCCCAACGTCACGCCAATCCATGAAATCAGGCAGACGTGTCCGCATGGGGTACAAATCCCGCATGTCCAGATATCCGGCGTGCACAGCAGGTGCAAGCCGTGTCAAAGTAGTCCAGTGGGCGGCTCGAGTGTTATACAGCTCCATTCGGAGGGCACGGACCTCACGGTCCCTATCCTCCAACATCTGAACAGTAGTCTGAAGCAGTGGCTCTTCAAGTGCAGCATCAGTATACAGACCAGTGTAGTAGCCTTCCTCTCCGGGAAGCGAGGCTGGCATGTAACAGAACTCAGTGTTCAGCAACAAAGCATGCCTAGCACGGAGAACGGTCATCATCGAATAAGCGGCATCCTGCACTGCCATCTCGATGGTAACCCCGAGTCCATAAGACCAATGGATGGGGTCATTAGCTCCAGGATATGAGGGGTATATCCGGACTGTGCAGAAATACCGACTCTGATTAAAATCCCGGTACTTTTCCTCCACGGTGTACTCAGGATACCAGCGATAACCGGTCTCAGTCAGCACACGGACTAGCATGGCCGTGTGACCGGGCACATTAATGCACCGAGTCAAACGAACCACTTGGTGAGGGATGCGGCCAGACATCTGAAACACGAAGTAATGCAAAGGCATTAGTGTTTCTGAAAGAAATCGGGCAGCATAACAACTGTAAATGCTCAAACAAAGATTTGAGACATCATACAAATGATAGCATAGCCATTCAACAATCCATATCAAGGTTCTGGTCCAACAATCATCATACTAAAAGGATAGAAACTGAACTGAGGCTTGAAACCAACAATCCTAAGAGTCTACGGATTAGTAACACGTGAACCTACAAAGGATAAGAGGCCTAGTCCTAAATCCCCGTAGAAAGAATAGACTGACTCAGATCAGAAGGGCATAAGGTAAAGGAGTAAAAAGAGCCTTACGTTCCCTTCCACAATCAATTCCCCTACATATAACTAAGAATTTTTCTAGACTCAACATTGACCAGTTTGGCTTGAGAAACCTACAGGCAGTCCAGCTCTGATGCCAACGCTGTCAGGACCCCGATCCTAAGTCACACCGATCTAGCTGTAACACATCATATCACTTTGCGGCCTCACGCACGGTAACCCCACGGGTGCCACCTTACCTGGCCCGGGACCGTTTGCGCATTTTGGCACACGTATATGACAGTGTCGCTAGCATCCATATGACAGAGAACCCGGGCCGACATGGCTAGTTATAAACCAAACGTGGCACTAAATTACAGAGACAGGCATCCATGACCCAGCAACGAACGTGTCGGTCATCAACGTATGAACCCAAGTCGTAGCAAGCTACATGGACTTAAAGGAACAACGCGTGACATTTCCCCTAAGGGACAGACACAGGAACGAAGAAGGACACATGCCGGCCAGCCTACGTGTTCCGAGCAGTAGCAAGCTACCAAGGCTCATTGGAGACACTAGGAGGCATTTCCCTGTAAGATAGGCTACCAAAGGAAAACAACTAGGTGTCGGATCCCACACATACCAAGCATTTCAATCATACACGCAATATGCTCAATATGTGCAAATACAACATTGCATCACAACAGAACTCTATGACTCAAAGTACTTTATTTAAAAGGCTCCAAGAGCCATACATAACATATCCATACAGGTAGGGGTCACACGACCCAACACTCAAGTCATACAGTCATACAAGCACAAGCGGAAGCTACATGTCTGAGTACAGACAACTTAGAAAATAAAACAGGCTTGGTGTAGCCTGACTATCTACAAGGCCCTTCACAAGCTCCAGATCTCCGTCTGGGTGTCAAGCTACTCGTCGACGTCAACGTCTATGTAGAACCCATCAGCAGGGGCAGGGTTCTCCTCTGCAACAGTTATTAAGCAAACATGAGTACAATGGTACTCAGCAAGTCTTACCACATAACCTATCATACATGCAACATTATCAAAGGGGGGTAGTGGAGTTCATAGCAGAATGCCAGCTTTGACCTTGGCTAACCTATACTACAACTCTCAACAGATTGCAAGATGTTATTACGAATACGAGTCCTCTACTCACCACATCAATACACTACCGAGGATCCTCTTCCGTCATCCTACGGAAGGGCCATCCACGGCACTCACACTTATCCTGAGGCTTTTTGTAGTATCCATCAACTTGTCTATGAACTGTAAGAGCAACCAAGTAGTCCGTACCGCGAACAACGGCTATTCGAATAGTTTGATAACCCTGCAGGGGTGTACCTCTTCACACACGCTTTCACCACTTATCGCCGTTTACTCGGCGTGTACTCAGCAACCTTCAAGCGGAAGCCCAGCGGGGGTGTCGGCCACGACCTGACTAACTACTCAAGTCTCTCGTCCAGGTTTATCGTCTATTTGGGTTCCATCCATGGGGAGATCCGGCCGGGGTGTCGCTCACGGCCCCAAATGATGTGTACAGGGTTCTCGAGTCACCAAACGGGCAACCGGTACACCGTGCCACGTACCTGTCGCATCACAACCCACCCCGAGGGTCAGCGTTGTGCACGACCTCCAGTAAGCTATAAACACCAGAAACTAGTTGCAACTCCTGGACAGAGATCAAGGGTAATTAATAAGCCGAGAGGGTCAATTAAGGATCCCAATGTGTGGTAGTAGTTGTAACTTGAACCACACATACAGATCTCAGGTCCTATGGACGATTCCAATGAAACAACCCACCATGTACTCCTACATGGCCTTTCATCGATACCTTTACCAAGCGTATTCCACACTTCCTTCTCTTTATCGGTATGATCATTTCACTCTGATCAATCACCCAGATGAACCAGACCAGACACAACTCTAAGCATAGCAGGCAACATAAAAAAATATCATGGTGGATCACACATCACATGGCTCAATCAGCTCCTACACATGCTAGTGGGTTTCAACTATTTACTGTGGCAATGACAGGTCATGCAAGGGATAGGGTTCAACTACCGCAGCAAGTAGCAGTTCACACGCTGTTGCCTTAATGCAGTAAAAGAGAGCAGGAGCGAGAAGATTGGGTATGTATCGGAATGATCAATGATTGCTTGCGTGACAAAGTAGTTGTCGGGTACTGCTCTTCAACTGGATACGCAGCAGTATCCTCGCGAGCAGGACCTAACACAGAGAATACCGACGATACAATCATTAACAAACAAATGCAGCAATATGATGCATGCTCATGACATGGCAAGATGCATGTGTGTTGGCTAATGCAACTAAAACCAGAAGGGTTTGAGCTTATTTGAATCAAAGATTCAAATTGAAGTTCAAACTATTATTTAAATAAGTGCATTATCATGTTTTTGATGTATACAGCAAGTTAACTTGTTCAAACATGCATGAAACCAGTGCCATTGGAAAGATTGGATTTTTCTGATCATTTTTCATATATAAATCTTTTCCATCTGAGCTATGGTTGATTTTATATGATATTTAGAAGTTTTGGGTATTTTCTGGAATTTCCTGAATTATTTTTAATCTAAAAAAATCCCAGAAAAACCTTTACTGCGTCAGCATGACATCATGCTGACGTCAGTCAGTCAACAGGAGCTAGTCCAAGTCAAACATGACATGTGGGCCCTGCATGTCAGTGTCACAGCTAATTAACTAAGTTAATTAGAGTTAAACTAAAACTAATTAGCTATCAATGGGGCCTGGGCCCACGGGTCAGTGACTAAACTAATTAACTAATTAAATTAACAGAAACTTAATTAAACTAACTAATTAGCAAAAGGTGGCCCACACGTCAGTGACCCAGGGGTAGTCAACCCCTGGTCAAACAGGTCAAACCCACCGGCGACGTGACGCCGGCGAGGCCAAGTACGGCGGCGTGCTTCGGAAATCGTCTACGGGGCACGGCTCGAGCTGCGGCTAGGCGCGTTGGAAAGCTCTTGCCATTGCGCGTCGGATGGTGGTGGTCGCCGGAACTGGGGTGGCCGGAGACGACGGCAACAAGCTCGACGGCGGCGACCGGCGTCGGGCGTGTGTGGAGATGAGGCTGCAGGGGCCTAGGCGATGCGTGCGTAGCACCTATCGCATCTACGCGCTGCGGTGAGTGTGATGGACGGGTGCCAGTGACCAAATGGTCACCGGAGCATCACCGGCGGCGAGCACGGCGGCGGTGCGTGCAGGTGAGCTTCGTGCGGTGCGTTCCAGGGCAGAAGAGAGCCAACGGAGATGGGGAGGACGAAGCTGGGCTCACAGGGGTTGCAGCAGGCGCCGGAGCGAGCTCGGGGGTGGTCGGAGCTGAGCGGGACGGCGAGGGGGATCTCCGCGGCCGGAGTTGGGGAAGAAGAGGTCGGGGGCATCTCCAGGGCGGGCGAGCGCTCGGGGCTCGGCCTGTTCGAAGTAGTCGAGGACGGCGGAGACGACGGACACCAAGGCGGGGCTCAGGGACGACGGTGGGCGCGGCTTCTACGACGGTGCGAGCACGACGGCGTCGGCCATGGCGCGGGGAGAGCGAGGGAGAGGAGCTGGGGAGAGGGGAAGGTGTCTGCGAGGTCGGGGGCGACGTGTGTGACCGATCCAGGCTTCCAGGGCGGCGAGGGGAGGAAGCAGGGCGTCGGGCAGCTGCGTGGCGCGCGGTGCGGTCGCCGTCGAGCACCTGCCTGCCTGCCTGGCCGAGCCAAGCAGCTCGCTGGAGCGGCAGCTGGGCTGGGCCGGCAGGTGGGCCGGGTGGGCGCCAGGTAAACTTCTTCTCTCTTTTTTTTCTATTTCTTTTCTGTTTCATTTGTTTTGCAACTTTGTTCAATTATTAAAAATGCCAAAACATTTTTATTACTCATGAAACTTGTCATGCCCACTGTATATAATATGAACAGTAGGAAACATTATAGTTCATGATTATTTGAGCATTTAAAATATTTAAAAGTATTTAAATGCCCAAATACAAATACCATATGATTTAATCCAAAGCCCTAGAGTGTCCTAGAAAATTGTGCACCATTTTTAGCAAAGGTTTGAGACCAAGGCAGAAATGATGAACATTTTTGAAAGGCATTTTGGGTACATTGGAAAATATTTTATCAAACCCTAGTTGTTAGAAGAGGGATGCTGGGGTTTCTGTCATTCGCATTTCAAATTTCTTTGAAAAGTAAACATGATGCACACACCAACTAACCCTAATGCAAGTGCTAACTAGGGATGTGACACTACCGCAGCAGAGGAGGTGCCGCTAGTCCTCGTTGCCGAGCCCCATGCTCCAACTTGGGCAAGGCACATTGTCCACTTCCTCCAAACCGGACAACTCCCTGGAAATCAAGATGAAGATGAAAGAGTACCCCAGAGGGACAGTATGTATCAGTTTGTCGATGACACTCTGTACAAAAGGAGGCCCAATGGTGTGAAATTGAAGTGTGTTTGCCAGGAGGATGGAAAGGAACTGCTGGCTGAGATTCACAAAGGAATTTGCGGCTCCCACATTGGACCAACGGAATTAGTTCGGAAAGCATTCTGGCAAAGATTCTATTGGCCCACAGCCCTCCAAGATGCGGTTGATGATGCGGAGCATCCTACGGACATCACCATGTCAGAGTCCATTTCGCAAGTGACACGTATGATGTTTACTTCATACATGCAAAGGTGAATCATCTCCTTTACACGTGTCCACTTGTACCCTTCGAGGATGGTATACTACTTGACCCCCTCTCGAATGCATACATAGATGTGAGCAGAGCTACACATTCATCGAGGAGGAGTCCAAGCTGAAGAGAACATCTACACCATCCGAGAGGGAAGCCTGGAAGCGGAGAAGGAAGCACCAAGAAGAAGGCAACAGCTCCCAGGCGACCCCGTGCCACGGGCCCCTCCGACCCCGTGTCCACGAGCCTCCCAGGCCGACGGTCCTGAAGACCCCATGCGCACGGGCGTGTACCGTGCCCTCGGTACCCCCGTGTCCACGGGCCTCACGGACCTCTTGCGCACGGGCTCATGCGTCAGGTCTCTGGAGACCCCATGCGCACGGGCTCCACTTATCCCGTGCGCACGGGGCCACCTGCGTGTGGCTGTTGGGATTTGCCCTTGTATCCCCATTTCGTCCCTCTTTACCCCTTCATTCCTTGGACCTATATATTCTCCTCTCCCCCATCAATTTAGAGTTAGCTAAGGATAGATCTAAACACTAGAGCCTAGATCATGTACCTCCCCTTGGGGGATTCATCTTCTTGAGAGAGAGAGGACACTCCATTGGAGTTCAAGGCCTCCATTGGAGAAGGATCCATAGGATCATCAATACCTCATCTCCTTTGGATTTGGGATGAACTTTACCATGTATCTTGTTTCCCTTTGATTGTTCTTGTACCTTATGAATATCATGTGTTTGTGAGTCTAGTGGATGTGTGATTGGACTTGATCTTGAGTGTTTACCCCTTGTGTTCTTCTTGTTCTTGAGGGATTTCCCCTCCAATTCATGAAATATCTCCATCTTAGGGTTCCACCCTACATCATCTTGGTATCAAGAGAAAGGTTGATCATGAAATTGGAGCCTCCCCTCTTTGTTTTCTTGCCTAATTTTGCTTGTTCTTGCCCAATTTTGAAAATCCCCACAAAAAGAGACATACCAATTTTCTTGTGATTTGAAGTTTTTGAGAGTTTTTGCTGATTTTGATCCATGGATCTGATGTTTAGCAAGTGGATCTAGCTTTCCCCCATCCCCCCACACAATCCCCACCACCAAATCTGTCTAATTTAACAAAAAATCGTGAATTTTTCGCCTACCCCGTGCCCACGGCCCCCGCGTACTCCCAGGTGATCCCGTGTCCACGGCCCCTAGATCCCATGCGCATAGCCCCCCTACAGCAGTCGCGAGCATTTCACCGTTTCGGCCGTAACTTTCACCTCCGAACTCCGATTTGGGTGTTCTTTGGCTCGTTGAAAAGCTAGTGATGTGCTCGAGCTTATCATCTTGATTTTACCACCATTTGACTCCATAAAATTTGGTACATTTTTGCATCTTTTGCATAGCCCATACACCACATCTTCCACATAACCACCATAGCGTTCCGCAAACCTAACCCTTTTTGGTTCTTATTGCATTTGTGGTTGTTTGAGTTGTGATATGAGTCTTCTAAGGTGTTGTGGACAATTAGGTACGGTTACATCATCATTCACCACCAGTGAGTTGTATCTTTCCATCGATTACATCCACCACGAGCTTCGACGTCAACGACGACCATCCATCCTATGAGACCATCTTCAACCGGAAGCAATGCCGGTTACACCCGACTTCGTGAATGGTTAAGTGTGACGAAGGTATCCATTCCGTCATATACTTCTCATTCCTTGCCTTTTCACTTTGATAGCCCCACCATCTTTGCAAATACCTTCATACCTATTGAGACTAGCTATCCGAGTATTGCCGGGCTTCGCGAAAACTTGTGCACCATAGTGATACGATATCATATTGTTGCATCATTGCCTCCATCATTTTGGTGTCATATTGTTGCATCATTGGATATATCATATAGTGCAATTTCTTGCTCCCGTGCATATCTTGTGATACTTGTCCCATATGTTTGGTTGAGGCTCAATAAGAAAAGTGGAAAAGAAGAGAAGAGTGAAAAAAGCTTCTAAGCAAGAAAAGAAAGATCATAAGCTTATAAGAAAAAGAGAGTTGAGCATGAAAAGAGGATACATGGAATAGGAAACATTTTTTTTCATGCATATAGGTTGGTGCCAAGTGGTGAATCGTGCCCAAGTGTGCAATCAAGCTAGTGTCTCTCCTAGTGTTTGTGCAACACAAGCGTAGTCTTCGTTAGGCAATTTTGCATTGCACATCCCTATAGTTGCACAAGCCCCATTATCCCACCGCGTGTGTTTCCTTATTTCCCTCCTTTATATTCATGATCACTTGCTTTGAATTTTGAGTCCTTTGGCTTGATTTCAACATTTACAAATCTTGGACTTCAATTTGCATTAAATTTGTGCCACTGGTCCTAACCGAGCCACCCGATAAGCTTTACTTTATAGGTGTGAGTGAACAAGTCCGGTACCAATTCCACTATTCTTTCATTTCACATTGAGTGAAATGAGATACATCCTCAACTTTGGGAAAAGGTAGCTTGGTATTGTTTATCTCATTTCCTACTCACCTTTGCTTGAGTGTTGTGATGGATAGGCAAAGCACATCATCTCCGGTCTACAACCCCGTCGACGAGTTCGATGCCATGAAGAACCTCATCGACGCCAAGATGGACAAGCACATGGAGGAGCTCAAGTTCCTATCAACAACCGCAAGCGGTCTTCCTCATCTTCGAGAAGACACTCAAGTGCAAAGAATCCTAAGCTACCATCTTCGGCAAGTATACCCCGGCATCGACACCGACAAGACCAAGACGCTCAAGTTCATCAAGGGCGTGCCACAAGAATGGAAGAGCGACCTTGTGGACGAGTGTTGTATTCTCTGCCAACCCCGTGCACATGGGCCTTCGACCCCCGTGCACACGGGACCCCGTGCGCACGGACCACATAGAGCCGCGACATCAACATCGACACTTCGGCTTCTTCAACAACTTTGGCATCTTCACCTTTGGATGTACGGCATCTTCGCCTACTCCATGAGCTCAAGTCCGTGACTTCCATTCTTTGGGACTCATGACCCCGAAGAGTACCTCGAGTGGGAGCGCAAGATGGATGACTACCTCAAGCGACACCAAGTCCCCTCCGAAGATCGAGTGAAGTGTGCCACAAGTACCTTCCATGACTACGCATCGACATGGTGGCTTCATAGACCTTCGACAAGCTTCACCATGACGTGGCCCAAGATGAAGAAAGCGATGAGGCGAGAATTTGTGTCTTCCACCTACACAGAACATATACAACGCTACTTGGAGAACACGATACAAGGATCCAAGTCCCTAGGCGAGTACTTCAAGGACATGAAGAAAACCTTGCGACGAGCCGGCGTGGAAAACCCCATTTGGGTGAAGTTCTACTTCTCGATGGGATTGAACAACGACATCGCCGAGACTATCTTCAACAACAACTACGAGTCCCTCGATGACATGTACATTGGTGCTCTCAAGGCGCAACAAGAACTCATGAAAACCAAGTCTACTCGACCCCAAGCATCCTTCGTGACGACCACGCTCCAAGACGGCGAGCATGAGGCTAGTACCATCGAGATGATCGAGCATGGGATTTTCCCTTAGGTCATGGACGAGAGGGATGATGTGCCATCTTCGGCCTTCATCCACAATGACGACTACAAAACAGTTGAGCATGGGATTTTCTCTTCGGCCAAGGAGGCGTATGGTGATGACTTGAGAGACTTAGGCCACCATATTGAGAGTGAGGGTGAGATCACCACTAGCCCCATATATGATGAGTTGCCCCATTTATCATGTGAGGAGAGCCACCACCACCACCACTTGAGTGAGATGAGTGACTCCACCATATGTGACTTTCAGTGCACCTACCTTGAGGGAGTGAGTGAGCCAGCACCACATAGAGAGAGTGAGATAGTTGATTGGTCTTGTGAGGATATTTTCACCTCTAACAACTTGACCTCTACCTCTATTGTGTCTTCTAATTTGGTGCTAGGTCCAATATATGATGACGCCCCGATCATTGACGACTTCATCCTTCCTTTGGACAAGACGATGGCCATGGTGGCATATGATGTACCCCCCCCCCCACATGGTTCCATCAAGATGAAGATGATGACCTCGAATTGGTCCTTGCCACCTCACCTACACCACATAAGTGGAATGACAAAGGTAACATAGGTGAAGGTGATGCTCTTGTCCCACTAGTGGACATTCTTGACATTGATTGCTTGCATGATGTTGATCCACCGATTGCCATGCTTCATGCTAGTTTGACTATCTCACGTGATGCATTACCCATTTATGATGAGTATGATGATTTTCATGTGGAGTCTATTAGTTGTGATGCCATGTTGCATAGGATCCATTATGATAATTCTTTAGGTCACATCATGTTTGATAATCCGCATGACTTGTCATATGCTATGCATGAGATCAACAATATGTCATATTTGCAATCTCATCATAGTAACTATGCATTTGCCATTAAAACCAATCCAATATGCACATATGGCATAGATGACAAACCCATGGTTATTGGCATTTGTTTTTCTTGTGATGATATTGATATGTTCCCTTTGCATCATTTCTTTCATATGCCATGCCATGAACACCTAGCTTCGGATATGCATTGTTTTGGATGTTATTCCACTTCATATTATGCTTCCACTATTGTTCATGAGGATACCCCCATAGTTTCCTCATACATTTTAGGAGATTTTGATACATCCCATCCTTTGCATGATCATAATATTTGTGTGCACAATATGCTCCCCATGAATAGAAATGCTATTGTTGTGCCACGCACTTGCTAAAATTTGTGTCCCCATCGTGTTATCCATAATGACTTTTCTTTCATGATAGATGACATGTTCTTGTAGCATGCATCAAATTTCTTTGAGAATTTATTGTCTTGTACTAACTCACACGTGCACATACACATCATGATGGATGATGTGTACATTTACCATGCACACACTTTCTTTGGCTTGTGTCTCTTTTGTGTAGGTACCCATGCATACTCATCAACCTCGTAAGAGCACGACTTGACGAAAAGAGCTCTAGAGAGCAACGATGCCTTGGGAACCGGTGGATTGTCTTTCCAACCTTTTCCTCCGCACAAAGACTTTGCGCAATTCTTCTACATGGCCCTCACATGGTTATGGATTCTTGTCAATTATATATCATTTGCCCATATTTCCATGTTCACTTTGCATGATATGCTTATCCCAATGCCTTTGCCATGCATTTGTGACCCATGCTTTGCATTACACATGATCCATGATTCTAGTACTTATATGTGTATTTGCAAACTTGGTGGAAATATTGCTTGTTATTGCCATGTTTGCTTTGTGTCCCATGCCTATGATAATATTGATGCTTGCCCCATTACTTGTCTTGATTGCGATATGTCATGTGCATTGCCTATGCCTATGGTTTGCCCACATGACATGATTGCCATGATTTCCTCTGGTGTGTTGCATCTTCGCGCCACTAGTTTGCATGACATATTTGATATGCTTGCCTTGATTGTTGCATCACCAATGACACATACTTGTTCATTTCATGCGGTTGATGGCACATATTCCCATGCTTTGCACATGATTGCTAGTCCATGTTGTCATTGTTGGGGAACGTTGCATGGAAAACAAATTTTTTTCTCTACGTTCACCAAGATCAATCTAGTAGATGCAACTACGAGGGGAGAGTAGGATCCACATACCCTTGTAGATCGCTAAGCGGAAGCGTTAAGAACGCGGTTGATGGAGTCGTACTCGCCGCGATTCAGATCGCCGAAGATCCTAGCACCGAAGCAACGGTGCCTCCGCGTTCTTCACACGTACGGCTCGGGGACGTCTCCTCCTTCTTGATCCAGAAAGGGGTGGAGGAGAGGTTGATGGAGAGACCGGCAGCACGACGGCGTGGTGGTGATGGTGGAGAAGGATTCCAGCAGAGCTTCGCCTAAGCACCGCGGGAGAAGAAGATGTTATGGGAGAGGGAGGGCAGCACCGAGGCACAAACGTGTATTGGCTGCCCTCCCTCTACCTCTCTATATATAGGGGGAAGGAGGAGAGGGGGGCGCCCTAGGGATTCCCCTAGGGGGGCCGGCGGCCAGGGCAGAGGGGGGGCGGCGGCCAAGGGCTGCGCCTGGCCCTAGGGTTTCCCCCCCTAGGTGCCTTGCCCCCCACTCCAAGGGGTGCGGCTGCCCTAGGGGGTCCAGCCCCCTTAGCCGCATGAGGAGAGGGCCCAGGGGGGGCGCACAGCCCTATGAGGGCTGTGGTGTCCCCCCTTGTGGCCCATTAGGCCCAGAAACACTTCCGGGACCCCCGAAACCCTTTTCGGTAATCCGCCGATTTCCCGATGCTCCCCGGAACACTTCCGGACTCCGAAACCTTTCATCCTATATATCAATCTTCGTCTCCGGACCATTCCGGAGACCCTCGTCACGTCTGGGATCTCATCCGGGACTCCGAACAACCTTCGGTAACCATGCACTGTTCTCACTAACAACCCTAGCGTCACCGAACCTTAAGTGTGTAGACCCTGCGGGTTCGGAAACCATGTAGACATGACCGAGACACTCCCAGGTCAATAACCAATAGCGGGATCTGGATACCCATATTGGTTCCCACATGTTTCTCGATGATCTCATCGGATGAACCACGATGTCAAGGATTCAGGCAATCCCGTATACAGTTCCCTTTGTCTCGTCGGTATGTTACTTGCCCGAGATTCGATCGTCGGTATCTCTATACCTAGTTCAATCTCGTTACCGGCAAGTCTCTTTACTCGTTACCGTAATACATAATCCCGTGACCAACTACTTAGTCACTTTGAGCTCATTGAGATGACGTATTACCGAGTGGGCCCGGAGATACCTCTCCGTCACACGGAGTGACAAATCCCAGTCTCGATCCATGTCAACTCAACAGACACCCTCGGAGATACCTGTAGAGTACCTTTATAGTCACCCAGTTACGTTGTGACGTTTGGCACACACAAAGCACTCCTACGGTGTCAGTGAGTTACATGATCTCATGGTCATAGGAACTTATACTTGACATGCAGAAAACTATAGGGATAACTGACACGATCAAAAGCTATGTTTAACGTTTGGGTCTCATCCATCACATCATTCTCCTAATGATGTGATCCCGTTATCAAATGACAACTCATGTCTATGACCTGGAAACCGCGGTCATCTTTGATCAACGAGCTAGTCCTGTAGAGGCTCACTAGGGACACAAAGTCTGTCTATTCATCCACACATGTATTTGAGTTTCCAATCAATACAATTATAGCATGGATAATAAACGATTATCATGAACAAGGAAATATAATAATAACTCTTTTATTATTGCCTCTAGGGCATATTTCCAACAGTCTCCCACTTGCACTAGAGTCAATAATCTAGCATTACAAGGTAATGAATCTAACACCCATAGAGTCTTGGTGTTGATCGTGCTTAGCCCGTGGAAGAGGCTTAGTCAACGGATCTGCAACATTCAAATCCATGTGTACTTTGCAAATGTTTATGTCCACCTCCTTGACTGAATCGCGGATGGAATTGAAGCGTCGCTTTATGTGTCTGGTCCTCTTGTGAAACCTTGGTTCCTTGGCTAGAGCAATGGCACCAGTGTTGTCACAGAACAGAGTCATTGGGTTCAGTGCACTAGGCACAACTCCAAGATCTGTCATGAACTCCTTCATCCAGACACCTTCCTTTGCCGCCTCCGAGGCAGCTATATACTCCGCTTCACATGTAGAATCAGCTACCACGCTCTGCTTGGAACTGCACCAGCTTACCGCTCCCCCGTTGAGAATATATACGTATCCGGTTTGAGACTTAGAGTCATCCGGATCAGTGTCAAAGCTTGCATCGACGTAACCCTTTACGACGAGCTCTTGATCACCTCCATAAACGAGAAACATCTCCTTAGTCCTTTTCAGGTACTTTAGGATATTCTTGACCGCTGTCCAGTGATCCATACCAGGATTACTTTGAAACCTTCCGGCCATACTTATGGCAAGGCAGACATCTGGTCTTGTGGACAGCATTGCATACATGATAGAGCCTATGGCTGAAGCATAGGGGACGACACTCATCTTTTCTCTATCTTCCGCAGTCACTGGGCATTGAGTCTTACTCAACTTTGTACCTTGCAATACCGGCAAGAACCCCTTCTTGGATTGATCCATTTTGAACTTCTTCAAAACTTTATCAAGGTATGTACTTTGTGAAAGTCCTATCAAGCGTCTTGATCTATCTCTATAGATCTTGATGCCCAATATGAAAGCAGCTTCACCGAGATCTTTCATCGAAAAACTCTTGTTCAAATACCCCTTCACGCTATCCAAAAATTCTATATTGTTTCCAATCAGCAATATGTCATCCACATATAATATTAGAAACGCTATAGAGCTCCCACTCACTTTCTTGTAAATACATGCTTCATTGTAAACTTGTATAAACCCAAACGCTTTGATCACCTCATCAAAGCGAAGATTCCAACTCCGAGATGCTTGCACCAGCCCATAAATGGAACGCTGGAGCTTGCATACTTTGTCAGCATTCTCTGGATCGACAAAACCTTCTGGTTGCATCATATACAACTCTTCCTTAAGAAAACCGTTAAGGAATGCTGTTTTGACATCCATCTGCCAAATTTCATAATCGAAATATGCAGCTATTGCTAACATGATTCGGACGGATTTAAGCATCGCTACGGGTGAGAAAGTCTCATCGTAGTCAATCCCTTGAACTTGTGAAAAACCCTTTGCCACAAGTCGAGCTTTATACACGGTGACATTACCGTCAGCGTCCGTCTTCCTCTTAAAAATCCATTTATTCTGAATGGCCTTCCGCCCTTCAGGTAATACTTCCAAAGTCCATACTTTGTTTTCATACATGGATCCCATCTCGGATTTCATGGCCTCTAACCATTTGTCGGAATCCGGGCCCACCATCGCTTCTCCATAGCTCGTAGGTTCACCGTTGTCTAACAACATGACCTCCAAGACAGGGTTACCATACCACTCAGGTGCAGTGCGTACCCTTGTCGACCTACGAGGTTCGGTAGTAACTTGATCAGAAGCTCCTTGATCACCATCATTGGCTTCCTCTTCAACCTCTGCAGGCTCCACAAAAACATCTTTCTGTGCTGCGCTACTCTCTGGTTGAAGCAGAGGTTCAATAACCTCATCAAGTTCTACCTTCCTCCCACTCAATTCTTTCGAGAGAAACTCTTTCTCGAGAAAGGACCCGTTCTTAGCGACAAACACTTTGCCCTCGGATCTGAGATAGAAGGTGTACCCAACTGTTTCTTTTGGGTATCCTATGAAGACACATTTGTCCGCTTTGGGTTCGAGCTTTTCTGGCTGAAGCCTTTTGACATAAGCATCGCAACCCCAAACCTTGAGAAAAGACAACTTAGGTTTCTTACCAAACCACAGTTCATACGGTGTTGTCTCAACGGACTTAGATGGAGCCCTATTTAAAGTGAATGCAGCTGTCTCTAACGCATATCCCCAAAACGATAGTGGCAAATCGGCAAGAGACATCATAGAATGTACCATATCTAATAGGGTTCGATTACGACGTTCGGACACACCATTTCGCTGTGGTGTTCCCGGTGGCGTCAACTGTGAAACAATTCCACATTTTCTTAAGTGATCACCAAACTCATAACTCAGATATTCTCCCCCTCGATCAGATCGTAGGAACTTGATCTTCTTGTTACGATGATTTTCAACTTCACTCTGAAATTGCTTGAACTTTTCAAAAGTTTCAGACTTATGCTTCATCAAGTAAATATACCCATATCTACTTAAGTCGTCAGTGAAGGTGAGAAAATAACGATATCCACCGCGCGCCGTTACACTCATCGGACCGCACACATCAGTATGTATGATTTCCAATAAGTCACTTGCCCGTTCCATTGTCCCTGAAAACGGGGTCCTTGTCATCTTGCCCATGAGGCACGGCTCGCACGTGTCAAGTGATTCAAAATCAAGAGACTCCAAAAGTCCATCAGCATGGAGCTTCCTCATGCGTTTCACGCCGATATGACCCAGACGGCAGTGCCACAAGAAAGTGGTATTATCATTATCAACTCTACATCTTTTGGCATCAATGTTATGAACATGTGTATCATCACTATCGAGATTCAATAAGAATAAACCCCTAACTTCGGGTGCATGACCATAAAAGATATTACTCATATAAATATAACAACCATTATTCTCTGACTTAAATGAGTAACCGTCTCGCAATAAACAAGATCCAGATATAATGTTCATGCTTAACGCAGGCACTAAATAACAATTATTCAGGTTCATAACTAATCCCGATGGTAATCGAAGAGCGAGCGTGCCGACGGCGATCACATCAACCTTGGAACCATTTCCCACGCGCATCGTCACTTCGTCCTTCGCCAGCCTCCGTTTATTCCGCAGTTCCTGTTTAGAGTTGCAAATGTGAGCAACCGAACCGGTACCAAATACCCAGGCACTACAACGAGAGTTGGTAAGGTACACATCAATAACATGTATATCACATATACCTTTGTTGTTGTTGGCCCCCTTCTTGTCCGCCAGATACTTGGGGCAGTTCCGCTTCTAGTGGCCGTTCCCCTTGCAATAGAAACACTCAGTCTCTGGCTTGGGCCCAGTCTTGGGTTTCTTCACTGGATTAGCAACTGCTTTGCCACCCTTCTTAGAGTTACCCTTCTTGCCCTTGCCATTCTTCTTGAAACTGGTGGTTTTATTGACCATCAACACTTGATACTCCTTTTGGATGTCTGCCTCAGCGACTTTCAGCATTGAAAACAGCTCGGCGATGGTCTTGTTCATCCCTTGCATGTTATACTACTGCACGAAGCTCTTGTAGCTTGGAGGGAGTGACTGGAGAATTCTGTCAATGATAGCCTCATCCGGGAACACAAGTCCCAGATCAGCTATGCGGGTATAGTACCCAGACATCTTCAGTAAGTGCTCACTGACAGACGAATTCTCCTCCATCTTGCAAGCAAAGAATTTATCGGTGGTCTCATACCTCTCGATCTTAGCATTCTTCTCAAAGATGAACTTCAACTCCTGGTACATCTCATATGCACCATGACGTTCAAAACGCCTTTGAAGTCCTCCTTCCAAGCCGTACAACATGGCACACTGCACTATCGAATAGTCATCCGAACGCGTCTGCCAGACGTTCAAAACGTCTGCAGGGGCTGTAGGAGCGGGGGGGTCACCTAGCGGTGCATTTAGGACATAAACCTTTTGGGCAGCTGTGAGGATGATCCTCAGATTGCGGAGCCAGTCCACAAAGTTGCTCCCATCATCTTTCAGTTTAGCTTTCTCTAGGAACGCATTAAAATTCAGGGGAGCTACTGCGCGAGCCATCTACAACAAAAATTTGCAAAGACATTTTAGACTATTGTTCATGATAAGTGAGTTATTACCTAATCAAATTATTTATAACTCCCACTCAAATTGACATCCCTCTGGTCATTCGAGCGTGACATGATCCAAATTCACCAACCCAAGTCCGATCATCACGTGAGATGAGGTGGTGTCAATGGTGAACATCAACATGTTGATCATATCTACTATATGACTCATGCTTGACCTTTCGGTCCTCCGTGTTCCGAGGCCATGTCTGTACATGCTAGGCTCGTCAAGTCTAACCCGAGTGTTCTGCATGTGCAAAACTGGCTTGCACCCGTTGTATGCGAACGTAGAGTCTATCACACCCGATCATCACGTGGTGCTTCGAAACGACGAACCTTCGCAACGGCGCACACTCGGGGGGAACACAATTTTATCTTGAAATTTTAGTGAAGGATCATCTTATAATGCTACCGTCGTCCTAAGCAAAATAAGATGCATAAAAGGATTAACATCACATGCAAATCATAAGTGACATGATATGGCCATCAACTCGTGCTTTTGATCTCCATCTCCAAAGCACCGGCATGATCTCCATCGTCACCGGCGCCACACCATGATCTCCATCATCGTGTTGCCATCGGGGTTGTCGGCGCCCACCATGCTCTTACTACTATTGCTACCGTTTAGCGATAAAGTAAAGCATTACAAAGCGCTTAATGATTGACACGCAGGTCATACAAAAATTAAAGACAACCCTATGGCTCCTGCCGGTTGCCGTATGCATCGACATGCAAGTCGATATTAACTATTACAACATGATCATCTCATACATCAAAATATATTTCATCATGTCATTGGCCATATCATATCACATACATACCCTGCAAAAACAAGTTAGACGTCCTCTAATTTGTTGTTGCATGTTTTACGTGGCTGCTATGGGTATCTAGCAAGAACGTTTCTTACCTACGCAAAACCACAACGGTGATATTCAAGTTGCTATTTAACCTTCTACAAGGACCGCCTTGTTCTATTCCGATTCAACTAAGATAGGAGAGACAGACACCCGCCAGCCATCTTATGCAACAAAAGTCACATGTCTGTCGATGGAACCGGTCTCATGTACGTGGACATGTAAAGTTGGTCCGGGCCGCTTCATCCCATAATACCGCTGAATCAAGAAAGACTAAGGAGGGCAGCAATTTAAACATCAACGCCACAAACCCTTTTGTGTTCTACTCGAGAAAGCATCTACGCAAGATCCTAGCTCATGATGCCACTGTTGGGGAACGTTGCATGGAAAACAAATTTTTTTCTCTACGTTCACCAAGATCAATCTAGTAGATGCAACTACGAGGGGAGAGTAGGATCCACATACCCTTGTAGATCGCTAAGCGGAAGCGTTAAGAACGCGGTTGATGGAGTCGTACTCGCCGCGATTCAGATCGCCGAAGATCCTAGCACCGAAGCAACGGTGCCTCCGCGTTCTTCACACGTACGGCTCGGGGACGTCTCCTCCTTCTTGATCCAGCAAGGGGTGGAGGAGAGGTTGATGGAGAGACCGGCAGCACGACGGCGTGGTGGTGATGGTGGAGAAGGATTCCAGCAGAGCTTCGCCTAAGCGCCGCGGGAGAAGAAGATGTTATGGGAGAGGGAGGGCAGCACCGAGGCACAAACGTGTATTGGCTGCCCTCCCTCTACCTCTCTATATATAGGGGGAAGGAGGAGAGGGGGGCGCCCTAGGGTTTCCCCTAGGGGGGCCGGCGGCCAGGGCAGAGGGGGGGCGGCGGCCAAGGGCTGCGCCTGGCCCTAGGGTTTCCCCCCCTAGGTGCCTTGCCCCCCACTCCAAGGGGTGCGGCTGCCCTAGGGGGTGCAGCCCCCTTAGCCGCATGAGGAGAGGGCCCAGGGGGGGCGCACAGCCCTATGAGGGCTGTGGTGTCCCCCCTTGTGGCCCATTAGGCCCAGAAACACTTCCGGGACCCCCGAAACCCTTTTCGGTAATCCGCCGATTTCCCGATGCTCCCCGGAACACTTCCGGACTCCGAAACCTTTCATCCTATATATCAATCTTCGTCTCCGGACCATTCCGGAGACCCTCGTCACGTATGGGATCTCATCCGGGACTCCGAACAACCTTCGGTAACCATGCACTGTTCTCACTAACAACCCTAGCGTCACCGAACCTTAAGTGTGTAGACCCTGCGGGTTCGGAAACCATGTAGACATGACCGAGACACTCCCAGGTCAATAACCAATAGCGGGATCTGGATACCCATATTGGTTCCCACATGTTTCTCGATGATCTCATCGGATGAACCACGATGTCAAGGATTCAGGCAATCCCGTATACAGTTCCCTTTGTCTCGTCGGTATGTTACTTGCCCGAGATTCGATCGTCGGTATCTCTATACCTAGTTCAATCTCGTTACCGGCAAGTCTCTTTACTCGTTACCGTAATACATAATCCCGTGACCAACTACTTAGTCACTTTGAGCTCATTGAGATGACTTATTACCGAGTGGGCCCGGAGATACCTCTCCGTCACACGGAGTGACAAATCCCAGTCTCGATCCATGTCAACTCAACAGACACCCTCGGAGATACCTATAGAGTACCTTTATAGTCACCCAGTTACGTTGTGACGTTTGGCACACACAAAGCACTCCTACGGTGTCAGTGAGTTACATGATCTCATGGTCATAGGAACTTATACTTGACATGCAGAAAACTATAGCGATAACTGACACGATCAAAAGCTATGTTTAACGTTTGGGTCTCGTCCATCACATCATTCTCCTAATGATGTGATCCCGTTATCAAATGACAACTCATGTCTATGACCTGGAAACCGCGGTCATCTTTGATCAACGAGCTAGTCCTGTAGAGGCTCACTAGGGACACAAAGTCTGTCTATTCATCCACACATGTATTTGAGTTTCCAATCAATACAATTATAGCATGGATAATAAACGATTATCATGAACAAGGAAATATAATAATAACTCTTTTATTATTGCCTCTAGGGCATATTTCCAACAGTCATATGTCTCCATATGTTGCATCTCTCATGATAGATGATTTACCATGTAGAGTGCAACAATGCTTTTCGTCTTGCGAATGAGATTGCCCCCATAGCGTTCTCACACATATTCGGAGATTTTGACATATTTCTTGTGAAGCATGTTTGCCTTCCTTTGCACCATATGCCTAGTGCCATGAATATTGCCATTGTTGCATCATATTATTCATGTACTTTTGCTACTAATGGTTATGTGCAAGAGAAGAGAACCATCATGATGGATGATGTGTTTATCTACCATGCACATACGTTCTTTGTTTTGTTGTGTGCATGTGTAGGACGCTTCGACTACATGTCAACCTCTACTTCACGTGAATTGAAAATTCGAGCTCTTGAGAGCGAGCCTCATACTTTGTACCACGACTCGCTTCTACAACAAATTTTCTTGCGCTTTAGCATTGTGAAGGATACCCAAGGACACGCCTTCGAGGTGACATCTTTCTTGAGCATGGATATTGCGGATCATATTACTTGTGTTGCTTGCACCGTGAGTCTTATTGGCCATCTTGGACCACTAGATAGCGCACATGTTAGAGATCTTGCTTCTACTTGCCATTTTCACATTTCCATGCCTCATGATATACATGCCTTGTTTGTTGCATCCAACTTGTTGCATACTTGCTCATATCACATGCTTGGTTGCACCAATGTCATCGTTTCACATATGCCATGTCCCTTTGCTTGTCACATGCTTGACTTATTTGCCTCACACATGTTGACCAATTGCTCTTTCTATTGTGTTGAGTGCCACGCTATATTCACTACACCTTGTGCACGTTATGCTTGGTTTGTCTTGCACTTCACCTGTGTGTTTAGACACTTAAATTTATTTGATGTTATGAATAATTCTTATGCCCACAATAGACCTTTAATTGAGCGCTTTGTGCATGTTTGCTATTACTAAGAGATAGATGCCTTTTCACTTGTGAAACATATTTGCATCTCTACCTCACACTTGCATGCTAGTCTCCATGATGTACTTGATTGGGCTCAACCTATATGCTTAATTGCCATGCCACACTTCTTTGTCGCACCATATGCTATGCTTGATGACAACACTTGTTGGGTGAATCACCTATTGAATGCTTGGTTTTGCTCAAATGCCAACCACATTTGTTTTTCCAAGAGCTTGTTATCTTTGCTCCTTCTGAAGGAATTACAAGACGGTGCGACATTGGAGGGTGCCCATTTCAAAAGTCAAGATGATGAACGCTTGGTGATCGTCAATTTATACACGGCGATGACATCTCTTTTCCATGGTGATTTGGATTTTGATCCGAGGTCGGAGCTTTCCCAAGGTGGAGGGGATGATGCGGAGCATCCTACAGACATCCCCATGTCAAGAGTCCATTTCGCAAGTCACACGTGCGACGTCTACATCATACATACAAAGGTGAATCATGTCCTTTACACGTGTCCACTTGTACCCTTCGAGGATGGTATACTACTTGACCGCCCCTCTTGAATGCATACATATATGTGAGCAGAGCTACACATTCATTGAGGAGGAGTCCAAGCTAGAGAGAACATCTACACCATCCAAGAGGGAAGCCTGGAAGCAGAGAAGGAAGCAGCTCCCAAGCGACCCCGTGCGCACGGGCCCCTCCGACCCCGTGCCCACGGGCCTCCCAGGCTGACGGTACTAAAGACCCCATCCGCACCTGCGTGTACTGTGCCTTCGGTACCCCCGTGTCCACGGGCCTCACGGACCCCGTGCGCACGGGCTCATGCGTCAGGCTTTGGAGACCCCATGTGCACGGGCTCCACTTATCCCGTGCGCACAGAGCCTGGCGACGGTGTGGTCGACATCATCAACATCTTTGCCAAGTACAGCCACATAAGCCATGGCGCGAGCTGAGTTACTACTGAGGTTCCCGCCAGCGGCCGAGCAGATGGATGAATGGCGTGCCACCATCCAAAGCCTGCTCTGTTTCGCCAAAGCTGGGGGCTCACGACGAGCTTGCCCACCGCAACCTCCCCAAGCGATAGCCACCACCTGCACCGTTGGCCATATGGAGGGGGCCGTCCCCATGGTACAGTCCCCACCATGACAGCTGGCGAGGGCACAACAGAATCAGGACCACGACAACGTCTCGATGGCCTCTTCTGGCCCTTGAGCATGTCCAGGCCAACGTCGAACCCCGGAAGATAGGCACCGGGAGATGCGTGCGTCGTCGCTGAATGGCACCGCAACAACCCCCACCAGGGCGACGGGTGTGATGGCCTCAATGTCGATGAGCCAGTGCTCAGTGTTGGCGGGCACCTCCCTTTTGAGGTTGGCTGCCTTGCGTTTACACAAGAGCTGCGACAAGTTCATTGCCCGTCCGTTCGCACATTCAAGCTAGAGATACCTGAGAAATACGACGGGAGGCTGAACCCGGCTGAGTTCCTGAGCATCTACACCTTCGCTGTTCAGGCTGCCAGGGGAAGAGATGAGAAGGTTTTGGCCAATTACTTCCCTTTGGCCCTCTAGTCCAGTGTGAGGTCTTGGCTTATGTACCAGCCGGAGAACTCCATTTGGTCATGGGCGGACCTGTGCCATGAGTTCAACGGTGCCTTCACTGGCGGCCACCAGGAGCCCGATAGGCCCAGTGATCTGCAACTTCTCTAGCAGAAGGAAGGAGAAACCCTTCGTAAGTATTTATAGAGATTCAGTAAAGTCCATAGAAACATTTTGAATATCCATCCGGCAGCCGTTATAGGAGCTTTCCAGTCCAATGTGCGCAACTGTCGCATTCGTTCAAAATGAACGTGCGGTTGCCCAAGACTGTGAAAGAGCTATATACACTGCTGGATAAATGTTCTCGGATGGAAGAAGGGAGGAAGTTGCCCGGTGAAGAGGATTACATTAATGTTGATTCAGAGGATGAGGATGAGTCAACTAGCCAGAGAAAGGGCAAGAAGCACAATAAGAAGCCAAGTGAGAAGGCAGTGATGACTGTGGGGCATCCTACGGACATCACCATGTCAAGAGTCCGTTTGGCAAGTGACACGTGCGACCTCTACTTCTCATACATAAAGGTAAATTATCTCCTTTACACGTGTTCACTTGACCCCTTCGAGGATGGTATGCTAATTAACACTCCACCCATGTGCATGCATAGGTATTGTCGGAGCTTCATGGACGACGAGGAGGAGTGCAAGCGCCAAGGAACACCTACACCTTCTGCGAGGAAAGCTTGGAAGCAATGGTGGAAGAAGACGGAGCTGTGGAAGCTACAGCAGCCGGACATCCGAGCCAGATGCCGGACAACCAGCGCTTCGCCAACTCTCAGACATCTGGCCCGTCGCCCGGAAATCAGGCATCGAGAAAAGAACACACCAGAAGTTTGCCCCGCTCGGGCCGGACATCCAGCCAACCACCCAGGACATCTGACGTCTCATGAGAGCCCGGACATCCGGCCCCCAGCCGGACATCCGGCGCCTCCCTACGCGCATGGACATGGTCCGAGGCCCATGTACCCCCTCCCCCATCTACTTACCCCTTCGTGGACTACCCTATATATATTCCTTCCCCTTCCTATAGTTAGGGTTAGCTTTGTGTTAGCCCATTTTATACCTAGAGCATTGCTCATCCATAGTGGTTCTACTCCACGAGAGAGACCGCAGCCTCTACGAAGAAGATCCACACTGGATTGAAGACCCCTAAGGGGAAGATCCCTCACGGATTAAAGAGCTCCTCACGGAGATGAACTAGTTACCATGTATCTTTCCTTTGTTGGATTTGGACCGTGCATCTCGTTGTGTTGAGGATCTAGCAGATGTGTGATCGTTTCTTGTTGATTTGAGTGTTTTCTCTCGTTTCCCCTCGTGATTTTCCCTCGTGTTCTTCGTGTTCATCCGCGGCGATCCCTACAATCATGAAAGATCGGCCTAGATCGGGTTAGCCCCGCATCATATGGTATCATGAGCCAAGGTTTCTCACGAATTCGGAGCCCCCCACCGTTTTCTAGCCTTGTTGTGTTGTGTTCTTCCCCAAATTCAAAAATTCCCCACCAAAAATAGCCCCAATTTTTTTTGCGATTTGTTGGTTTGATGATGTTTTATTGATTTTGATATCTGGATTTGCTTGGTTTCAGGTGGATCTAGCATTTCCCCAAACTTCTCCATCTTTCATCCACGAAATCTCTCAAATTCCCCCCCCAAAATCATCAATTTCCGCCCAAAACGAGTTTGGAAGTCACAATCCCGATCTGGAATTGTCGGGCCGGACATCCGGCTCCTGGAGCTCAAAATCGGTCAAGTTTCTGTACACAGACACCGGATTTCCGGACATAACCCCGGATGTCGGGACCCTGGAGTTTCAACCACCCGTGTTTCACAATTCTGTCCATAACTAATTCATCTGAACTCTGATTTCGACATTCGTGAGCTCGTTTTGAAGCTCTTGACACCCCTCATACTACAAAAATACTACCATCATCCTTTGATTCCATCAAATTTTTTCAAATTTGGCAAGTTTGTCTAGGCCTTCCACCATATCATCCGCATAGCCACCATAGCCTTCCGCAACCTAACTCATTTTGTCCACCATATCATTTGTGGTTGCTTGAGTAGTGATTTGAGTCTCCTAAGGTGTTTAGGCTACTTAGGGACAATTGCTTCTTCATCCACCACCACCACCACTTCCGCATAGCCAAGCCCACTATACATTACCAACCCAACTTAACCCAATTTTGTTCGAGCTTGTTTGAGTTATGGCTTGTGTCTCCTAAGGTGTTTCGGCTACTTCGGGACTGTGCCTTCAACTCTAACACAGTGTATAGCCCATCATACCCTTCCGCCACCATAACCCATTTTGACCGGGTTTCCACCAATATTTCCGCAACCACCACCGCATTTCCGCTACCACCATTTGACATTTGTCCTTGAGATTTTGAGTTGTGGTTTTTCCCATTTCCTAAGGTGTTTCGGCTAATTAGGAACGGTTCTACATCAAGAGCAACGCTTCTCATCATCATCATCAGACGGTAACCTCGATGACATCATTGTATATTCCCCTTGCAATTGCATTGTTAACCCCTAGCCCATTTTGCGTCACTTGCCTATCGAGACTAGCCTTTGAGTATTGCCGGCAACGTTACTTGTGCACATTAGTGATCATCGATATGCGCTTCCATTGCATACATACCATATCATCTTGGTATCATCATATCATCTCTTGTGTCACAAGATTGTTCCCGCATATACACAATTGCTATCTTGGTTTGTGCATTTCGCATAGTGGCCATACAAAAAAAGAGAATAAGCTTTTAAGCAATAAGATAAAAACAAAGAGCTTGTAAGCAAGAGCCATAGAATCACAAAATATCATATCATACCTAATCATCTTGGATCATCTTGTGCAAAAAGCACCAGAACATCATACATAAATAACATACATGGGATAGAAAGTTGATACATTTTGCATCTCATAGGTTGTGGACAAGTGTCGTATCCGCCTATAGAGAAATTGTGCTAGTGTCTCTCTTGAGTTGTGCAACACGAGCGTTTTCTGTGGATTCCAAATTTTGTGCTCATTCCTTGGTTGCACGACCCCATTTATCTATCCGTGTGTGTGTTTCTGTGTGCCACCCATATTGCTATTGGTCTACTTGTTTCATTTGCGAATTTGTGAATTTCTTTCAACATTATTGATTCTTTCTAATATTTTGCAACAAAGTTTTGGGCCACTATCCTCACCAAGCTCCACCAAAAGCTTTTTTGTGTAGGTGTGAGAATTGACAAGAATCGGTACCAATTGTGCTATTTCCTTGATACATATTGAGTGATCATTGATCCATTCTCAACATCGGGTAAGGTACATTGGTCTAGTTCTTCTCTTTCTCCCACTCACCACTACTTGAGTCTTGTGATGGATAGGCAAAGCATTTCATCTTCAGTCTACACCAACAACGACGAGTTCGATGGCACGAACCCCTTCTTCAACGCCAAGGTGTGTGCTCAAATGGAGGTGCTGAAAGCCCTCATCAAGAACCGCACGAGGTCTCCCTCATCTTCGAGAAGACACTCAAGTGCGCATCCTTCCGAGCTACCATCTCTTGCAAGATCACATCGGCATCGACACCATCAACGACAAGAACATGAAAGTCATGAGGTCAACACCAAAAACCGCTCTACGACTTCACCATCCACCTTGGCACCTTCGCCAAGCGACTTCAAGGCATCTTAACCTTTGGATATGCGGCATCTTCACCCACACGCACCTCGACCTTATGCTCAAGAGAAGCTCCCCAAGCTCAATTCCACGACTTCCACGAGCTAATACGACCTCGACAACGACCATGCTATTCCTTTCTATGGGACTAAAGAACCCGAGGAGTGTCTCGAGTGGGAGCGCTTGATGGATGACTACCTCACGCTACATCAAGTTCCCTACGAAGATCAAGTGAAGTGCGCCACAAGAAACTTCCACGAGTTCACTTTGAAATGGTGGCTTCATACATCTTTGGAGGACTATGTCATGAGTTGGTCCAAGACGAAGAGAGCTTTGCAGTGAGAGTTTGTGCCTCCCACCTACACGGAACAACTTCTACGCCAATTGGAGAACACGATCCAAGGATCCAAGTCCATCGACGAGTACTTCAAGGAGATGAAGAATGCCTTGCGACGAGCCGACGTGGACGACCCCATGTCAATGAAGTTCCACTTCATGCTGGGATTGAACAACGACATCTCCAAGACTATCTTCCTCGAGAACTACAAGTCCCTCGATGACAACTACATTGGTGCTCTCAAGGCAAAACAAGAACTCATGAAGGCCAAGGCTTCTCCACCGCAAGCACACTTCTCGAAGACCAAGCCCCAAGACAGCGAGCATGAGGCAAGTACCACCATGATGTCCAAGCCCAACCAGCTCCAAGACGACGTTCTCAACACGGTGACGACTACGACTACGGAGCCATTCGAGGACTAAGCTTTGGAGGCGAGCAACAAGGTGGCGAGCAAGGATGATGCTTCCATCTTTGGAGGCGAGAGTGATGATGTGCTATCTTCGGCCTTCATCCCCGGTGACGATGACGAGATGGTTGAGCATGGGATTTTCCTATCGACCACGACGACATATGATGCCTTGAGTGACTTTTGCCACCATATTGAGAGTGAGAGAGACTTCATCACTAGCCCCATATATGATGAGCTGCCCAAATTCTCATGTGATGAGAGCCACAACCCCCACCACTTGAGTGAGATGAGTGACTTCACCAAATGCGAGTTTGAGTGCACCTATTTTGAGGGAGTGAGTGAGCCACCACATAGAGAGAGTGAGATAGTTGATATGGCATGTGAGGCCACTTTCAACACTAACAACTTGACCTCTACCTCTATTGCGTCTTCTCATTTGGTGCTAGGTCCCACATTTGATGACGCACCAATCCTCGATGACTTCGTCCTTCCTATGGACAAGATGATGGCCATGGTGGAATATTATGCACCCCCCCACATGGTTCCATCAAGATGAAGATGAAGACCACCATTTGGTCTTTCCCACCTCACCTACACCAAATAAGTGGAATGAAAATAGTAACATAGGTGAAGTGATGCGGAGCATCCAAAGGTCATCCCCATGGACCCTCCATCGCCTCACCAAGTGCCCAAAGGACCAATGACTCGAGCCCGAGCAAGAGCTCTCGAGACCGAGGTGACTTCGCTCCTTTATCTACATCCTTCCAATTCACATGAGACATGGCTTCTACCCTCATCAGAAACTCTATGCATACTCAGGTACTTAGATGAAGGCCACGGGACAGCTCTGCGCAGCGGACAAGACGGCGGAATCGACAACTGCTTGGAACAAGAAAAAGTTCGGCTGAAGATGTTACAGCCACCGGACGTCCGGCCCACACCGGACGACTGGTCACTTCCAAGCACCGAACGACCGGCGACTCCCAGACGATCGGACGACCGAAAGCCCCCGGACGTCCGTGACACCCTTCACAGAACCGAAATCGGAGAAAATACCGGAAATCCGGGTCTTACCGGACGTCCGGCCCTTCCCGAGCGACCGGACGTCCGGTAACCCTCGGACGTCCGACCCGACAGCGACACCCCGTGTAATATATACTCGTTGACTTCCATCCTTTCGAGGCAGCTTTTGGATAGCTCATCATAGACCTTAGTGGTTCCTCTCCTACGAGACCGCGGCCTCTTCGGAGAAGATCCACCTTGGATTCAAGACCTCCTTCGTGGAGAAGATCCCAAGGGATCATTCAAGACCTCCTCTGGGAGAAGACTACCTTTGTACCACCGTTGTTGACTATGGATCGTGTATCTTGATATGTATCGTGGATCTAGCACCTGTGTGACCGTATTTGTGTTGATTTGAGTGTTTCCCCTCGTGTTTTCCTCCGTATCTTCCTTGTGTTCTCCGTGTTCATCGTGGGATAACCTCCTTTCGTGAAAGATCTGCCGATTAGGGTTTCCACCCTACATCATATTATGGTATCATGAGCATAGGTTGATCACGAATTTGGAGCCCCACACCCTGTTTTCTAGCTTGTTTTTGTTGTGTTGTTCCCCATTTCAAAAATTCCCAACAAAAATAGCCCCAATTTTTTTTGTGACATGTTGATTTGGCAAGATTTTGTTGAATTTGTTCCATGGATTTGCTATGCCACGAGTGGATCTAGCTTTTCCCCACCTTTTCACCGATTTTCCTCCGCAAATTTGGGCAAGTTTGACCAATTTGTCCATGGACCCTAGAACCCTAGCCCAAACCTACCGGACGACCGACGGTTTACCGGACGTCCGGCAGCCCACAAGACACCGGACGTCCGTTAACCACCGGACGACCGGCACCTCCTCTACAGAAACTTCTACCAGATTTCCGACCCATACCGGACGTCCGGCGATTGGACGACCGGCGACCTACCGGACGTCCGACGAACCCTGACAACATTGAATTTCTTCAGTTTTGTTCCACCTTCCGCTACCACCTACCCTTTCATACCACCACCACTTCCGCAACCGCCATCGCTTATCCGCTACGATTTTGAATATTTCATCTCCCTTTGGCTTGGATACTTGAGTTGTGGTCTCACCGTTTCCTTGTATGTTTATGCTACCTTGGAACGGAACGACATCGACAACACCATCGCTCACCCTCGGCAAGGACGGTAACATCGACGACACCTTGTTCATTCTACCTTGCAATTGCATTGTCACCCTATGGACCATCTTTGCGTAGCTTTCCCATTGAGACTAGCCATTTAAGTATTGCCAGGCCACGACACTTGTGCACATTAGTGATAGTCATAGATATTGCATACCATATCATCATATCTTCGTGTGACACAAGAGTGATCCACATACACAATAGCTACTTTGACCCGAAAAGCATGCATAAGTGCCCAAAGAAAGAGATCACAAGCTTTTAAGCAAAAGAGCCAACCAAAGCTTATAAGCAAAAGGAAAATAGCGTCATACGCCTTGCATCAAGAGAGATCATGTAAGATAGCAATACATCATCTTGTGCTCAAGCATAGGCACATCATACACTCATAGCATATTTGTGATAGGAAGTCGTTACGTTTGCCTCTTATAGGTCGTGCACAAATGCGTATCCGCCTATTAAGCAATCGGTTAGCGTCTCTCTAGTGTTGTGCAACACGAGCATTTTCCATGGATTCCACATTTTCCCTCACCCTTGGTTGCACAACCACATTTATCTATCCGTGCGTGTGTTCCGTGTGCTACCTTGCTAGTGATCTACTTGTTGCATGAGCAAATTGTGAACCATTTTCAACATCATTGAGTCACTTTGACAAATTGCATTGAATTTGTGCCACAATCCTAACCAAGCTCCTCTCAAAGCTTTACTTGTGTAGGTGTGAGAATCGACACGAAGTGGTACCAATAGTGTTATTTCCGGGTTACATTATTGAGTGATCATTGATCCATTTTCAACTTCGGTTAAGGTACATTTGGTATTGTCTTCTCCTTTCTCCCACTCACATACTCGCTTGTGATGGTGGATAGGCCAAGTACATCTTCTAACCCGATCTTCGACGATCCTCAAGAACCGAATAACTACGTCACCAAACTACATCTCTTCGGTGTCCAACGAGCTCTCCATCAAGAAAGTGAAGCTATGCGTGAGTACATTGGTCAAGTCGCCGAGGACGCGCGCCAATTTGAAGCAAGAACAAGAGAGCAATTCGACATCATCAACACCAACATGTATACACAATTTGACGAGCTCCAGACTTTGATAGTCAACCGACGTTCCTCTTCCACATCTTCTCAAAGACGAAGCCGCTCAAGTCGACATACCGACTCCACGGAAGGCTCAAGTACCCCTACATCAAACACTATTCGTCAAGACGCACGTCAAGCTCGACATGACAACCGGAATCCACTTCATGACAAGAGTTCACAAGAGCTATTTGACGAGCAAGAGAGTCGACATTGTCAAAACCAAGCTACACTTGACCAAGCGCAAGAACGGCAACGGCTACGCCAACAACAACAAGAGCGAGCGCGTCAACATCAAGAAGAACAAGATGCCGAAGCTCATCGTCAAGCACAACACCGTCGAGAAGCTCAAGCTATTGAGGCACAACGAGCATTACGTGATTCACATCACAATGTGGCAGCTCGCACTCGACACACTCGTCAAGAAGAGGATTTCCTCCGTGATGAGATGCAAGAGAGGCGCCACCAAGCAAGAATGCAAGACGAAGTTCCTCCTCAAGCGCGACAAGAGCAACAAACTCAACAAGAACAAAAAGCTCGGCAAGTACACCATGACAATGGACATCTACTTCCACAAGAGCAACATGAGATTGCCAATCGTCCCAATCAAGATCGCCCTCCCAATAGGCAAGGAAACAATGAAGAGCATTGCTATGGCAAGCTTAAGTTCACCATGCCAAAGTTTTCCGGAAGCATTGATCCCGAAGACTACCTCTCATGGGCATTGAAGGTTGACACGATATTTCACCTTCACAACTTCGATGAAGAGAAGAAGATTGCAATGGCCTCACTTGAGTTCCAAGACTATGTTCTCATATGGTGGGAGAAAATCATAGAGAGAAGAGAAGCAAAAGGCGAACCTCCTATCACCACTTTGGCTCAAATGTCGGAAGTCATGAGAGCACGTTTTGTGCCAACACACTACAAACGTGACTTGTTCAAGAAGCTACAACTCCTCAAGCAAGGTACCAAGTCCGTTGAAGAGTACTACAAGGAGATGGAGATTGCCATGATAAGAGCCAACATCACGGAAGATGAAGAGCAAACAATGGCGAGAATCTTGAATGGACTCAACTATCCTATCAAGAAGATTGCGGACTTTCAAGCATACACCAATCTCCTCGAGCTAGTACACCAAGCAACCAAAGCGGTGAGACAAGTTCAAGAGGACTACAAGTACTCCAAGCTTACCTCCAAGAACTTCGGCTCCTACAATCAAGCTTCAACGACTTCGGCTACTCCTCCTACCTCTACCAAGCCATCTACAAACTTTGGCGACAAGTCAACCTACAAGAATGCGACTACATCAAGTCGGCCACCTTCTAGCAACAACTTCAAGCCAAGAGCTTCATCAACTACAACTCCAACCGAAGACAACTCCAAGACGAGTTCCATCGAATGCTTCAAGTGCCAAGGGCGAGGCCACAAGTCATTTGAGTGCAAGAACGTTCGTACCATGATCATCAACGATGACGGATCTTATGACTCAATGAGCGACGATGAGATCCAAGCCCTTGAGCATGTAGCTATGCATCGCCAAGTGAACGAAGAAGAAGACCATCAAGTGTTTTGTGACAATGACTCAAGTCTGAACCTTGTTGTCTCCAAGGTCTTGACACTCCAACACCAACAAGATGACGACCAACGATGTCATATCTTCCACACCAAGGCCGGCATCAATGGGCGCTCCGTCAAGGTTATCATCGATGGAGGAAGTTGTCACAACTTGGCCAGCGAAGAGCTATGCGACAAGCTACATTTGGTAAAGACGAAGCATCCTCACCCCTACAAGGTCCAATGGCTTAATGACGCCGGAATTCTTCGAGTCGAGCACACCGTGCAAGTCTCCTTCAAGATAGGCGCCTACGAGGACACACTTGAGTGTGATGTGATCCCCATGTCCGTGTGCCACCTTATTCTTGGACGACCATGGCAATATGATCGTGGAGTCACACACAATGGACGGACCAATCACTATAGCTTCAAGATGAAGGGCAAGGAATTCGTGCTACGACTAATGTCTCCAAGTCAAGTAGCCGCCGACAAACATTTACCTACCAAACATCATGGAGAGAATGGTGAGAGAATGAGCCACCAAAAGGAGAGTGAGAGCCACAAGCCAAATATGTGCAACTCCACGATGAGCGACAAGAAGCAACTAGTGCTTTTTGCCACCAAAAGTGAGATGAGAGAAGTGTGTGAGAACCCATCGAGTGTCTTTCACCTTGTGCTTTTATGCAAAGGGCAAGCCAAACCTACTAGCACTTCACCACCTCTACCTTTAGTGTTGTCTCATTTGTTGCAGGAATTCTCGGACGTCTTTCGCGATGAGCTACCTTCGGGTCTACCTCCACTTCGGGGAATCGAACACCGCATCGACCTCATACTCGGCGCACCACTTCCAAACAAGGCTCCTTACCGCATCAACCCCGAGGAAACCAAGGAGATACAACGGCAAGTGCAACAACTCATCGACAAAGGTCATGTACGTGAAAGCTTGAGTTCTTGTGCCGTTCTGGTTATTCTCGTGCCTAAGAAAGATGGAAGTTTTCGCATGTGCTCCGATTGTCACCGATAAATGCTATCACCGTTAGATACCATTATCCTATCCCACATTTAGACGACATTCTTGATGAATTATGTGGTGCCACCATCTTTTCGAAAATTGATCTTAAAAGTGGTTACTACCAAATTCTAATTCAATAGGGTGATGAGTGGAAAACGGCTTTCAAAACCAAATTTGGGTTATATGAGTGGCTTGTCATTCCAATGGGTTTATTGGAAGCACCCGGTTCATTTATGCGTCTTATGCATTTTTGTCTTCGACCCTACATAGGCGTCTTTGTAGTGGTTTACTTTGATGACATCCTCGTTTTAGCAAGTCGTTAGAGGACCATGTGACACACATCCGTATGGTTTTACAAACCCTTCGGAAAGAGCGCCTATATGCTAATATGGAGAAATGCACTTTTGGCGTTGACAAGGTCGTCTTCCTAGGATTTGTCGTTTCTTCACAAGGTGTTCACGTTGATGAAACTAAAATTGAAGCAATTAAAACTTGGCCTCAACCAACGAATCTCATGCAAGTGCGTAGTTTCCTTGGTCTAGCCGGTTTCTACCGACGCTTTGTGAAGGACTTTAGCAAGAAGAACGCACCCTTCATTTAGGGTCCTTCGCAAGACACCGCGTTCAATGAGCTAAAAAGCTTGCTTACACACGCACCACTTCTAGCCCTACCAAACTTTGATAAACCGTTTGAGATCCATTATGACGCTAGTGGTACCGGCATAGGTGGCGTGCTCATGCAAGAAAAGCGCCCAATTGCGTACTTTAGCGAGAAGCTATACGGAGCACAACTTAACTACCCCATCTATGATAAAGAGCTCTATGCCTTGGTGAGAGCTTTACTTGTTTGGGAACATTATCTTAGACCTCATGAATTCATTCTTCATACGGACCATGAGACTCTCAAGTATCTCAAAGGTCAAACTAAGTTGAACAAGCGTCATGCTAAATGGAGTGAGTTCATTGAGTCTTTTCCCTATGTCATCAAGTACATCAAAGGCAAAGAGAATGTTGTAGCGGATGCGCTTTCCCACAAATGCATGCTTGTTACAAAACTTGAGTTGAATGTTATTGCCTTTGAGCGCATAAAAGATTTATATGAGCATGATCCTTTCTTTGCAACTCCTGATGCTAAGTGTTTGACTCACAGGTCTTGGGAACGTTACTACATAAAGGATGGATATCTTATGAGAGCTAACAAACTTTGCATTCCCGAGTCTTCACTTCGTTTGCTCCTTTTGCAGGAATCTCATGGAGGACTCATGGGACACTTTGGACGCGACAAGACATTTGCTACGCTCTCAAAGAACTACTTTTGGCCCAGGATGCTACGTGATGTCTCACGCCTCACCAACCGATGTTCTACATGCCGCAAAGCTAAGTCAAAAGCTCAATCTCATGGTCTTTACATGCCACTTCCTATTCCATACCATCCATGGGAAGACATAAGCATGGACTTTGTACTTGGATTGCCTAGGACTCAAAATGGCAAAGATTCCGTGTTTGTTGTCGTGGATAGATTCTCTAAAATGGCTCATTTCATTCCTTGTAATAAGATCGACGATGCTTCACATGTCGCAAATCTCTTTTGTAGGGAGATCATTCGTCTACATGGAGTACCCAAGACGATCGTGTTAGATCGGGACGTCAAGTTCTTGAGCTACTTTTGGAAGACTCTATGCACCAAACTCGGCATCAAGCTCCTCTTTTCTTCGGCATATCATCCACAAACCGACGGCCAAACGGAGGTGACGAACCGCACGCTTTCGACGCTTCTTCGCGTGTTGATCAAGAAGAACATCAAGGAATGGGAGCAATGTTTGCCCATCGCCGAGTATGCCTACAACCACGCAAGACATTCGACTACCGGCAAGTCCCCTTTCGAGGTCGTCTACGGCTTCAACCCGTTGTCCCCATTGGACATCCTACCTCTACCTCTATAAGAGCGCACGGACATGGACCCAAGTGCACGAGCGAGCTATCTCAAGAAGGTGCATGAAGATACAAGGACAATGATCGAGTGACAAGTCCATCGTCTCACCACCAAGCTCAACGTCAACAAGGCACCAATGGTGTTCCAACCAGGAGATCTTGTTTGGCTTCATCTTCGCAAGGACCATTTCCCACACGAGCGCGGCGCACGTCCAAACTACTACCTCGCGCTGACAGACCCTTCAAGGTGCTAGCACGCTACAACGACAACGCCTACAAGATCGACATCCCACGAGACAAGTACAACATGAGCGATGCCTTCAACATCACGGATCTATCCCCTTACCATGGTGATGAAGATTTCGATCCGAGGTCGGATCTTTCCCAAGGGAGGGGAGATGATGCGGAGCATCCAAAGGTCATCCCCATGGACCCTCCATCGCCTCACCAAGTGCCCAAAGGACCAATGACTCGAGCCCGTGCAAGAGCTCTCGAGACAGAGGTGACTTCGCTCCTTTCACTCCATCCTTCCGATTCCCATGAGACATGGCTTCTACCCTCATCAGAAACTCTATGCATACTCAGGTACTTGGATGAAGGCCACGGGACAGCTCTACACAGCGGACAAGACGGCGGAATCGACAAGTGCTTGGAACAAGAAGAAGTTCGGCTGAAGATGCTACAGGAACCGGACATCCGGCCCACACCGGACGACCGGTCACTTCCAGGCACCGGACGACCGGCGACTCCCAGATGACCGGACGACCGGAAGCCCCCGGACGTCCGTGACACCCTTCACAAAACCGAAATCGGAGAAAATACCGGAAATCCGGGACTTACCGGACGTCCGGTCCTTCCCGAGCGACCGGACGTCCGGTAACCCTCGGACGTCCGACCCGACGGCGACACCCCGTGTAATATATACTCGTTGACTTCCATCCTTTCGAGGCAACTTTTGGATAGCTCATCATAGACCTTAGTGGTTCCTCTCCTACGAGACCGCGGCCTCTTCGGAGAAGATCCACCTCGGATTCAAGACCTCCTTCGTGGAGAAGATCCCAAGGGATAATTCAAGACCTCCTCCGGGAGAAGACAACCTTTGTACCACCGTTGTTGACTATGGATCGTGTATCTTGATATGTATCATGGATCTAGCACCTGTGTGATCGTATTTGTGTTGATTTGAGTGTTTCCCCTCGTGTTTTCCTCCGTATCTTCCTTGTGTTCTCCGTGTTCATCGTGGGATAGCCTCCTTTCGTGAAAGATCTGCCGAATAGGGTTCCACCCTACATCATGAAGATGAAGCCCTCGTCCCACTAGTGGACTATGTTGACATTGTTTGCTTGCATGATGTTGATCGACCTATTGCCATGGTTCATGCTAGTATGATTTCCCCATGCGATGATTTACCCATTTATGATGACTTTGATGATTTCCATGTGGAGTCTATTAGGTGTGATGCCATGTTGCATAGGATTTCATGTGATAATTCTCTCGGTCACATTATGTTTGACAATCCGCTTGACTTATCGTATGCTATGTATGAGATCAACAATATGTCACATTCGCAATCTCGTCGTAGTAACTATGCATATGCCATTAAGATAAACCCAATTTGCACATATGCCATACATGACAAGCCAATGGTTATTGGCATTTGTTTTTCTTATGATGATATTGACATGCTTCCTTTGCATCATGTCCATCGTATGCCATGCCATGATCATCTAGCTTCCGACATGCATTGTTTTGGATGTTGTTCCACTTCTCCACATTATACTTCCGATATTGCTCATGTGGTGACCCTCATAGCTTCCTCATACATTCTAGGAGATTTTGATCCATCCCATACATTGCATGATCCCCATACTTGTATGCACCATATGCTCCCCATGAATGAACATGCTATAGATGTGCCATATAATTGCATGCTCAATTTGAATCCACATCATGCTATACATAATAACTATTCATTCATGATGGATGACATGTTCTTATACCATGCATCAAATTTCTCTGAGCGATGCTTAGCTTGTGCTAACTCACACGTGCACATACACATCATGATGGATGATGTGTACATTTACCACACGCACAATTTCTTTGGTTTGTGTCTCTTTTATGTAGGTGCCCATGCATACTCGTCAACCTCGCAAGAGAACGAGTTGACGAAACGAGATCTAGAGAGCAATGATGACTTGGGATCCCGTGGATTATCTTTCCCACCACTCCCTTCACACAAAGACTTCATGCATCTCCTCTACATGGTACTCACATGGTTGTGGGTTATTGTCCATTATATCTCTTATGCCCATCTTGCCATGTTCACTTTGTATGATATGCCAATTCCTATGAATTTGCCATGCATTTGTGACCCATGCTTTGAATTACACATGATCCATGATTCTAGTACTCCTATGTGTATTTGCAAGCTTGGTGGAGATATTGCTTGTTATTTTTATGATTGCTTCGTGTCCCATGCCTATGATGATATTGATGCTTGCCCCATTACTTTTCTTGATTGTGATATGTCGTGTGCATTGCCTATGCCTACTATTTGCTCACATGACATGATTTTCGTGAATTCATCTAGTGTGTTGCATCTTCGCTCCACTAGTTTACACAACATGATTGATATGCTTTCTTATGTTGCATCACCCATGATTCATACTTGCTCCTTTCATGCGGTCGATGTCAACCATTGCCATGCTTTGCACATGATTCCCATTGCTTCTTGTCATATATCTCCACATGTTGCCTCTCTCATGCTAGATGATTTTCCATGTATTGAGTACAGCAATGATTTTATTCTTGCCAATGATAGTGCCCCTATAGCATTCTCACATATATTTGGAGATTTTGACATATTTCTTGTGAAGCATGCTCGTCTTACCTCTTTGCACCATATGCCCAGTGCCATGAATATAGCCCTTGTTGCATCATATTATTGCTCCTACTGGTTATGTGCAAGAGAAGAGAACCATCATGGTGGATGATGTTTTTATCTACCATGCGCATACGTTCTTTGTTTTGTTGTGTGCATGTGTAGGATACTTGGACTTCGTGTCGACTTCCACTTCACGTGAGTTGACCATTCGAGCTCTTCGGAACGAATCACCTTCTACCACGACAATTCTACATCGCACTTACTTGTGCTTCGGCATTGTGAAGGACGCACAAGGACATGCTTTCGAGGTGATAACCTTCTCTTTCAAGACACCCAAAACCATGAGCATGAATATTGTGGATCACACTACTTGTGTTGCTTGGACCATTAGACTTATTGGTCATCTTGGACCACTTGATTGCGCACATGTTAGCGATCTTGCATTGACTTGCCATTGCCACATGGCCATGCTTCATGATATATATGCCTTGTGTGTTGCATCCGACTTGTCTATTACTTGTCCCTATCATATGTTTTGTTGCAACAATGTCATCTCTTCACATATGCCATGTCCCATTAATTGCTACATTCTTGACATGATTGCCTCACACATGATGAATCATTGCTCTTTCTATTGTGTTGAGTGCCATTCTACCTTCACTACACCATATGCATGTTATGCTTGGATTGTCTTGCACTTGACCCATTTGTTTAGACACTTCATTTCCTTTGGTGTTGTGAATGATTCTTATGCCTACCATAGACCTTTCGTCGAGCACTTTTCCCATGCTTTCTATGACCCTGAGGTAGATGCTTGTCCATTTGTCAAACATATTTGCATCTCTACCTCACAAGTGCACATTTGGCCCCATGATATATTTTCTTGTGCTCATTTGATGTGCTTACATGCCATGTCAGAATCCTATGTCAAACCATATGCTTTGCATGATGACAACACTTGTTGGGTGAATCACCACTTGAATGCTTGGTTTTGCACTAATGCTAACCACATTTGTTTTTCCAAGTGTTTGTTGTCCTTGCTCCTTTTGAGGGAATCGCGAGACGGTGCGACATTGGAGAGTGCCCATTTTGAGAATCAAGATGATGAGTACTTGGTGATCGTCCACTACTACGCGGTGACGCCATCTCTTTCCCATGCTGATTTGGTTCTCAATCCGAGGTCGGATATTTTCCAAGGGGGAGGGGATGATGCGGAGCATCCTACGGACATCACCATGTCAAGAGTCTATCTGGCAAGTGACACGTGCGACCTCTACTTCTCATACATAAAGGTGAATCATCTCCTTTACACGTGTTCACTTGACCCCTTCGAGGATGGTATACTACTTGACACTCCACCTGTGTGCATGCATAGGTATTGTCAGAGGTTCACGGACGACGAGGAGGAGTGCAAGCGCCAAGGAAGACCTACACCATCCGCGAGGGAAGCTTGGAAGCGACGGCGGAAGAAGACGGAGCTGTGGAAGTTACAACAGCCGGACATCCGAGCCAGACACCGGACAGTCGGCGCTTCGCCAACTCCCGAACATCCGGCCTGTCCCCCGGAAATCCGGCATCGAGAACAGAACGCAATAGAAGTTTGCCCCGCTCGGGCCAGACATCCGGCCGACCTCCCTGGACATCCGACATCGAGAACAGAATGCACCAGAAGTTTGCCCCGATCGGGCTGGACATCCGGCCGAACTCCCTGGACATCCGGCGTCTCATGAGAGCCCGGTCATCCGGCCCCCAGCCACACATCCGACGCCTGCCTACACGCATGGACAGGGCCCGAGGCCCATATATCCCCCATCTACTTACCCCTTCATGGACTACCCTATATATACTGCTTCCCCTTCCTCAAGTTAGGGTTAGCTTTGTGTTATCTCATTTGAGACCTAGAGCATTGCTCATCAATAGTGTTTCTTCTCCACGAGAGAGATCGCGGCCTCTACGGAGAAGATCCACACTGTATTCAAGACCCCTAAGGGGAAGATCCTCGCGGATTCAAGACCTCCTCACGGAGATGAACTAGTTACCATGTATCTTCCATTTATTGGATTTGGACCATGCATCTCATTGTGTTGAGGATCTAGCACATGTGTGATCGTTTATTGTTGATTTGAGTGTTTTCTCTCGTTTCCCCTCGTGATTTCCCCTCGTATTCTTCGTGTTCATCCTTGGCGACACCTCCAATCCTGGAAGATCGACCTAGATCGGGTTAGCCCCGCATCACAAGTGATAACGCAGTGATGACTGTGGAAGGATAAGGCACGCCCAGTACTGGCAAGAAGGCCAAGGCTGAGGCCCCCGGCAAGGAAGCTGCCGCATGTGCTGCATGCCGGGAAGCCGCTGCCGTCGAAAAAGTTGAGAAACGCAATGGGCTGTACTGCAAGATCCATCAAACCGAAGGCCACAATCTTCAGGAGTGTTATCAGGTTGAGCAGCTCATCAAGAAACAGAGGGAAGAGTATGACTATCGTGATAAGGAGAAAGGTCAGAGCGGTAAGGGTTAGGGGGTGAAGAAAATCATCCCGGCAGAGCCTTTCGGAACCAAGGAAAACCCGCCAGGGGCCATGAGGAAGAGATTTGTGATGATGCCAATAACGGAGGGGATGAAGAGGAAACCGGTGAGCAGGAATTGCACAAGGCCACTAATGCTCTATGCATTGATGGGGTTCATGTTTGCACACCTCTCATCGCCAACTCAAGCGATGAGCACGAGAGGTCAATGTTGTGGAACCAGCGCCAGAGGCCCAGAAACCGCTCAAATGGTCCCGCACGCCCATCATCTTTGATGAAGAGGACCACCCTAGTCGCACCACAGCGGTAGGGTGCTTGCTGTTGTTGGTCTCCCCAACAATTCGCAACCACAAGGTCACAAAGATGCTAGTGGATGGCGGGGTCAGGTTGAATCTGATTTCCCCGATAGTTATTAGCAAGCTTCAGATAGGAGAAGAAGAGCTAGAAGTGACTAGCATGTTTTAAGGAGTCAATCCCGGCAGGAGCCATCCTATGGTAAAGATTATGTTGCATGTGACGTTTGCGGGAGAACTGAACTATTGGACAGAGAAGATTGTGTTTGATGTGGTTGATCTCCCCCTACCATACAATGGGATTCTCGGATGACCAGCCCTGGCCAAGTTCACGCCATCATCCCACTATCCTTACAACACCTTGAAAATGCCTGGGCCATTGGGTGTCCTCACTATCCCGTCGGAAGAGAAGGATGCGATTATTTGTGTGGACAAGATGTATTGGGATGCAGTTGCAGCAGAGGCAACGGCAACGTCAGTACCCGCCATGGAAAGCAAAGGAAAGAAGAGGGATTGTAGGACCTCCGGCAAGGAATCGAGGAAGCGTGCCCCCTCCGAGTACACATCACTCGTTGACAACGTGCCGAAGTGTTCCAACAGAAAGAGATCCAAGGTTACCGCACCCCAAGTGAAAAAGGTCCCGGTAGGGCTGGCTAGCATTGATAGTACCTTCACTATCAGCGCCACCCTCGATGACAAATAGGAAAGCGCGCTTGGTGCCTTCTTGCGGACGAATATCGATGTGTTTTCTTGGCAATCATCCGAGGATGAGGAGTTGCCCGGTGAAGAGGATTACATTAATGTTGATTCAGAGGATAGGGATGAGTCAACTAGCCAGAGAAAGGGCAAGAAGCGCAATAAGAAGCCAAGTGATAAGGCAGTGATGACTATGGAAAGATCAGGCACGCCCAGTACCAGCAAGAAGGCCAAGGCTGAGGCTCCCGGCAAGGAAGCTGCCGCGTGCGCTGCCTGCCGGGAAGCCGCTACCATCGAAAAAGTTGGGAAAGGCGATGGGCATTACTACAAGATCCATCGGACCAAAGGCCACAATCTTCAGGAGTGTTATCGAGTTGAGCAGCTCGTCAAGAAACAGAGGGCAGAGTATGACTAGCGTGATAAGGAGAAAGGTTAGAGCGTTAAGGGTCGGGGGGTGAAGCAAATCATCCCGGCAGACCCTTTCGGACCCAAGGAAAACCCGCCAGGGGCCAAGAGGAGGAGATTTGTGATGATGCCAATAATGGAGGGGATGAAGAGGAAACTAGTGAGCAGGAATTCCACAAGGCCACTAATGCTCTATGCATTGATGGGGAGCATCTTTGCACACCTCTCGTCGCCAACTCAAGCGATGAGCACGAGAGGTCAATGTTGTGGAACCAATGCCAGAGGCCTAGAAACAACTCAAATGGTCCTACATGCCCATCATCTTTGATGAAGAGGACCACCCTAGTCGCACCACTGTGGTAGGGTGCTTGTCGTTGTTGGTCTCCCCAACAATTCGCAACCTCAAGGTCACACAGATGCTAGTGGATGGTGGGGTCAGATTGAATCTGATTTCCCCGGTAGTTATCAAAAAGCATCAGATAGGAGAAGAAGAGCTAGAAGTTACCGTCACATTTCAAGGAGTCAATCCCGGTAGGAGCCATCCTAAGGGAAAGATTACATTTCTGGTGATGTTTGCGGGAGAACTAAACTATCAGACTGAGAAGATTGTGTTTGATGTGGTTGATCTCCCGCTGCCGTATAATGGGATTCTCGACGACCAGCCCTAGCCAAGTTCAGGGCAGCATCTCACTATGCTTACAACACCTTGAAAATGCCTGGGCCATTGGGTGTCCTCACTATCCCATCGGATGAGAAGGATGCGATTATTTGTGTGGACAAGATGTGTCGGGATGCAGTTGCAGCAGAGGTAGCAGCAACGGCAGTTCCCGCCAAGGAAAGCAAAGGAAAGAAGAGGATTGTAGGACCTCCGGCAAGGAATCCAAGAAGCGTGTCCCCTCCGTGTGCACGTCACCCATTGATGACGTGCCAGAGTGTTTCAATAGCAAGAGATCCAAGGTTGCTGCACCCCAAGTGAAAAAGGTCCCGGCAGGGCTGGCTCGCGTTGATAGTACCTTCACTATCAGCGCCACCCTCGATGACAAATAGGAAAGCACACTTGATGCCTTCCTACGGACGAATATCGATGTGTTTGCTTGGCAACCATCCAATATCCCCGGTGTTCCCAGGGAGGTAATCGAGCACCACCTTGCTGTCTGTCCACATGCCCGACCTGTCAAGAGGAAATTACGGAAGTAGGCCTTGGAGAGGCAGTAGTTCATTGTCGAAGAGATTAAGATGTTGGAAGTAGCTCGTTTAGTCAGAGGAGTACCACACCCTACATGGTTGGCAAATCCAGTAGTTGTCCGGAAGGCTAATGGGAAGTGGAGGCTTTGCATTGATTTCACAGACCTCAACAATGCTTGTCCAACGGACACATTTCCCTTGCCGCGTATCAACAAGATTGTGGATTCTACCTCAAGATGTGATTTGCTCTCATTCTTGGACGCCTACTCTGGGTATCATCAGATCTTCATGTCCAAAGAAGATGAAGAGAAGACATCATTCATCAATCCGCGTGGTACGTACTACTCTGTCTGCATGACATTCGGATTAAAGAGTGTCGGGTCCACCTTTGCAAGGGCAGTCCAGATAGGTTTTGAGCCACAGTGCACATAAATATAAAAGCTTATATGGATGATATTGTGGTCAAAACCAAGGATAAGGCCATCCTTATCCAGGATTTGGAAGAGACATTTGCTAACCTGCACAAGATCAATTTGAAGCTTAACCCGGAGAAGTGTGTATTCGGTGTTCTCTCCGGCAAGCTACTTGGCTTCATGTCCCACCGTGGGATCGAAGCCAACCCTGATAAGGTCAAGGCCATCGAGCAGATCCAAGCACCAAGGACAGTTAAGGATGTAAGGCGCTTGACGGGCCGCGTTGTCACGCAAAGCAGATGCATCTCCAAGTCTGCCAAGCGTACCCTACCGTTCGTCAAGGTTTTGAAGAAAGTAGGACTCATGAAGTGGACCCCAGAAGCAGATGCAGCTCTGCAGGAGTAAATAGCTTACCTATCGTCGGTACCCACCTTGGTTGCACCCAAACCTTAAGAGCCATTGTTACTATAACTGGCGGCAACCAACTAGGTCGTCAATGCAGCCTTGGTAGCACAGCGAGAGGTGGATCAGGTAGAGGCTGAACAGAGAACAGCAGAGTCAAAAAAGGACCAGGACAACGATGAGCACGACAATGGAAACAACCCCATGGAAACGACAAGGAAGAAAATGGTGCAGTGCCCAGTGTACTTCGTCAGCTCCTTGTTACAGGGGGCTACATCGAGTTACTCTGGTGTGTAAAAGTTGATCTTTGGGCTTATTATGACCTCAAGGAAACTGTGCCACTACTTCTAAGCCCATGAGATCATGGTTGTTACTCGTTTTCCATTGCAATGGATACTCCAAAACACCGAGGCAACTGGAAGAATAGTGGAATGGGCTTTGGAGCTATCCAGCTTTGGTTTAAAGTTTGAGAGCACATCAAGTATTCAGAGCAGGGCATTGGGAGAGTTTATTGTAGAATGGACGCCAAGCCCTGAGAGGAAAAGACAGAGACAACCATCCTCGGCAAGTAATCACCCCAAGAATGGATCATGTATTTTGATGGTGCTTTTCCCTACAAGGTGCAGGGGCTGGCGTGCGTCTTTTTGCCCCCTTCGGGGAGCACATGAAGTACGTCGTCCAGATGCACTTTGCCCGGGAAGAAGCCACCAGCAATACAACTGAGTATGAAGGGCTCCTTTTCGGGCTCAGCATTGCAGTAGAATTGGTGATGAGGACATCACTAACATAGTTACACCCACAGCCCCAACTTATACATATATAGGACCAATTACTAGAGTTCGCGCAGGCCTATTAAATTACTAGGTACTTTTGTTTCTTGGTAATGATTCTAATGTTCATGAGAATATGATGCTACCTAAATTGGATACATTTGTCTTGCTTACAAATGAAGGGCCTAGCTTCGACAAGAAGGGTGAACATTGGAGCAAGATCAAGCATGGAGATGATGGCATGCACAAGGGGAGCAACAACGGAGTTACAAGTGATGATTTCAGGACTTTGAAGCCACCATAATGAGTGCGAGAAGCCTTGGACGAAATATACAAGATGCCACTTCATAGATTCCGTCCACAACCTATTATTGGTGCTGCGTCACCTTATTATTGGGTTGGACCCAAGTAATTTCGAAATAGTCAAGTATATGCTATTTTTAGAGTCCGTATGTGTGGGGAAAACAGAGTTAGGGTTGGTTTTGGACCCCTTCTCTAAGGAGCCACGAAATTCCCCCTCTTTTTCCCCATATATACAGCCCTTAGGGCATCGTTTAGTCTTTGGGTTTTGTTTAGATTAAAGTTAACCATAGTTGCAACTTCACATACTTCGTTTGTGTTCAACGACCAGACAAAGACGTCACAGAACCCCACCTTGATCAATAAAGCTTTCCTCTTATATTCGGAATATCCAGATTGCAATCTCAGTTTCTTGCTTGTTCTTCATTTGCTTGCAGGAAATAGACCATCGTGGTCAGGTAGATCATGCTCCGGCGTGGTCAATAACCTCTCAGAGCTGGTTTAGTGATTGCTAAGGCGCGTCGTCTTCACACGTTTGTAGTCAGATAATCAAAGTCTACTCCTCCAAAATCGATAATCACCATCTCATTGAAAGACGGGACACCTTTGCCTCTATCAATTGGAAATTAAGAAGTTGATCATTCGAGGAGATTCACAGCTTTTGGTGAGGTAAGTCAACAAGGATTATCAAAGCCCATTGATGGAAGCATACGTCGAGGAAGTAAGGAGATTGGAAGAGCACTTTGACGGGTTGCAAACGGAGCATGTGCCCCGTGCGGAAAACAGCATAGTTGATCACATGTCAAAGTGTGTTGCGCAAAAGCTTCCTATGGAACTAGGAAATTTTGTTCTCCATCTCTATCCACCCTCCGTATTGAAGGAAATATGCCCTAGAAGCAATAATAAAGATGTTATTTGTATTTCCTTATATCATGATAAATGTCTTTTATTCATGCTAGAATTGTATTAACCGGAAACTTAGTACATGTGTGAATACATAGACAAAATAGTATGTCCCTAGTATGCCTCTACTAGACTAGCTCATTGATGAAAGATGGCTATGTTTCCTAGCCATAGACATGAGTTGTCATTTTATCAACGGGATCACATCATTAGGAGAATGATGTGATGGACTAGACCCATCCGTTAGCTTAGCACTATGATCGTTTAGTTTTACTGCTATTGCTTTCTTCATGACTTATACATGTTCCTATGACTATGAGATTATGCAACTCCCGAATACCGTAGGAACACCTTGTGTGCTATCAAACGTCACAATGTAACTGGGTGATCATAAAGATGCTCCATAGGTGTCTCCGAAAGTATTCGTGGTGTTGGCATAGATAAAGACTAGGATTTGTCACTCCGAGTGTCGGAGAGGTATCTCTGGGCCCTCTCGGTAATGCACATCATAATAAGCCTTGCAAGAAAATGACTAATGAGTTAGTTACGAGATGATGTATTACGGAATGAGTAAAGAGACTTGCCGGTAACGAGATTGAACTAGGTATAGAGATACTGACGATCGAATCTCGGGCAAGTAACATACCGATGACAAAAGGAACAATGTATGTTGTTATGCGGTTTGACCGATAAAGATCTTCGTGGAATATGTAGGAGCCAATATGAGCATCCAGGTTCCGCTATTGGTTATTGACCAGAGATGAGTGTCGGTCATGTCTACATAGTTCTCGAACCCGTAGGGTCCACACGCTTAACATTTGATGATGATCGGTATTATGAGTTTATGAGTTTTGATGTACCGAAGGTAGTTCGGAGTCCCGGATGAGATCACGCACATGACGAGGAGTCTCAGAATGTCCGAGACGTAAAGATTGATATATTGGACGATTATATTCGGACACCGGAAGTGTTCCGTAAAGTTTTGGAATTTACCGGAGTACCGGGGGGGGGGGGGTTACCGGAACCCCTGGGGAAGCTATGGGCCTTAATGTGCCGTAGGAGAAAGAGGGAAGAAGGGCCAGGGCTGGGCCGCGCGCCCCCCACCCCTTGGTCCGAATTGGACAAGGAAGGAGGGGGTCGGCGCCCCTTTCCTTCTCCTTCTCCCTCTCCTTCCTTTCCCCCTTCTCCCTTTTGGTAGTTCCTACTAGGAATAGGATTGCAATCGTATTCCTAGTAGGATTTCTCCTCCTAGGCACGCCACAAGGGGCCGGCCGGCCTTCCCCACTTGCTCCTTTATATACGGGGGCAGGGGGCACTCAAAGACACACAAGTTGAATTGTTTTAGCCATGTGCGGTGCCCCCCTCCACAGAAACACACCTCGGTCATACTGTCGCATTGCTTAGGTGAAGCCCTGCGTCGGTAACTTCATCATATCCGTCACCACGCCATCGTGCTGACGAAACTCTCCAGTGAAGCTCAACTGGATCAAGAGCTCGTGGGACGTCATCAAGCTGAACGTGTGCTGAACGCGGAGGTGCAGTACGTTCGGTGGTTGATCGGTTGGATCGCGAAGAAGTTCGATTACATCAACCGCGTCACTTGACGCTTCCGCTCCCGGTCTACGAGGGTACGTAGACACACTCTCCCCTCTCTTTGCTATGCATCTGGTAGATATATCTTGCGTGATCGTAGGAAAATTTTAAAATACTACGTTCCCCAACAGTGGCATGATGAGCCAGTTCTATGCGTAGATGATATGCACGAGTAGAACACAATGAGTTGTGGGCGATACTAGTCATACTGCTTACCAGCATGTCATACTTTGCTTCGGCGGTATTGTGAGATGAAGCGGACCGGACCGACATTACGCGTACGCTTACGCGAGACTGGTTTCACCGTTATGAGCACTCGTTGCATAAAGGTGACTGGCGGGTGTCTGTCTCTCTCATTTTAGCTGAATCAAGTGTGGCTACGCCCGGTCCTTGTGAAGGTTAAAACAGCACATACTTGACGAAACATCATTGTGGTTTTTGTATGCGTAGGTAAGAACAGTTCTTGCTAAGCCCGTAGCAGCCACGTAAAACTTGCAACAACAAAGTAGAGGACGTCTAACTTGTTTTTGCAGGGCATGTTGTGATGTGATATGGTCAAGACATGATGAGTTATACGGTTTTGTATGGGATGATCATGTTTTGTAAAGTTATCGGCAACTGGCAGGAGCCATATGGTTGTCGCTTTATTGTATGAAATGCAATCGCCATGTAATTGCTTTACTTTATCACTAAGCGGTAGCGATAGGCGTAGAAGCAATAGTTGGCGAGACGACAACGATGCTATGATGGAGATCAAGGTGTCGCGCCGGTGATGAAGGTGGTCATGATGGTGCTTTGGAGATGGAGATCAAAAGCACAAGATGACGATGGCCTTATCATGTCACATATTTTGATTGCATGTGATGTTTATCTTATTATGCTTCTTATTTTGCCTAGAACGAGGTAGCATTATAAGATGACCCCTTACTAAATTTCTAGGTATAAGTGTTCTCCCTGAGTATGCACCGTTGCGAAAGTTCGTCATGTCGAGACACCACGTGATGATTGGGTGTGATAAGCTCTATGTTCAAATACAACGGGTGTAAGCCAGTTTTGCACACGCAGAATACTCGGGTTAAACTTGACGAGCCTAGCATATGCAGATATGGCCTCGGAACACTGGAGACCGAAAGGTTGAGCGTGAATCATATAGTAGATATGATCAACATAAGATGTTCACCATTGAAACTACTCCATCTCACGTGATGATCGGACATGGTTTAGTTAATTTGGATCATGTGATCATTTAGATGACCGGAGGGATGTCTATCTAAGTGGGAGTTCTTTAAGTAATATGATTAATTGAACTTTAATTTATCATGAACTTAGTCCTGATAGTTTTTGCATATCTATGTTGTTGTAGATCAATGGCCCGTGCTACCGTTCCTTTGAATTTTAATGCATTCCTAGAGAAAGCTAAGTTGAAAGATGATGGTAGCAATTACACGGACTGGGTCCGTAACTTGAGGATTATCCTCATTGCTGCATAGAAGAATTATGTCCTTGAAGCACCGCTAGGTGACAAGCCCCCTCCCGCCAATGTAGACGCTTTGAACGTCTGGCAGACGCGGTCTGATGACTACACGATAGTTCAGTGTGCCATGCTTTACGGCTTAGAACTGGGACTTCAACGACGCTTTTGAACGTCATGGACCATATGAGATGTTCCAGGAGTTGAAGTTAATATTTCAAGCAAATGCCCGGATTGAGAAATATGAGATTTCCAATAAGTTCTACAGCTGCAAGATGGAGGAGCATAGTCCTACAGTGAACACTTGCTGAGAATGTCTGGGTACTACAATCATATGACTCAACTTGGTTGCAAAGTTGACGAGGATAGTGTTATTGATAGAGTTCTTCAATCACTGCCACCAAGCTATAAAGGCTTCATGATGAACTATAATATGCAAGGGATGCAGAAAACAATTCCCGAGCTCTTAGCTATGCTCAAAGTTGCGGAGGTAGAAATCAAAAAGGAGCATCAAGTGTTGATGGTTAACAAAACCACTAGTTTCAAGAAAAAGGGCAACGGAAAGAAGGGGAACTTCAAGAAGAATAGCAAGATAGTTGCTACTCCCACAAAGAAACCCAAGTCTGGAGCCAAGCCTGAAACTGAGTGCTTCTACTGCAAAGGGACTGGACACTGGAAGTGGAACTGCCCCAAGTATTTGGCGGATAAGAAGGATGGCAAGGTGAAGAAAGGTATATGTGATATACATGTTATTGATGTGTACCTTACTAATGCTCGTAGTAGTACATGGGTATTTGATACCGGTTCGGTTGCTAATAATTGTAACTCGAAACAGGGACTACAGATTAAATGAAGATTGGCTAAGGAAGAGGTGACGATGCGTGTGGGAAATGGTTCCAAAGTCGATGTGATCGCCGTCGGCACGCTACCTCTACATCTACCTTCGGGATTAGTTTTAGACCTAAATAATTGTTATTTGGTGCCAGCGTTGAGCATGAACATTATATCTGGATCTTGTTTGTTGCAAAACGGTTATTCATTTAAATCAGAGAATAATGGTTGTTCTATTTTTTTGAATAATATCTTTTATGGTCATGCACCCTTGAAGAGTGGTCTATTCTTATTAGATCTCGATTGTAGTGATACACATATTCATAATATTGAAGCCAAAAGATGCAAGGCTAATAATGATAGTGCAACTTATTTGTGGCACTGCCATTTAGGTCATATTGGTGTAAAGCGCATGAAGAAACTCCATAGTGATGGACTTTTGGAATCACTTGATTATGAATTACTAGGTGCTTGCGAACCATGCCTCATGGGCAAGATGACTAAAACTCCGTTCTCCGGAACTATGGAGCGAACAACAGATTTGTTGGAAATCATACATACTGATGTATGCGGACCAATGTGTGTTGAAGCTCGCGGCGGGTATCATTATTTTCTGACCTTCACTGATGATTTGAGCAGATATGGGTATATCTACTTAATGAAACACAAGTCTGAAACATTTGAAAAGTTCAAAGAACTTCAGAGTGAAGTAGATAATCATCGTAACAAGAAAATAAAGTTTCTGCGATCTGATCGTGCAGGTGAATATTTGAGTTACGAGTTTGGTCTTCATTTTAAACAATGTGGAATAGTTTCACAACTCACGCCACCCGGAACACCACAGCGTAATGGTGTGTCCGAAAATCGTAACCGTACTTTATTGGATATGGTGCAATCTATGATGTCTCTTACCGATTTACCACTATCGTTTTGGGGTTATGCTTTAGAGACAGCTGCATTCACGTTAAATAGGGCACCATCTAAATCCGTTGAGACGACACCTTATGAACTATGGTTTGGCAAGAAACCAAAGTTGTCGTTTCTTAAAGTTTAGGGCTGCGATGCTTATGTGAAAAATCTTCAACCTGATAAGCTTGAACCCAAGTCGGAGAAATGTGTCTTCATAGGATACCCAAAAGAGACTATTGGGTACACCTTCTATCATAGATCCGAAGGCAAGATATTCGTTGCTAAGAATGGATCCTGTCTAGAGAAGGAGTTTCTCTTGAAAGAAGTGAGTGGGAGGACAGTAGAACTTGATGAGGTAATTGTACCTTCTCCTGAATTGGAAAGTAGTACATCACAGAAAATTGTTCCAGTGATTCCTACACCAATTAGTGAGGAAGCTAATGATGATGATCATGAAACTTCAGATCAAGTTTCTGATGAATGTCGTAGATTAACCAGAGTATGTTCCGCACAAGAGTGGTACGGCAACCTAGTTCTGTAAGTCATGTTACTAGACCATGATGAACCTACGAACTATGAGGGAGCGATGATGAGCCCAGATTCCGCAAAACGGCTTGAGGCCATGAAATCTGAGATGGGATCCATGTATGAGAACAAAGTGTGGACTTGGTTGACTTGCCCGACGATCGGCAAGCCATCGAAAATAAATGGATCTTCAAGAGAAAGACCGACGCAGACGGTAATGTTACTGTTTACAAAGCTCGACTTGTTGCGAAAGGGTTTCGACAAGTTCAAGGATTTGACTACAATGAGACTTTCTCACCTGTAGCAATGCTTAAGTCTGTCCGAATCATGTTAGCAATTGCCTCATTTTATGATTATGAAATATGGAAAATGGATGTCAAAACTGCATTCCTGAATGGATATCTCAAAGAAGAGTTGTAAATGATGCAACCAGAAGGTTTTGTCGATCCAAAAGGTTCTAACAAAGTATGCAAGCTCCAGCGATCCATCTATGGATTGGTGCAAGCATCTCGGAGTTGGAATATACGCTTTGATGAGGTGATCAAAGCATATGGTTTTATACAGACTTTTGGAGAAGCCTGTATTTACAAGAAAGTGAGTGGGAGCTCTGTAGCATTTCTGATATTATATGTGGTTGACATATTGTTGATTGGAAATGATATAGAATTTCTGGATAGCATAAAAGGATACTTGAATAAATGTTTTTCAAGGAAAGACCTCGGTGAAGCTGCTTATACATTAGGCATCAAGATCTATAGAGATAGATCAAGACGCTTAATTGGACTTTCACAAAGCACATACCTTGATAAAGTTTTGAAGAAGTTCAAAATGGATCAGTCGAAGAAAGGGTTCTTGCTTGTGGTACAAGGTATGAAGTTGAGTAAGACTCAATGCCCGACCACTTCAGAAGATAGAGAGAAAATGAAAGTCATTCCCTATGCCTCAGCCATAGGATCTATCATGTATGCAATGCTGTGTACCAGACCTGATGTGTGCCTTGCTATAAGTCTAGCAGGGAGGTACCAAAGTAATCCAGGAGTGGATCACTAGACAGCGGTCAAGAACATCCTGAAATACCTGAAAGGGACAAAGGATATGTTTCTCGTGTATGGAGGTGACAAAGAGCTCATCGTAAACGGTTACGTCGATTCTAGCTTTGACACTGATCCGGATGACTCTAAGTCACAAACCGGATATGTATTTTTATTGAACGGTGGAGCTGTCAGTTGGTGCAGTTCCAAGTAGAGCGTCGTGGCGGGATCTACGTGTGAAGCGGAATACATAGCTGCTTCGGAAGCAGCAAATGAAGGAGTCTGGATGAAGGAGTTCATATCCGATCTAGGTGTAATACCTAGTGCATCAGGTCCAATGAAAATCTTTTGTGACAACACTGGAGCAATAGCCTTGGCGAAGGAATCCAGGTTTCACAAGAGAACAAAGCACATCAAAAGACGCTTCAATTCCATCCGCGATCTAGTCAAGGAGGGAGACATAGAGATTTGCAAGATACATACGGATCTGAATGTTGCAGACCCGTTGACTAAGCCTCTTCCGCGGGGAAAACATGATTAGCACCATGACTCCATGGGTGTGAGGATCATTACTTTGTAATCTAGATTATTGACTCTAGTTCAAGTGGGAGACTGAAGGAAATATGCCCTAGAGGCAATAATAAAGATGTTATTTATATTTCCTTATATCATGATAAATGTCTTTTATTCATGCTTGAATTGTATTAACCGGAAACTTAGTACATGTGTGAATACATAGACAAAATAGTATGTCCCTAGTATGCCTCTACTAGACTAGCTCATTGATCAAAGATGGCTATGTTTCCTAACCATAGACATGAGTTGTCATTTGATCAACGGGATCACATCATTAGGAGAATGATGTGATGGACTAGACCCATCCGTTAGCTTAGCATTATGATCGTTTAGTTTTACTGCTATTGCTTTCTTCATGACTTATACATGTTCCTATGACTATGAGATTATGCAACTCCCGAATACCATAGGAACACCTTGTGTGCTATCAAATGTCACAACGTAACTGGGTTATCATAAAGATGCTCTACAGGTGTCTCCGAAAGTATTCGTGGTGTTGGCATAGATCAAGACTAGGATTTGTCACTCCGAGTGTCGGAGAGGTATCTCTGGGCCCTCTCGGTAATGCACATCATAATAAGCCTTTCAAGCAAATAACTGATGAGTTAGTCACGAGATGATGTATTATGGAACGAGTAAAGAGACTTGCCGGTAACGAGATTGAACTAGGTATAGAGATACCGACGATTGAATCTCGGGCAAGTAACATACCGATGACAAAAGGAACAACGTATGTTGTTATGCGGTTTAACCGATAAAGATCTTCGTAGAATATGTAGGAGCCAATATAAGCATCCAGGTTCCGCTATTGGTTATTGACCAGAGATGAGTCTCGGTCATGTCTACATAGTTCTCGAACCCGTAGGGTCCGCACGCTTAACGTTTGATGACGATCGATATTACGAGTTTATGAGTTTTGATGTACCGAAGGTAGTTCGGAGTCCCGGATGAGATCACGGACATGAAGAGGAGTCTCGGGACGTCCGAGACGTAAAGATTGATAGATTGGACAACTATATTCGGACACCAGAAGTGTTCCGTAAAGTTTCGGAATTTCCCGGAGTACCGGGGGGGTTACGAGAACCTCTGGGGAAGCTATGGGCCTTAATGGGCCGTACGAGAAAGAGGTGAGAAGGGCCAGGGCTGGGCCGCGCGCCCCTACCCCTTGGTCCGAATTGGACAAGGAAGGAGGGGGGCCGGCGCCCCTTTCCTTCTCCTTCTCCCTCTCCTTCCTTTCCCCCTTCTCCCTTTTGGTAGTTCCTACTAGGAATAGGATTGCAATCATATTCCTAGTAGGATTGCTCCTCCTAGGCGCGCCACAAGGGGCCGGCCGGCCTTCCCCCCTTGCCCCTTTATATACGGGGGCAGGAGGCACCCAAATACACATAAGTTGAATTGTTTTAGCCGTGTGCGGTGCCCCCCTCCACAGAAATACACCTCGGTCATACTGTCGCATTGCTTAGGCGAAGCCCTGCGCCGATAACTTCATCATATCCGTCACCACGCCATCGTGCTGACGAAACTCTCCCGTGAAGCTCAACTGGATCAAGAGCTCGTGGGACGTCATCAAGCTGAACGTGTGCTGAACGCGGAGGTGCCGTACGTTCGGTGCTTGATCGGTTGGATCGCGAAGAAGTTCGACTACATCAACCGCGTCACTTGACGCTTCCGCTCTCGATCTACGAGGGTACGTAGACACACTCTCCCCTCTCGTTGCTATGCATTTGGTAGATAGATCTTGCGTGATCGTAGGAAAATTTTAAAATACTACGTTCCCCAACACATATCACCAGCCACAATGGCCCGGAAAAGGAGAAAGTTTGACAACGATAAGCCTCCCCCGTAAAGCTATCCGCTCCCGGGAGAGACCCTGCCAGAAACAACTCCTCACAGCCTGCACCACCCCTTCCAGCCAGGCCTATGGACCCCGCGAACGAGGCTGGTGCTCCCACAGCAGAGGAGGTGCCGCTAGTCCTCGTTGTCGAGCCCCAGGCTCCAACTTGGGCAAGGCACATTGTCCACTTCATCCAAACCAGAGAACTCCCTGGCAATCAAGATAAACCTGCAAGAGTAGCCTGGAGGGCCAGTATGTATCAGTTTGTCGTTGGCACTCTATACAGAAGGAGGCCCAATGGTGTGAAATTGAATTGTGTTTGCCGGGAGGATGGAAAGGAACTGCTGGATGAGATTCACAAAGGAATGTGCGGCTCCCACACTGGACCAAGGGAATTAGTTGGGAAAGCATTCCGGCAAGGATTCTATTGGCCCACAGCCCTCCAAGATGCGGTTGAGTTAGTCACAAAATGTGAAGCCTGCCAGTTCCATTCCATGAAAATACATCTACCTGCCAAAGCTCTTTAGACAATACGTCTATCATGGCCATTTTCGGTCTGGGGGCTCGATATCCTTGGCCCCTTCCCCCGAGCAATTGGGGGCTTTGCATTCTTGTTCGCTGGCATCGACAAGTTTACAAAGTGGCCGGAAGTGGCTGCCGTGAGAAAGGTGACTGCTCTGTCAGCTATCAAGTTCCTGAAAGAATTGGTGTGTCATTTCGGAGTTCCGGCAAGGATCATCACTGACAACAGCACCCAGTTCACGAGCCACGCCTTGATGCAATATGCTCATACCCTCGGATGCAAAATCTCATTCACTTTTGTGGCACACCCCAGGAGCAATGGACAAGCTGAGAGGGCGAACGTGGAAGTGCTTCGTGCACTCAAGACACAAACTTTTGATACGCTGCAAAAGCAAGGTAGGCGGTGGATCAAGGAGCAGCCGGTAGTTCTCCGGTCCATTAGAACAACACCAAACCGAGCAGAAGCAGTTATCCCCACGGAACTCATTTACGGATCCCCTCGAGTGCTTGCCTATGATGAAGTAACGCAAGATCAGCAACGGCGTGACGACGATGTGCTACTTGAGGAGAACCATCTCCGGGCTGCTACGCGTGCTGCATGCTACCAGCAAGCCCTGCGTCACTATCATAGCTGCAAGGTTCATGCCTAGTGTTTTGACGAAGGTGACCTTGTCCTTAGGCATGTTCAGTCTGCCAAGGGTACAAACAAGTTGTCACCAAATTGGGAAGGCCCTTACCGGGTGGTATGAGTCACCAGACCTGGCGCAGTCCGTCTGGAGACCGGGGATGGCACTCAGTTGCAAAACTCATGGAATATTGAGCATCTCTATAAGTACTACCTATAAGGTGTGCCCGGCAGCCACCCTTTGTACAGGCCTTGCATCAGCTGTATGTAACCCCTTGTAGAAGCCGGGGCGATGACCCCGTGCAAGAGAAAATGAAGAAGCACTGAGAGAGGGGGGCCCCGACCAAGATCATTGCCTAAGCATTTCATGAGCATTTTCATATGCACATAGATAGGATTGCATCATGTATTCATCCTCACCTACATGGAGTTGCAGGTTCCAGCCGCGAACTTGGCTTCGATAAGGAGTTAAGAAGATGCCCCAGCTCCACGATCCCCGGCAATGCAAAATAGATAAGTTCCTCCCTTTTTGACCATTAATATTCCGTAAGCTCTAACTTGTGCATAGAGAAACCTCGCCACTCTCTTGGAACTAGGGTGCTCCCGTCCTAGGCTCGAACGTTGCTTCGGCCTGGGGCGGTCGTAGTGGCCCTAGAAAAGAGGGAGTGGACGGGGGGCTGGCACCTTGGTCTGTTCCCCGGCAGACATGGTTCTCCGACAGACGAAATGGGTGCCGGCAGGATATCCTGTCGGGAGAAAACTCGTTTAATTACAGTGAAGAGGCATTCCACCTCTGCATGAACATATACATGCTCGGGTTCCCGACAAGGATTATCTCTTTCATTGACATGCAGATACAAGTACAAGCATTACAGAACACAAACAAGGATGAAGGGATTACACTATTTTAATTAAAATTTGGCGATTGCCTACAAGTTTAAGATTGAAAAAAAGATAAGTGCCCCGTGATCCCCTCTTTTGGTTTTCCCTCCTTGAGGCATTGTGGTGGAATGAGCAAAATCCGAGAAAAGGAGCACCCAAGTAGGAACCCACTCCTGATCCTGTCAGGACCTGCCGAGTGTGGCCTGACAAGACCGGGAGTGGCGAGGCTGCGAATGAGGAGTGCGAAGGACACGACGGCGTCCTTAGGTCACCATCTCCAGAGCAAGCAAGAAGCCCCGGCTTGATCGCTGGTGGAGTCATCCGCCAAACCTCAGTCGCAAGACTGTTGGAGGGGAGGCGAAGGCGCCAAGAGAACATCCCTCCTCGGCCACCACTCAAAGAGGCTGGGGACGATGTTGCCGGGGAGGGATGGGAGGAACGGAAAGACGAGGCGGCTGGTCCCCAAAAGGGGACGAGCGCGTCGGGGTCACCATACTCTGACCCGACCCCATGCCATCCGCCTTCTCCGTCCTCCCTCGCTTTCTCTTCATCACTGCCGCTCTCGGGAAGCGCTAAGACTCCAACCTGGCGCCCCCAGCAGAGAAACAACAAGCAGCCAGAGCAGCCATGGGGTTGAAGGCGTGCCGCTCCCCACCTTGGGGGGCAGGAAGGCGCGCCCCTTGTCAACATCAGCCACAAGGCTTCCGAGAAGGACGGTGCTGCGACTACCAACAATCTCCAGCCCCGCCTCCCGACCGAGTTTTGAAGAAACCAAAAGGTTCACCATGGCAAGGATCAGGCTCACTCCCCAAGCATCAACACCAGCATGAGGCAACGATAGCCCCAAGCTGGGGCCTGGGGGCTGGCCCCAAGCTATCTTCTTCGACATGACCAGCAAAGGTAGAAGACAGGAGAGCAGGAATGCAAAGATGGATGGCCGTGCCCTCCACCACCCCTCCCTTTTATAGGCGGGGCGAGGAGGAGAGGTGCTCCATCAACGGGCAGCCATCGTCCTCCTCCACCAATTCAAGACGACCGGGCCCTCACCATGATGCTCTCCCACGCCGCGCGCCTCCGTCACCTACCCCGTGCAATGCATGCTGCATACGTGGCTGAGGATAAGGGCGTGGTCGGAAGAGTAAATTGGCAGTTTCCACCTTGTGTGTTAAAGTCATTTACGGGCCATTACTAGAGCGGCTCCACCACTGTTGGTTTTATGCAGTGCGTGGGGAAGCTAGAAACTGGCCAGCATTGAAGACTCATGAAGAAGCAGAAAGAGAATCTCAGGAGAATGGCCTCTCCAGCAACCCTGCATGTGCACTTATTAGGCCCTACCTTGACGATGCTCAGCAGCACGATCGGGGCTGGACCGGGTGCTTCTGTCGGTGCAACAATCCCTGGGTGTGTTGCCCAGATTGTGCACAGGCTCAGGAACAAGATTGAAGCACCAACCCAAGACAGAGTACAAGAAACCTAGAGATTCAGAGTACCAGCTCAGAGCAGAAAGGCCAAAGCCAAGCCATAGAAGCAAGGCATCACAAAGAAAAGACCTCCCTTGCAGGGCAGGCGAGCCCGCCAAGGGCGATGCCACCTTCGAAACAGATGGTAGAAACACCTCGGCATGGCCTGCCAGGGGCTCGTGGAAGCCAAATCGCCCCCACCGAACACTCAACCATGACCCACCTCGTCAATCAATGTGGTTTCAAGCCGCAAGATGGTTAAGTGGCAGCCATTAGGCACATGGCGGCCAGTTCCTACAAGAAGAACCAACATATGACACCAGTCCTACGACGTGTCGAACAAGCAGACATGGAGCTAGCAGAATAGCCCGACAAGGCTTGTCGGGCGGCCAACGATGTGACGTTAAGCAGCGCATTTAATGTGCCATGTCAGCCTGCAGAGTTAGGTATGATAGCACTAAACCCTATCATATCAGTGCATAATGACTACTTTACCACTGTGGTAACCCGTTAACCTATAAAAGGAGGCCCATGGCAACCGTAGAAGGGGGTTGGAAAGTTGATGATCCCACACCACCATACGCGCGCGGTCGCTGTGGCCCTCACGCAAACCCTGATGGGTAAGTGTACCATGCACCACATCGCTCATTGCACCACCAGTCCACCAAAGCAGGAGTAGGGTCTTACGGCTCGTGGCGGCCCGGACCTAGGTAAATTGCTTGTGTGCTATCTATCGTGCTGTCGTACGCTAGTCCGCTCTTTGTGCAACGCGACTCCCCCCTACCGAACCAGCAAGGGGCCACCCGGTCCGATAGGTGGCCGTGGATATTTCGTGACATCTTTGGCGCGCCAGGTAGGGGGATCGCTTGCGCGAACCTGAAAGTGTGCGCAGCATGTCATCTTCATATTTAATAGTGCCATCGACCATGGCGACCAATAAGAAATTTGGTGCCTCGAAACATCCCTCCACTTCGAAGGCTCCACTACCCGCGGCCTTGAACGCCACGGGGAATGCGGTGGAGCAGGTGGCGCCATTACCGCCGCCCCCGCAGCTGACACGGGGGCCGGAGCTACTAGAAGAGAACAACATCAGCAACGCCTTGACAGTTGTGCCCTGCAAAATGTGGGCGAGGGAGTCACTCCATCCGTGCTCCCTCCTTCCACTTACGGGCACAGCCGCAGCAACGACGCTCAGTCCGGGAAGAGCCGTCGCCCTCCGGTCGCCCCCACCGTGGGAGTGACCGCGGTGCATGCGCCTCCTCCTGGGCGAGCCAACTAAAACACAGCGCTCAACCGAGCCACTGATCTTCAAGCACCATCGCCACGCGACCCCACTTCCTAGGTGGTCGTCCCACAGCAGCGCAGGCGCGGTGGCACCACCGCTGGCGTTGTCCGGAGCCTGGCGGCGGTGCGGTCGACATGATTGACATCTATGCCAAGTACATCCACAGAAGCCATGGTGCGAGCTCAGTTAATATCGAGGTTCCTGCCAGTGGCCGAGCAGATGAATGAATGGCGTGCCACCATCCAAAGCCTGCTCTATTTCGACGAAGCTGGGGGCTCACGTCGAGCTTGCCCACAACAACCTCCCCAAGCGATAGCCACCGCCCGTACCACTGGCCGAACGGAGGGGGTTGTCCCCACCACGATAGCCAGCGAGGGCGTAGCAGAATCAGGACCCCGACAATGTCTCGATGGCCTATTCTGGCCCTCGAGCACATCCAGGCCAACATCGAACCACGAAAGATCGGCAGCGGGGAGGTGCGTGCGTCGTCACCGAACGGCACCACAACAGTCCCACCAGGCCGACGGGTGCGGCGGCCTCAACGTCGATGAGCATGCGCTTAGTGTTGGCGGGCACCTCCCTTTCGAGGTTGGCTTCCCTGCATTTACACAAGAGCTGCATCAAGTTCGTTGGCAGTCCGTTCGCACGTTCAAGCCAGAGATACCTGAGAAATACGACGGGAGGCTGAACCCGGCAGAGTTCCTGAGCATCTAAACCATTGTTGTTCAGGCTGCCGGGGGAAGAGATAAGAACGTGTTTGCCAATTACTTCCCTTTGGCCCTCAAGTCCAATCTAAGGTCTTGGCTAATGCACCAGCTGGAGAACTCTATTTCGTCATGGGCGGACCTGTGCCACGGGTTCATCACTGCTATCATCGGTGGCCACCAGGAGCCCGACAGGCCCACTGATCTGCAGCTTCTCCAGCAGAAGGAAGGAGAAACCCTCCGTAAGTGTTTATAGAGATTTAGTAAAGTCCATAGAAACTTTCCGAATATTCATCCAGCATCCGTTACAGGAGCTTTCTAGTCCAATGTGCGCAACCGCGACATTCGTTCCAAAATAAATGTGCGGTTGCCCAAAACTCTGAAAGAGCTAAATACACTGGTGGATAAATGTGCTCGGATGGAGGAAGGGAGGAAGTTGCTCGGTGAAGACGATTACATTGAGTTTGATTCAGAGGATGAGGATGAGTCAACTAGCCATAGAAAGGGAAAGAAGCGCAATAAGAAGCCAAGTGATAAGGCAGTGATGTCTGTGAAAGGATCGGGCACGCCCAGTAGCGGCAAGAAGGCCAAGGCTGAGGCCCCCGGCAAGGAAGCTGCCGCATGCGCTGCCTGCCGGGAGGCCACTGCTGTCGAAACAGTTGGGAAAGGAGATGGGCCGTACTGCAAGATCCATCGGACCAACGGCCACGATCATCAGGAGTGTTATCAGGTAGAGCAGCTCGTCAAGAAATAGAGGGTAGAGTATCACTAGCATGATAAGGAGAAAGGTCAAAACGGAAAGGGCCGGGGGTGAAGGAAATCGTCCTGGCAGACCCTTTCAGAACGAAGGAAAACCCGCCAGGGCCCAAGAGGAAGAGATTTGTGATGATGCCAGTAATGGAGGGGATGAAGAGGACACCAGTGAGCAGGAATTCAAGAAGGCCATTAACGCCCTATGCATTGATGGGGTGCATCTTTGCACACCTCTCATCGCCAACTCAAGCGATGGGCACGAGAGGTCAATGTTGTGGAACTAGTGCCAGAGGCCCAGAAACCGCTCAAATGGCCCCGCACGCCCATCATCTTTGATGAGGAGGACCACCCTAGTCGAACCACTGCGGTAGGGTGCTTGCCGTTGTTGGTCTCCCCAACAATTCGCGACCTCAATGTCACAAAGATGCTAGTGGATGGCAGGGTCGGGTTGAATCTGATTTCCCAGGTAGTTATCAGCAAGCTTCAGATAGGAGAAGAAGAGCTAGAAGTCACCGGCACATTTCAAGGAGTCAATCCCGATAGGAGCCGTCCTAACGGAAAGATTACGTTGTCGGTGACGTTTGCGGGAGAACTGAACTATCGGACTTAGAAGATTATGTTTGATGTGGTTGATCTCCCCCTGCCGTACAATGGGATTCTCTGACGACCAGCCCTTGCCAAGTTCACGGCAGCTTCCCACTATGCTTACAACACCTTGAAAATGCCTGGGCCATTGGGTGTCCTCACTATCCCGTAGGATGAGAAGGATGTGATTATTTGTGTGGACAAGATGTGTCGGGATGCAGTTGTAGCAGAGGCAGCGGCAACGACAGTTCCCACCAAGGAAAGCAAAGGAAACCAAGAGGGATTGTATGACCTCCGGGAAGGAATCCAGGAAGCATGCCCCCTCCGAGTGCACGTCACCCGTTGACGATGTGCCGGAGTGTTTCAACAGCAAGAGATCCAAGGTTTCTGCTCCCCAAGTGAAAAAGGTCCCGGCATGGCTGGCTGGCGTTGATAGTACCTTCACTAACAGCGGCACCCTTGATGACAAATAGGAAAGCGCGTTCGGTGCCTTCCTGTGGATGAATATCGATGTGTTTGTTTGGCAACCATCTGATATCCCGGATGTTCGCAGGGAGGTAAACGAGAACCACCTTGGTGTTTGTACACATGCCCGACCTGTCAAGCAAAAAGTACAGAAGCATGCCTTGGATAGGCAGCGGTTCATTGCTGAAGAGATTAAGAAGTTGGAAGCAGCTAGTTTAGTCAGAGGAGTACTGCACCCTACATGGTTGGCAAATCCAGTAGTGCTCCAGAAGGATAATGGGAAGTGGGGGCTTTGCATTGATTTCACATACCTCAACAAGGCTTGTCCATAGGACCCGTTTCCTTTGTCGCGTATCGACTAGATTGTGGATTCTACCTCAGGGTGTGATTTACTCTCATTCTTGGACGCCTACTCTAGCTATCATCAGATCTTCAGGTCCAAAGAAGATGAATAGAAGACATCATTCATCACTCCATGTGGTACGTACTGCTTTGTCCGCATGCCATTCGGATTAAAGAGTGCTGGGTCCACCTTTGCAAGGGCAGTCTAGATCGGTTTTGAGCCATAGTTGCACAGAAGTATAGAAGCTTATATGGATGATATTGTGGTCAAAACCAAGGATAAGGCCACCCTTATGCAGGATTTGGAAGAGACATTTGCTAACCTGTGAAAGATCAATTTGAAGCTTAACCCGGAGAAGTGTGTATTCGGTGTTCCCTCCGGCAAGCTACTTGGATTCTTCATGTCCCACCATGGGATCGAAGCCAACACTGACACGATGAAGGCCATCGAGCGGATCCAAGTGCCAAGGACAGTTAAGGATGTGAGGCGCTTGACGGGTTGCGTTGTCGCGCTAAGCAGATGCATCTCCAAGTCTGCCGAGCTGGCCCTGCCGTTCGTCAAGGTTTTGAAGAAAGTAGGACCCATGAAGTGGACCTCGGAAGCAGATGCAGCTCTGCAGGAGTTAAACGCTTACCTATCGTCCGTACCCACCTTGGTTGCACCCAAACCTCAAGAGCCATTGTTACTATAATTGGCAGCAACCAACCAGGTGGTCAATGCAGCCTCGGTAGTATAGCGAGAGGAGGATGAGGCAGCGGCTGAACAGAGAACAGCAGAGTCAGAAAAGGACCAGGACAATGATGAGCACGACAAGGAAAACAACCCCAGGGACGTGGCAAGGAACAAAATGGTGTAGCGCCCAGTGTACTTCGTCAGCACCTTATTACAGGGGGCTAGATCGAGGGACTCTTGTGTGCAAAAGTTGATCCTTGGGCTTATTATGGCCTCAAGGAAACTGCGCCACTACTTCTAAGCCCATGAGATCACGGTTGTTACTCGTTTTCCATTGCAAAGGATACTCCGAAACACCGAGGCAACTGGCAGAATAGTGGAATGGGCTTTGCAGCGATCCAGCTTTGCTTTGAAGTTTGAGAGCACATCAAGTATTCAGAGCAGGGCACTGGCAGAGTTTATAGTAGAATGGACGACAAACCCTGATCAGGAAAAGACAGAGACAACCATCCCCGGCAAGGAATCACCCCAAGAATGGATCATGTATTTTTGATGGTGCTTTTTCTGTAGAAGGTGCAGGGGCTGGCGTGCGTCTTGTTACCCCCTCCATGGAGCACTTGAAGTACGTCGTCCAGATGCACTTTGCCTGGGAAGAAGCCACCAACAATACAGCTAAGTATGAAGGGCTCCTTGTCGGGCTCAGGATTGCAGTAGAATTGGAAATTAAGAAGTTGATCATTCGAGGAGATTCATAGCTTTTGGTGAGGCAAGTCAACAAGGATTATCAAAGCCCATTGATGGAAGCATACTTCGAGCAAGTAAGGAGAGTGGAGGAGCACTTTCACGGGTTGCAAATAGAGCAGTACCCCGTGCGGAAAACAGCATAGCTGATCACCTGTCAAAGTGTGCTGCGGAGAAGTTTCCTATGGAACCAGGAACTTTTGTTCTCCATCTCTCTCAACCCTCCGTATCACGAGCCACAATGGCCCGAAAAGGAGAAAGTTGGACTATGGTATGACTCCCCCGGTAAAGCTATCCGCTCCCGGTAGAGTCCCTGCCGGAAACAACTCCTCTCAGCCTGTCGGACCACCCCTTCCAGCTGGGCCTATGGACCCCGCGAACGAGGCTGGTGCTCCCGCAGTAGAGGAGGTGCCGCTAGTCCTCGTTGTCGAGTCCCTGGCTCCAACTTGGGCAAGGCATATTGTCCACATCCTCCAAACCAGAGAACTCCCTGGCAATCAAGATGAAGCTGAAAGAGTAGCCTGGAGGGCCAGTATGTATCAGTCTATCGATGACACTCTGTACAGAAGGAGGCCCAATGGTGTGAAATTGAAGTGTGTTTGCGAGGAGGATGGAAAGGAACTGCTGGCTGAGATTCACAAAGGAATGTGCGGCTCCCACATTGGACCAAGGGAATTAACTGGGAAAGCATTCCAGCAAGGATTCCATTGGCCCACAGCCCTCCAAGATGCCGTTGAGTTAGTCACGAAATGTGAAGCCTGCCAGTTCCATTCCTAGAAAATACACCTACCTGCCCAAGCTCTTCAGATAATCCCTCTATCATGGATATTTTTGGTCTGGGGGCTCGATATCCTTGGCCCCTTCCCCCGAGCAATCAAGGGCTTTGAATTCTTGTTCGTTGCCATCGACAAGTTTACAAAGTCGCCGAAAGTGACTGCCGTGAGAAAGGTGACTGCTCTGTCAGCTATCAAGTTCCTAAAAGAATTGGTGTGTCATTACGGAGTTCCTGCAAGGATCATCACTGACAAGAGCACCCAGTTCACGAGCCACGCCTAGATGCAATATGTTCATACCATAGGATGCAAAATCTCATTCGCTTCTATGGCACACCCCCGGAGCAATGGACAAGCTGAGAGGGCGAACACTGAAGTGCTTCGTGGACTCAAGACACGAACCTTTGATACGCTGCAAAAGCACGGCAGGCGGTGGATCGAGGAGCTGCTGGTAGTTCTCTGGTCCCTCAGAACAACACGAAACCGAGATACCGTGTAGACTCCCTTCTCCCTGGTCTATGGGGCAGAAGCAGTTATCCCCACAGAACTCATTTACGGGGCCCCTCGAGTGCTTGCCTATGATGAAGTAATGCAAGATCAGCAACGGCGTGACCATGATGTGCTACTCGAGGAGAACCATCTTCCGGGCTGCTACGTGTGTTGCACGCTACCAGTAAGCCCTGCGTCGCTATCATAGCTGCAAAGTTCATGTCCAGTGGTTTGACGAAGGTGACCTTGTCCTTAGGCGTGTTCAGTCTACCAAGGGTACAAACAATTTGTCACCAAAGTGGGAAGGCCCTTACCGGGTGGTACGAGTCACCAGACCTGGTACAATCTATCTAGAGACTGGGGATGGCCCTTACCGCGTGTTCCGGAGGTAGGGAGGAAGTTGCCCGGTGAATAGGATTACATTAATGTCTATACATAGGATGAGGATGAGTCAACTAGCCAGAGAAAGGGAAAGATGCGCAATAAGAAGCCAAGGGATAAGGTAGTGATGACTGTGGAATGATCAGGCGTGCCCAGTACCGGCAAGAAGGCCCCCGACAAGGAATATGCCACGTGCGTTGCCTGCCGGGAAGCCGCTACCGCCGAAAAAGTTGGGAATGGCGATGGGCCGTACTATAAGATCCATCGGACCAAAGGTCACGATCTTCAGGAGTGTTATCAGGTTGAGCAACTCATCAAGAAACAGAGGGCAGAGTATGACTAGCATGATAACGAGAAAGGTCAGAGCGGTAAGGACCGGGAGGTGATGCAAATCATCCCGGCAGACCCTTTCGGAACCAAGGAAAACCCGCCAGGGGCCAAGAGGAGGAGATTTGTGATGATGCCAGTAATGGAGGGGATGAAGAGGAAACCAGTGAGAAGGAATTCCAAAAGGCCACTAACGCCCTATGCATTGCTGGGGGTGCATCTTTGCACACCTCTCATCGCCAACTCAAGCGATGGGCACAAGAGGTCAATGATGTGGAACCAGCGCCAGAGGCCCAAAAACCGCTCAAATGGTCCCACACGCCCATCATCTTTGATGTAGAGGACCACCCTAGTCGCACCACTGTGGTAGGGTGCTTGCCGTTGTTGGTCTCCCCAACAATTCGCAACCTCAAGGTCACAAAGATGCTAGTGGATGGTGGGTTCGGGTTGAATCTGATTCGACGGTAGTTATCAGCAAGCTTTAGATAGGAGAAGGAGAGCTAGAAGTCACCGGCACGTTTCAAGGAGTCAATCCCGGCAGGAGGCATCCTAAGGGAAAGATTACGTTGCCGGTGACGTTTGCGGTAGAAATGAACTGTTGGACTGAGAAGATTGTGTTTGATGTGGTTGATCTCCCCCTGCCGTACAATGGGATTCTCGAACGACCAGCCCTGGCCAAGTTCACGGCAGCATCCCACTATGCTTACAACACCTTGAAAATGCCTGGGCCATTGGGTGTCCTCACTATCCCGTCGGATTAGAAGGATCCGATTATTTGTGTGGACAAGATGTATAGAGATGCAGTTGCAGCAGAGGCGGTGGCAATGGTAGTTCCCACCATGGAAAGCAAAGGAAAGAAGAGGTATTGTAGGACCTCCAGCAAGGAATCCAGGAAGCGTGCCCCCTCCGAGTGCACGTCACCCGTTGACGACGTGCCGGAGTGTTTCAACAGCAAGAGATCCAAGGTTACTACACCCCAAGTGAAAAAGGTCCCAGCAGGGCTGGCTGGCGTTGATAGTACCTTCACTAACAGCGCCACCCTCAATGACAAATAGGACAGTGTGCTCGGTGCCTTCTTGTGGACGAATATCGATGTGTTTGCTTGGCAACCATCCGATATCCCCGGTGTTCCCAGGGAGGTAATCGAGCACCACCTTGTTGTCTATCCACATGCCCGACCTGTCAAGCAGAAAGTACGGAAGTAGGCCTTGGAGAGGCAACAGTTCATTGCCGAAGAGATTAAGAAGTTGGAAGCGGCTGTTTTAGTCAGAGGAGTACTGCACCCTACATGGTTGGCAAATCCTGTAGTGATCCAGAAGGCTAATGGGAAGTGGAGGCTTTGCATTGACGCCAGGCTCAGGATTGCAGTAGAATTAGAAATTAAGAAGTTGATCATTCGAGGATATTCATAGCTTTTGATGAGGCAAGTCAACAAGGATTATCAAATCCCATTGATGGAACCATACGTCGAGGAAGTAAGGAGATTGGAGGAGCACTTTGACGGGTTGCAAACAGAGCACGTACCCTATGCGGAAAACAGCATGGCTGATCACCTCTCAAAGTGTGCTGCGTAGAAGCTTCATGTGGAAGCACGAACTTTTGTTCTCCATCTCTCTCAACCCTCTGTATAACCAGCCACAATGGCCCAGAAAAGGAGAAAGTTGGACTACAGTAAGCCTCCCCCGGTAAAGCTATTCGCTCCCGGCAAAGACCTTGCCGGAAAAAATTCCTCACAGCCTGCCGGACCACCCCTTCCAGTCGGGCCTATGGACCCCGCGAATGAGGCTGGTGCTCCCACAACAAAGGAGGTGCCGCTAGTCCTCGATGCCGAGCCCCAGGCTCCAACTTAGGCAAGGCACATTGTCCATTTCCTCCAAACTGGTGAACTCCTAGGAAATCAAGATGAAGCTGAAAGAGTAGCCCAGAGGGCCAGTATGTATCAATTTGTCTATGACACTTTGTACAGAAGGCGACCCAATGGTGTGAAATTGAAGTGTGTTTGCCGGGAGGATGGAAAGGAACTGATGGCTGAGATTCACAAAGGGATGTGCGGCTCCCACATTGGATCAATGGAATTAGTTGGGAAAGCATTCCGGCAAGGATTCTATTGGCCCACTGCCCTCCAAGATGTTGTTGAGTTAGTCATGAAATGTGAAGCCTCCCAGTTCCATTCTAGGAAAAAACACCTGCCTGCCCAAGCTCTTCAGACAATCCCTCTATTATGGCCATTTTTGGTGTGGGTGCTCGATATCCTCGGCCCCTTCCCCCAAGCAATCGGGGGCTTTGAATTCTTGTTCGTTGCCATCGATAAGATTACAAAGTGGCCGGAAGTGACTGCCGTGAGAAAGATGACTGCTCTGTCAGCTATCATGTTCCTGAAAGAATTGGTGTGTCATTTCGGAGTTCCGACAATGATCATCACTGACAACGGCACCCAGTTCATGAGCCACACCTTCATGCAATATGTTCATACCCTCGGATGCAAAATCTCATTCACTTCTGTGGCACACCCCATGAGCAATGGACAAGCTGAGAGGGCAAACGATGAAGTGCTTCGTGGGATCAACACTCGAACTTTTGATAGGCTGCAAAAGCACGACAGGCAGTGGATTGAGGAGCTGCCGGTATTTCTCTGGTCCCTGAGAACAACACCAAACTGGGCTACCGTGCAGACTCCCTTCTCCCTGGTCTACGGGGCAGAAGCAGTTGTCCCCACAAAACTCATTTACGGGTCCCCTCGAGTGTTTGCCTATGATGAAGTAACGCAAGATCAGCAACGACGTGACGACGATGTGCTACTCGAGGAGAACCATCTCCGGGCTGCTATGTGTGCTGCATGCTACAAGCAAGTCTTGCATCGCTATCATAGCCGCAAGGTTCGTGCCCAGTGTTTTGACGAAGGTGACCTTTTCCTTAGGCGTGTTCAGTCCGCCAAGGGTACAAACAAGTTGTCACCAAAGTGGGAAAGCCCTTACCGCGTGGTACGAGTCAATTGACCTGCCGCAATCTGTCTAGAGACCGGGGATGGCACTCAGCTGGAAAACTCATGGAATATTGAGCATCTCCGTAAGTACTATCCGCAAGGTGTGCCTGGCAGCCACCCTTTGTACAGGACTTGCCTCAGCTATATGTAACCCTTTGTAAAAGCCGGGGCAATGACCCCGTGCAAGAGAAAATAAAGTAGTGCTGAGAGAGGGGGGGCCCCGACCAAGATCACTTCATAAGCATTTCATGAGCATTTTCATATGCATATAGATAGGATTGCATCCTGCATTCATCATCACCTACATTGGATTGCAGGTTCCTAACGCAAACTTGGCTTCGATAAGGAGTTAAGAAGATGCCCCGGCACTGCGATCCCCGGCAATCCAAAACAGATAAGTTCCTCCCTTCTTGTCCATTAATGTTCTGTAAGCTATAACTTGTGCATAGAGAAACCTCGCCACTCTCTTGGAACTAGGGTGCTCCCGTCCAGGGCTCGAACATTGCTTCGGCCTGGGGCGGTCGCAGTGGCTCTAGAAAAGAGGGAGTGGACTGGGGGCTTGCACCTTGGTCTGTTCCCCTGCGGACATGGTTCCCGGCAGACGAAAAGGGTGCCGACAGGATATCCTGTCGGGGAAAACTTGTTTAATTACAGTGAAGAGGCATTCCACCTCTGCATGGACATATACATGCACGGGTTCCTGGCAAGGATTATCTCTTTCAATGACATCCAGATACAAGTACAAGCATTACAGAACACAAACATGGATGAATGGATTACACTATTTGAATTAAAATTTGGCGATTGCCTACAAGTTCAAGATTGAAAAAAAGATAAGTGCCCCGTGATCCCCTCTTTTTGTTTTCCCTCCTTCGGGCACTGTGGTGGAAGGAGCAAAAGACGAGAAAAGGAGCACCCAAGCAGGAACCCACTGCTGGTCCCCTCAGGACCCGCCAAGCGTGGCCTGAGAAGATCGGGAGTGGCGAGGCTGCAAAGGAGGAGTACGAAAGATGGGGTGGCGTCCTCAGGTCACCACCTGTAGAGCTAGAAAGAAGCCCCATCTTGAGCGTCGGTGGAGTCATCCACCAAAGCTCAGCCGGAAGGCTGTTGTAGGGCAGGCGAAGGTGCCAAGAGAATATCCCTCCTCGGCCACCACTCGAAGAGGCTGGGGACGATGGTGCCGGGGAGGGAGGGGAGGAATGGAAAGATGAGGCGGCTGGTCCCCAAAAGGCGACGAGCGCGTCGAGGTCACCATACTCCGAACCGACCCAGCGCCATCCGCCTTCTCCATCTTCCCTCGCTTTCTCTTCATCGTCGCCGCTCCCGGGAAGCGCCAAGACTCCAACCTTGCACCCCCAGCAGAGAAACAACAAGCAGCCAGAGCAGTCAGGGGGCTGGAGCTGCGCCGCTCCCCACCTTGGCGGGCAGGAAGGCACGCCCCTTGTCAACATCAGCCCCAAGGCTTCTGAGAAGGAGGGTGCTAGGACTACCAACAATCTCCAGCCCCGTCTCCCGACCGAGTTTTTAAGAAACCAAAAGGTTCACCACGGCAAGGACCAGGCTCACTCCCCAAGCATCAACACTGGCATGAGGCAATGATAGCCCCAAGCTGGGGCCTGGGTGTCAGGACCTCGATCCTAAGTCACACTGATCTAGCATGTAACACATCATATCACTTTGAGGCCTCACGCACGTTATCCCCACGGGTGCCACCTTACCTGGCCCGGGACCATTTGTGCATTTTGGCACACGTATATGATAGTGTCGCTAGCATCCATATGACAAAGAACCCGGGCCAACATGGCTAGTTATAAACCAAAAGTGGCACTAAATTATAGAGACAGGCATCCATGACCCAGCAACGAACGTGTCGGTCATCAACGTATGAACCCAAGTCGTAGCATGCTACATGGACTTAAAGGAACAATGCGTGACATTTCCCTTAAGGGACAAACACAGGAACGAAGAAGGACACATGCCGGCCAGCCTACGTTTCCAGAGCAGTAGCAAGCTACCAAGGCTCAGTGGAAGCACTAGGAGGCATTTCCCTATAAGATAGGCTACCAACGGTAAACAACTAGGTGTCGGATCCCACACATATCAAGCATTTCAATAACATACACACAATATGCTCAATATGTGCAAATACAACATTGCATCACAATAGAACTCTATGACTGAAAGTACTTTATTTAAGAGGCTCCGAAGAGCCATACATAACATATCCATACAGATAGGGGTCACATGACCCAACACTCAAGTCATACAAGCATACAAGCACAAGAAGAAGCTAACTTGTCTGAGTACAGACAACTTGGAAAGAAAACAGGCTTAGTGTAGCCTGACTATCTACAAGGCCCTTCACAAGCTCAGGATCACCGTCTGGGTAGCAAGCTACTCATCAACTTCCACGTCTATGTAGAACCCATCAGAGGGGGCGGGGTTCTCCTTTGCAACACTTATTAAGCAGACATGAGTACAAAGGTACTCAGCAAGACTTACATCAGAACCTATCATACATGCATCATTATCAACAAGGGTAGTGGAGTTTATTGCAGCAAGCCAGCTTTAACTCTTGGCTATCCTATTCTACAACTCTGAGCAGATTGCAAGATGAGACTACGCACACGAGTCCACTACTCACCACAACAATACACTACCGTGGATCCTCTCCTGTCATCCTACGGAAGGGCCATCCACGGCACTCACACTTGTCTTGAGACTTTTAGGAGTAACCATTAACTTGTCTATGAACTGTATAAGCAACCAAGTGGTCCTTAACCGCGAACAACGGCTATTCGAATAGATTGGTAACCCTGCAGGGGTGTACATCTTCACACATGTTACCACCACTTAGCGTCTGCACACGACATGTGCTCGGCAGACTTCAAGCAAAAGCCGACGTGGGTGTAGACCACGACCTAACCAACCACTCAAGTCTCTAGTCTAGGTTTATCGCCTATTTGGGTTCCAACCGTGGGGAGATTCGGCCGGGGTGTCACTCACAGCCCCAAACGATGTGTAAAGGGTTCCCGAGTCACCACACGGGCGACCGGTACACCCGGCCACGTACCTGCCGCATCACAGCCCACCCCGAGGGTTAGCGCTATGCACGACCACCAGGAAATGACAAACACAAGAAACTAGTTGCAACTGCTGGACAGAGAACAAGGGTAGTCAATAAGTCGAGCGGGGTCATATTTCAGGGCCCAATGTGGGGTAGTAGCTGATCTTAAATAACACATACAGATCTCAGGTCCTATGGACGGTTCCAATGAAACAACCCTCCATGTACTCCTACATGGCCTTTCATCGATACCTTTACCAAGCATATTCCACACTTCACTCTCCTTACCAGACATGATCATTTCACTCTGATCCATCACCCAGATGAAGCAGACCTGACACAACTCTAAGCATAGCATGCAACATAAATAAATAGCATGGTAGGAAACACATCACATGGCTCAATCAACTCCTACACATGCTAGTGGGTTTCAACTATTTACTGTGGCAATGACGGGTCATGCAAAGGAATGGGGTTCAACTACCGCAGCAAATAGTAGTTCACACGATGTTGCCTTAATGCAGTAAAAGAGAGCAAGAGCGAGAAGATGAGTTTGTATCAGAATGATCAATGGGTTGCTTGCCTGACAGATTGGTTGTCGGGTACTGCTCTTCAGTTTGATACGCGGATGTATCCTCGGGAGTAGGACCTACCACGGAGAACACCGGTAATACAATCAATACACAAACAAATGCAGCAATATGATGCATGCTCATGACATGGCAAGATGGATGTGTTTTGGGCTAATGCAACTATGAACAGAAAGGTTTGGGCTTATTTGAATCAAAGATTCAAATTTATACCCAAGCTATTATTATTTAAAGTGCATTATCATGTTTTAATGTGAACAGCAAGGTTAACTTGCCCAAACATGCATGAGACCATTACCAATGGAAAGATTGGATTTTTCTGATAATTTTTCATATATAAAACTTTTCCATCTGAGCTACTGTTGAATTTATATGATTTTTAGAAGTTAGGGCATTTTCTGAAAATAAATAAATCATTTCTGATTTATTTAGATCATAGAAAACACAAACTGCATCAGCATGACCTCATGCTGACGTCAGCAGGTCAACAGGCCTGGTCCAGATCAAACATGACCAGTGGGACCCACTGGTCAGTGTCACTGTTAGTTAACTAACTAATTAGGATTAGTTTAAGCGCTAACCTAGGTTTGACTAACAGGCAGGGCCCACATGTCAGTGACCCAGGGGAGTCAAACCCCTGGTCAAATTGGGTTGACTCGCCGGCTTTTAGCCGCCGGCAACGTCCAGACGCGGCGGAGGCTGCGAGTTTCACCCTCCGTTAACCAAAAGGACGGCGGAGCACATCTATGGGCAGCTGGGAGTGAGCCGCGTCGAGTGGTGCACGACTTGGAGCTCGGGGTCGCTAGAAACGACGCCCGGGACGAGTCCAGTGGCTGCCGGAGTTCGGGCGAGGACGAACTCATCGGTGCAGTGCTCGTGGAGGAGCGTGGAGTGGTCCTACAGCATCTTCGTGAGGCGGTGAAGCTAGAGGGCACGACGGCCGGGCCGTTAGGTGGCCGGAGACACGTCGGCGGCGAGCGTGTGCGGCGGCGCGTGCGGGTCAGCCTGTTGCGGTGGCTGTGGTGCACGGCAGGGCAAACGGAAAGGATGGGGACGGCCAGGGGCTGACAGCGGAGACGATGAGCTGGTCGGCGAGCTCGGGGGCGAACTGCTGCGGTGGCGACGGCGAAGGGGATCTCCGGCGGCCGAGGTTGAAGACGTGCTCGTGGCGGTGGCTCCGGGGCGAGCGAGCGCTCGAGGCTCGGCCTTCTTGACGAAGCGGACGACGGCGAAGCTCCTTGACATGGCGAGGCGATGGTGGGGCGATGGTGGCTGTGGCTATGACGGTGGGGAGCTCGCTGGTGCATCGGCCATGGCAAGGAGAGGGTGAGGGAGAGAGGCAGTGGGAGAAGTGCGGTGTCGTGGCGGTCTGGGCGACAACGTGGAGGTCGTCCGGACGTCCTGGGGCGGCGAAGCAGCGGCCAGGAGGCAAGCAGCTGCCGCGATGGCGCGCGGCCGTGCGCCGGCGTCACCTGCCTGCCTAGCAAGACAAAGCAGCTGGCTGGCATGGGCCAACACAGTGCTGGGCCGCCAAATGGGCCGGTCTGGTAAGTCTCTCTCTCTCCTCTCTTTTTTCTATTTTGTTTATGTTTTCTTTTCTTTTTCAACTATGTTGAATTAATAAAAATGCTAGAACATTTTTATAAATCATGAAACCGACCATGTCCACTGTATATAATATGAACAACATGGAACATTTGAGTTTATGAATATTTGGGCATTTAAAATATTTTATAGCATTTAAATTCCCAAATGCAAATAACATATGTTTTAAACCAATGACCTTAAAATTTCCTAGAAAATTGTGCACCATTTTTGTCAGAGGTTTAAGACCAAGGCAAAGATGATGAACATTTTTGAAGGGCATTTTGGGTACATTGTAAAAGATTTTATTAAACCCTAGTTGAAAGACGAGGGGTGCTGGGGTTTCTGTCATCCCCATCTCAAGTTTCTCGAAAAAGTAAACATGATGCACACTCTACCTAGTCCTAATTCAAGCACTGACAAGGGATGTGACAACTCACCCCCACTCAAAAGAATCTCGTCCCGAGATTCAGGTTCCTCCGGAAAAAGGGTGGGGTACTCAAGTCGAAGACGGTCCTCCCTTTCCCAAGTAGCTTCGTTCTCAGAATGGTGTGACCATTGAACCTTGAGAAACTTGATATTATGACGTCGAGTGGTACGCTCGGTTTGATCAAGAATACCAACGGGGTATTCTCAATATGTGAGATTGTCCTGGAGATCATGCGTTTCATGGTCCACTCCGCGGATAGGATCCGAAAAGCAACGCCTGAGTTGAGAGACGTGGAAGACATCATGAACTCTGGAAAGATGCGGAGGTAGTTCCAATTGGTAGGCAACTTCTCCTCGTTTGGCAAGAATGCGAAAAAGACCGATGTAACGAGGAGCCAATTTGCCTTTGATATCGAAGCGATGGGTTCCCTTAAGAGGAGTAACCCGAAGGTAAGCCTTATCACTGACTTCGAAAGTCACAGCCTTATGATGGCGATCATATTGGCTCTTCTGGCGATATTGGGCTGTTTTCAATTTCTCACGAAAGATGCGAACTTGCTCTTCTGCTTCCTGGATCATATCTGGACCAAAGAATTGTCTTTCCCCGGTTTCTGACCAGTTAAGAGGCATTCGACACCTTCGTCCATACAGAACTTCGAAGGGAGCCTTGCCCAAGCTAGCTTGATAAGTATTGTTATAAGTGAACTGGCGATTGGAAGACACTTCTCCCCATCCATACCAAAAGAGATGACAGAGGCTCAGAGCATATCTTCCAGAATTTGATTGACTCGTTCTACTTGACCACTTGACTGAGGATGAAAGGCGGTGCTAAAAGAGAGACGAGTCCCCATAGAATTTTGGAAACTTTCCCAAAATCGAGACGTGAAAAGACTTCCGCGGTCTGAGTTAATCTCCAATGGAACACCATGAAGAGATACTATTCGAGAGATATACAAGTCTGCTAGCTGACTAGCGATTATACTCTCTCAAACAGGCAGGAAGTGGGCTACTTTGGAGACGCGGTCGATAACGACGAAGATAACGCTATTCCCTTTCCTGGTCCTGGGAAACCCGGTAATGAAGTCCATACCGATCTTATCCCATTTCCATTCGGGAATAGCTAAAGATTGAAGGGTTCCAGCAGGTTGTTGATGCTCTGCTTTAACTCAACAGCAAACGTCGCAGTTAGCAATGAACTGAGCGATTTCTCTCTCCATCCTAGTCCACCAGAACCTCTGACGTAGGTCCTGATACATTTTGGTACTACCAGGATGAATCGTGAGAGGAGATTCATGAGCCTTCTTAAGGATCAACTGCCGTAGATGTCAGTTCTTGGGAACCACTTGACGGTTCTCGAAGAAGACAACACCTCGATCATCCATAGAGAAACTTTTAGCAGCTCCGCTAGCAATGCCCTCTTGGAGTCGGGATATACCCTTATCACGCTTCTGGGCAGCTATAATTTGATCCGTAAGGGTACGTTTCGCCACCAAGGTGGAAAGAAATCCTCAAGGAACAATGTGAAGGTTAAGCTTATGAAATTCCTCGTGGAGAAGTGGTTTCCCTTGTTGTAACATCATATTGTTACAATAAGACTTACGACTTAGTGCGTCAGCCATGACATTGGCCTTCCCAGGGGTGTAAGTGATTCCTAACTCGTAAAATGTGAGCAACTCAACCCAACATCTTTGCCTGAGATTCAAATCTGGTTGGGTGAAGATGTATTTCAGACTCTTGTCATCAGTGAAGATTTCACAGCGATTACCAAGAAGGTAATGTCGCCATGTTTTAAGTGTGTGGACTACAGCTGCAAGCTCTAGATCATGTGTAGGATAATTATCCTCATGTGGACGCAACTGTCGAGATGCGTAGGCAATCACTTGACGATCTTGCATGAGTATGCAACCTAGTCCTTGTCGCGAAGCATCACAATAGATAATAAAGTCCTTGGAAAAGTCTGGTGGTACCAGTACAGGAGCAGATGTCAGGCGTCTTTTTAGTTCCTGAATCTGGACTCGCACTGCGGGGTCCACTCGAACTTTCTATATTTATTGAGGAGTTCCGTTAGAGGTTTAGCAACCTTGGAGAAATTCTCGATGAAGTGTAGGCAATAGCTCGCCAAGCGAAGGAAACTCCTAACTTGCTTGACCGATTCAGGTGGAGTCCAATCAAGGACGGCCTGAACTCGCTCAGGATTGACAGCAATACCCTTACCAGAGATTACATGGCCTAGCTAGGTCACTTCTGGTAACCAGAATTCACACTTGGAGAATTTGGCATAAAGGTGGCGCTCTCGAAGTTTCATCAATACCAACCTTAGATGCTCGGCATGATCTTCCTTGTTCTTGGAGTAAATGAGTATATCATCGAGGTATACCACGATGAATTTATCCAAGTACTCCACGAATATAGAATTCATTAGTCGAGAGAAAGTGGCCGGGGCATTGGTTAACCAGAAGGACATGACGGTGTACTCGTATTGGCCATAACGAGTAACAAAGGCCGTCTTGGGAATGTCCCCGTTCTTGACTTTGATTTGATGGTAGCCCAACCTCAAATCCATTTTGGAAAAGACTGAGGATCCAGCGAGCTGGTCATACAGGTCGTTGATCCTGGGGAGCGGATACTTGTTCTTTATGGTGACCAGATTGACAGGTCGATAATCTACAACCATCCGATCCGTTCCATCCTTCTTCTTGATGAAGAGGACAAGACAAGCCCAAGGAGAAGAACTAGGACGGATGAAACCCCTTTTCAAGGACTCATCGAGTTGTTTCTTAAGCTCAGCTAGTCCTAAGGGTGCCATCTTATAGGGTCTTCTAGAGATTGGGACAGTTCCTGGAAGAAGATCTACCACGAACTCTACATCTCTATCAGGTGGAACACCTGGCAGTCCTTCTGGAAAGACATCCGGGAAGTCACGGACTACCGGGATATCTTCGAGTTCTGGTAGAGGGCTGGCATTAAGATACTAGAGCTGACGCCCAGTCATCCGGGCCAACACATTGACTGTCTTGCCGGATGGGTGTGTAAGTTGAACAGTCCTAGTGTAGCAATCAATCTTGGCGTAATGAGGTGTCATCCAGTCCATACCCAAGATGATGTTTATGTCCGAGGACTTGATAGCTATTAGGGAAGCGAGAAAGACAAGTCTATCGACAAGAATTTCATTCCCATGGCTTACCCTAGAGGTTTGCCATCTAGAGCCAGGAGTTTGAATTTCCATGGTGGTGGGCATGTCACAAAACGTCATGTGGTGCATTCGAGCATAGCTCTCAGATATGAACGAATGAGATGCTCCAGTATCGAAAAGAACAGATTCTGGATGGCAGTTAACAAGGAGCATACCAAGGACGACGTTAGGATCCTCATAAGCTTCCTCAGCAGAGACATAGTTGACATGGCCACGTGCAGTGGTAGCTGGCTTGACATAGTTCACCTTGACTGTTGGCTTACCACGGCCAACGGACTTTCCTGGCTGGTTCTAAGGACACTCTCGCATGTAGTGGCCTGGTTCTCCGCACTTGAAGCATGTCACAATGCCAGTGCGTGGTGCAGTATTGGCAGATGGTCCTCCATAAGTCTTGGGCGGTGCATACAGCTGGGTTGGGCGAGGCGCCTCATAGGATGGCCTCGGAGTAAACCTGGGTGGCAGGGCTGTGTTTGGAACCCACACACGACGCTTGTGAGAGCCAGAGCCAGATGAGGAACCGAAATCACGAGGATGCTTACATGTGGCTTCAAAATCAGTCTGACCTGTCTCAGCACTGATGGCTTTGTTCACTAGCTTCTGGAAGGAGGTGCACTCGTGCAGATGTAGATCCGGCGAAGTTCAGGGCTGAGTCCCTTGCGGAACCTCGCATGCTTCTTGGCGTCGATGGACACTTCTTCGGGAGCATAGCGTGCCAAGTTGCCAAACTCAGGACTATAGAGATCCACGGTTAGCCTGCCCTGGGTGAAATTGCAAAATTCCTCCCGCTTGCGATCCATGAGACCTTCCGGAATGTGATGTTCACGAAATGCCTTGCTGAACTCTGCCCAAGTGGTAATTTGGCGAGCAGGACGCATAGCCTCATAGTTTTCCCACCAAAGGCTAGCAGGGCCCTCAAGATGGTAGGCAGCGTAGGTAACTTTATCAGCTTCGACCACTCGGGCAGAATGTAGCTTGTGGGTGATATTGCGAAGACAATCATCCGCATCAAGAGGTTCAGCGGAATGATGGAACTTTGGTGGGCGCATCTTGATAAAGTCATTAATAGACACCACGTCATTCCTCTGGCGAAAGGCAGTATTCTGCTCTATGCGTTCCAGTAGACGGTTGGTCTCCCTTTTGTTCCTTTCTGCCTCCAGCATGACTTCAGCCAAGGAGGGTGGTTGGGGCAGATTCTCATCTCTAGCCCAACTGGCCTCACCCTGCTCCTGAGCACCAGGGGTGCTGCGAGTGTTGACCATCCTAGGATAACAAAACATCGGTTTAGACAAGGATGGCAAAACTTTGACATAGGAGTGCAGAATGTAATGGATGACACGGAATGCAGAGATGTTCATCTGTACGACATGGTAATATAAAAACTGCCATATATACACCATTGGTCATACACACCATACATAGTTTAGTACAAGCCAAGGCTAAAGTACAACTGCGGTGAAAGACGATACATCTCATCAGAGGCATTCCAAGCTCCTATACATTATTTATCTACGCCTCCGGAACTCAGTACACACTAAGTCATATTCCACAAAACACGCAGGACTGTGGAAATACAACAACTATGATACTACTACTGCCACGGTCTAACTCAGACATTTCCGTAGTAATCTTCATAAAGATTACCCCCGTAGCCTGGAAGTGGAACATGTGGATCTGGAAACTCTCGAGCACTTGAAGGCTGTGGACCATAGGGACATGGATGCGGTCTCGGTCCCGCTGCTGGTGGTAACCGACGCCCACGTGGAGGTGTGATACCCCCAACGTCACGCCAATCCATACGATCGGGCAGACGAGTCCGCACGGGGTACAAATCCCGCATATCCAGGTATCCGGCCTGCACGGCAGGTGCAAGCTATGTCAGAGTGGCCCAGTGAGCGCTCGAGTGTTATAGAGCTCCATCCGGAGGGCACGGACCTCACGATCCCTATCCTCCAGCATCTGAGTGGTAGTCTGAAGTAGCGGCTCCTCATGAGCGGCATCAGTATACAGACCGGTGTAGTAGCCTTACTCTCCAGGAAGTGAGGCTGGCATGTAGCAGAACTCAGTGTTCAGCAGCAGGGCATGCCTAGCCCGGATGATAGTCATCATCGAGTAAGCGGCATCCTGCACTGCCATCTCGATGGTAACCCCGAGTCCATACGACCAATGGATGGGGTCGGTAGCTCTAGGATATGAAGGGTAAATCCGGACTGTGCAGAAGTACTAACTCTGGTTGAAATCCCGGTACTGTTCCTTCACAGTGTACTCAGGATACCAACGGTAGCCAGTCTCGGTCAAGACACGGACCAACATGGCCGTGTGACCTGGCACATTAATGCACCGGGTCAAACGGACCACCTGATGAGGTGTACGGTCAGACATCTGAAACGCGAGATAATGCAAAGGCATTAGAATTTCTAGAAGAAATCGGGCAGCATAACAACTGTAAATGCTCAAAAAAGACTTTGAGACATCATACAAATTATAGCATAGCCACTCAACAACATCATAACAAGGTTCCAGGTCCAACTAATCAGCATACTAGAAGGTAGAAACTGAACTAAGGCTTGAAACCAACAATCCTAAGAGTCTACAGATTAGTAACACGTGAACCTAGTAAAGATGAGAGGCCTAGTCCTAAACCCCCGTAGAAAGAATAGGCTGACTCAGATCAGAAGGGCATAATGTAATGAAGTAAAAAGAGCCTTACGTTCCCTTCCACAATCAATTCCCCTACATATAACTAAGAATTTTCTAGACTCAACATCGACAAGTTTGGCTTGAAGAACCTACATGCAGTCCGGCTCTGATACCAACGCTGTCAGGACCCCGATCCTAAGTCACACCGATCTAGAATGTAACACATCATATCACTTTGCGGCCTCACACGCGGTATGCCCACGGGTGCCACCTTACCTGGCCCGTGATCGTTTGCGCATTTTGGCACAAGTATATGATAGTGTCGCTAGCATCCATATGACAAAGAACCCGGGCCGACATGGCTAGTTATAAACCAAAAGTGGCGCTAAATTACAGAGACATGCATCCATGACCCAGCAACGAACGTGTCGGTCATCAACGTATGAACCCAAGTCGTAGCAAGCTACATGGACTTAAAGGAACAACGCGTGACATTTCCCCTCAGGGACAGACACAGGAACGAAGAAGGACACATGCCGGCCAGCCTACGTGTTCCGGAGCAGTAGCAAGCTACCAAGGCTCAGTGGAAGCACTAGGAGGCATTTCCCTGTAAGATAGGCTACCAAGGGTAAACAAATAGGTGTCGGATCCCACACATATCAAGCATTTCAATAACATACACACAATATGCTCAATATGTGCAAATACAACATTGCATCACAACAGAACTCTATGACTCAAAGTACTTTATTGAAGAGGCTCCGAAGAGCCATACATAACATATCCATACAGATACGGGTCACATGACCCAACACTCAAGTCATACAAGCATACAAGCACAAGCGGAAGCTAACTTGTCTGAGTACAGACAACTTGGAAAGAAAACAGGCTTGGTGTAGCCTGACTATCTACAAGGCCCTTCACAAGCTCAGGATCCCCGTCTGGGTACCAAGCTACTCATTGACGTCAACGTCTATGTAGAACCCATCAGAGGGGGCGGGGTTCTCCTCTGCAATAGTTATTAAGCAAACATGAGTACAAAGGTACTCAGCAAGACTTACATCAGAACCTATCATACATGCATCATTATCAACAAGGGTAGTGGAGTTTATTGCAGCAAGCCAGCTTTGACTCTTGGCTAACCTATTGTACAACTCTCAGCATATTGCAAGATGAGACTACGCACACGAGTCCACTACTCATCACCACAATACACTACCGTGGATCCTCTCCCATCATCCTACGGAAGGGCCATCCACGGCACTCACACTTGTCTTGAGACTTTTTGGAGTAACCATTAACTTGTCTATGAACTGTATAAGCAACCAAGTGGTCCTTAACCGCAAACAATGGCTATTCGAATAGATTGGTAACCCTGCAGGGGTCTACTTCTTCACACATGTTTCCACCACTTAGCCACTTCTGCACACGACATGTCCTCGGCAGACTTCAAGCGAAAGCCGACGTGGGTGTAGACCACGACCTAACCAACCACTCAAGTCTGTAGTCAAGGTTTATCGCCTATTTGGGTTCCATCCGTGGGGAGATCCGGCCGGGGTGTCGCTCACGGCCACAAATGATGTGTACATGGTTCCCGAGTCACCAAACGGGCGACCGGTACACCCGGCCACGTACCTGCCGCATCACAGCCCACCCCGAGGGTCAGCGTGTGCATGACCACCAGTAAACTACAAACACCATAAACTAGTTGCAACTCCTGGATAGAGAACAAGGGCAGTCAATAAGTCGAGCGGGGTCATATTTCAGGGCCCATTGTGTGGTAGTAGCTGATCTTAAATCACACATACAGATCTCAGGTCCCATGGACGGTTCCAATGAAAAAACCCACCATGTACTCCTACATGCCCTTTCATCGATACCTTTACCAAGCATATTCCACACTTCACTGTCTTTACCAAACATGATCATTTCACTCTGATCCATCACCCAGATGAACCAGACCTGACACAACTCTAAGCATAGCAGGCAACATAAATAAATAGCACGGTAGGAAACACATCACATGGCTCAATCAACTCCTACACATGCTAGTGGGTTTCAACCATTTACTGTGGCAATGACAGGTCATGCAAAGGAATGGGGTTCAACTACCACAGCAAATAGCAGTTCACACGTTGTTGCCTTAATGCAGTAAAAGAGAGCAGGAGCGAGAAGATGGGTTTGTATCAGAATGATCAATTGGTTGCTTGCCAGACAGGTTGGTTGTCGGGTACTGCTCTTCAGATGGATATGCGGATGTATCCTCGGGAGCAAGACCTACCACGAAGAACACCAGTAATACAATCAATACACAAACAAATGCAGCAATATGATGCATGCTCATGACATGGCAAGATGGATGTGTTTTGGGCTAATGCAACTATGAACAAAAAGGTTTGAGCTTAGTTGAATCAAAGATTCAAATTTATACCCAAGCTATTATTATTTAAAGTGCATTATCATGGTTTAAGGTGAACAGCAAGGTTAACTTGCTCAAACATGCATGAAACCAGTACCAATGGAAAGATTGGATTTTTCTGATAATTTTTCATATATAAAACTTTTCCATCTGAGCTACTGTTGAATTTATATAATTTTTAGAAGTTAGGGCATTTTCTGAAAATAATAAAATCATTTCTGATTTATATAGATCACAGAAAACACTTACTGTGTCCGCATGACCTCATGCTGACATCAGCAGGTTAACAGGCTTGGTCTAGGTCAAACCTGACCAGTGGGACCCATTGGTCAGTGTCACAGTTAGTTAACTAACTAATTAGGATTAGTTTAAGCGCTAACCCAGGTTTGACTAACAGGCAGGGCCCACATGTCAGTGAACCAGGGGAGTCAAACCCCTGGTCAAACTGGGTGGACTCGCCGACGTTTAGCCGTCGGCGAAGTCGAGATGCGGCGGAGGCTGCGGGTTTCGCCCTCCGGCGACCAAAAGGACGGCGGAGCACATCTATGGGGAGCTGGGAGTGAGCCACGTCGAGTGGTGCATGACTTGGAGCTCGGGGTCACTGGAAACGACGCCGGTGACGAGTCCAGCGACTACCGGAGTTTGGGCGAGGACGAACTCGTCGGTGCAGTGCTCGTGGAGGCGCGTGGAGTGGTCCTACAGCATCTACGTGAGGCGGTGAAGCTAGTGGGCACGACGGCCGGGCCGTTAGGTGGCCGGAGACACGTCGGCGGCGAGCGTGTGCGGCGGCGCGTGCGGGTGAGCTTGTTGCGGTGGTTGTGGTGCACGACAGGGCAAACGGGAAGGACGGGGACGACCAGGGGCTCACAGCAGAGACGACGAGCTGGTCGGCGAGCTCGGGGACGAACTAGTGCGGTGGCGACGGCGAAGGGGATCTCCGGCGACCGAGGTTGAAAACGTGCTTGTGGCGGTGGCTCCGGGGCGAGCGAGCGCTCGGGGCTCGGCCTACTCGACGAAGCGGACGACGGCGAAGCTCCTTGACACGGCGAGGCGACGGTGGGGCGACGGTGGCTACGGCTACGACGGCGGGGAGCTCGCGGTTGCGTCGGCCATGACGAGGAGAGGGCGAGGGAGAGAGGCAGGGGGAGAAGTGCGGTGTCGTGGCGGTCTGGGCGACGACGTGGAGGTTGTCCAGACGTCCTGGGGCGGTGAAGCGGCGGCCAGGCGGCAAGCAGCTGCCGCGGTGGCGCGCGGCCGTGCGCCGGCGTCACCTGCCTGCCTGGCAGGACGAAGCAGCTGGCTCGCATGGGCCAGCACAGTGCTGGGCCACCCGGTGGGTCGGTCTGGTAAGTCTCTCTCTCTCCTCTCTTTTTTTCTATTTTGTTTCTGTTTTGTTTTCTTTTTCAACTGTGTTGAATTAATAAAAATGCTAGAACATTTTTATAAATCATGAAACTGACCATGTCCACTGAATATAATATGAACAACATGGAACATTTGAGTTTATGATTATTTGGGCATTTAAAATATTTTATAGCATTTAAATGCCCAAATGCAAATAACATATGATTTAAACCAATGAACTTAGAATGTCCTAGAAAATTGTGCACCATTTTTGTCCGAGGTTTAAGACCAAAGCAAGGATGATGAACATTTTTTAAGGGCATTTTGGGTACATTGGAAAAGATTTTATTAAACCCTAGTTGATAGAAGAGGGGTGATGGGGTTTCTGTCATCCCCATTTCAAGTTTCTGGAAAAAGTAAACATGATGCACACTCTAGCTAGTCCTAATGCAAGCACTGACTAGGGATGTGACACTGGGGGCTGGCCCCAAGGTCTCTTCTTTGATATGACCAGCAAAGGCAGAAGACAGGAGAGGAGGAATGCAAACATGGATGGCCTTGCCCACCTCCGCCCCTCCCTTTTATAGGTCAAGCAAGCAGGAGAGTTGCTCCATCAACGGCAACCACTGTCCTCCTCCGCCAATTCAAGACGACCGGGCCCTCGCCATGATGCTCTACCGTGTCGCGCGCCTCCGTCACCTACCCCACGCAATGCATGCCACATACGTGGCTGAGGATAAGGGCGTGGTGGGAAGAGTAAATTGGTAGTTTCCACCCCGTGTGTTAAAGACATTGACATGCCATTACTGGAGTGGCCCCACTACTGTTGGCTATACGCAGCGCGCGGGGAAACTGGAAACTGGCCAGGATTAAAGACTCATGAAGAAGCAGAAAAAGGATCTCAGGAGAATGGCATCTCCAGCAACCCTGCATGTGCACTTATTAGGCCCTACCCCGACGACGCTCAGTGGCGCGATCGGGGCAGGCCCGGGGGCTTCTATCGGTGCAATGAACCCTGGGTCTATTGCGCAGATTATGCACAGGCTCAAGAACAAGATTGAAGCACCAGCCCAAAACAGAGTACAAGAAACCAAGAGATTCAGAGTACCACCTGAGAGCAGAAAGACCATGATACAGAGTATCCTACGGCTGCCTCCATGTACACCTTCATAGCACCTCAAGCCCCAAGTGGACCTACCGGACTTAAGGTGAACTCGTTCCTCTTCAAGACTTACATGAATATTCATTGGACTTTGTTGCTACCTCATGATGGAACGGTGTGCATCATTAGGTACAAGGGCGACAACTACCAAGCAGCGAGGGAGCATCCCGGAGACCAAGGAGAAGGACCCCCAAGGCCACAAGGAATAAGAAGGAGTTCACGAAGAACATCTCCGCACCTCTCAGGCGACCCCGTGCCCATGGGCCTCGAAGACCCCGTGCGCACGGGCTGCACAAGAAGCCGGCGCTGGAGCACCCCGTGCGCACGGGCCCTACAAGATGGCCAGCCAAACCTACTGTTTTGGGCCTCCACTTCGTCCCCTTCCTCCACCTACCTATATATATCCCTCCCCCTCTTCCATTTAGACTAGGCAAAGTATATGTGAGACATATGTGATCTTTCCTCCTTCCCTTTGTGGATCAAGACCCCTTTAGGGAAGAATCCTTGTGGATTATCAAGACCCCTTCTAGGTAAGGATCCCCATCATAGGATCACCAAGACCTCATCTTTCTTTGGGATTTGGGATGAAGTCTATCATGTATCCATGTTCCCCTTGTTGTTTATGTACCTTGGTGGATCTTGTGTGCATGTGATTCTAGTGGACGTGTGATTTGGGCTTGTTCTTGAGTGTTCCTCTTGTTTTCCCCTTGTGTTCTTCTTGTTCTTGAGGGATTCCCCTCCAATTCGTGAAAGATCTCCATCTTAGGGTTCCACCGTACATCATATGGTATCAAGAGCCATGGTTTCTCAGGTAATTGGAGCCCCCTCCTTGTTTTCTAGCCCAATTTTTTTTGTGTTCTTGCCCAATTTCAAAAATCCCCATAAAAATAGCCCCAAAAAATTTTCTTGCAATTTGTTGGTTCTTGTGAGATTTGTTGTGTTTGATCCACGATTTTGATGTTTGGCAAGTAGATCTAGCTTTCCCCCATCCCCCCACACAATCCCCACCATAAAATCCTTCAAATCTGACCGAAATCGTGAAAATTTTCGCCCACCCCGTCCCCACGGGCCCCCGCAAACTCTCTGGTGACCCCGTGCCCACGGTACAGACCCCGTGTGCACGGGACCCCGTGTCCATATGCCTTGGACCCCGTGCACATGGCCCCCCAGTCCAGCAGACAGCCACCCACGGTTTTGGCCGTAATATTTCACATCCGGAGTCCGATTTTCGCGTTCTTTAGCTCGTTGAGTAGCTATTGACATGCCCCATCATCCTAGATAGGCTTCCACACCATTTGACTCCATCAACTTTTGGCCATTTTGACATATGTGTTTAGGCCATCCACCGTAGTATCCACCATAACACCATAGCTTTCCGCAACCTAACACCATTTGCATCCATATAGCATTTCTGGTTGTTTGAGTGGTGACTTGAGTCTCCTAAGGTATTTCGGCTACTTAGGGACGAGTGCTTCTTCATCAACCACCACCACCACTTCCGCATTGCCATCTCCGACACCACCACCGCATGTCCGCTACCACCATTTGACATTTGTCCTTGAGATTTTGAGTTGTGGTTTTTCCGTTTCCTAAGGTGGTTTTTCCGTTTCCTAAGTTGTTTCGGCTAATTAGGAACGGGTCTACATGAAGAACACCGCCTTTCATCATCATCATCATCGAACGGTAACCTCGACGACACCATTGTACATATTCCTTAACTTTGCCTTGATAGCCCCGAGCCTATTGCGTACCTTACCTATCGAGACTAGCGAGTTGAGAATTGTCGGGCCACGCTATGTGTGCACCTTAGTGATATGCTTACGCCGCATAGCTAGTTTTAGCGTGCAATCATCTTGCTATCATCACTGTGCCAAAAGTCTATGCCGTGCATATCTTACATACTTGTCTCATATCATACTCGGCTCGAGCATCAAGCATATAAAAAAAAGAGCAAAAGCTTTTAAGCAAAAGAGGAGATACAAAAGAGCTTGTAAGCAATAGAAATAGCGTTGAGCCATTTTGCATAGTACATACACTTGGAGCATACATACATTGCATACTTGGGATTGAAGACGGCACGTTTACTCTCATAGGTTGGTGCACAAGCGTATCTTGCCCATTTGAGCAATCGAGCTAGTGTCTCTCTAGAATCCGTCCAACAAGAGCTTTTTCCGTGGCAACATATTTTGTGCTCATTCCTTGGTTGCGTGGATCCAATCTATCTCTCCGTGTGTGTGTTTCTTGTGTCACCATAGGTTTGATCTATTTGCTTTACATTGCAATTATGTGAATCTTCCTCAACATTTTCAACATCTTGGACTAACATTTGCTTGAATTATTTTGTGCCACTTGTCCTAACCAAGCCACTTGATAGGCATTAATTTGTAGGTGTGAGTGAACAAGTCTAGTACCAAATCCAGTATTCTCTCATATCACATTGAGTGACATGGGATACAGTCTCAACTTTGGGAAAAGGTATATGGTATTGTTTATCTCATTTCGTACTCACGCTCTACTCGAGACTTGTGATGGATAGGAAAAGCACTTCATCTTCAGTCCAAAACCGCATCGAGCGACTTGCCATCGACATACGAAACACCGAAGCAAGGAAATGGGACTACCTCGATGACAAGTTGGACGAACACATGGAGGGCATCTGACAAGTGTTGGCTAACTACAAGTCTTCTTTCCCTTCGTCATCTTCAAGGCGGAGACGCTCGAGCCGCACACGTTCGGAGCGGCCACGCGATGCGAGTACCATGCAGCACTGTCATCATCTGATAAGGACATGACTACCTTGGATACGACCCAAACTATTGCATACATGGATATTTGTGAGGTGATTTCTGATGCAAACTATGCCATAATTTATTTATGTCATCCAGGACAAAAATACCCTCACAGACTTTTGTGCCATGTCTAATTGCAGGTGTATGGGACATTTGTACAATCCACATATGAAGATAAGGCAAAAAGAGAAGTTTAGGTTATGTTCAAAAAGTCCTTTCACGTCACTTTTGGGCAAAGAGAAGATAGAGTCCAAGCCTCTCACGTTCTGCATTCAGATTCGGACTACACAGACATAGCTGACTCAAAACGGCAAGAACTCCTTCAAACGGACTCTGAATTGGGTGATTATTTCCTTGTTGGAAACTAGATTTCGTGCTCTTTCCATCCCAATTGAATTCACCTTCACATTCGTCCGGAGCGTTGAGATATCGACAAAACAATCTAACGATAATGTAGAATCCGAGTCAACCTACAAGTCCAAAGGTGTTGCGTCACCTCCACTTGGGCCCATGAGCCTTGTACGACCTAGGGTTAGTTTTAGGCTGCCTTGGGACGTGCTCCGACCTCCTTGGCCGCCACCCACTGCTCTTGTATAAGTAGATCCATCTAGTAGCTTTTTCCTTGGGATTTGTTTAGTCAAAAGTTAGCCATTGCAACTTTTTGTACTTCGTTTGTGTCCAACAACTAGACCAAGACCGCTTATGGATCCCCACCTTTATCAATACTTCATATATGTTTGCAATATTCAGATTGCTTTATCATATTCTTGCTTTTTCTTCGATTGCATGCACGAATAGACCTTCGTGGTCAGGCTGATCGTGCTTCTGGCATCGTCGGTAACCCTAGGAAATTGGTTTAGCGATTTCTATGGTGCAATGTCGTGCAAGTTTGTAGTCCGATCGTCAAAGTTAACTCCACCAAATCAATAGTTATCATCTCATCGAAAGATAGGGCCCCTCGCCTCTATCATCATATTCAAGACGACCGCCAAGACCACGGACAAGACAATGAAGAATGACCTTCAAGACGAGAGTTGGCTTTCCTGCCACCCCCGTGCACATGGGCCCTCGACCCCCGTGCACCCAGGACCCCATGCCCATGGCCTCTTGCACCCCTGTGTGAACGGGCTCTACAGAAAAGCACCATCGACCCCAAGGCTGCTGCTTCATCAACGACTTTGGCATCTTCGCCAAGTGACTTCAAGGCATCTTCGCCTATGGACATACGACATCTTTGTCTACTTCCCACGAGTACGCCTACTTTGACATCATCTAGTCCAAGGCGATCACCTACGAGCAAGGGCGCACCTTCCATCTTCGGAAGCCCATCAAGGAAGTGGCCGAGCATGGGAAAGTCCCTTTGGTCATGGAGACGAGTTACGAAGTGCCACATCATATGGGCCTCACACAAGATGGCGACACGACGGTCGAGCAAGGGCCATCCCCTTTGACCAAGGCGACGAGCATGAACCTCTTCAACAACATGAAGACGGCGCCCCAATGGGACTCATACTCCGAGTCTAGCTACGACACCGCACATGAGACCTTATCTTTGGTCTCGGAGGTGAGTGATGATTTGCCACTTCCTACGGCATTCATCTTTGGAGGCGTTATGGATGAGGAGGCGATTGGAGTTGAGTTTGGAGACATTTGCACCTACACATCTCCGACACCCATATATGATGAGATGACCCAATTGCCATGTGAGGAGAGCCACCACTATATGAGTGACATGAGTGACTCCACCTTATGCGACATTGAGTGCATTTCCTATGAGAGGATGAGTGTGACCACCACTAGCCCCGTACATGAGAGCATGCCACACACCCTATGTGAGGAGAGCCACCACCACATGAGTGACATGAGTGACTCCACCGACCATATGACTGAGAGCATCCTAGAGGGATTGAGTGAGCCACAACACTTAGTGAGTGAGGAAGTCGAGACGACACATGAGGCCACTATGCTTCCTAACGACTTACCCTCTACTCCAATTGTGTTTGCTTCTTTGGTGCTAGATCTCCTACATGACGATGGGCCAATCTTTGACGAGTCCATACCTCAAATGGGCAATATGATGGCCATGGTGGACTATGATGCACCCCCCACATGGTTCCATCAAGATGAAGATGACCACCATTTGGTCTTTGCCACCTCACCTTGAGTGGAATACGAACGGTAACAAAGGTGATGGTGATGCTCTCGTCCCACTAGTAGACTATCTTGACATTGATTGCTTGCATAATGTTGATCCACCTATTGCCATGCTTCATGCTAGTTCGACTACCTCATGTGATGCATTACGCATTTATGACGAATATGATGATGAGCATGTTGATTTGCCTAGTTGTGATGCTATGCTCCATAGGATATCTTGTGAAAATTCTTTTGGTCACATCATGTTCGACAACCCTCTAAACTTGTCATATGTTATGAGTGAGATCTCCCATATTGCATCATTTCAATCTCAACATAGTAACTATGCATACCCCATTAAAGTAAATCCTATTTGCACTTGTGGCATAGATGACAAGCCCAGGGTCATTGGCTTTTGTTTTTCTTGCGATGATACTGCCATGCTTCCTTTACATGATTTGTGCAATTCATCCACTATGACATGCCATGATCACATAGTACCGTATATGCTTTGTTTTGGATGTTGTCAATATTCACCATGTGATGTTTCCATTCATGCTCATGAGGAGACCCCCATAGTTTCCTCATACTTACTAGGAGATCTTGATGCATTCCATACTTTGCATAATTTCCATGATTGTGTGCACCATATGCATTCCATGAATAACAATGCTCTCGATATTTTTCATGATGCATTACACAATTTGAGTCTCCATTATGCCATACGTAACAACAAACCTCTCATGATGGATGACATGTTTCTATATCACGCATCTCATTTATTAGAGCATTGGTGATTCTGTGCTAACCAACACACACACATGCAAATCATGATGGATGATGTGTACATATACCACGCACACACACTTTATCCTTTGTTTTTGTTTTGTGTAGGTACTCACCAATACTAGTCAACCTCACAATCCCATGACTTGACAAAACGAGCTCTTGAGAACAACGACGATTTGGGATCCCGCGGATTGCTCTTACCACCGTTCTGTTTACGCAAGGACTACGCGCTTTCCTTTTACTTGTCTCTTACACGACATTGGGCCCTTTACCACTTGTTGCATCATGCCCATTTTCTCGTGTTCACCTTGCATGTTATGCCTCTTTACATGAATTTTCCATGCAATTGTGATCCTTGCATGCAATTATCCATGATTCTCAATTATGCTATTCATATGTGTATTTGCATGCTTGGTGGAGATAATAGTAGCTATTGTCATGATTTCTTTGTGTACTATGATATTGATGCTTGTTGTGTTGGGAGACTCATGAGGTCCCATTGCTATTTACATATGACTTCTTGCTAACACATTGATGAGACTTTGCTCATATCTTGCATTCATGCTTGTGATATGTCATGTGCATTATTCATGCCCAATATTTTCACCCATGACATGCTTACCATGATTACCTCTAGTATGGTGCATCTTTGCACTACTAGCTTTCTTGATTTGATCATTATGCTTGCTTGCTATGTTGAATCACCCATGTTCCACTATCATTCGCTTTCTTGGGTTGATGACATATATGTTCATGCCTCTCACATGATATACATTGATCATTGTCGTTTGTCTCCATTTGTTGCATCCCTCATGGTCACATACCTTGAGTGCAACCATGCTATGATTATTGATCTTGGAGACTTGAACACCTTACTTGTATTGCATGCTTACTTGATTGAGCCTCATGCCTTTGGTTGTTATCACATCATATGCTTAGATACCATGCCACATTACCTTGTCCTTTCTTATGATAAGCATGATGAATACACTTGTTGGGTATTTTACCACACGAATGATAGGTCCTGCACTTCCGCTAACCTCATTTGTTTTTCCGAGTGTTTGTCATGTTCTTCCATTTTGAACGATTCACAAGGCGGTATGATAATGAGTTATCTTGGTCATTCGAAGGCATACATGATGTGCGACACCAACATCTGCAAGAACATTCATAAGGTGAACTCTTTCCCTTTGAGCCATCCTCAATTACGCATATTGGATGAGTCATTCTTTCATTGCTGTCTCTTTCTTCTTGCCTATAGGATACATCTATTGGATGAAGGACCGACAAGGAAGATGGACCCTATGGATATTCAAGTTGAGGAGTGCTTGGACTTATTATAGATAGGCTCTACGGACCTACACTCATACCGCGTACAAGGAGATACGGTATACGATCCGAGGACGGACCTTTCGCAAGGGAGAGGAGATGATACAGATTATCCTACGGCTATCTCCATGTACACCTTAATAGAACCTCAAGCCCCAAGTGGACCTACCGGACTTAAGGTGAACCCGTTCCTCTACAAGACTTACATGAATATTCATTGGACTTTGTTGCTACCTCACCATGGAACGGTGTGCCTCATTAGGTACAAGGGCGACGGCTACCAACCAGCGAGGGAGCATCCCGGAGAACAAGGAGAAGGACCCCAAGGCCACAAGGAAGAAGAAGGAGTGCACGAAGAACATCTATGCACCTCTCAGGCGACCCCGTGCCCACGGGCCTCGAAGACCCCGTGCGCACGGGTTTCACAGGAAGCTAGCGCTCGAGCACCCCGTGCGCACGGGCTTGTGCCGTGCCCACGGGCCCCCCGTGCGCACGGGCCCAACTTACCCCGTGCGCACGGGCCCTACAGGATGGCCGGCCAAACCTGCTATTTTGGGCCTCCACTTCGTCCCCTTCCTCCACCTACCTATATATATCCCTCTCCCTCTTCCATTTAGACTAGGCAAAGTATATGTGAGACATATGTAAGATTTGCTCCTTCCCTTTGTGGATCAAGACCCCTTTAGGGAAGAATCCTTGTGGATTATCAAGACCCCTTCTAGGGAAGGATCCCCATCATAGGATCACCAAGACCTCATCTCTCCTTGGGATTTGGGATGAACTCTATCACCAAGACCTCAATACACGATTCTAGTAGAAGTGCCTATTGGATGTCCATCCAACGGCCGATTTGCTTCTCAATCTCTGATCTTCCTGCTCTAACCGCCTAAACCAGCACCGGCGGGACTGCTTGCTCCCTCCTCTTGTGGCCAGTTTGTGCTTCTGTGCAGGCTTCATCGGCCCACCCTACTCCCTCTGCTGGCCTGGCCATCCCTCTACCCACCTGCACCTCCTATTATTCTCCCGTGATGGCACCCTCACGCTGCAGCCGAACCAGTCAACTGTCATAGTCTCCTCAGCATGGGTATCCACTCATGTGTCTTTCCCGGGTCCAGGTTGTTCCATTCCTAGGCCTCACCGTCGTCCACCTCGTTGGTGCTCTAGATGCGGCGTGCTCAACATTTAACAAACGACAGCCATCGGAATAGGCATGCACGTGGAGAGGCTGACAGTAAGCACCCCCATGGTCGATGGCCGCACGCAAGCAACCGCCTCCTTATTACATGAAAAAAATGATTCCTCCCACTGACATCTCGGGTGCACCGGTTCATAGGCTGGCCTATGGGCCTACTAAGTTGACGCGTACATAGGGCTTTGTCAACTTAGTGAACAAACTATTCTAGCATCAGTGACCATACGATGTTTATCCTATGGTCGTAGTGCTTCTTCCACCTCTGGTCTTCTTGCTCCAGCCGCCCAAACAAGAGTTGATCGTGCCACCTGCTCCTGCCTCCCATGGCCGGCTCTGCTGCCGCGTAGGCCTGACCACCCCAACCTACTCCAACCTCTGGCCAGGCCATCCCTCTAGGCACCCACAACCTGTGTTATTCTGCGGCGACGACAGCCTCACACCGTAGCCAAACCAGTCCACCCTCATACTCCTCTCCGTGTGGGCATCCACTGCCGCGTCTTCCACGGCCCCGCTTCGTCCCCTTCCTAGGCCTCACCGTTGTCCACCACCTTGGTGCTCTCGGCACGGCGTGGTCAATGTGGTCAAGATACGACTTCCATCGGAAGAGTACTATACGTGATGAGGTTGACAGTTGGGTCCACGACTGTAGCAAGGAAGTGCCTCCTTATTACGTGCAAATTAATGATACCTCCACCTGACAGCAGGGACCCACTGGACGGGCCACTATATTTTGCAAAAAAACATTCCCCCTGACTGTTGGGACCCACTAGCTACATCTTCGCACGCAAGGAAGTGTGCCATATTACGGGCAAAAAATATGATTCTCCCCCTGACACCTGGGACCCACTAGCTATATCTTCGTACGCAAGGAAGTGCCTCCTTACCTCCGTGACGCTGGGACCCACCCGGTCGAACCGTATGTAGGGTTGTCTGTCTGGTCGCGAACGTGTATGTACATACTTGTCGATCGGTCTGTCTGCAGGCTGCAGCGATGAACCCTGGCCGAGTAAGGAAGGACATGTGTCGTAGTAGAGGCGCGAACGTAGCATGTCACGCGGTCCCGTCCATATCGTGTACATGTACGTATAACCAGGGTGCAAGAAAGTAAATATGGCCACGTACATACATACGGGCGGGGTCTCGAACGCCTACTCACGCATACGTACGGCCAGGGCTCGTGTAGATGGAGAGGCAGCGGAGAGCCCCGATGGCGTCCTATTCATCAGCAGCCAACCGGTTGGGTCGTAATGGAGAAATTGCGTCATGTTCATCGCGAGGCAACAAAATGTGTCATGTTCATCACGAGCCAACCAGCTTGGACGAAAGAGCCGAAACACGGCCTGGTATACCGTAGAACGGAAGCAACCTTCTGTTTGACTGCCTACGGTCGAAATGGATCATGTTCATCAGGTGGGGTTTGGTGTACTACAAAACGGAGGAAACAGACTTCTCTTTGACCTCCTACGGTCAAAACGGGGTCATGTTGATCGGGAGGGGTGTCGCGTACCACAAAACGGTGGAAACGAAGTTCTCTTCGACCTCCGACGGTCGAAACGTGGGTCTTGTTCATCGAGAGGAGTGTGGCATACCGCAAAACAGGACTCCATGGGCTACTGTTCAGCCACAGTCTACTACCTCGCTCTAGCCTTGACGGGCTACTGTTCATCCACCGTCGAGCTCATCCGGCCTCCACCTGCGACTGTTCATTCACGGTGTCTCCCTCCTGCCTCCACCAGCTACTGTTCATCCACGGGCTCCTATTCATCCAACATCCACCGGCTACTGTTCAACCAGCCCTCCATGAGCTACTATTCGTCTAGCCCTCCACCGACTACTTTTCAACCAGCCCTCCATAGGGTACTGTTCATCCACCACCAACCGGCTTGATCGTGGTTAGTGGCCACGGCCTCTAGCTACTACCACGGGGTCATGTTCATCCAACCCCCACCGGGAACTGTTCATCCAACCCCCAATGACGCTCACTGTTCATCAAGAGGCAGCAGGTTTGATCGGCTTCAGTCAACAGCAGTAGCGAAGGAATCGCTCAATCGGGTTCAGTTAACAGCCAGATCGATCGATCGCTCGGGTTGAGTAACGCGTAGCCTGAAGTGCAATCGCTCAGGTTTAGTAGGCGAATGCCTCACTCGGGTTCAGTTCAAGCCCAACGCCTCGCACCTACGCACGTACGTGTATAAGAGAAACATTCAATCCCTTGGTGCATCGCTCGGCCCCAACCACCCACCGTAACCGGGAACTCCCTGATATTTTCCTCACCCTCACTTCTACCATGGTTTTTTCCATCATTGAAGGTCCAAAGAATGTCATGCAACTGCTTCTCCGGCCCGCCCGGGACGAAAAGCCCATTTTCTGTCATGATTTTTTGTCATAGAAGTAGGAGCCCACCACATCTATGATGATGCCGGGTTTTGTCATAATTATCATCATAGAAGTGTCATAAGCATGACATAAAAAAAATCGTTTGGCCCAAAATGTCACGGATGTGTCTTTTTTTTGAAGTGTCCGCCCGCATGTGAGGGGGCTCCCGAAGCACTGGGTGTACATAGACGCCACTATGCGCAGCCCCCCTCTTATTCTTCCAACGGCGCCAGCGGAACCAAGCTCCGGTTGGGGGCACGCAGAGCTCGCCGATCTGCGGGTCGCGCGCGTCTTGTCAAGGCTGGCGGACTTGAAGCAGGCTGGGGTGATGATGGGGATGTTGGTGAAGGAGTTTTTCCGGCTGCGCATTGCCCTCCTCTAGCGCCACAGCCGCCCGATGTGGTCCTTCTCCGGTCTAGGCGGTCATATGAGGCTTCAGGTGCCCCCGCTCCCCCTAACACGCTGCGAGAGGTGTTGGGGCTTTTGTTGGGTGGCGATCCGGGCGCGCTTCCCCTCGAGTGACGCCCTTTGTACCATTACCCGATTGGGAAAGCCTTCACCGAGAAGATTCCGTGCTTCGACGAATGGGGCTCCTCCCTGCGGGCCATGAGGAGCCTCAGGAGAACCCCATCATGGTAGCTCCCGTGTCTGTCGGCCCGAAGACACCCGCCCTTGAGGTGGTCGCATGGGGACGCGTGCCGTCGTGCGCTCCTGAGGTGACCGCTGAAGCGCAGGCGCCACCAAGTGTTCCTGAGGCAGTCGCTAGAGAGCAAGAGCCGCCACCCATTCCAGAGGGGGCAATTGGAGTAGGCATCACCAAGTGCTCCTGAGGTGGTTGCAAAAGCGCACGTGCCACCAAGTGCTCCTGAGGTGGTCCTCACCCCCCGCGGGTAGCGCGGGGAAAGCTCAGCCCGTGGAAGCGACCTTCACCCGTGTCACAAAGGGAAGTGTGCCATCCTTTGGCGCACACCTTCCAAAAGCCGGGGGATGGCGCAACAGGAGGAGGTTCGCGAACTATCGCGGCGACGCCCCACAGGCCCTAAAACAGAGGAAGTGGATAGTTGTGGATGAGTAAGTACCTTGCCTCCCGTATTTCGGCGTGTCGCGTCCTTTCCTGACTTCTGCTTCTCAGGACCCCTTCAGCCACCGCGGCAAAGCCGCCCGGCGCGGCCTCTGGAGGCCTCGGGTTCGCGAACAGCTCCGGGCCTCCCAGGGCATATGATTGTGCGGGAGGCGATGCCGGTCCACGGGTCATGGCCACTGTTAGAAGGCCATGAGCCTGTCCCCCTGGCACCCCTTCTCTCGAGCCACCCCTGAGGCGCAGGGGTAGTGCCGAGGGCTCCTCCAATGGTTCCAACCGGTGGTCGGGTGACCCCTGCGGCGGCTTCATCTTCAAGCGGTGGGGCTGCACCCCGCCACGCCCCGGGTGGGGCCCGAGAAGAGATAGGAGGGTCTCCGACCACGGGCCGGCGGCTGGAGACGGGTGAGTCATTCCGTTCTTCTTCGGCGACCCAGGGCGTGGAGAAGGGGCTCGGACATGTGCTGGATCTCGCACGAGGATGCAGTGTCGTCCGCCACGACCTTCTCCGAGAGGCGATGAGTGCGCTGGGTCTGCTTGAGGTGGAGCTTGACGATGTCGACACGCGCCTCGAGGTGGAGGGCCTCCGCCTAGCGCACGAGTGGCGTCAACTGAAGGTTGCTATTATCCTTGGGCGCCTGCAGCACGAGCAGGCCCATGTAGAGGCCGAGGGATCCCTCGCAGCTTCTCGGGAGGCTTGCACCCATGCATTGGAGGAGGCCCGGGCCGCGGATCAACGTCGCGATGAAGCCGAGGAGCGTGAGAGGGAGCTCCACGCCTCGAACTCTGCCCTTGAGTGGCAGGTTCAAAAGCGCAGAGCCGCCTTCACCCCGCCGCCAGGAGAGCCCTTCACTGACGCGGCAGGGGATCGGGCACATGAGGAGACGCTCACGCTTGAGGCGTTGGAGCATAACCTGGAGTGCGAGAGACTTGAGGTGAGGGAGAACCAAGTGTCCACGGCCGAGGACTCCCTTGCCTCTCGGGAGGCAAGGATTCATCAAAAGGTCGATCAGAAGGTGGCGAGGATCCGCCAAGCCCTGGTTGGCGAATATCGCCGAAAGCTGGGGCATCAGGAGGCTCGCTTCAAGGAGCCAAGAGCCGAGCTGTAGGGCCAAGCTGACGCCTGTAAGGCGGAGCTGGCCATAGTAGAGCGGCGTGGGATGGCTGTCGAAGATGCCCGGGCCACTGCTAAGGCCAAGTTGTCCTCCCTTCAACAACAGGTCGCGGGCGTCACGTCTCTTGTGGAGAGGGCTTCGTATGATGTGAGTCGCCGTCGAACGTTCCAGCACGAGGGCTCCTCAATGCTCGAAGACCTCCGGGTCAGGGCAAACCGAGCCTTGGACACTGTATGCGAGGAGAGCATCGCCCACCCGTATGAAGCTAATGATGCAGGCTACCTCTGCTTCTTCACCCAAGTCATGACCTGCCTCGAAAGAAAGGCCGTGAGGGCGCGCTAGCTCTTCAAAGAGAGGAGTTGGGATCTCCTTAGGCGCGCATTCTCGCGCATCTTTAGTTACCTCCTCAGCCTTGATCCGGACTTCGATTTCAACGCCGTGATAGCCCCCTTGCCCTGGGTGACTCAAGGCGATCTGGCGAGCTGGGTTGACGAACATGTGGACGACTGATATGTCTCCAACGTATCTACTTTTCCAAACACTTTTGCCCTTGTTTTGGACTCTAACTTGCATGATTTGAATGGAACTAACCCAGACTGACGTTGTTTTCAGCAGAACTGCCATGGTGTTGTTTTTGTGCAGAAATAAAAAGTTCTCGCAATCGCCTGAAAATCAATGGAGAATTATTTCAGAAAATATAAAAAAATACCTGCAAGAAGATCCACACCGGGGGGCCCACGGTTTGTCCTCAAGGGTGGGGGGCGCGCCCCCTGCCTCGAGGGCCCCCCCGATGCTCCACCGATGTATCCCCAGGTAATATATATATTCCATTTCGGGGAGAGAAAAATCAAAGAGAAAGAATTATCGCGTTTCTCGAGACGGAGCCGCCGCCAAGCCCTATTCTCTCTCGGGAGGGCTGATCTGGAGTCCGTTCGAGGCTCCGGAGAGTGGAGATCGTCGCCATCGTCATCATCAACATTCCTCCATCACCAATTCCATGATGCTCACCGTCGTGTGTGAGTAATTCCATCGTAGGCTTGCTGGACGGTGATGGGTTAGATGGGATCTATCATGTAATTGAGTTGGTTTTGTTAGGGTTTGATGCCTAGTATCCGCTATGTTCTGAGCTTGATGTTGCTATGACTTTGCTATGCTTAATGCTTGTCACTAGGGCCTGAGTGCCATGATTTCAGATCTGAACCTATTATGTTTTCATGAATATATGTGTGTTCTTGATCCTATCTTGCAAGTCTATAGTCACCTACTATGTGTTATGATCCGGCAACCCCGAAGTGACAATAATCGGGACCACTCCCGGTGATGACCTTAGTTTGAGGAGTTCATGTATTCACTATGTGTTAATGCTTTGGTCCGGTACTCTATTAAAAGGAGGCCTTAATATCCCTTAGTTTCCAATAGGACCTCGCTGCCACGGGAGGGTATGACAAAAGATGTCATGCAAGTTCTTTTCCATAAGCACGTATGACTATATTCAGAATACAAGCCTACATTGCATTGATGAACTGGAGCTAGTTCTGTGTCACTCTAGGTTATAACTTCTACATGATGAATTGCATCCGACGTAATTTCCCATCATCGATCCAATGCCTACGAGCTTTACCTATATTGCTTGCTGCTTATTTACTTTTCCGTTGCTTATATCACAAAAACTACAAAAACACTATATTTACTTTTATTGCTGCTACCGCCACTATCATATTACTTTGCTACTGAACTATCTTGCTGCAGATACTAAGTTTCCAGGTGTGGTTGAATTGACAACTCAGCTGCTAATACTTAAGAGTATTCTTTGGCTCCCCTTGTGTCGAATCAACAAATTAGGGTTTCATACTTTACCCTCAAAAACTGTTGCGATCCCCTACACTTGTGGGTTATCAACAAACTGGTCAGGCAATTCGCCCAGGCTGATGACATGGCTGCACCCGCGACCGAAGGGGGCGGAGCTAGTAGTGATGATGATGACGACTCTGACGGTAGCGCTCCTCGCTAGGCTTGTAGTCCCCTGCTTTTCCTGCCAAGATTTCGCGTGTGGCCCTGCGAGGGGGTGAAAGCATTTTGGCGGAGGGCTCCCCGGCAATGTATGAAATACTGATGTGCCCTCTTAACTAATTCCAAAACATTTCACCGTGAGCTAGAGGCTCCCGACTAGAGTTGTTGTCATGACTTATCTTTTGCGCTTGAGGTCTTGGTTGAGTTCTTGTATCGTAGAGATGCTCCTCTCCCGAGGCGGGCCCTTCAAGGGCTCACGAGGGTTTATGATGTGGAGCATCCGACAATAATCCCCATGGACTCTACTTCAACACTTCAAGCCCCACTGGGACCCATGACAAGAGCTAGAGCACGTCCAATACAAACCGAGGTGAATTCCTTCCTAGTTGGTTTGCATATGAATAGAAGTGGAGCTTGGTTGCTACCTCATCAAAATGCTATATGCCTCATGAGGTATGAAGATGATCATCACCAAGCATCTATGGATCATCACCAAGTCCAAGGAGAAGTGCCCCAAGTCACCAAGGTGGAAGGACAAGGCCAACAAGTGCTGGACAGAAAGTCCCAGGCAGCCCCATGCACACGGGCCCCCAAGACCCCATGCCCACGGACTACACACGAGGTGACGATGTAGCCACCCCGTGGCACGGGCGTGTATCGTGCCCACAGGACCCCGTGCCCACAGGACCCCCGTGCGCATGGGCCCCACTTACCCCGTGCGCCCGGGCCTCCCAGGATGGACAGTTGGACCTGCATCTTCGGCTCCACTTCTTCCACTTCGACCTCCAGCCTATATATTCCGTGCCTAGGGTTCTATTTAGACTTAGCAAAGTATATGTGAGATATTGTGAGCTTTGCTCCTTCCGTCTTGTGGATCAAGACCCCATCTAGGGAAGAATCCTTGTGGATTTCAAGACCTCCATAGGGAGAAGACAATCATCAAGACCTCACCTCCTCTAGGAGTGAGAAGAACCTTTATCTAGTGCTTATTTCCTTGGATTTTTCATGTATTCTTCTGGATCTATGTGTTTGCTATTCTAGTGGATGTGTAACTGGGTTTTGTTGGAGTGAATTCCTCTTTGTGTTCTTGGTGTTCATCCTTATTTTCCCCCTCCAAGTGTGAAAAGATCTCCACTTAGGGTTCCACCCTACATCATCTTGGTATCATGAGCAAGGTTGATTCACATCTTGGAGTCCCTACCATCCATTTCTAGCTTGTTTTTGTTGTGTTTTAGTCCTAATCCAAAAATCCCCACCAACAATAGCCCCAAAAAATTTCTTGCAATTTGTTTGATCTTGTGAGATTTGGTTGATTTGGTCCACGAAATTCTTGTTTGGCATTTGGATCTACCTCTCCACCACATCCCACAACCACCCCATGGCTTAATCTAGGAGAATTTTGGGTTTTACCCACGAATTCGGCCAAGATCAGCCGCCACCCGCACACCCCATGCACACGGGCCCTCGGGACCCCGTGCACACAGGCCTCACAGACCCCGTGCGCACGGCCCTCACAGAAACTTTCGGCCATCCTATTTTTTTGTCCCATTTTGTCATTCCACCACCACTCGTGTTCTTTCGAAATATTTCTCGTGTTTGTTTGAGTTTTGGGTTGCGGTTTACCTCGTGTCCTAAGGTGTTTCGGCTACTTAGGCGCGATCTGGATGTCATCATCACCGCCACTCGACCATCCACTCAGACTCCACAACATCTTCGTCAACATCATCTTCATACCAACGTAAGCAAGGACGGTACCCTCGATGATGCCTTTGTGCTACACTTGCCTTTACCTTGATAGCCTCGAGCCTCTTTTGCGTAGCTTACACATTGAGACTAGCTTCTCGAGTATTGCCGGGCCACGCCTTAGTGCATCGTTAGTGTTACGTCTCTCCCGTCCATATACTACTTGTTACCTCATATTGTGGCTCGTATATCAAGCATTGTGGCATAGTCAAAAAAAGTGAGAAAAGAAAAAGAAGCTTTTAAGCAAAAGAGAAAAGAAGCAAGAGCTTGTACGCAAAGCATTGAGCCGTTTGCATATAATTCACCTAGTTCATCATCAAGGTTCATATATACTTAAGCATATTTGGGGTAGTGAGACGACTAATTTCTTTATTTGGTTGGTGCACTAGCGTATCTAGCCCATTAGTGCAATTGAGCTAGCGCCTCTCTAGTATCCGTGAAACAAGAGCTTTCCCGCGGTTCTATTTTGAGCTCACCCCTTGGTTGTGCGGATCCCATCTATCTTCCATGTGTGTGTACCTAGTGATATCCTTGGGTTTGATCTATTTGTCTTATTTGCGAGTTGTGAATCTTTTCAACTTTTTCAACATCTTGACAATCATTTGCTTGAATTATTTGTGTCACATCCTAACCGAGATCCTCGAAAAGCCTTTTGTGTGTAGGTGTGAGATAACAAAACCTGGTACCAATTCTACTATTATAGCATCACGTGGGATTGTACTTGATACATCCACAATCTTAGGAAAAGCTAACTTTGGTATTGTTCTTCTCATTTTCCTACTCACCACCACCTCCACATGATGGATAGGCCTTCTTCTTCGGCGAACCCTCTCTTTGAAGAGCAAGATGTCAACCGCGACTACGTCACAAGAAGCATTTCTTCATCACCCAACGAGCCCTACATTAAGAGAGTGAAGCTTTGGGAGAACGCATCAAACAACTCGCCAATGACCTACATCAATCGGAGGCAAGAGAACGAGACTACTTGGACGACAAGCTCTCCAAACAAATGGACGACTTCCGCCACTTGATTGCGTGCCGCTAGTCTTCATCAACCTCTTCACCAAGATGGCGCCACTCAAGTCGCCCTTCGTCGTCACACTCGTCTTCCAACTCAAGTTCTCCTCGACGTGACGACACTCAAGACCGCCTTGCGCGAGAAAACCCGTTCCATGGCAATGGACTACAAGACCGAGTTCGAGCACATGAGCAAGCGCGACGCCAAGATCGAGAAGAAAGGGACCATGATCATCATCTATCACGTCATCCACCTCAAGCCTCTCGAGACGATGGCATGAACCGGCAAGAGCAACAAAGCCATGAAGCTCAAGCTAAAGCGGCACAAGGTGCACTCCATGAATCCTCAAGAGCCGTTGCCGCGCAAACCGACGAGTCCGTGAACAAGAGGAAACACTTCACCAAGCTCGACAAGAAGAAATGACACGTCACGAAGAACATCAAGAACGGCGAAATTGGGCACACATGCCACGCCCTTATCCTCACCAAGACCATCATCATGACGAAGAACATGTTCCACGCCAAGAGTGACATCACCATCGGCACTATGATGAAGAACTACGTTACGGCAAGCTCAAGTTCAATATGCCCAAGTTCTCAGGAAGCAACGACCCCAAGGAGTATCTCTCATGGGCATTGAAAGTGGACACGATATTCCGTCTCCACAACTATGAAGATCAAAAGAATATTGCCAAGGCATCTCTTGAGTTTCAAGATTACGTTCTCATTTGGTGGGAGCAAGTGGCGAAATGGAGATGTGAGAAGGATGAGTCTCCTATCACGACTTGGACACAAATGAAAGATGTCATGCGAGCCCGCTTTGTGCCTACATACTACACTCAAGATCTCTTCAAGAAACTCTAACTCCTCAAGCAAGGCATGAAGACGGTGGAATAATACTATCAAGAGATGGAGATTGCCATGATACCAGCTAATGTCAAGGAAGACGATGAGCAAACTATGGCACGCTTCTTGAACAGCCTCTCCCACCCAATACAGAAGATTGCAGATTTCCAACCATACTCAAACCTCCTCGAGCTAGTTCATCAAGCAGCAAAAGCAGAACGACAAGTACAAGAAGACTTCAAGTACGCCAAGTACTCATCCAGGAACTACAGCTCTTACACTCAAGCGCCAACGACTTCGGCACCTCCAACCTCAACTAGAGCATCTCCAAGCACCGGTGACAAGTCAAGCTTCAAGCAAGTAAGTCTTCCTCGACTCGTCCTCTGGCAAGCCTCTACAATAACAAGACCTCTTTTTCAGCACCACCGGATGATGAGGACAACCCTAGTCTTTTACCATCCTTTTCCATGGATGATGTTGCAGTACATGACAAGTCCAATGAAATCAAAATTGGACCAATTACAAGAGCACTTGCAAAACTACTTGGACAACAGGTGAATTCACTCTTAGTTGAATCTGACATTTGTGTTAATCAGAATTTTATACTGCCTAAGTCTTTGCATGTTTGTATGATCAGATTTGAAGAGAAGACAAGCTTGGCACGTGGAGATGAAGAATTTCTGCAAGAAGAACATCTACTGATGTCTAATATCAGCAAGTGCACGAGGGAGGAGAGGGAGGGAGGTGCACAACATAAACAGAAGGAAAATCAGAACCAGACTCGGATTGACATCCAGGAGGCCCGCAATTGATATACGTGCAGAATCCGTGTCCTTGATCCAAATAAGGCGTTTAAATACAATTCAGAAAGCCTGACTAATGTGCTTTCCAAATTGTATACTCGCAGACCACGATTCATGGTGACTAAGTCTCAGTCCCCATAACAATAAGGCGGTTGTTTCTGCCAGTTTTCCAGATAGATTCGTTTAAGTTAGGAAAGTTAGAAATATGTTGGTTTTCGACCCCAACACTATGTTGGACGTCCAGGGGTCTTTATACACCCTTGTAAGTCGTGGCGTTTAGGGTTAGACCATGTTTTGATTAAACTCATATCAGACCGAATTGCTTTAAGCATTCCTCTATACTCATATTCCTCTTTGCATCGATCAGGAATATTTACCTACACCAAATTTGTTGCGATAGGGTGTATTTGCTACTGAAAGTCAAGTGCTATTTGTTGTTCCATTTGGAATTGGGAGATTGCAGAACCGCTTCGTGGTCGGCGGCTACGTGCGCAAGTGTGTGGTGTTGCGAATATCCATAGGGTTGAAGATCTGTTGCATTGGCAACGGGGGAACAACCAGAGAGTTCGAGAGCATCTCACAAGTTATCCAGCAAGTTCATCATCGACATCATCCGCTCACTAAGAAGATCGGGCCACCCCTTATCATCTTGTTATCATATTTCCAGTGTTTACTCGGTGAGCATCCACCAATCCCTGAGATTAGTTTTGTTTTCGTCCTATACAGAAAAAGCCATACAAAAATATTAGGGTTTAGATTTTTTCCCATAGCCTAGATAGCATCGGTTCCAAGTTTTAGTTGTTGATCGTAGTTTTTTTTGCGTAACTTACTTTCTGATCTGAGTCGTTGTAGATTCTCTAGGTTTTTCTTTTCTCACATCGGAGTCGTTTGGTTGATGTCAAGTCTGTTCGTCAGAGTCAGAATTAGTTTGGTTAGATAACTATCCGAATCAGATTGTGTTTCCTTTGATAACCATAGTCAGCCTTTCTTCTTTTGAGTAGCACTTTCCTATTGAGACTAGCATATCCTTTGCTCTACGGGCTGCTCATATAGGAATTTGGAGAGTGCATATTTTGTTTTAGCAAAATCAGATTGGTTATTAATTGCTCAAGTTACTGATAAAAAAAGAGAGAAAGAAAAAAAGAGAAAGAAAAAGAACACGACAAAAAAAGGAGGAAAAGAAAGCTACACGTGAAAGTTGCATATATTTTTGGAGAGTTTGTTCAGTTTTCTGCCACGTTCATTGCACTAGTAGATTGAGCAATCTTGTGCGTGTATAAATTGAGCAATTTGTTAACGTCTCTCCTGTGCCTTTCCAACACGAGCATTACTCCGACATTCCAGAATTTTGAGCTCAGTTTTAGAGTTGCATTTGCCCCACTTATCTCCACCATGTGTGTTTCCGTGGGTCTTTTTATCATACGATCAACACTAGGATTTGTGAATTGGTGTTGATAGGTATTCCAACCAAGCTCCACCATATACCTTGGTTTGTTGTGTGATAGTTTTAACCCTCGGTATTCGCTACATCAAATTCGTGCATGTTCTGCCCATACAAGTTTGTAAGCTTTTCTAATTCACTTTGGAATGGTAAGATACCTTGTTTCTTTCAGTTTAGAGTGAGTTGAGAGTTTTTCACATACGCTATATTTTCTGTGGGTACTAATCACCTAATCATGTCCGATGAGTCTTTTGATGTACAGCAGAAAAAGGATCCTAAATCCGTGGTGCATTGGAATGAATATGAAGCTCTTCGTGATCATCTTCAGCGCAAATTCAGTGTGCAACCGATCCTATAAATGAGAATGTGCAGAACATGGAAGTGGACCAAAAGGATGCAACAGAAACCATCACAGCAACACAACGGCAAGTTACTAAAATTCAGGGGACTCTAGTTACCTTGCAGCAAGCTTTGGCTGAGTTGCAATAGTCCGTTTGTAGGATCGAAAGTATGTCTAGAGGGGGGGTGATTAGACTACTTGACAATATAAAAAATCTGCCTTTAGATCATGAACAGTTTTTGGCAGTTTCACAATTATGATCAATTCAAGTATCACCCTACACATGCAATTCTAGAGTATAAGCAGCGGAAAGTAAATTGCACATGTAGTAAAGAGAGGTGGAGAAGATCAAACGCAGTTTGGAGACACGAAGATTTTTGTCGTGGTTTCGATAGGTGGTGCTATCGTACATCCACGTTGATGGAGACTTCAACCCACGGAGGGTAACGGTTGCGCGAGTCCACGGAGGACTCCACTCACGAAGGGTCCACGAAGAAGCAACCTTGTCTATTCCATCATGGCCTACGCCCACGGAGGACTAGCCTTACTCGGGGTAGATCTTCACGAAGTAGGCGATCTCCTTGCCCTTACAAACTTCTTGGTTCAACTCCACATCTCAAAGACGGAGGCTCCCAAGCGACACCTAACCAATCTAGGAGGCACCACCCTCCAAAAGGTAATAGATGTTGTTGATGATGATGAACTCCTTGCTCTTATGCTTCAAATGATAATCTCCCCAACACTCAACTCTCCTCACTGATATGGCTGTGGTGGAAGAAAGGATTGAGTGGAAAGCAACTTGGGAAGGCTAGAAATCAAGTTTCATATGGTAGGAATGGAATGACTTGATCTCAACACAAGGGTAGGTAGTTCTCTTCTCAGAAAGTGTATGGTAGGAGTGGTAGACTTTCTGATGGCTCTCTCCACGAATGAATAGGGGGTGGAGGGGTATATATAGCCTCCACACAAAATCCAACCGTTACACACATAATTGAGCAATCTCGGTGAGACCGAAGTGAAAACTCGGTCAGACCGAAAGTTCAAATATAGTGAACGTTGGGGTTTTCGGTGGGACCGAAAATACCATCTCGGTGTGTCCGATATGAGTCAAAGGTAGGAGCTTGCCATTCTCGGTGGGACCGAAATTAACAACTCGGATATTCCGATATGATGGCAATTGGTTACAGAAGGTTGGCAGTCCAGTTTCGGTGAGACCGAACTCAAAATCGGATGGACCGAAATTTCTAGGGTTTGGAAGAATAGCTGAGGTGGTTCATCTCGGTGGGACTGAGTTGGAAGAATCGGTTTGTCCGAGATTACTTATGAGTGTGTTAAGTAGTGAAGATTGCTGATAGTTGAGGGAGCTAAATCACTAAGCACTTGAACAACCAGATCATCAACACAACCTCATCCCCTTTTAATAGTATTGGCTTTTCCTATGGACTCAATGTGATCTTTGATCACTAAACCAAAAATGGAGTCTTGAGCTTTTGCCAATGCTTGTCTTAGCATTTTGAGGGGTCCACTTCTTCAGACATTTCCATACCCATATCATCGAACTTCTCTGAAATGATTCTCAAGTAGCCATTAGTTCAATGATATATATGTTGTTATTAATTACCAAAACCACCCGGGGATTAGTTGCACTTTCAATCTCCCCCTTTTTGGTAATTGATGACAACATATAGATCAAAGCTTCGACAAAAGATATAATCAATGAATAATATCGTCGCTTTGAGAAGTATGTGATAAACAAGAGCTCCCCCTAAATTTGTGCATTATTTAAAATTTGCGTTTGAATGCAAATGCACAATCGATTAGGATTATGGGTCACTCTTCCATGTCACATACATCTTGGTGGAGCGCACAAAATGATAAGAATGAATAACATGCACTCAATCACCAAGACAAGAGTAAATAGCCATACAATAAGGAATAGCATATGATAAGCATTAAGCACACATTAAAGCATAGTATGACCAAGCACTCATTAAGGTAGCATCAAACGTAGTAGCAAGCACACTGAAAGTATCAAGAACGAAAAGAAACCAATGTATCACCAAGAAAACCGGCAAAAGAACGAAAGAGCACTCTCTCTCTCGAAGCCCTATGATCTATACAATTTCTCCCCCTTTGGCAACAAGTTACCAAAAAGTTCGAAAAGATATAGAACTAAGCGTCACTGGGGGCTCTGCTGGCGGCTCCCGTCTGGGTAGATGTCGGTGTAGAAATGACTGCATCGGCGAAGACTTCTGCTGATGTCTGCGCTGGAGGAGTGGATGCTGGAGCTGGAGTAACTGCTGGAGTTGTAGCTGGTGCTGAAGTGGTAGCCCTGGAGTCAGTCACTGGGATAGCTGCAGATCGGGATCCTCTGGGAACCTGAGCAGTCTGGCGATGAGAGTCCTGGACTAGATCATCCTGCATGAGCTCTGCTCTCTCCTGCCTTGCTTCCTCCATGTCCGCCTCAAGCTTGTTGACGGACACCTGAATCTCAGTCAGCTTGACGTCCAGAGCGTGGATCTTGTCCTCAACAATCCTCTCTAGGCTTTCCTGAGATTGCTCAATGCTGGCCAGGCGTTGTTCAATCCTCTGGGTAGCTTCAAGAATCTGCTCTCCGAAGCTCTTTGGCTTAGCTGCTGTTGCTGCTGCCTCTTTATCAGCTTTGGCTTTCTTTGCAGCTTCAATTTTGGCTTGTCCTTCAACTGAGGTTGGATCCTCCTCATCCATCACAACAACGTTGTCCTCATGCTCTGGCTGTAGTGGCAAGTGCTTCCTATCCAACATGAATTTGCCCGTGCCAAACTTGGCATTGATGAGCATCTGAATCTGCGGGGCAAATCCACACGACCTCTTCTGGTCAGCTGCAGTCCTCTTGATGGTCTCTACCATTAAGTCCATCACCTTGAAAGGTGCCTTCTCATCGAGAATGTGCAGCATGTTGATAGAATAGCCTCGAATCATGCGGTGGTCTCCAGACTTGGGCATCAAGGTATGCCTCAAAATAGTGTTTGTGGTGGTCAGACCTGCCTGGAGATAGTACACTGAGCCAAGCTTCCACCCTTCCAAATCAGCAGCGGGGATCTCCTTGTACATGTTCTTCATGGAATCATGACTCTTCTTAGGAATCCCATAGACATCAATGTCGTCCTCTCTCTGCACTGGAGCATTCAGAAGTTCTGCCCATTCTTCAACAGACGAAGAAAACCTTTGACCTTCAGTCATCCAGGTGATCTTGCCATCAGGATAGAAGTGGGCTGTGGCGTAGAACTGCATGATCATCTCGTCATTCCAAGCTGTCAGCTCCTGACCCACAAAATCAGCAACTCCACATGCAGTGAAGCTCTCATGCAAATGGGGAAAGAAGTCTCGGTGCTCTTCACTGTCAATGTACTTCCAGTCAACATACCTGGTGTCAGCAACAATAGGCTTCTTATCCATCAGCACGGTCTCATAGAAGTCCTGCTGCTCTCTGGTGTGGAATCTGGGGTCCACAGCAGTCCTTCTCCTCACGGCATATGGATCAGACTGTCTCCATAGCCTGAGACCTTTATCCTTCCTTGCCTTCATATCCTCGGCTTGAGGATGAGCATCGTTGTGGAGTGGCAACTTAGGACGGAGCTTAAGCAACACATGTTCTTCATCAGACTCAGACGGTGGCATCTCACCTTTGTTCTTCTCAGAAGCTGGAATGCTCCTGGTTCTCCTCTTGGGCTTGGCTGGAGCTGCCTTGGCTTGAGCAGGCTTCTTGGGCTTAGAAGTGGCTTGAGCCCTAATAGCATCACCCATGAACTTAGCTTTGTGAGGAGGAGGCTGGGGTGCATCTTCTTCTTCTTTTTCAGCAGCATCAACATGAGGTTCAGCATATACTACCCTCTTCCTCTTGGAAGTTTTCTTCACCTTACTTGGAGCTGGCTCTTCCAAGTTGAGTTTCTTTGCAACAGCTGACTGCTTGACCTTGTTGGTGCCTTTCTTTGACTGCTGCCCTTCGTGCTCTTTGGCAACGACTTTCCTCTTGGGCTTGGAAGTAACTTCCTCAGCAACGAAGTCAGAGTCCTCATCATCAGAATTTCTCTTCTTTCTGGTTCTGGTGGCTGCAGGAGGCAAACCACTAGGGGTGCTCCTCTCACCATCATCACTGGAACTACTAGCCTCAGGACTAGTATCTGCCTCTGGAATCTCTGCAAACGGTGACTCAGACCTGTTCTGGCTGTCACTGACATCTGACATGGCTGACAACCTGTGAAAGGATAAGGTATAGGCAGAGTAGAAGAGTTATCACAACTGCAGAGGTTTTTGCAAAAAAATGAGTTCAAATCTTAGTTTTGAGTTTTCACAGATTGCATTTCGGTCAAACCGATTTTCAGTTTCGGTGAATCCGAAGTGTATAACAGAAACCTACACACCACTTTCGGTCAGACCGAAATGGGTTTCGGTCCTACCGAAACACTAGGGTTTCACTGAGACTCTACATCGGTCACACCGATTTGCACGAATCGGTTAGACCGAACGGTGCAGTGCAATGGCCAGAGGCCAAATCGGTCATTCCGAGTTTTCAAAATCGGTTTCACCGAGATGTGTTCTGTGGAAACCTAAACCTAAGAATTTCGCTCGAAACTAAGAGGATCTGATCTGATGTTTAGGGAATATCTCAAACGTGGATAGATACATGGCAAACCAATCGTGCAAGAATCAGATGGGGAGCACGAGAGGGATCGGGACTCACCCTAACTTGGTGGAGTCCCTCTACGGCGGCAACGGCGCGGAGAAGATTACCGTTGACGGCGGCGGAGACCTGCGGCGAGGGCGCACAGGCGACGGCGGCGACGATCCGAAGACCAGGGCGACGGCAGCAGGGGACTTGGGGGCGAAACGGTTTGAAGAGTTAAATCGCGCGCAGCCCTCAGGTATATATATCCCCATACTGTCGGTGGGACCGAGTTGAAAAACTCGGTGACACCGAAATGGCTAACTGCTGTGCAGTTACACATATCGGTCACGCCGAGATTTTGAACTCGGTTTCACCGAGATGAAACCTAGATCAGTCTAAGCGTTTCGGTTGGACCGAGATGGAGAAGTCGGTCAGACCGAAGTGGACTTAGAAGGTTTTGGAAGTCAGCCTTAGACGGATCGGTGGCTCCGAGTGCTCCTCACTCGGAGGGTCCGAAAATGACTTGTTCAAAGTTGTGATATGAGCATGAATAGAATTTGAGACAAGAAAGCATAGATAGCTAGGGAAGGTGCTTAGGCATTCTTGTCCATCCATTTGGCTAGAAAAGTCAAAACAATCAAAACAACAAATGGATGTCCTTGAATGAATAAAATCATGCATTCAACATGCTCACACAATAAGATAGCAACTGAAATATGTGTCAAACATGGACAACCAATACTCTAGCTACTAGCACACAATTTGTCGATGACTAGGTCATCTATATATGAGTATATTGACTTAGGAGCCAAATGAGAACATTTGATCATAGGTCATACTCATCGTTTAAGCACAAGTGGGGTTACCACTTTTACATAAAGCATTGATGTGTTCACATCATTTGGAGATGCTTTAGCTCAATTTTTTTAGAGCAAAGCTCCCCCTAGATGTGAGAACCCCTTTTAAAGGGTCAAACTAACCTTGGGTTGTCGTAGAAGACTTCATGTAGATGTTGAAGATGTGGATGCTTAATGTTGATGTAGATCATCAAGAGTTGGGAGCTATCCTTTGGATTGGGGCACTTTCAATACCTACATGGGTTAGTCCCACAAGGAACAAACAAGGATATCCATAGACATAGATTGAAGTTCACAAAATATGATGTCCATGAAAGCAATGATTACCTTGTCCCTTGACTTACCAACAAGAGGGTTTGTGACTCCATGAACTAGTGCATGATGTGGAAGTTTATTGCACAAGTTCTTGCCAAAATGAATATGAGTGAAGTATGTTGGCGGAGTCACCCTCAAGAACCTTCTAGTTCTTCTTCTTTGGGATCCACATCATCTTGATGGGAATCCTTGGAGTTGTAGTTGAGCTTGACGAAGTAGAACTTGACGTGTCCTTGGGAACCCACTTGACCATGGTTTGAGGTGCTTCAATGAATGCATCAATCTCCTCTTGAAGCTTGTCCTTGGCCTTTAGCTTGTGGTCTTGTGGTGGAAGGTCATCTTTAGCTTGTTCCACATTGGAAGAAGTAGGATCATACTTCTCCTTTTGTGAAACAAACTGTGGAGTAGGGTATTGACCTTCTTCCCACTCAACACCTTCGGCGTTGAACTTTCGCTCAAAACCAATCCCTTGATTCTTCCGGTGTCTTCCTTGTTTGCGAACAATTTCCTCAAAGTTCTTGCTTCCGGCAAGACTCTTGTAGACACCCTTCTCTATGATTTCCTTCAATAAGCTATTTTCTTGCTCAAGTGTAACTTGGCTTGAAACATTGTTAGTGGAATCAAGAAAACTACTAGAAGTAACAATATTGGATTTAACATTGTTATTGTTACTACTAGAGGAAGAACTTTTCTTATGCTTGTCATGCTTAGTCTTAATAGGTGGCAAGAAATTAGACAAGAGAAGTCGTTTGGCAAGATATGAAGAACTCTTCTTTCGAAGATCGTCATTGATCGCTTTTAGAAACTCATGTTCTTGCTCTAGAGTGAGCTTCTCGAAGCGTAGCTTCTCATGAGATCTTAGGAGCTCTCTATGATCTTCTTGAGTTGTTTCATGAGCTAACTTAAGAGTGTTTAGTTCTTTAGTTAGACGCTCAATCTCCTTCATAGCATTGTCATTCGACTCTTCTCGACTATAAAGACTACTAGCATTTTCATCATTACTAAGCTCACTAGATTTATCATGCAAGAGTTCATCTTCACCAAGCAAGTCATCCTCATCACTATCAAAGTCAATGAATTCAGGGTGTGTTACCTTGGGGCCTTTAGCCATGAAGCATCTTCCAATTCCCTCATTTGGTGAATCAAATAAGTCGTAGGAGTTGGAGTTGGAGGATACGAGTGCAAGTCCGGCAACACCTTCATCTTGACTATAGTCGGAGTCGGAGTGATAGCTTCCATCGGATTGATTGTCGGAGTCGGAGCCGGAGACCCATTCACCTACATGAGCTTGATGTCTTCTTCTTGTGTAGCTCCTTGATGACTTGTCTTTCCTTTCTGAATCCTTGCTTCTCCGAGAGGGTCTTCGTTCATAACGATCATCTCTACTCCTTCTCTCTCTCCGAGGTGACTCATCTCTTGCTCTTCTTCTTGGAGATTCTTCTCTTCTCTTGTGGGGAGCCGTACACTCATTTGAGAAGTGTCCGGGTCTTCCACAATTGTAGCAGTTTCGATCACGACTAGAAGATCTCTTTTCATCATATGATCTAGACTTTGAGCTTCTTTCTTTGCCTCTATTCTTGTAAAACTTGTTGAAGTTCTTAACCATTAGGCTTATCTCTTCATTAGAAATTAGCTTGTCACTTGAGGTGGTGGGAGCATCACTTGTAGCTTTGTAAGCACCACTTGACTTGTTGTGAAGCTCTTCCTTATCCTTAAGTGTCATCTCATGAGCAACAATTCTTCCAATGACTTCAGTTGGCTTGAGGGTCTTATAGTTTGGCATCATTTGGATCAAAGTGCACACGGTGTCATATTTTCCATCCAAAGCTCTTAGAATCTTCTTGATGATGAATCGGTCGGTCATTTCTTCGCTTCCTAAGCCGGCAATCTCATTTGTGATGAGAGCAAGCCTAGAGTACATTTCAGCGACTCCTTCACCATCCTTCATCTTGAACTTGTCAAGTTGACCTTGAAGAATATCTAGCTTTGATTCCTTCACAGATTCAGTACCTTCATGCATTTCAACCAAAGTATCCCAAATCTCTTTAGCATTCTCAAGACGGCTGATTTTGTTGAACTCCTCGGGACACAAAGCATTGAAGAGAATGTCACAAGCTTGAGCGTTGTTTTGCAACATCCGCAACTCTTCCGGTGTAGCTTCGTGATCCGGAACTTTTCCTTCCTCGAAGAAATCACCTTGCATACCAACACAAATAATGCCCCATGCGGCTGGGTTATGACCAAGAATATGCATTTTCATTTTATGCTTCCAACTAGCAAAATTTGTACCATCAAAGTAAGGACCTCTACGATAATTACCCTCACTAGACGCCATACTCTCCTAGGTTGTGAAACCAAGCTTATGGAGTCCAATGCAACGGAAACCAAAACAATGGAGACCAAAGCTCTGATACCACTTGTAGGATCGAAAGTATGTCTAGAGGGGGGGTGATTAGACTACTTGACAATATAAAAAATCTGCCTTTAGATCATGAACAGTTTTTGGCAGTTTCACAATTATGATCAATTCAAGTATCACCCTACACATGCAATTCTAGAGTATAAGCAGCAGAAAGTAAATTGCACATGTAGTAAAGAGAGGTAGAGAAGATCAAACGCAGTTTGGAGACACGAAGATTTTTGTCGTGGTTCCGATAGGTGGTGCTATCGTACATCCACGTTGATGGAGACTTCAACCCACGGAGGGTAACGGCTGCGCGAGTCCACGGAGGGCTCCACCCACGAAGGGTCCACGAAGAAGCAACCTTGTCTATTCCATCATGGCCTACGCCCACGGAGGACTAGCCTTACTCGGGGTAGATCTTCACGAAGTAGGCGATCTCCTTGCCCTTACAAACTTCTTGGTTCAACTCCACATCTCAAAGACGGAGGCTCCCAAGCGACACCTAACCAATCTAGGAGGCACCACCCTCCAAAAGGTAATAGATGTTGTTGATGATGATGAACTCCTTGCTCTTATGCTTCAAATGATAATCTCCCCAACACTCAACTCTCCTCACTGATATGGCTGTGGTGGAAGAAAGGATTGAGTGGAAAGCAACTTGGGAAGGCTAGAAATCAAGTTTCATATGGTAGGAATGGAATGACTTGATCTCAACACAAGGGTAGGTAGTTCTCTTCTCAGAAAGTGTATGGTAGGAGTGGTAGACTTTCTGATGGCTCTCTCCACGAATGAAGAGGGGGTGGAGGGGTATATATAGCCTCCACACAAAATCCAACCGTTACACACATAATTGAGCAATCTCGGTGAGACCGAAGTGAAAACTCGGTCAGACCGAAAGTTCAAATATAGTGAACGTTGGGGTTTTCGGTGGGACCGAAAATACCATCTCGGTGTGTCCGATATGAGTCAAAGGTAGGAGCTTGCCATTCTCGGTGGGACTGAAATTAACAACTCGGATATTCCGATATGATGGCAATTGGTTACAGAAGGTTGGCAGTCCAGTTTCGGTGAGACCGAACTCAAAATCAGATGGACCGAAATTTCTAGGGTTTGGAAGAATAGCTGAGGTGGTTCATCTCGGTGGGACTGAGTTGGAAGAATCGGTTTGTCCGAGATTACTTATGAGTGTGTTAAGTAGTGAAGATTGCTGATAGTTGAGGGAGCTAAATCACTAAGCACTTGAGCAACCAGATCATCAACACAACCTCATCCCCTTTTAATAGTATTGGCTTTTCCTATGGACTCAATGTGATCTTTGATCACTAAACCAAAAATGGAGTCTTGAGCTTTTGCCAATGCTTGTCTTAGCATTTTGAGGGGTCCACTTCTTCAGACATTTCCATACCCATATCATCGAACTTCTCTGAAATGATTCTCAAGTAGCCATTAGTTCAATGATATATATGTTGTTATTATTTACCAAAACCACCCGGGGATTAGTTGCACTTTCACCATTGCTCGCCAACAAAATCTGCAGCGTGATGATGATGATGGTGCAGCTAGTGTTCATGGTGGTAATGATGGTGTTGCAGCTGCTAATGTTGCCAATTTACAAGGTCTTGCAGCACGTTGTGCACAATTACAGCAAGCTAATCGAGATGGGCAAGCTCCACACGAGCCGGTTGTTGCTGGCCAAGATGGTGGTCGTGGTAATGGAGGTCGTGGTGGTTGCCGTGCTGGTGCCATGCCCGTAGGCCATGGATTTGCTCCTCTTGGTGCGCGCCGTCAATTTGATGATGATGCTTTTGCACAACCAGACAACCGTGATGATGATGGACTGGGCAAACCAAAGTTCACCGTCCCCAAGTTTATTGGTTCTACTAATGTTCAAGAGTACCTCAATTGCGAGCTGAAGGTGGAAAAATTATGGCGCATGAATGAGTACATCGAGGACAAAAAAATAAAATTGCATCTTCCAAATTTGATGACTATGCTTTGCCTTGGTGGGATAATATTGTACAGTCCAGAATTGAAGATGGTGAACGTCCCATTGTTACATGGAGAGCTATGAAGGAAGAGATGCATGCTCGCTTTGTTCCACGCAATTATATTCGTTCTCTCTATGACAGATTGCAGAATTTGAGGCAAGGTACTTCTTATGTGCATGAATATTTGTAGGAGATGGAGCTTATTATGCAGCGTGCTAGAGTGCGTGAAGAGCCTGAACAAACAATGCAGTGATTTCTCTCTGGTTTGAACTATAACATCAAGCGTATTGTTCATCTTCACCAATATTATGATATGATAGATTTGTTACACCAAGCATGTGAGGTTGAATTGCAAGTGGCTGAGGATGCTAAGTTTACATCTCGCACAACAGCAAGTACAGGTTGTTTTACACCACGAACAACACCTAGTGTGGAGTCTACTCCTAGTTCCACTTCTAGTTTTCGTGGTAATTCTTCTTCCAAATCAGATTCGGTGATATCTAATGTGAAGAAACAGACGCAACCTGCTGCTAGTGCTGCTGGTTCTACTAATTCTACAGCAAGAAACAGGGACATGAGTTGTCATACATGTGGTGGAAGGGGTCATTTTAAGAGATATTGTCCCAATAAAAAGGGTATGTTGATTAATGAGGATACAACAGAATATGAAACCGGTGATGATGCTGACCCCTATTCTGAAATTTGGGAGGAAGATGAAGACGGTTAAATAGATGCTTATGCCACACACTATCCTGTAATTATTTACTCACCCAAAGTGCTAAGTGTTACACCTAGTCCTGCAGAACAGCGGTGTAATTTGTTTCAAACAAAGTCCATTGTTGGTCCTGGTAAGGCGTGCAAGGTTATAATTGATGGTGGTAGTTGTCACAATTTGGCTAGTAAGGAGTTATGCCAAAAGCTGAAATTGAAATATATACCACATCCCAATCCATATTTTATTCAATGGCTAAGCGATAGTGGAGAGATGAAGATCAGCCACATGGTGCGTGTGGAATTTTAGATCGGACCATACAAAGACACCATTGAGTGTGATGTGGTTCCTATGACCGTGTGTCACCTGTTGCTGGGACGCCCATGGCAGTATGATAGAGATGTCCGCCACAATGGGAGAGCCAACACATATCATTTAAATTGGCGTGGCAAGGAGGTTATTTTGAGGCCTATGACACCGCAAAAAATTGTAAATGAATCTCGTCAAAAAATTGAAGTGAATCTTGAAAAAGAGAGTGAGAGATTAGATATGCAAGAGACTACGCTTCCGGTGGGTGAAAGCCACAAACCAAATCTGAGTGGTAAAAATAAAAGTGAGGGAGTGAATTCCTTAGTTATGTTAGCCACCAAATCTGATTTGAGAGATTCATGAACCATGTTTTGAGACATTTCATTGGTAAATTTGTGGTTGTATATTTTTGATGATATACTTATTTACAGCCGCAATGAATCAGAACATAGTGATCATATTCCACAAGTTTTGCAAGTGTTGTGTGATGCTCAATTATATGGTAATCTTAATAAGTGCACATTTTGCAAAGATAAGGTCATATTTCTGGGATACGTTGTTTCTAAGCATGGAGTTGAGGTAGATGAATCAAAAATAGAAGCTAACAAAAATTGGCCTACTCCTCTAAATGTTAGTCAACTACGAAGCTTTCACGGTCTTGCTGGTTTGTATAGATGTTTTGTGAAAGATTTCAGTACTATTGTTGCACCTTGGAATGAGCTTACAAAAAAAGGGTGTTGAATTTGTGTGGGGCGCATCCCAAGATAATGCTTTTGATGAGTTGAAACATCGTTTGGCTGCTGCACCTTTGCTTGTACTTCCTGATTTCACTAAACAATTTGAGATTGAATGTGATGCTAGTGGAATTGGTATTGGAGGTGTGTTGATGCCAGAGGGTAAACCAATTGCATACTTTTCTGAAAAACTGAATGGTACACAATTGAAATATCATGTTTATGACAAAGAATTGTATGCTCTCGTTCATGTCCTTGAGGTTTGGCAACATTATTTGTGGCCAAAAGAATTTATCATACATTCTGATCATGAGGCTCTGAAATATTTGAAAAGCCAATCCAATTTGAACAAACGTCATGCTAAATGGGTTGAATTTATTGAATCTTTCCCGTACATCATTAGATACAAAAAGGGTAAAGATAATGTTGTTGCTGATGCTCTTTCTAGGAAAAACATGTTGTTGACACAATTGGATGTTCAAGTTCCTGGTTTAGAGAGTTTGCGTGATTTATATGCCACTGATCCTGATTTTTTAGCACCATATAAATTGTGTTCAGATGTAAAATCATGGGAAAAATATCACATACATGATGGCTATTTGTTTAGAGCTAACAAACTATGTGTTCCAGAATCGTTCGTACGTTTGCTATTGTTGCAGGAATCACATGCTGGCGGTTTGATGGGTCATTTTGGATGTCAAAAGACTTTGCTTATGCTCACTGATCATTTTTATTGGCCTAAGATGAGGCGTGATGTGGACAGATTTGTGAATCATTGCATTACTTGTAATAAGGCAAAGTCTAAGTTGAAACCTCACGGTTTGTATACTCCTCTCCCTGCTCCTACTACACCATGGGAAGACATAAGCATGGACTTTGTGTTAGGATTGCCTAGGACCAGCACAGCACATGATTCAATTTTTGTGGTAGTTGATCGTTTTTCAAAGATGGCACATTTTATTGCGTGCCACAAAAGCGACGATCCGTCGCACATTGCTAATTTGTTTTTCAAGGACATCATGCGCTTACATGGAATACCAAAGACGATTGTTTCTGATCGTGATCTGAAGTTTATGAGATATTTCTGGAAGACACTTTGGGGAAAGCTGGGGACAAAGTTACTATTCCGCACTACTTGTCATCCCCAAACAGATGGTCAAACAGAGGTGGTAAATCGCACACTATCCACATTGTTGCAATCCATGATAAAGAAGAACCTGCGTGTATGGGAGGAGTGTTTACCCCATGTGGAGTTTGCATATAACAGGGCGGTACATTCCACAACTCAGTTTTGTCCATTTGAGTTGGTCTATGGTTTTAAGCCAATTACACCACTTGATTTGCTGCCCCTTCCGATTCAAGAGAGAGTGAACATGGATGCATCCAAGAGGGCAGATTTCGTGAGGAAGATACACGAGCAGACTAAAGAAGCAATTGAAAACAAGGGCAAGTACACGGCTGATCGTGTTAATAAGATGAGAAATGAGGTGCTGTTTTAGCCGGGCGACATGGTGTGGGTACACTTTCGCAAAGACAGATTTCCTGAACGACGCAAGTCCAAGTTGAAGCCAAGAGGTGATGGACCATATAAAGTGCTTGCTAAGATTAATGATAATGCATACAAAATTGATCTTCCCATTGACGAGTTTGGCGTGAGCAATACATTCAACGTTGCTGATTTGTCGCCATATAATGGAGATGACCTTGGCGCGTCGGGGTCGATGCCTTTTCAAGGGGGGAGGATGATGAGGACACCCCTAGTCTTCTACCATCCTTTTCCATTGATGATGTTGCAGCACATGACAAGTCCAATGAAATCATAATTGGACCAATTACAAGAGCACGTGCAAAACTACTTGAAAAACAGGTGAATTCACTCTTAGTTGAATCTGACATTTGTGTTAATCAGAATTTTATACTGCCTAAGTCTTTGCATGTTTGTATGATCAGATTTGAAGAGAAGACAAGCTTGGCACGTGGAGATGAAGAATTGCAGCAAGAAGAACGTCTACTCATGTCTAATATCAGCAAGTGCACGAGGGAGGAGAGGGAGGCAGGTGCACAACATAAACAGAAGGAAAATCAAAACCGGACTCGGATTGACAGCGAGGAGGCCCGCAATTGATATACGTGCAGAATCCGTGTCCTTGCTCCAAATAAGGCGTTTAAATACAATTCGGAAAGCCTAACTCATGTGCTTTCCAAATTGTATACTCGCAGCCCGCGATTCGCGGTGACCAAGTCGCAGTCCCCAAAACAATATAGCGGTTGTTTCTGCCAGTTTTCCAGATAGATTCGTTTAAGTTAGGAAAGTTAGAAATATCTTGGTTTTCGACCCCAACACTATGTTGGACGTCCAGGAGCCTTTATATACCCTTGTAAGTCGTGTCTTTTAGGGTTAGACCACGTTTTGATTAAACTCATACCAGACCGAATTGCTTTAAGCATTCCTCTGTACTCATATTCCTCTTTGCATCGATCAGGAATATTTACCTACACCAAATTTGTTGCGATAGGGTGTATTTGCTACTGAAAGTCAAGTGCTATCTGTCATTCCATTGGGAATTGGGAGATTGCAGAACCGCTTCATGGTCCGCGGCTACATGCGCAAGTCTGTGGTGTTGCGAATATCCGTAGGGTTGAAGATCTGTTGCATTGGCAACGGCGGAACCGCCAGAGAGTTCGAGAGCATCTCACAAGTTATCCAGCAAGTTCATCATCGACATCATCTGCTCACTGAGAAGATCGGGCCACCCCTTATCACCGGACGATCCCGTCAAGACAAGTTCTATGAAGTGCTTCACATGTGGTGGCTGTGGACACAAGTCTTTCCAATGCACCAACAAGAGAACGATGATCTTCAACGCTGATGGCACGTACGACTCCATGAGTGAAGATGAGATGGAAGCCATCGACCATGTGGCAATGCACCACCAAGTGGATGACCATGAAGACAATCAAGTCTTTTGCGACAACGAAGCAAGCCCCGCTCTCGTTGTCTCCAAGGTCTTGACACTTCAACATCAACAAGACGAAGACCAATGGTGTCACATCTTCCACACCAAGGCCGACATCAATGGATGTTCCATCAAGGTTATCATCGATGGAGGAAGTTGTCATAACTTGGCAAGTGAAGAACTATGCTCCAAGTTGCAGCTCATGAAGACGAAGCATCCGTGCACATACAAGGTTCAATGGCTTAGCGACTACGGCATGATCCAAGTCGAGCACATGGTTCAAGTTTCTTTCAAGATCAGCACCTACGAAGATACTTTGGAGTATGATGTTGTTCCTATGTCCGCGTGCCACCTTCTCTTGGGACAGCTATGGCAATACGATTGAGGTGTCCTACACAACGGTCGGCAAATCAATATAGCTTCAAGATGAAGGGCAAGGAATATGTGCTTCGTCCTATGATACCAAGCCAAGTGATCGCCGACAAGCAAGCTTCAACACATCGTGGAGAGACTAGTGAGAGAGGGAACCACCATAAAGAGAGCAAGCGCCAAAATCCAAATTCGAGTACACCCACCTTGAGAGATAAGAGTGAATTAGTGCTACTGGCCACCAAAAGAGATATGAGAGAAGTGTGTGAGAACCCAACTAGTGTCATTCACTATGTCCTCGTGTGCAAAGATGAAGTGGTTCAAACTAACAACTCTCACCATCTACCTTTAGTGTTGTCTCAATTGTTGCAGGATTTCTCGGACGTCTTCCCCGATGAGCTACCACTGGGTCTACCTCTACTTTGCGACATCGAACACCGCATCGACCTCATACCCGGTGCACCACTTCCGAACAAGGCTCCTTGCCGCGTCAACCTCGAGGCAACCAAGGAAATACAATGGCAAGTACAACTCATCGACAAAGGTCATGTACGTGAAAGCTTAAGCCCTTGTGTCATTCCAGTTATTCTCGTGCCTAAGAAAGATGGAAGTTTTCGCATGTCCTCCGATTGTCGCCCGATAAATGCTATCACTGTTAGATACCATCACCCTATTCCACGCCTAGATGACATGCTTGATGAATTCTGTGGTGCTACCATCTTTTCAAAAATCGATCTTAAAAGTGGCTATTACCAAATTCGCATTCAAGAGGGTGATGAGTGGAAAACAGCTTTCAAAACCAAGTTTGGGTTATATGAGTGTTTGGTCATGCCGATGGGCTTATCGGAAGCACCCGGCTCATTCATGCGTCTCATGCATTTCGTTCTTCGACCTTATATCGTCGTCTTTGTAGTGGTTTACTTTGATGACATCCTAGTTTTTAGCAAGTCGCTTGAGGACCACGTCACTCACATTCGCATGGTTTTGCAAACACTTCGGAAAGAATGCCTCTATGCTAACATGGAAAAAATGCACTTTTGGTGTTATTAAGGTTGTTTTCCTAGGATTCGTTGTTTCTTCACAAGGTGTTCATGTTGATGAAACTAAAATTGAAGCAATTAAAACTTGGCCACAACCAACGCATCTCCAACAAGTGCGTAGCTTTCTTGGTTTAGCTGGTTTCTATCGACGCTTTATCAAGGACGTTCGCACAATTGCTTCTCCCTTGCATGCTTTGAGTAAAAAGAATGCAGCATTTGTTTGGGGTACCTTGCAAGACACCGCGTTCAACGAGCTGAAAAATTTGCTTACTCACGCACCCTTACTTGCCCTACCCAACTTTGATAAACCTTTCGAGATTCTTTGTGACGCTAGTGGTACCGGCATAGGAGGCGTGCCCATGCAAGAAAAGTGCACAATTGCATATTTTAGTGAGAAACTTTCCCGCGCTCAACTTAACTACCCCATCTATGATAAAGAATTGCATGCCTTAGTGCGAGTTTTGCATGTGTGGGAAGACTATCTCAGTCCTCATGAATTCATTCTTCACACAGACCATGAGACGCTCAAGCATCTTAAGGGTAAAACTAAGTTGAACAAGCGTCATGCTAAGTGGAGCGAGTTCACAGAGTCTTTTCCCTACGTCATCAAATATATCAAAGAAAAGGAAAACATTGTGGCGGATGCGCTTTCCCGCAAATGCATGATTGTTACCCAACTAGAGTTGAATGTTATTGGCTTTGAGCACATAAAAGAGTTATATGAGCATGATCCTTTCACTGCAAATCCGTATGCCAAATGGGTGACGCATACTTCTTGGGAACGATATTATATCAAGGATGGTTATCTTATGAGAGCTAACAAACTTTGCATTCCCGAGTCGTCTCTTTGTTTGCTCCTTTTGCAGGAATCTCATGGACGAGGACTCGTGGGCCATTTCGGACGCGACAAGACTTTCGCGACACTCTCGAAGAATTACTATTGGCTCAAGATGTTCCACGATGTTTCATGCTTCACCAACCAGTGCTCTACATGCCGCAAAGCTAAGTCAAAAGCAAACTCTCACGGTCTTTATATGCCTCTCCCTATACCATATCAACCTTGGGAAGACACTAGCATGGACTTTGTACTTGGTTTGCCTAGAACACAAAATGGAAAGGATTCCGTCTTTGTTGTTGTGGACCGATTTTCAAAAATGGCCCATTTCATTCCATGCAACAAGATAGACGATGCTTCACATATTGATCATATCTTTTGTAGGGAAATTTTGCGCCTACATGGAGTGCCCAAGACAATCATTTCGGACCGTGACGTCAAGTTCCTAAGCTACTTTTGGAAGACACTTTGTGCCAAGCTCGGGATCAAGCTCCTATTCTCTTTGGCATACCATCCACAAACCGACGGCCAAACGGAGGTGATGAACCGCATGCTATCCACTCTACTTCGGGTGTTGATCAAGAAGAACATCAAGGAATGGGAGCAATGCTTGCCCATCGCCGAGTACGCCTACAACCACGCACGACACACAACTACCGGCAAGTCCCCCTTCGAGGTCGTCTACGGCTTCAACCCATTGTCACCATTGGACATTCTTCTTCTACCTCTTCAAGAGTGCATCAACACGGACGCAAGTACACGAGCAACTTATCTCAAGAAGATGCATGAAGACACAAGGACAATGATCAAGTGTCAAGTACATCGCCTCACCACCAAGCCCAACATCAACAAGGCGCCAATGGTGTTCCAACCGGGAGATCTCGTATGGCTTCATCTTCGCAAGGACCTCTTCCCCAACGAACGCAAGACCAAACTACGACCTCGAGCCGACGGACCCTTCAAGGTGCTAGCACGCTACAATGACAACACCTACAAGATCGACATCCCAAGGCACAAGTACAATGTAAGCGACATCTTCAACGTCAAAGACTTGACCACATACCATGGTGATGAAGATCTTGATCCGTGGACGGATCTCTCCCAAGGGGGGAGATAACGCGGAGCATCCGGCAATCATCCCCATGGACTCTACTTCAACACTTCAAGCCCCACACGGACCCATGACAAGAGCTAGGGCACGTGCAATACGAATCGAGGTGAACTCCTTCCTAGTTGGTTTGAATATGAAAACAAGTGGAGCTTGTTTGCTACCTCATTAAAATACTCTATGCCTCATTAGTATGAAGAGGATCATCACCAAGCAGCTCTGGGTCATCACCAAGTCCAAGGAGAAGTGCGCCAAGTCACCAAGGAGGAAGGACAAGGCCAACAAGTGCTGGAAAGAAAGTCCCATGCGGGCCCATGCGCATGGGCCCCCAAGACCCCGTGCACACGGACTACATAGGAGACGACGCTGTAGCCACCCTGTGCGCATGAGCGTGTACCGTGCCCACGGGACCCCCATGCGGACGGGCCTCATTTACCCCGTGCGCACGGGCCTCCCAGGATGGACGGCTGGACCTGCATATTCGGCTCCTCTTCTTCCACTTTGACCTCCAGCCTAGATATTTCGTACCTAGGGTTCCATTTAGACTTAGCAAAGTATATGTGAGATACTGTGAGCTTTGCTCCTTCCCTCTTGTGGATCAAGACCCCATCTAGGGAGGAATCCTTGTGGATTTCAAGACCTCCATAGGGAGAAGACTATCATGAAGACCACACCTCCTCTAAGAGTGGGAAGAACCTTTATCTAGTGCTTATTTCCTTGGATTGTTCATGTATTCTTGTGGATCTATGTGTTTGCTATTATAGTGGATGTGTAATTGGGTTTAGTTGGAGTGAATTCCTCTTTGTGTTCTTGGTGTTCATCCTCTTTTCCCCCTCCAAGTGTGAAAAGATCTCCACTTAGGGTTCCACCCTACATCAGTTTAAGCCTCCTGGCGAGCCTACTGGCCTACACAAGAATGTTGTGTGAGGAGCTGATTGCCAAGTTACAACAAGGTGTGCGCGTAGTGGTCCTGCGGTAGTTGCCCCCTTGGCCCCGAGGGAGCCTTGACTCCGCTTGGGTTAGCCCAGACGCGCATAGTGCGCACACCACACCTAGCCCCCGCTAGCGGGGGGGGGGGGGGGGTGGCAGGCATGAGCCATGCTCTTTAACACAAACCAAACGCAAGAAAACACCGCGAATCAAAAAAATTCCCCCTTTTTACACACGAAACTCCAAATTTCATTTCAAAGACGGCAAATTGGGTTACAGAAATAGGGCAAAACACAGACAGACGCGCTCGGCGCCTACACTAATCTTCTAACCAGCGCGGAGCTCAGTGCTTCCACTGGGCGTGGGAAAAGTCATTAGGGGACAGTGTCGACATCCAGAGCGGAGCATGGTGCTTCCACTTGGATGTGGGTGGGAGCCCCGGTGAGGCCCGAGGGCAACGCTCAGCGGACTCCGGGGCATGTACAGCCCCAACTCATTACTACATGAGAGTGTCCTAAGAGAAGATATTCACAGGCATCTCTGGCACCTGGCGAGGACCCCGCCGGGTGCATCCCGTGACCACCGTTGGGGTGTCCGGAAACCAGGACAAGACCAATGGGCAAGGGGGTACGCTAGCGGTGTCCCGATGGTCGCAGGCCCTCTACCGGGGGAAGTGCTCGCCGGCGCCTTCCCTGGTGGAGGACATACCTCTAGGCACCATGCGCCACCGTCGTGGTTGCATCCTGCACCGCATGGCGCGGGGGAAGCTCTGGCGCCGGGTTCCCGCGCAGCCCCCAGTGTATTCCGTCCGCCCGTGGCAGGGACAATGCCCTAAGGTTCATGGCCGCTGTCACGACTCGGTTCACCTGCGATCCAAGGTTAGCGCAATCATGCCCTAGAGATATTGGTTGTACCAAGTGGTTGTTGCTGTCGTAAGCGCCGACAAAGTGTTGGGGCGGCTCGAGAGGGGCCTCGGTCTCGTGCGGTCCAGGAGGTCCCGATGCCCAGGACGGCGAGGGGAACGAGCAGGGGCTTCTTCTTGATGCGTACAGCGAGCCCATCAGCGAAGGTATGGGGGCGCTGGGGGTCGTCATCCCTGATTCAGCTCCCGACCCCCCGGCTCCATCGTCAGCAATCCTTGGCGCCAGGTCGCGACGACCGAAGGGCATTTTGGCGCGGTCTCGGGAGGAGCCACCCGGCCCGGACGTACCTCGGGGGAATACATCCTGGACTGGGCAAGTGGCGTCGTGGGCCAGTTTGTTGCCGCAAGGTCCTTCGGCCCTTGGGGGAATACATCCTGGACTGGGCATGCAGACATAGCGGGAGCTGGTGCATACCCCTGGCAGTGCTTGCAATGTAGGCAAGGTGCAGAAAGATGTTGCACCCTCACAGACGGCATCAAGTAGTTCGACGACCTATTCTAGAAAGGCGTCTTGGCCGCCTTCTACCAGTCTGCATCGTAGCAGCTCCCACGCCACGATGAGCGCGGATCACGTGTTTGCCTGCTTCCGGCAAGTGCATAGCATCGACGCTATGGCGTAGCCCAAAGACCGCACGATGGCATGGTGAAGGCGCGGCACAGGGGATGGTGGAGGTGGTCCGTGCTGCCTACGGCTAATGACGCTGTCCGCCGTGCGGGCCGCAAAGAGAGTGTAGTGGAGAGCTTCTGGGGCGGGGGGGGGGGGGGGCCGCTTGGGCGGGCCGGGCAGCCCAGTGCTCAACGTGAGCTCGAGGATCTTCCGCCATGGTGGTGATGGAGCGAGTGGTGGAGAGGAGGCTTCAACCCGCCCCTACCTAGCGCACCAAATGTCGGATTCAGGGTTCTGCAGACCCAAGAAAAGGTTCAAACTTTGGGTCATGTGCGAACAACTCAACCTCTCCGGCCTACTAGCTTGTCGATCTCATGGCCCAACTCGATGAACAGGAATGGAAAGAGACTTAGCAGTATACCTAGGTTCGAGCAATGTTCTTGGGTGAGTGTTGGCTAGTGAGGGTTCTAGGTTTCGATCCCCTTCTATGGTGGTGGCTAGTCTATATTTATATTGGCATGGGTCCTCTTCCTCTATAAACGAAAGCGGGAAGGGATCCCACAACGACCAATTTGAAAGGGGATAGTAAGTACATCTTATCCCGATGAAAGGTGGTCTTCGCCTGCAAAGCATCTGAGCGTGACGCCATGGTGGGCTCGGTGATGACATCCATCCTGCTGTCCTGGCGGTCTTGGTCTTGTTGCATAAGAATGGAAACCTTTGGCTGATTCCTCAGGACTCCGTGACTGTGCTTGCTTCCTTAGCACCAAAGAGGAAACTTGTTGCTCTACGCCCGCTGGCGCCCTCCTAGCCTTGGTCATCATGGCTTGCATCACTTGATCCTCATGAGGTGGATGCTTGCATAGGAAACTCCGCTCCTCAGAAGGCTGCCTGAGGAGGCCGCTCCCTTCGATGGTCTTAGCGTCATCCGCGTCGAGAGGCTTGGCCCCTCGCGAGGGTCTTGTCTTGTCGATGGTGAAGATGGGACATACCAGGCCGTTGGTGGAGCCATGCGGTGGGACACAGGTAGGCAGGTATGGGTACCCTGGTTCCCAGAACGCCGACGGGGTCATACTTCTCTTGTTGAGGAACAAACTTCGTCTTGGGGTATTGATCTTCTTCCCATTCAACTCCATTGGCATTGAACTTTCATTCAAAACCAACACCTTGATCCTTCCTGTGCCTTCCTTGCTTGCGTACAATTTCCTCAAATTGCTTAATCCCGGCAAGACTCATTTTTTTACTATAAACAGTAGGGTAAATCCCCACTGCAACTTTTATTAAATAAAAGGCAAGGGTAACAAAGTCTAACACAAACGGAAAAGTCTTGAGGTAAGCCCTAGAACCGAAGAAGAGAAAATAAAAAGGAAAAGAAAGAGAAATGAAGAAAGAGACTAAGCTAAACTAGGCTAAAAACAAGAGAAGGATTACAGATGGCTATCCAGCCAGGCTAAAAGGAAGCTTCATGCTTTTTCTTGATTCTGTACTTCAGCCACTTAAGCTCTTCAAGGTAAATAGCTTTCCAACCTTGGAAGGACGGTTGAATGTGTTCAAAAATCTTGTTGTTGCAAGAGATCCAGATAGCCCATGAGCCCAAAATAATGTTATCCATGAAGAAAGGTGCATGCAACTTCTCTTTGAGTTCTCGGAAGGCTTCGAGGATAGATAAGTTGGGTGTTCTAGTTGGGCATATGAAGTTCCAGCTCTGTTGTGCAAAAGGGCAACCCCAAAATAAGTGAAAGAGAGTTTCCTCCTGTTGGCAGTTCAGAGTGGCACAATTATAATCTTCCAGCACAAAAGTCTTTCTCCTGAGTAGGTTTCTGGTGTTCAGTCTGTCATGAAGGAGCATCCAAAAGAAATCTTTGTGTTTGGGCTGACAAGAACTTTTACATAACCAAATGAAATGTTGAGGAACCTGTTTGAACCCAATGAGAGCCCTTTAGGCTTTTGCTGAAGAATAGAATTCATTGCCCCAAATATAGCTCCAAGTGTCATTCATTTCCATGAAATCTGAGTGATTGACTTCCACACAAATGGCTTCCATGTGAAGAAATTCCTCATGTGCTTGTGTGGACAGAGGAAGGTAGAACATATCCTCAATGTATTCAGTGATGATCATTTGGTGCACACTTTCCTGAGGATTGACCACAAAAATGAATAAGTGGGGGAATTTCCTTTTCATGATGTTATCATGCCAGAGATCTTCCTGGAATAGAGCACTTCTGCTATCTCCAACATTGCACCTAGAAATAGCCTTGTAGTGATCAAGAAGATCTAGATTTGATTTCCACCAGAAGAAACCCACCTGCTCGTCTCCTAGCAATTGACCATCAGAGTAGTATGTCTCCCAAATAAGATTGACCCAAGGAATATCATGTCTATTAAAGAATTTGTGCAAATTTTTCATTAAAAGTGTTTTGTTGATGCGGGGTTGACCCAATTCTAGGCCGATCTTTCACGATTGGAGGGATCCCCGAGGATGAACACAAAGAACACGAGTGGAAATCACGAGGGGAAATGAGGGAAAACACTCAAATCAACAAGAAACAATCACACATGTGCTAGGTCCTCAACACAACGAGATACACGGTCCAAATCCAACAACGGGGGATACACGGTAGCTAGTTCATCTCTGTGAGGAGGTCTTGAATCCGCGAGGGATCTTCCCCTTAGGGGTCTTGAATCCGGTGTGGATCTTCTCCGTAGCACCAGCGGCCTCTCTCGTGGAGTAGAACCACTATGGATGAGCAATGCTATAGGTCTCAAATGAGCTAACACAAAGCTAACCCTAACTAGGAGGAGGTGGAGGAGTATATATAGTCTAGGGCCACGAAGGGGTAAGTGGGGATACATGGGCCTCGGCCCAACACTGTGCGCAGACAACAGGTGGCGGACGTCCAACGGCTACCAGATGTCCGGTGGCTCGCGAGGGTCCGGACGTCCGGAAGTCTTCGGACTTCCAATATTTTCCTTCTGTGATCGTCGTTACAGACGTCCGGTGGCTGTCGGTCGTCCGGTCGCCGGGGATGGGTCAGACGTTCGGTGTGTAGCGGATATCCGGAGCCTGTAGAGTTCTAGAAGCTTCTCTGTTTGCTCCTCGAACTTGTCCTCGCCATCTTGTCCAATGCTCCTAGCTGTTCCATGGCTTTCCTCTTGGTTCCTGCTCATGCATAACACATATGTTTGAGGTAGTAGCCATGTCTCACATGTAGAAAGCGAAGGTTCGGTGAGGAGCAAGTCAACCATGTGTCCAATGGTGTGTACTTGAGGTCTTATCAAAGTGAACATGGGGATGATCGTGGGATGCTCCGCATCATCCCCCCCCCCCCTTCGGAAAGATCCGAACTCGGATCAAAAAGCTCATCACCATGGAAACGGTTGTCGCGGACGGACTTGTAGTTGGACGGAGTTGAGGACATGGTGCAATCCAGGTAGTCCAAGGTGTCACCGGAGTGGTATACATACAAGAAGAGCAAACACAAACGACACTCAGAAATACAATGGTTAGCGCACACAAAGTGTCTATCATATAATAATGAGTCCATATGACAAGAATGGGCATGGCAAGACGCATGATGCTTATCCAAAAGATGTACAATGACATGTAAATCATTCATGGGAGAAAATTCATTTGTTGTGCACACAAAGGTAGGGTAAGTGGCATGGTGCATGAAGCTACAACTTCTACCATTGTGCAAAGTGATGTCATAATTGGACGGTGTATCAAAAGCATGAACATGGTAATTTATGCTCAAGATGTTTATGTTGTCATGCAATTGATAGTGGGCTAGATGAGCATGATGTATGAAAATGCCGTCAAGAAAGATCACAACCAATTTGCTAAGGAAATGCACAAGCTCGTATATCATGGATGACATGGGAATACACGATGCAACAAGGCAATCAAAATGTGAGTCAATCCATGCATAAGATGAAAATTTGTCATGTGCATGATATGTCCATGGAGCATGGCTTGTGGGCACACAATCAACAAATATGGAGGTTTTGGTGCAATGTGCCAAAGGAGTGTTGATATACCAATGCTCAATGCCGTGGCATGTGTGGTAGACTGGAGGTGCATCCGAGGACCGACATTGGAAATTGGCTCTATGGACCTTCAAATTGAGGAGCGCTCGGTCGTATCCATCCAATAGATGTACCATGTAGATAAGAAGGAGACAACAATGAAAGAATGACCCATCCAATATGCGTATTTGAGGATGGCTCAGAAGGAAGGAATTCACCTTATGAATGTTCTTGCCAATGTCGGTGTTGCATATCGTGTATGCCTTCGTATGATCAAGTTCTCGCATGATGACACCGCCTTGTGAATCCTTCAAAATGAAAGAACATGAAAAACACTCGAAAAAACAAATGACGTTAGTGGACTTGCAAAACCTATCATTCGTATGGTAAGATACCCAACAAGTGTAGTCATCATGCTTATCATAAGAAAGGACAAGGTAATGTGGCATGGCATGTAAGCATATGATGCGATAAAAACCAAAGGCATTAGGCTCAAACAAGCAAGCATGCATCACAAGTATGGTGTCCAAGTCTCCAAGATCAACAAACATAGCATTGTTGCACTCAATACAAGTGGTGAGAGATGCAACGATTTGAGACAAATGACAATGATCAATTTGAATCATGTGAATGGCATGAACATATATGTCATCAACCCAAGAAAGCGAGTAAGAATGGAACATGGGTGATGCGACAAAGCAAGCAATCATAGTGATCAAGTCAAGCAAGCTAGTAGTGCGAAGATGCAACATACTAGAGGTAATCATGGCAAGCATGTCATGTGTGCAAATAGTAGGCATGAATAATGCACATGGCATAGCACAAGCGTGAAAGCAAGATAAGAGGAAAATAGGATCAATGTATTGGCGAGAGGCCATATGTAAATAGAAATGGAACCTCATGACTCTCCCAACACAACAAGCATCACTAGCATAGGGCACAAAGAAATAATGGCAATAGCTACAAGTATCTCCACCAAGCATGCAAATACACATAGAAGTAGCATAATGGTGAAGCATGGGTAGATGCAAGCAAGGGTCAGAATTACATGGCAAAGTCATAGCAAGAGGTATAACATGCACAGTGAACACGATAGAATGGGAATAAGATGACAAGTGGTAAATAGCCCATAGCCGTGTGAGAGCCAAGTAGAATAGATGCGCGTAGTGGTTGCGCGAAGAGAATGGTGGTAAGGAGATTTCATGGAATCCCAAATCATCATTGCTCTCAAGAGCTCGTTTTGTCAACTCATGGGATTGTGAGGTTGACAAGTATTGGTGAGTACCTACACAAATCAAAGACAAAGGAAAAATTGTGTGTGCGTAGTATATGTACACATCATCCATCGTGACGCGCGCGTGCATGTGTTGGTTAGCACATAATATCCAATGCTCAAACAAATGAGATGCGTGATATAGAAACATGTGATCCATCATGAGAGGTGTGTTGTTATGTATGGCATAATGGAGACTCAAATGGTGTAATGCACCATGACAAGTAGATAGAGCATTGTTATTCATGTAATGCATATGGTGCACACAATCATGGTAATCATGCAAGGTATGGAATGCATCAAGATCTCCTAGTATGTATGAGGAAACTATGGGGGTCTCCTCATGAGCATTAGTGCAAAAATCACATGGAGAATATTGACAACATCCAAAACAATGCATATTTGGAAAAATGTGTTCATGGCATGGCATAGTAAATGAATTGCGCAAATCATGTAGAGGGAGCATGGCAATACCATCACACGAGAAACAAAAGCCAATGACCATCATCTTTCCATCTATGCCATAAGTGCAAATAGGATTGACTTTAATGGGGCATGCATAGTTACTATGTTGAGATTGATATGAAGCAATATGGGATATCTCACTCATAGCATATGAAAAGTTTCAAGGGTTGTCGAACATGATGTGACCAAAAGAATTTTCACAAGAAAACCTATGTAGCATATCATCACAACTAGGCAACTCAACATGTCCGTCATCATATTCATCATAAATAGGTAAGTCATGACATGATGAAGTCGCACTAGCATGAAGCATGGGAATAGGTGTGTCAACATCATGCAAGCAATCATTTGCAAGATAGTCCAATAGTGGGACAAGAGAAGCTGTAACAGCCTGGATTTTGCAATTTTCTTTTTCTGATGATTTTCTTGGATTTCTTGATTTTATTTGCTTTTCCGTGGATATGTGGTTCTGAAACTTGGGAAGATCAAGTCTTCCTAGGTTTTATAGTGGCTTGCCATCCTTCTCATCATCCCAAGACCCTGTCATTTTCATCCTTGACCTAACCCAATATTCTTTTTCGAAGGAATATTCCTTTTCTATTAAAGGAATAATTCTTTTTGCCCTAGGTTATGAAGCAACCTATATCTCTGTCATTCTAAAAATTCCCAAATAATTCTCATTAATTGTTTGGGTCATATCTTGCTAAAATATGGTAATACATTTCATTGCCATGTTCAAAAATAATCCTCTAATAATCATTTTCCTATTCTGCCCTAAATGGCACTTTGTGAAGCAAGTGCTATTTATCTTTGCCCAATTGCCCCCAATCTTGGTGGACATCTTTTCATGTCCATAGCATTGCTTTGTCCCAATTTTCATACTCATTTGGCTAGTAATTATTTTCCAGTGATTTTCCAAAGTTTCTGTCCAGAAAGGAACTTTGTGAAGGAAGTATATTCTAGGCATGTCCAAATGAGATGAAACTTGGTCACATCCATCATTTGATCAATTTATGCATCTCCACCAAATGTGAGCCAATGGAGATCATCTATGTGAGCTCAGCTCCAAATCTTGGTCTCTGGTAAAAATTTCACTTTGTGAAGCAACCCTATTTTACCTTGCTTCATTTGAGCTGACAATTTACCAGGGCATTCTTACATCTACATCTACTCCCTCCACCAAGTTTTGACTCAATCCAGTTATTCATTTACTCTCAGTAAATTCTCTAAGATTCTGTCCAAAATGGAGCTTTGTGAAGGAAATGCCACTTTGGTAACTCCAAATGGCATGAGGTTTTTACAGCAGCTCCATATGGTCAAATAATTCAACTCCACCAACTTTCAGCTCATGACAACTAAGTGTGTGAGTGCAACATCTTAATCTCTAATTCTGGCCAGTTTTGCACTTTCTACAGCAACCCGCATCTAAACTCCTCATGTTAGTCTGATTTTTGTGATCTACATCATCTTGGTGTAAGATCACCGCCACACATCTTAGTTACTGAGTTAACCAGCTTGTTTACCCACATGAAGTTACAAGCACCTTCATGTTGATTCACTTTGGGGCTATCTGTAAATCTCTTCTTTGCCCCTGGACCAATTTATTTCTGCATCTTTACTAAGGGCACTGAGGTCCATCTACCGGACATGGTTGGCCACGCCAAAGCGTGCCGCTCGCACCAGTGCATGTGGTGATCACGCTTGCATCATGCACAGCGCGCGCTCTGGATCGGTCCGGCCACTGTGCTCGTCGCCTCCCTCTTCGTCTCGACCTCAAACCTTGTCTAGGAGCTCGCCCGTACTCGACTGGACCTCCCTGCATTACTGCATTGTCGTGGTTCGCCGGCAGCGCGCCGTCACAACAGTGCCACTGCGGTGATCTGCTTCTGACCTCCATTAGCGCACTGCTCCAGCTCACTAGCGATCGTCCAGAGCTCTCCTCCGTGCCTATTTAAGGCCCCCCGACCCCTCCTAGAGCTCACCAGCCTCTCCTCGCTCCTCATCGACCACCAGAGCCTTCGGGTTCCTCTTCTTTTCGCCGGAGTCCGCCATGGCCGCCTCGATCTCGGCATGGTTCCGGTGCGCCTAGCCCCTCCCCTCTCCTCCCGAGCTGTCCACCGAGTTTCCCTCGTTCCACAGAGCCACCCCACCCCTTTCCCCCTCGCCGGAGTGCGCACATCATCGGCAAACCTCGTCACCAGAAGCTTTCTGTCACCTCCGTCGCCGCAGCCCTCCCGTCCTCCTTTCTCCTCCCCGGCGTTCCCTTGGCCTCTGAATGGGAGCAATGCACCGCCCTGCACCCGCTGGTGCTCTCCGCTCGGCCGAAGACGGCCGGAGCCGGCCAACCCCATCGCCGCAACCGCCTGTGCCTCCTCCCGTCCTCCTCTAGTCCCCGCACCTCCACACCACCCCGGCGGCCGCAGCCCCTCCAGTCGGCCTCGCCTCGGCCTCCCGCGCCCGCTGGCGGTCGCCGTTTAGCCGGAGGCGGCCAGAGCCGGCCAGGCCATCAGCCGGCAGCACCCTCCTGCCTCTGCTCTGTTCCACGAGGGAACAGGGGCACGAGAAGGAAGACGATGGCGCCCGTGCCCCCTCCCCCTGTGCCTGGGCCCGGCCCGTCAGTGGCCCACCCACCTCTGCCCACGTGGCAAGTGGAGACGGGTTTCCCTTCGGTACGTTTTCATTTCCAGAAAGCATATTCTTCCTCTCCTTCATGCTAAAGTACGCCTTCATGTTCAGAAAGCGTATTTCTGATTTTTCGCTTCTGTCTTATCCACTCAGGGACCCGTTGGTGATAAAACTATTCACATATTGTCCCTCTCCTTCAACCCTTCATAACTTTTCAACCGTAACTCCAAATCAGGTGAAACCAACGCTCACGTCTTCGTCTCGTTGAGCCCGTTCTTTTGGTACCATTTTCACTATGGTTTGACATACTTGAAATGACCATTATGCCCTTGCCTCTATCTAGCCCCCTTCGAAGGAGAACCGTTCCGGCAAATCGTTCTGCGGCTTCACCGCACTTCTTCCCGGAGTCTCCATCACCCCAGGCAAGCCACAACACCCACTTGCATGATAGTCATGCAGTAGCCATGGTTTCCAGCTTGAATATTTATTCAACGATTGCTTGTTTAAAATATGGTTATCGTTGTTTCGGTAATGCTTCGGGGTTAATGCTTACTTTCTTGCTATGTTGTTATGCACCTGGTTATCTTGCCCTGCTAGGTGCGAGTATTCTTTTCATATGTTTATGCTTACTAGTAGTACATGTTGATGTTGGTGATGGTCTTCGGTGCATAACTGCCGTCTGCCCCGAGTACTGTTGTTATGCATGTTCCTTTGCATCCAGTTAGTTAAATGCTTGCATGTTGATATTGTTGATATGTCTTGCATGATATTTGCTGTTGATGTTAGTGGTTATTTTTTGGAGAAGTAGGTACTTATGATGTTCATGCTAGTCAGTATATGCTTATGATCCGTTGTTGATATGGTGGATAGTTATGTGGTTCTCTCATGATTATGTTGGTATTCATGCTCATGCATTGTAATTGCATCATGTATTTTATCATGACTCAGCATATTTACATTCAAGTGTAACCGGATTAAATGGAACTTGAACAACTATTGGCTGAGTCATGGTGCCACCATATCGAACTGACCAGTGCAACCACGTTTACCTTTATAGGAAGGTCCTAACCAGGTCTATTGTCATACCTCTCACCGGTGCCTCCAGCGAGGTAAGGTTATGGGCGTGCGGTACCTTGGCCCGGTAAGCAGACATAACCTTGTGTGCCCGTTGTTGTTGATTGGATCCAGGTCCCTGTTTGGGACCGTTTATGTTTGGCCACGACGGTGGTCGTTGTGTCTTTGGTAGACACGGGGCCACCCAGGACTTAGCCCAAAGGGGAGTTGGTCGGAGTGGCCGAGAGAGTGTCATGACAGTAGATCGGTTTTGTCGGAACGCCGCTGGTCCACCCGAATGGGAGAACGAGGCCATGGGTTCCGTAGTGTGGGTACAGTGCGCTACCTCTGCAGAGTGTAAATTAAATCTATCGATAGCAGCGCCCGCGGATAAGGGCCCAGTTCGTAGTTGGTCACACTATGAGTCAACTATGATAATAATAATGTGTTTAATAACAACCCTGTTTCGATGATGAGGTAAGTTGGTTGTGATTGCCAGAAAGATCACCGTTTGAGACCAAGTGTTGGTCATGGTTGTGATCGCCGGAATGATCACAGTGGTATCGAGAATACCGAATTGTTGGATATTCGTGATGTTGTGCGAGAATTGTGGGTAAAGATCAAGCTCCTTGTGGTCATTTGATGATTGCTACCGTATTGTTGATACCAAGCTTGATTTGATCCTGAGATGATCGTATAATGTCCGAGGATGGTAATTGATGCATGTGATGGTTACGAGGTAACCCAAACAAAATAAATGGTGCATGTAGTGTCATCATGTTGCATGCTAGTATCATCAGGTTTATATGTTCATGCGATGCTTATATTGTCTAGCTGTATCATGTTCATAGTGTTCATGCTATGTTATCCTGATGATCTCATGATAATTCCTGATTAACCTGTAATTGCCATGCTGTTGTTTGTCTTGAATGCTTCTGGTTTATTGTGAGCTTGCAAGTACATTCAATGTACTGGCCTGGCGTGTCATGCCAGCTTGCAGGTCGTGCCTGGATTGCTTGCTTGTTTGGTGTTGTCCCCGTGTTCGCGAGCTAGGATAAACGTTCCAGCCAAAGTCCCTGCGGATTGGAGTCCATCATCGTCGTTCGTTGTTCCAGTGCTAGTAGTTGTTCCGCTTCTTTAAGTTGTTATGCTGCTTGTATAAAGCAACCGTGGTTGGCGTAGTGTCGTCGTACCAATGTGATTCATTGTAATATCATGTCACAACCCTAGACCAGCCCTTGCCTGCCTTGCTTGGTCTTCATGTGCATCATGTTTAAATTTCTCAGAAACTAGAAATGGGAATGTTCAAACCCTAGCACTAAACTAGGGTCAAGAATAAAATCATTTCTAATGACCCACAATTCCTTCATTAATGTTTGATAATTTTGGCAAGGCTTTGAGACCAAACCAAAAATAGTGAGCATTTTTGTGGAATATTTTGGGCACTGAATTAAATCATATCTTATTTGCATTTGGGCATTTAAATTTTATATATTATTTTAAATGCTCAAATAATCATAAACTAAAATGTTTACTATTGGAGTTATCCTAAACAGTAGCCATGCTTGGTTTCATGATTTTTGAAAATGTTCTGGCATTTTTATTAAAGCAAAACAAAAGCAGAAGATAGAAAACAGAAGTAATAATTAACAGAGAGAGAGAGTAACTCACCTAGGCTAACTTACCTGTGCGGCCCAGCCCACCTCCTCACCGCGTCGTCTTCCTCCTGCCAGTCGGAGCAGCTCGCTGTCGCGCGCGCGCTCGCTTCTGGCCAGCTCCTGCTTGCCACCTCCTGCTTCTCCTCGCGCCTGGAGACGTCCAAGGACTCCCTAGTCCCTCTCTCACTCTCCTTCGCCTCAATTTTCCCCCCTGGCTCTCTCCCTCGCCCGTTCTTCACCTTGGCCGAACGCCATCGTCGCCGCCGCCCGCTGCCGTCGCGGCCACCATCACTTCCTCGCCTCACCACCGCGTTCCAGAGCTCCGCCATGCTCTCCTACGTCTCCCCGACGAGTCACGTGCCGCTAGACACCCCGAATGCTCTCCTCGTCGTCTTCTTCAACCACGGCCGACCGAGATCGCCGGCGACTGCACGTCCTCACCAGCCCCTCCCCGAGCTCACTGATGCCACCGCTGGACCCGCCGTGAGCTCCTTTTCCCTTCCCTCACTCCTTGCCCTCGATTTCGCCCCCTAGCGAGCTGCCCGCCGGACCCGTGAGCTCACCGCCGCCGGCCATGTCGCCGCCGCACCTAGAGCTCATGTCCGTCACCCACAAGCACACCGGTGTGCTCAGCGCTTCTCCACGATCCCGTAGCACAACTCAGCTCACCTCCCCGTGCCCCGTAGCACCTATCCCGTCGGTGCCCGAACTCCGGCGCCGCCGCGAGCTCGTTTTCGACGAGCTCCGGCCACCCCAGCTCCTACCACTTGCGTGGATGGATGCGGGCGAGTAAGGGCTCACTTCTGGTGCCCTTAGCGTGCCCAGCCGCGGCCTACAGTGCCGCCCCGACCAACTCCGGCGAGTCTCCGCCGCTGTTGTGGTCGCCGGCGTCACCTGCTGACGTGGCGCCGACTAATTAGCCTAATGACGCCCTAACTAACCCCCCCAGGGCCACTGACATACGGGCCCCACTCCTAATTACCTAGTTTAGGTTTAATTAAAGTAGGATTAGCCCTGGCTCACTGACGTGTGGGCCCAGGCCCTTGACTAATTAGAGTTAGGTTTAAATTAGTGTTATCTAATTTAGTTAATTAGTTGAGACACTGACATGTGGGCCCCATGTCTTTTTAGTTTAGTTTTAAACTTTTAGTTAGTATTGAGAGACTGACCAGTGAGACCCACTGGTCAGGTTTGACCTGGACCCGCCTGTTGACTTGCTGACGTCACACAGACGTCATGCTGACGCAGTAAAGCCTTTTCTGGAATTTATATAAATCTAAATGATTTATTTATTTTCAGAAAATGCTTTAAACTTCTAAAAATCATATAAAATCAACCGTAGCTCAGATGAAAATAATTTATATATGAAAAATGATCAGACAAATATGAGGAATCTGTTTATGGCATTTTCATGCTTGTTTGAACAAGTTAAACCTGTTGTTCAGGTCAAATCAATTAAATGACAATTAAATAATCATATATGGAGTTTGAATTTGAATCTTTGGTTCAAACCAACTTCATTTAATATGGTTGCTAGTTGCATTAGCTCAATCAACAGCATATTGCCATGTCATGATCATGCATCATATTGTCGCATTGCATTGATTGTGTCTTTCTCTGTGTTGCCGGTGTTTGTCCCCTTTCAGTAGACGTGTTCCGACGATGTGATCGATGACACCGATGAAGACCCAATGTTATCTTCAGAAGTGCCAGGCAAGCAAAACCCCATTGAGCATTCCGATATAATCCCACTCTCTCGTTCTTGCTCTCTTTTAATGCATTAGGACAACAACGCTTCAACTGTTACCTGCTGCGGTAGTTGAACCCCTTTCCACTGCATGACCTGTCATTGCCATAGTAAATAATTGAAACCCACTAGTATGAGTAGGAGTTATTTGAGCCATGTTGTGCCTACTCTTTCATGCTTTCTGGTTATGCCTGCTATTGCTTAGAGTTGTGTCAGGTCTGATTCATCAGGGGTGAATTGGAATGTGGTGAACATGTCTTACTATTGAGAGCTAAGTGTGTGAACACGATTTGTTAAAGGTAGTGATGAGAGGCCATGTAGGAGTACATGGTGGGTTGTCTCATTGCAGCCGTCCTCAGGAACTGAGTTCTGTGTTGGTTGGTCCATGAAACAGCTACTACCACACATTGGGATCCTTAATTGACTCTCTCGACTTATTAATCAACATGATCTCTGTCCAGGAGTTGCAATTAGTTTCTGGTGTTTGTAGTTACTGGAGGTCGTGCGCAGCGCTGACCCTCGGGGTGGGCTGTGATGCGGTAGGTACATGGCACGGTGTACCGATCGCCCATTTGGTGATGCGGGAACCCTGTACACATCGTTTGGGGCCATGAGCGACACCCCGGCCGGATCTCCCCACGGATGGAACGCACATAGGCGATAAACCTGGACGAGAGACTTGTGTGGTTAATCAGGTCATGGCCGACACCCTCGCCAGGCTTCCGCTTGAAGGTTGCTACATGACGTGTACATGGCGGTAAGTGGAGAGAGCGTGTGTGAAGAAGTACACCCCTGTAGGGTTATATATAATCCATTCGAATAGCCGTGTCCGCGGAAATGGACTTCTGGGTTACCTCTACAGTTCATAGACAAGTCAAAGTGGATACTCTAAAACGCGCAAGATAAGCGTGAGTGCTATGGATGGCCTTCTCGTAGGGAGACGGGAGCGGATCCATAGTGGTGTATTGGTTGGTGATTATGTGGACTCGTGTGCGCCACCTCAAAAGAGTTACTTGCAGTCGTAGTTTAGAACAGCCACCGAGTCAAAGCTGGCTTGCTGCAGTCAAACTCCACCACCCCTTTGTTGATAGTGATGCATATTTAGCTAGTTCTGATGTAAGTCTTGCTGAGCACCTTTGTACTCACGTTTTCTAAATTTATGTTTTGCAGAGAGACTTCAGTCTTACTAGTGGTTCCGCGTGGACTTCGACGTTTAGCTTGTTACCTCAGCTACGATCTTGTACCCTTGGGAGGGTCTTGTAGATAATCAGGCTCCTCAGCCTTTTTCATTTGTAGTTGTCTGTACCCAGACATGTTATGCTTCTGTTGCCAGTATGCTCTGTATGTTGGGTCATGTGACCTCTGTTTGTAAAATGCTATGATGGCTCTTCTGGGCCTTTATCTATATGAGTTGTTAAGTTAAGTTGTGATGCCATGTTGTACAGCACATACTTGCATGTTATGCGTACGTGTAATGTGTATTGCTATGTGTGGGATCCGACACCTAGTTGTTCACCCTTGGTAGCCTATCTTACAGGGAAATGTCTCCTAGTGCTTCCACTGAGCCTTGGTAGCTTGCTGCTGCTCCGGAACACTTAGGCTGGCCGGCATGTGTCCTTCTTCGTTCCTTTGTCTGTCCCTTAGGGGAAATGTCACGTGTTGTTCCTTTAAGTCTTTGTAGCTTGCTACGACATGGGTTCATACGTTGATGACCGACACGTTCGTTGCTGGGTCATGTATGCATGTCTCTGTAATTTAGTGCCACTTTTGGTTTATAACTAGTCATGTCGGCCCGGGTTCTCTGTCATATGGATGCTAGCGACACTATCATATACGTGTGCCAAAATGCGCAAACGGTCCCGGGCCAGGTAAGGTGGCACCCGTGGGGATACCGTGCGTGAGGCCGCAAAGTGATATGATGTGTTACAGGCTAGACCTGTGTGACTTAGGATCGGGGTCCTGACAGCTTTGGTATCAGAGCCTGACTGCATGTAGGATTAGTAAGCCAAACTGGTCGAAGTTGTGTCTAGAAACTCTTTAGCTATTTAAGGGAATTGATTGTGGAAGGGAACGTAAGGCTCTTTTTACTCCTTTACCTTATGACCTTCTGATCTGAGTCACCTTCTTCTATTCTACGGGGATTAAGAACTAGGCTTTCTCTTATGTCTATCAGGATCATGTTAATTGTGGATTCAACTCTCAGTTCAGTTTATTCTACTTCTGTTTGTTCAACTGTTGGTCTCAGAACCTTGACATTATGATGTTAAGTGGATATGCTACCCTTTTTGCTTGGATCTCAAAAGTATTTTCGAGCATTTGCAGCCGTTATGCTGTCCGAGTCATCCCAGGTTTCTAAATAGTTTGATGCATTTGAAAATCATTCCTATCTGTTCTTAATGTCCTTTTAGGCCAGATTAACCACACTAGTCGGTGTGTTGAGCCCCTCTGTTACCTCGACATATATGTTGGAGTTATTATTATGACCGTAGGTGTCTTAGAAGATCACCCAGTAAGCTAGCAATGCTTTATATTCATAGTGAGATGATTGTGGCCATCATTCTCGAAAGCATCCCGTGATGCCATTTAGTTAGTAGGCATTCTACTCCTGGGTTCTTAAACCCGAGATTCACCCTACTTACTTCATATTGATAGTGTTTGCTCGTTCCTTTAGGATATTAGTAACCTTGTGATAGTCCTCGAGTTTCGTGGTTATCGTTCTTCCAATACCATGAACCATCATGGCAGAAGTTCTCCCGAACCAAAAGATCACAACCAGAGTGCTCCTGAGTGGTACTCCATTCATATTGTGACTCTGCCAGTCCTACCTTTCTGCATGGGTTATCCGGAAGAAATATGTGGAACTCGTTCGACATACTAACCTATGCATCCACAACTCAGAAAGATATATGTTCCTTTGAGTTGTCCCTTTCAGTTGTTTTATGACCTTCGTCTATCAATTGATAGTCAGGAGTAGTCGTGCATACGTGTTCATCGATGCCTTTTACTCTTGTGGTCCATCAAGCCATTCTATTCTGGAATGACTAGGAGAAACAAACTCCAGTACCTTATCCATATCCAGGATTGGGTCAAAGAAGTTGCACTTCGCAGGTGAAGAATGCTAATCCAGCTTCTAATATGTTCTATCCTGGAGTATTACCGTCCTTATGTCAAGAATGTCATGGGAATTGCACCACCTCCTATGAACTTTTGATAAGGTGATACTTCTCGCCATCATCGTTTATTTCTCGGTCTCCGTGTTATGGTAACCGGAATACCGACAAGTGAATTGTGATGTGTGAAATCAGTACTCCTAGCAACTTCGTTGCTTGGTAGTTAATGGACGATAATCTCATTCTTAGCATGATGGTTACCGAATCATCATTCTAAGATTGGTCGTGCTACCTAGTCCACTTTCTTGGTGCACTCCTGGATTGATGAGTTAGGATTTTGTTAAGTCCTCGCTCATTTGATCATATCGTCTTGCCCTGAAAAGCAAGATTGTTCTCGGGCTTAGCAACATATCGGTGGTCCATGATTTTCCGATTACTTCTTGGAAGTATTACCAGGTTGTCCCCTGACCGTTGTGTTGAGTTCATGATCAAGTTGGTTTCTTATAAACCACCCCTTCTCCAAGAATCTGTGTTGGATACCCTGAACGAGTTGGTTAAGCTAAACAACAACTTGGGGAGTTGGAAGATGAAAGCTTGCCCCACCTAGTTCATTGCTAAAGGGATATCTTTGTGTTGTGTGTGTGTTGAAGAAAGATGATATCTTGATTGATCGATCCTCATGATCAATTGTTGGATCTATTGTCTTGTCCAAATTTTGATTTGAGTATGGGCTATCGTCAAGTCAAATCAGAACCAATGATATTCATAATGTTGTCTTACTCGTGGTTGATCCCTCGAGCATACACCGTTACATCTACTGGTCTGACCAATGCTATCACTTTGTTCACATAATTATGGGATTCCATTTTATGGAAGCCTCGATGAATTGTTGTCAAGCCCATAGGCAACCTGTTTATCCCTTCCATGATTCATGTTGAACATTAAAAGCTAGTGTTGGAAACTTTGTAAGCATTATCTTCATGTTCCGTTCATGAGGTATATGTTGGGTAAGAGGAGATACTTTCCCTAATTCATGTGTAATTGACGTAAGTTGCGACCGTGAGTTCGAGAAAGTTGTTTTGCTTCATGTGGAATCATCCCAAGTCAGTTATGCATACGTGCGAAGTATTCTGTGGTTTGGAGACTTGCAACCTTCATTCTATATGTATTCCTAGCACACCAAGCGACTGATTGATTTGTTCAAGAAAATGAAGTCTGTTGTGCTAATCATAGGTCATGCACATGACTTCGATATCTTCAATGATGGTTCTCAATCTGAACTCGGTAGCATCTTGTTATAAGTCTACCATGTGGTCACGTTTGTCTGGGACAACGTGTTCACCGGTACGTAGCAGAACTAGCTCATGTTTTGGAGCTGCTATCGTAGTTCATTCCCGAGAATCTCGCAACGCCGTCTCGTCGATTTGTGTTGCAAACTTTCATTTTTCTTTCTAGGCTCGATAAGTCTGGAATGTCCTGACACCAACCAGAACTGAATCTCAGGCAGATATGATGGTTGGAGCCTTTCCCAAGAACTATAATATTGGTCTCTCGATAACCGGTAAAGTGGATGTTGTGGCCAACACACCCAGCTGGAAGACCTATTGTTGTAGAATCTTGATTGAAGAAGTTGGCCACCTCCTAATAAGGACTTCGTAGGATTTACTCCCTAGTTGTTCCTTATGGATTTTTGTGCTCCTGAAGTCCGACCTTTTACTTGACGTTCTAGGTACAAAACCATTTTAATAAATGGGTTACGCTAGCACATCAAGGAGAACGTTAGAAGCGGAGTGCTAAATGTCTCTCGGTCGATCATCCAGATTTTGCCCCTTGACTCCGCTACGGTGAAATCTGAGAAAGTGTTATCTTCCTTTGCATCTGCATCGTCCATCGCTATACATCATGGTCGTATGTTGTGTTACCAGGATCCTTGACCCGGATATTGGTAAAACCTTGATGATTATGGAAATGCTCAAGTTCTTGAGAGCACGCACAAGCACTAGGTGTTATCCTCGACACTAACCGGGATTGCTCCCAGTGTTCTTGGTTATGTTATAACCTCTCGAAGACTAGTTTCACTCTCTACTGTTGGGTTTCTTCCCAGTTACCAAAATCATTCTCAGCATTTGCATTTTGTTCCCAGCTTGCACCGCCAATGTGCCAATTTTCCATGGGTTGCCCTTCTCAGCATCTGCTGTTCAGGATTATCTTCAAAAGTGGTCCTACCATGGGTCCCATCCATTTCCGATGATAAGCAAAATCAACCTTGGCATTGTCTTTTACAAGGCAGTCCACATCATCCATTCTAGATGTAGAATGTCATTCTTTCGGACTTCGTCAAACGATCGATTGTGATTTGCCTTAGGCTGGTATAGAGAATTTCAATGATCTCTATATCAAAAGTAATTCTTTTTGCCACTTAAGGGAATAATTCTACGAGTCACCTTCTCTAAGGTGCCCCGTCTGATGACCTCGATCACCCTTTTCTTAGGTGTGGAATTATTGCCGCTAGGTGAACCTTCATCGTTTATTTCACTCCACCCCCCTGGAGGTGTACTCGGTGTCTCAGCTCAAGGGATGTTTCGACATCTCAATCCATGAGTTGATCTTGAATTGCTTGATCTTCGAGAAGATCAAATCCTATAGAATTCACGTTCTTTTGTTGTCGTGTTGGATGAAGCTTTAAAATCAAAGATGCCAAGATCTACATGATGCATTGAATCAACAATTTTCGAGGAGGAAAAATGGATCGAGAAGATTGTGTTAGTTAGTGCCCCCTCTGATTTCTTACCCTACGCTTGAATCTCGGGACAAGATTCTTGCTTAGTGGGGGTGAGTTGTCACAGCCCTAGACCATCCCTTGCCTGCCTTGCTTGGTCTTCATGTGCATCATGTTTAAATTTCTCAGAAACTGGAAATGGGGATGTTCAAACCCTAGCACTAAATGAATTCAACTAGGGTCAAGAATAAAATCATTTCCAATGACCCAAAATTCCTTCATCAATGTTTGATAATTTTGGCAAGGCTTTGAGACCAAACCAAAAATAGTGAGCATTTTTGTGGAATATTTTGGGCACTGAATTAAATCATATCTTATTTGCATTTGGGCATTTAAATTTTATATATTATTTTAAATGCTCAAATAATCATAAACTAAAATGTTTACTGTTGGAGTTATCCTAAACAGTAGCCATGCTTGGTTTCATGATTTTTTAAAATGTTCTGGCATTTTTATTAAAGCAAAACAAAAGGAGAAAATAGAAAACAGAAGAAATAATTAACAGAGAGAGAGAGAGTAACTCACCTGGGCTAACTTACCTGTGCGGCCCAGCACTGTAGCGGCCCAGCCCACCTCCTCACCGCGTCGTATTCCTCCTGCCAGTCGGAGCAGCTCGTTGCCGCGCGCGCGCTCGCCCCTGGCCAGCTCCTGCTTGCCACCTCCTGCTTCTCCTCGCGCCTGGAGACGTCCAGGGACTCCCTAGTCCCTCTCTCACTCTCCCTCGCCTCAATTTCCCCCCTGGCTCTCTCCCTCGCTCGTTCTTCACCTTGGCCGAACGCCATCGTCGCCGCCGCCCACTGCCGTCGCGGCCACCGTCACTTCCTCCCCTCACCACCGTGTTCCAGAGCTCCGCCACCCTCTCCTACGTCTCCCCGACGACTCACGTGCCGCTAGACGCCCCGAATGCTCTCCTTGTCGTCTTCTTCAACCACGGCCGACCGAGATCGGCGGTGACTGCACGTCCTCACCAGCAACTCCCCGAGCTCGCTGATGCCACCGTTGGACCCGCCGTGAGCTCCTTTTCCCTTCCCCTCACTCCTTGCCCTCGATTTCGCCCCCTAGCTAGCTGCCCGCCGGACCCGTGAGATCACCGCCGCCGGCCATGTCGCCGCCGCACCTAGAGCTCATGCCCGTCACCCACAAGCACACCGGCGTGCTCAGCGCTTCTCCACGAGCCCATAGCACAACTCAGCTCACCTCCCTGTGCCCCGTAGCACCTATCCCGTCGGTGCCCGAACTCCGGCGCCGCCGCGAGCTCGTTTCCGACGAGCTCCGGCCACCCCAGCTCCTACCACTTGCGTGGATGGATGCGGGCGCATAAGGGCTCACTTCTGGTGCCCTCAGCGTGCCCAGCCACGGCCTACAGCGCCGCCCCGACCAACTCCGGTGAGTTTCCGCCGCTGTCGTGGTCGCCGGCGTCACCTGCTGACATGGCGCCGGCTAATTAGCCTAATGACGCCCTAACTAACCCCCCCAGGGCCACTGACATACGGGCCCCACTGCTAATTACCTAGTTTAGGTTTAATTAAAGTAGGATTGCCCTGGCTCACTGACGTGTGGGCCCAGGCCCTTGACTAATTAGAGTTAGGTTTAAATTAGTGTTATCTAATTTAGTTAATTAGTTGAGACACTGACATGTGGGCCCCGTGTCTGTTTAGTTTAGTTTTAAAATTTTAGTTAGTGCTGAGAGACTGATCAGTGGGACCCACTGGTCAGGTTTGACCTGGACCCGCCTGTTGACTTGCTGACGTCACACAGACGTCATGCTGACACAGTAAAGCCTTTTCTGGAATTTATATAAATCTAAATGATTTATTTATTTTCAGAAAATGCTTTAAACTTCTAAAAATCATATAAAATCAACCGTAGCTCAGATGAAAATAATTTATATATGAAAAATGATCAGACAAATATGAGGAATCTGTTTATGGCATTTTCATGCATGTTTGAACAAGTTAAACCTGCTGTTCAGGTCAAATCAATTAAATGACAATTAAATAATCACATATGGAGTTTGAATTTGAATCTTTGGTTCAAACCAACTTCATTTAATATGGTTGCTAGTTGCATTAGCTCAATCAACAGCATATTGCCATGTCATGATCATGCATCATATTGTCGCATTGCATTGATTGTGTCTTTCTCTGTGTTGCCGGTGTTTGTCCCCTTTCAGTAGACGTGTTCCGACGATGTGATCGATGACACTGATGAAGACCCAATGTTATCTTCAGAAGTGCCAGGCAAGCAAAACCCCATTGAGCATTCCGATATAATCCCACTCTCTCGCTCTTGCTCTCTTTTAATGCATTAGGACAACAACGATTCAACTGTTACCTGCTGCGGTAGTTGAACCCCTTTCCACTGCATGACCTGTCATTGCCACAGTAAATAGTTGAAACCCACTAGTATGAGTAGGAGTTGTTTGAGCCATGTTGTGCCTACTCTTTCATGCTTTCTGGTTATGCCTGCTATTGCTTAGAGTTGTGTCAGGTCGAATTCATCGGGGATGAATTGGAATGTGGTGAACATGTCTTACTGTTGAGAGCTAAGTGTGTGAACACGATTTGGTAAAGGTAGTGATGATAGGCCATGTAGGAGTACATGGTGGGTTGTCTCATTGCAGCCGTCCTTAGGAACTGAGTTCTGTGTTGGTTGGTCCATGAAACAGCTACTACCACACATTGGGATCCTTAATTGACTCTCTCAACTTATTAATCAACATGATCACTGTCCAGGAGTTGCAATTAGTTTCTGGTGTTTGAAGTTACTGGAGGTCGTGCGCAGCGCTGACCCTCGGGATGGGCTGTGACGCGGCAGGTACGTGGCACGGTGTACCGATCGCCCGTTTGGTGATGCGGGAACCCTGTACACATCGTTTGGGGCCGTGAGCGACACCCCGGCCGGATCTCCCCACGGATGGAACCCAAATAGGCGATAAACCTGGACGAGAGACTTGTGTGGTTAATCAGGTCGTGGCCGACACCCTCGCCAGGCTTCCGCTTGAAGGTTGCCGAGATACATGACGTGTACATGGAGGTAAGTGGCGAGAGCGTGTGTGAAGAAGTACACCCCTGCAGGGTTATATATAATCTATTCGAATAGCCGTGTCTGCGGAAATGGACTTCTGGGTTACCTCTACAGTTCATAGACAAGTGAAAGTGGATACTCTAAAACGCGCAAGATAAGCGTGACTGCTATGGATGGCCTTCTCGTAGGGAGACGGGAGCGGATCCATAGTGGTGTATTGGTTGGTGATTATGTGGACTCGTGTGCGCCACCTCAAAAGAGTTACTTGCAGTCGTAGTTTAGAATAGCCACCGAGTCAAAGCTGGCTTGCTACAGTCAAACTCCACCGCCCCTTTGTTGATACTGATGCATATTTAGCTAGTTTTGATGTAAGTCTTGATGAGTACCTTTGTACACACGTTTGCTAAATTTATGTTTTGCAGAGAGATTTCAGTCTCACTAGTGGTTCCGCATGGACTTCGACGTTTAGCTTGTTACCTCAGCTACGATCTTGTACCCTTGGGAGGGTCTTGTAGATAGTCAGGCTCCTCAGCCTTTTTCATTTGTAGTTGTCTGTACCCAGACATGTTATGCTTCTGTTGCATGTATGCTCTGTATGTTGGGTCATGTGACCTCTGTTTGTAATAAATGCTATGATGGCTCTTCTAGGCCTTTATCTATATGAGTTGTTGAGTTAAGTTGTGATGCCATGTTGTACAGCACATACTTGCATGTTATGCGTACGTGTAATGTGTATTGCTATGTGTGGGATCCGACACCTAGTTGTTCACCCTTGGTAGCCTATCTTACAGGGAAATGTCTCCTAGTGCTTCCACTGAGCCTTGTTAGCTTGCTACTGCTCCGGAACACTTAGGCTGGCCGGCATGTGTCCTTCTTCGTTCCTGTGTCTGTCCCTTAGGGGAAATGTCACGCGTTGTTCCTTTAAGTCTGTGTAGCTTGCTACGACTTGGGTTCATACGTTGATGACCGACACGTTCGTTGCTGGGTCATGTATGCCTGTCTCTGTAATTTAGTGCCACTTTTGGTATATAACTAGTCATGTCGGCCCGGGTTCACTGTCATATGGATGCTAGCGACACTATCATATACGTGTGCCAAAATGCGCAAACGGTCCCGGGCCAGGTAAGGTGGCACCTGTGGGGATATCGTGCGTGAGGCCGCATAGTGATATGATGTGTTACAGGCTAGAACTGTGTGACTTAGGATCGGGGTCCTGACATATCAGAACCCTTGTAATCATATTCATGTTATAATAGAGAGCTGGTTTGTTCTATACTAAGCAGTGCCGTATTCCAGAAGATTTCACGTTGATCTCAGGGCTGGAATACGGGGCGTTCTGGTTTTCTCTGAGCCGGGGTGCCACAGGCTTGGTATCAGAGCAGGTCTGGCTGTAGAGCGTCCTAGTCCGCTGGAACGTTAGAAAACGGTAGTATAGGGTCTGGTTGTTGCCCTTGATTGCTGCATTTGGTTGTTGCATTTGTTTCCTACATGTAGTCTTATTTCAGTTACCATTAACCCATGTTTTCATGCATAGACGGCGGTCAACTTCCATGAGTTCAGTGCCATTTCCTTAGCTCCTAGTGCTGTTCCCATTGAGTTCAGTCCCACTCCTGCACCTCTCAGCTTTGCCACCCTCCTTGGCGACATGTGGCGTAGTACTTATCCCCTCGAAGATCCACCTCATTATCAAGTATTCCAGTTTTCTGCTGAAGTAAGAATTCGGGAATATGTTACTCATGTTCATCTCTTAGCCCCGATTATTGTCGTTAAGTGCACCTACAGTTTCCACGGTGGTTACGGCGCTACTCCTGAGCGTGCTGTTCAGCTTGCCGCAATGGCAGGAGTCACCGGTCTTCGTCATCAAGAGAACATGGTGCAAGAGAACCGTGCTTATCAATATTATCCCACCATCATCGAGAATCCTAGGAGAATCCAATTTCCCTCCGTCAACCCTCAAGATGACCCGGCTAACCTCGCCATGTCTCGTTATATGATGGCCGAGTGTCTTCTTCTTTCTGAGTTAGTCCGAGACGCCATTCGGGCCAGGAGATTGCTTGGTGTCACTTTACCTCAGTCTCCGCCAGCTTCTCCAACTCCTCCTCCTCGTCCATCCGGAGTTTCAGAGTCAGCGGTTCCACTCGCTACTCCCTTAGATTCCTCGTCAGTTCGCAAGCGTTTGCTCAAGCGTAGGATGTAATCCTTCGTGTAGTGTTTGTGCATTTGTTGTAGCATCATGCTTGTGTGTGCCTGTATGGAGCAGCTTTGTAGCTTGTTTGATGTATAATTTGTTGCAATAAATCATTTTCTCATGATTCTTTGTTTTAAATCCTCGGTATTACCCCCTAATGGAAATTATTCCTCGACCGACACCGGATCAACAGAAGCTGTGAGCAGTACAGATATACACCAAGGAATTCAGATTTTCAGCCGACAACATTGTATTACATCCTGTTTGAATACAAGTATATTCTACTCAGACTTTCAGCAACAAGTACATGTCGGAGATAGACGTTATCGCAGCAATGATTAAATCAACAAGAGAACAAAGATGAATCAACAGTGCATTCCCAGTCAAAGGTATGTTCCGTACGCGATGATTGAATCTGCCATAAGCCAAATTTAAAGCATTGCGACACCCAGAAGTTAGTCCGAATGCACGGTGAATTTAGTAAGGACAATCAGAAAATTCTTGCCATACAAATAATCAGCTGCCAGACTTACAAAGATATATTGGGTCTATTCTCATAACACCCCTTAAGACCTTATTCTCATAACAAAAACCTTATTCTCATAACACCCCCACTTAAATAGGTTTCTAGCGCGGAGCGCCCCGAGGACAGCAACCACTGCCCCGCCTCCTACCCTAGCGTTGTCGCCCCGCCTCCTTCCACAGCATCGTCGCGCCGGCTCCTACCCTGATGTAGTGCGGTTTTCTTGTGCAGTTCGGAAGCGCAAAAAAACGCTCACTGCCATTATTCGTCGGTCGCACCATTTTCAAAATTGCTCTTAAACCGTGCGGAATCTCGAAAAGTGTTCAACATGGCGAAGTTGCGTCTACTCCATAGCTTTTAAACGGTATATTACATGCATAATTCCGATAAAACGGTTAAAAAACTAGAGCAAAAAAGGTACCGAAAAAACAACACCTACAGTTTTTTCAAACATGCAGTTCACCGTTTTCAAAACTGCTCTTAAACCGCGCGGAATCTCGAAAAGTGTTCAACATGACGAAGTTGCGTCTACTCCACGCATAATTCCGATAAACGGTTAAAAAACTAGAGCAAAAAAGGTACCGAAAAAACAACACGTACAGTTTTTTCAAACATGCAGTTCACCGTTTTCCAAACTGCTCTTAAACCGTGCGGAATCTCGAAAAGTGTTCAACATGGCGAAATTGCGTCTACTCCATAGATTTTCAACGGTATATTACACGCATAATTCTGATAAACGATTAAAAAACTAGAGCAAAAAAGGTACCGAAAAAACAACACGTATAGTTTTTTCAGACATGCAGTTCACTGGTCTCTGTGTTCCAGTATCTGTGCAGTTCAGAAGCGCAAAAAAACGCTCGCTGCCATTATTCGTCGGTCATACCGTTTTCAAAACTACTCTTAAACCGTGCGGAATCTCGAAAAATTGTTCAATATGGCGAAGTAGCGTCTACTCCATAGCTTTTCAAACACGCAAAAAACGCTCGCTGCCATTATTCGTCGGTCGCACCGTTTCCAAAACTGCTCTTAAACCGTGTGGAATCTCTAAAAGTGTTCAACATGGCGAAGTTGCGTCTACTCCATAGCTTTTCAACGGTATATTACACGCATAATTCCGATAAACGGTTAAAAAAACTAGAGCAAAAAAAGTACCGAAAAAACAACACGTACAGTTTTTTCAAACACGCAGTTTACTGGTCTCTGTGTTGTAGTATCTGTGCAGTTCAGAAGCGCAAAAAAATGTGTCGATTTGGGTGTCGCGAAAAACAGAGTTTCCGCGTTTTTGTAATTTCAAAACTGTTCTTAAACCGTAATAAATTAGAGGGGGTGTTCTACATGAAAAACTAGCGTCTCGACGATATCTTTCCAACGGTGTATCATTTGGATCATTTCGACCAACGTTTTGTAAAAAATTCACGAAAAACGGCCACTGCCCTTCGTAGTCAGCCGCACGATTTTCAAAATTAACTAAAATCCTTAAGGAATCTAAAAAACATTTCAACATATGAAAGTTGTGCCTCGTTCGTAGCTTTCCAACAGTATATTACACGCCTTGTTTCGACAAAGGGTTAGAAAACTGGAGTGAAAACAGTACCAACAATTTGAAAAAATTCGAAAAACACAATTCCGTGATTTAGTAAATTCAAAACTGCTCTTAAACCGTAGCGAATTAGAAAAAATAATAGATATGAAAAAGATGCGCGCCAACGATACCTTTCGAACGGTGTATCATATTTTTCATTCCGACGAGCGGTTTAGAAAAAACGCAAAAAACGCTCGCTGCCATTCGTTGTGAGCCGCACGATTTTCGAAACTGCTCTTAAACTATGATGAATTTTGAAAAGTGTTCAACATGGCGAAGTTGCGTCTACTGCATAGCTTTTCAACGATATATTACACGCATAATTCCGATAAACCGTTGAAAAACTAGAGTAAAAAAGGTACCGAAAAAACAACACGTACATTTTTTTCAAACATGAAGTTCCGTTGCAGTATGTGTACAGTGCGCATAGCTTTCCAATGCAGTAACGCAAATCAGTTCGGAAGTGTTATAAGTATATTATTCTCATAATGTTATGAGAATAGACCGGTTGTATAATATATATATATATATATATATATATATATATATATATATATATATATATATATATATATATATATATATATATATATATATATATATATACATACATATAGTGATACTATTCATCACCCAGGGGGCAAAATAAGTTATTCTTCACCCGAGGTAATCTTACGATCACTTCACATTTAAATTACATCTGGAATTCAAATAGTTACATTCATATTGATTCAGTACATAAAATTTGGCCCAAGAAAGTAAAAATATTAGTCATAAGACAAGAAAAGTTGCAATATCTGTATATTTTACACTATATTTTTAAGTTTGTAATTTTATTTAACATAAAATATTTTTTACGGCGATTATATATTTTCTTACCATCTCTTTTTACGTCGGAAATAAGACAAAACTTACGGAACGTGAAATTACGGTGCATTGATGGTAAAAGAGAGGGGTGAAGAATAACTATTCCTCACCCAGGGTGACGAATAGTCAATCCCTACATATATGTCAGTCCAATCGCCAAGAAAATCAGTCCCGTCTTTCCCCAAAAATTTATTGACGAAGTGTACAAAGATAAGGTTCCCAGTCTGCATCGGTAGGAAATGAATGGATTCCCAAACTGCAAAAGCTTCTGGCATAAGGTACCGAGTCTTCCCTAGCAAGGTTTTTAATGGGGGAAACTTATGAGGTACGGTACCCCGTTTTTCTTCAAGAAGATATCTACCAAAGGCTTCGAGCATAAGCCACTCGGTCTTCCTCAGCTCGACAACCCGGTGGTTTCCGAACGCAAGCCGCTCAGTATTCTTCTGTATGGCACTAATACAGGGCATTGAATTTGGAATTGTCAGCATATGGCAGTGTTTTCCAAGTGGCAGATCTGCAACAGTTGGTCTGAAATAAAAATCGATCAGAGGTATGCCTCGAGAATCAGATATTAATTCATTCATTATGCTGCCAAGTCCATGCAAGGAAGAATTTAGGGTACACATCCGACGTCGGTTATTCAAGAAACAAAAACCAGTGGTTGATGCCGTAATCAACAAGTCTTGAAGGAAAGACAACACTGAGGCAATAATCCTGGCAGTGATTGTCAAGATCAGTCCTGCACATACAACAATAAGATGTTATTAACCCTCTCACGGTTCGGCATAATCCCCAACAGAATTGAGATCTGTATAACCACACATGAGCCGGATAAATGTATCGATGGCTCAAAACATGAACTAGACCAAGGTATGATTGCCAGATATTGTACGTAACCGTATCCAGGGCCGCAAAAATAATCAAGGATCCATGTACGGCCCTGCTCTTTTAGTTGAGGATCCAGATGAAGAAAGTAATAATGAAAAGAGCAAGACCAACAATACAGGTATGCCGGATATTATGTGAAAAATATGGATGTCCAAGACCGTCTTATTCCACGACGAACCCAAGCAAGTATCCACCTAAGGGGTATACTCCATTGTGGTAAGTACCTCACAGCGAAGCAACCAGCTCAGTCCACAGCATCCTCAGAACTGTCAGCATTGAATACCCGAGTCTGTCCGGTCAGACTCATGGATAGCTCAATATATTGACCTCAACACCCGCGATGGAGCATCGCACCGACTGTTATCCCAAGTAGATACTGGCAACAATGAAGAATCAGTGTGGAAACATATACTTTGAGGATTGTTATCTCTCGCATAGGGGAAACAATTAAAAGAATAGCCTGTGTGGATGGGATTCTTTGCCAAGATCACCGCCAGTCAAGACTGCAAATTTTATCATCATAGGATGGTGCATTTTTCTATCAGCTACGACTAGCGATCGTTAAACCTTTGGTACAACTTCAATATTCTAGACCGAGAAGACAGTCCAGATAAGTCAGAAACTCCTGCAAGATAACATCATCCATTAGCAAAAACAGATATGATCCACATCACTGTGTTGGAACCAGAAGGCATGCCTATATTCGAGAAATCCGATGCTTGGATAGAAGAGATTCTTTGTTCCACGGGCAGATATGTTCCCCAACTCCGTGGAATATTCTCGGTACTCGATACGAGGATAACATTTCCAGCAAGGATCAATATCAAGAAGGACAAGTATGTCCGTAAAAATAATATCTCAGATGCTAGCTCAGCCAACAGATATGAAAGAAAATTTGAGTCAGTATAAACAAGAACATATAAGGTACGTCCTGTCAGAAAGTCAGATACAACAAAACAAACCACCCTAGATCAAGACAGTCAGTCAGATCCAGTTCAGTGGAAATATTATGAATAAAAGAAACCTAAGTTGGAAATGGTTTCTTCAAGTCAGAAAAAAATATTTAACCCTGAACAACCAAATCTCGATGACGATATATCTTAAAGCGGGGAAGGTTTGTAACAGCCTGGATTTTGCCCTTTCCTTTTTCTGATGGTTTTCTTGGATTTCTTGATTTTATTTGCTTTTCTGTGGCTATGTGGTTCTGAAACTTGGGAAGATCCAGTCTTCCTAAGTTTTATAGTGGCTTGTCATCCTTCTCATCATCCGAAGACCCTGTCATTTTCATCCTTGACCTAACCCAATATTCTTTTTCGAAGGAATATTCCTTTTCTATTAAAGGAATAATTCTTTTTGCCCTAGGTTGTGAAGCAACCTATATCTCTGACATTCTAAAAATTCCCAAATAATTCTCATAAAATGTTTGGGTCATATCTTGCTCAAATATGGCAAAACATTTCATTGCCATGTTAAAAAATAATCCTCTAATAATCATTTTCCTATTCTGCCCTAAATGGCACTTTGTGAAGCAAGTGCCATTTATCTTTGCCCAATTGCCCCCAAACTTGGTGGGCATCTTTTCATGTCCATATCATTGTTGTGTGCTAATTTTCATACTCATTTGCCTAGTAATTATTTTCTAGTGGTTTTCCAAAGTTCTTGTCCAGAAAGGAACTTTGTGAAGGAAGTATATTCTAGGCATGTCCAACTGAGATGAAACTTGGTCACATCCTTCATTTGATAAAATCATGCATCTCCATAGAATTGGAGCTCATGGAGATCATCTATGTGAGCTCAGCTCTAAATCTTGGTTTCTAGTAAAAACTTCACTTTGTGAAGCAACCCTGTTTTACCTTGCTTCATTTGAGCTGACAATTTACCAGGGCATTCTTACATCTACATCTCTCCCTCCACCAAGTTTTGACTCAATCCAGTTATCCATTTACCCTCAGTAAATTCTCCAAGATTCTGTCCAGAATGGAGCTTTGTGAAGGAAATGCCACTTTGGTAACTCCAAATGGCATGAGGTTTTTACAGCAGCTTCATATGGTCAAATAATTCAACTCCACCAAATTTTAGCTCATGACACTTAAGTGTGTGAGTGCAACATCTTAATCTCTAATTCTGGCTAGTTTTGCACTTTCTACAGCAACCCCCATCTAAACTCCTCCTGTTAGTCTGATTTTTCGTGATCTACATCATCTTGGTGTAAGATCATCGCCAGACAACTTAGTTACTGACTTACCCAACTTTTTTAACCACAGGAAGTTACAAGCACCTTCCTGTTGATTCACTTTGGGGCCATCTGCAAATCTCTTCTTTGCCCCTGGACCAATTTCTTTCTGCATCTTTACTAAGGGCACTGAGGTCCATCTGCTGGACATGGTTGGACACGCCAAAGTGTGCCGCTCGCACCAATGCACGTGGTGATCACGCTTGCGTCATGCACAACACGCGCTCTGGATCGGTCCGGCCGCTGTGCTCGTCGCCTCACTCTTCATCTCACCTCAAACCTTGTCTAGGAGCTCGCCCGTTCTCGACAGCACCTCCCTGCATCGCTGCATCGTCGTGGTTCGCCGGCAGCGCACCATCACAACAGTGCCACTACGGTGAACTGCATCTGACCTCCATTAGGGTACTGCTCCAGCTCACTAGCGATCGTCCAGAGCTCTCCTCCGCGCCTATTTAACGACCCTCGACCCCTCCCGCAGCTCACCAGCCTCTCCTCGCTCCTCCACGACCACCAGAGCCTTCGGGTTCCTCTTCTTTTCTTTGGAGACCTCCATGGCCGCCTCGGTCTCGGCATGGTTCTGATGCGCCTAGCCCCTCCCCTCTCCTCCCGAGTTGTCCACCGAGTTCCCCTCGTTCCATTGAGCCGCCCCACCCCTTTTCCGCCTCGCCGGAGTGCCCACATCGTCGGCGAACCTGGTCACCAGAAGCTTTCTGTCACCTCCGTCGCAGCGGCCCTCCCGTCCTCCTAGCTCCTCCCCGGCGTTCCCTTGGCCTCTGAATGGGACCGGTGCACCGCCCCGCACCCGCCGGTGCTCTCCGCTCGGCCGGAGACGACCAGAGCCGGACGACCCCATCGCCGCAACCGCCTCTGCCTCCTCCCGTCCTCCTCCAGTCGCCGCACCTTCATGCCACCCCGGCGGCCGCAGCCCCTCCAGTCGGCCTTGCCTCGGCCTCCCGCGCCTGTCGGCAGTCTCCGTTTAGCCGGAGGCGGCCACAGCCGGCCAGGCCATCGGCCGGCAGCGCCCTCCTGCCTCCGCTCTGTTCCACGAGGGAACAGGGGCGCGAGGAGGAAGACGACGGTGCCCGTGCCCCCTCCCCTGCGCCTGGGCCCGTCCTTCAGTGGCCCAGCCACCTCTGCCCACGTGGCAAGTGGAGACGGGTTTCCCTTCGGTACGTTTTCATTTCCAGAAAGTGTATTCTTCCTCTCCTTCATGCTGAAGTACGCTTTCCTGTTCAGAAAATGTATTTTGGATTTTTCGCTTTTGTCTCATCTACTTAGGGACCCGTTGGTGATAAAACTATTCACGGATTGGTCCCTCTCCTTCAACCCTTCATAAATTTTCAACCGTAACTCCGAATGAGGTGAAACCAACACTCACTTCTTCGTCTCGTCGAGCCCATTCTATTGGTATCACTTTCACTATGGTTTGATATACTGGAAATGACCATTATGCCCTTGCCTCTATCAAGCCCCCTTCGAAGGAGAACCATTCCGGCGAATTGTTCTGCGGCTTCACCGCACTTCTTCCCGGAGTCTCCGTCACCCCAGGCAAGCCACAATACCCACTTCCATCACAGTCATGCAGTAGCCATGGTTTCCAACTTGAATATTTATTCAATGATTGCTATATTGTTATGCACCTGGTTATCTTGCCCTGCTAGTTGCTAGTATTCTTTTCATATGTTTATGCTTACTAGTAGTACATGTTGATGTTGGTGATGGTCTTCGGTGCATGACTGCCATCTGCCCCGAGTACCGTTTTTATGCATGTTCCTTTGCATCCAGTTAGTTAAATGCTTGCATGTTGATACTGTTGATATGTCTTGCATGATATTTGTTGTTGATGTTAGTGGTTATTTTTCGGAGAAGTAGGTACTTATGATGTTCATCCTAGTCAGTATATGCTTATGATTCGTTGTTGATATGGTGGATAGTTATGTGGTTCTCTCATGATTATGTTGGTATTCATGCTCATGCATTGTAATTGCATCATGTATTTTATCATGACTCAGCATATTTGCATTCAAGTGTAACCGGATTTAATTGAACTTGAACAACTGTTGGCTGAGTCATGGTGCCACCATATCGAACTGACCAGTGCAACCACGTTTACCTTTATTGAAAGGTCCTAACTGGGTCTATTGTCATACCTCTTGCCGGTGCCTCCAACGAGGGAAGGTTATGGGCGTGCGGTACCTTGGCCCGGTAAGCAGACATAACCTTGAGTGCCCATTGTTGTTGATTGGATCCGGGTCCCCGTTTGGGACCGTTTATGTTTGGCCACGACGGTGGTCGTTGTGTCTTTGGTAGACACGGGGCCACCCAGGACTTAGCCCAAAGGGGAATTGGTCGGAGTGGCCGGGAGAGTGTCATGACAGTAGATCGGTTTTGTCGGAACACCGTTGGTCCACCCGAATGGGAGAACGGGGCCATGGGTTCCGTAGGGTGGGTACAGTGCGCTACCTATGTAGAGTGTAAATTAAATCTATCAATAGCCACGCCCACGGATAAGGGCCCAGTTTGTAGTTGGTCACACTATGAGTCAACAGTGATAACAATAATGTTCTTAATAACAACCCCGGTTCGATGATGAGGTAAGTTGGTTGTGATCGCCAGAAATATCACCGTTTGAGACCAAGTGTTGGTCATGGTTGTGATCGCCGGAATGATCACAGTGGTATCGAGGATACAGAGTTGTTGGATATTCATGATGTTGTGCGAGAATCGTGGGTAAATATTAAGCTCCTTGTGGTCATTTGATGATTGCTACGGTATTGTTTATACCAAGCTTGATTTGATCTTGAGATGATCGTATAATGTCCGAGGATGGTAAGTGATGCATGTGATGGTTACGAGGTAACCCGAACAAAATAAATGGTGCATGTAGTGCCATCATGTTGCATGATAGTATCATCAGGTTTATATGTTCATGCCATGCTCATATTGTCTAGCTGTATCATGTTCATATTGTTCATGCTATGTTATCCTGATGATCTCATGATAATTCCTGATTAACCTGTAATTGCCATGCTGTTGTTTGTCTTGAATGCTTCTGGTTTATTGTGAGCTTGCAAGTACATTCAATGTACTGACCTGGCGTGTCATGCCAGCTTGCAGGTCGTGCCTGGATTGCTTGTTTGTTTGGTGTTGTTCCCAGGTTTGCGAGCTAGGATAAACGTTCCAGCCAGAGTCCTGCGGATTGGAGTCCATCATCGCCGTTCGTTATTTCTGCTGCATGTTGTTGTTCCGCTGCTTTTAGTTGTTATGCTGCTTGTATAGAGCAACCGTGGTTGGCGTAGTGTCGCCGTACCAATGTGATTCATTGTAATATCGGAACCCTTGTAATCATATTCGTGTTGTAATAGAGAGCTGGTTTGTTCAATACTAAGCTGTGCAGTATTCCAGAAGACTTCACCTCGATCTCTGGGCTGGAATACGGGGCATTCCGAGTTTCTCTAAGCCTGGGTGCCAGAGAAGCACTATCACCTATGCTACCTTTAGAGCTCCGCTCATGTGTTGTAGGTGAGGTTGCAACTTGATGGTACCATGTGGGGGTGCATCTTCTTCCACCATGGCCATCGGGATGTCCATTGGATGGATGGAATCGTCGATGATTGGCGCATCGTCATGTAGGAGACCTAGCACCAAGGAAAACACACTCGGAGTAGAGGTTAAGTCGTTAGAAATCAAAGTGGCCTCACATGCCCTATCAATTACCTCACTCACTAAGTGTTGTGGCTCACTCACTCCCTCTTGGATGCTCTCACTCGTATGGTTGGTGGAGTCACTCAAATGGCTCTCAACCTCACATACGGACTGTGGCATGTTCTCATGTGTGGGGCTAGTGGTGATCACACTCATCCTCTCATAGGAAATGCACTCAATGTCACATATGGTGGAGTCACTCATATCACTCATGGTGGGGTGGCTCTCCTCACATGGAAATTGGGTCATCAAATAATATGTGGGTGTCAGAGAGGTGTAGGTGCAAATGTATCCATGCTCAACTCCAATCATCTCCTCATCCATAATGCCTCCAAAGATGAATGCCGTGGGATGTGGCAAATCATCACGCTCTTCCGAGACCAAAGGAAATGTCTCATATGCGCTCTCGTAGCTTGACTCGGAGTATTCGTCATATTTGGGCGCCGTCTTCATGTTGTTGAAGAGGTTCGTGCTCACCGCCTTGGTCGAAGGGGATGGCCCTTGCTCGACCGTATTGTCGTCGTCTTCATGTGGGGAGCTTCCGAAGATGGAAGTGTCTCCCTCGCTTGTAGGTGGTCGCCTTGTTGTTGGAGATGTCGATGTAGGCGAACTCACGGGAAGTAGGCAAAGATGCCGTACGTCCAAAGGCGAAGATGCCTTGAGAACACTTGGCGAAGATGCCGAAGTGGTGTTTGTAGTCGTAGCTATTTCTTGGTGGTGCTTGTCTCGCGGTCTTCTCTCTTGCTCTTGAAGCTTGGCCTTGGCGTGATGGAGATCTTGTTTGGCCTTGTAGGCATGCGCATGTCGAGCATTTTCATGATGATGGTGTCGTTGTCGTGCTTGAGCTCTTGGGAGATATCGTTCGTCGTCGTCGTGCACATGATGCTTGGAGGTGACTTGCCCTTCATGACGACGTTGATGGTCGCCATGGCGGTGTGGACGTGGATGACTTGCGCTTGCATCATGTTTGCGCTCCGAAGACTTGTGACTTGAACGTCGTCGCCGAGAGGATGACGAAGGGGAAGAAGACTTGTAATCGACCACCAAGTGTCGGAGCTCCACCATTTGTTTGTTGAAGGAGTCGCACATGTCGTCGAAGGAATCCATTCTCCTTGTCTCGGAGTGTCGTAGTTCGATGGCTATGTTGCCCAAGCGCTCTTGCATTGCTCATTGTAGTCCGATGGTTTGCTCGTGGATGTAGTTGTTAGCGCTGTCAATGTCGAATTCCAGAGATGAAATGCTTTCCCTATCCATCACAAGACTCAAGTAGTGGTGAGTGGGAGAAAGAGAAGAACTAGACCAATGTACCTTACCCAATGTTGAGAATGGATCAATGATCACTCAATATGTATCAAGGAAATAGCACAATTGGTACCGATTCTCGTCAATTCTCACACCTACACAATAAGGCTTATGGAGTAGCTTGGTGAGGATAGTGGCACAAAAATTGATGCAAAAAGTTAGCAAGAGTCAATAATGTTGAAAGAGATTCACAAATTGGCAAGTGAAACAAGTAGACCAATAGCAATATGGGTGGCACACGGAAACACACACACAGATAGATAGATGGGGTTGTGCAGCCAAGGAAGGAGCACAAAATGTGGAATCCACAGAAATGTTCGTGTTGCACAACTCAAGAGAGACGCTAGCACGATTGCTCTATTGGCGGATACGACACTTGTGCACAACCTATAAGATCTTGTTAATAATGCAATTGCAAAGGGGAATATGCAATGATGTCGTCGAAGTTATTGTCCGATGATGATGATGAGAGGTAGTGTTCTTAATGTAGACCCGTTCATAATTAGCCAAAACACCTTAGGAAACGGAAAAACCACAACTCAAAATCTCAAGGACAAATGTCAAATGGTGGTAGCGGGAAAGCGGTGGTGGTTGCCGAATTGTTGGTGGAAACCCGATCAAAAATGGGTTATGGTGGTGGAAGGGTATGATGCGCTATACACGGTGTTGGAGTTGAAGTCACGGTCCCTAAGTAGCCTAAACACCTTAGGAGACACAAGCCACAACTCAAACAAGCTCAAACAAAATTTGGTTAAGTCGGGTTGGCGGTAATGTATGGTGGGCAATGTTATGCGGAAGTGGTGGTGGTGGTTGATGAAGAAGCAATTGTCCCTAAGTAGCCTAAACACCTTAGGAGACTCAAATCACTACTCAAGCAACCACAAATGCTATGGTGGACAAAATGGGTTAGGTTGCTTAAGGCTATGGTGGCTATGCGGATGATATGGTGGAAGGCCTAGGCAAACTTGCCAAATTTGACAAATTTGATGGAGTCAAATGATGATGGTAGTATTTTTGTGGTATGGGGGATGTCAAGAGCTTCAAAACAAGCTAAATAACGTCAAAATCGGAGTTCAGATGAATTAGTTATGACCAAAACAAAAGTTAGCCTAAATGGGAATCTACAGGTACCGGACGTCCGGAAAGTGACAGATGTCCGGTGACCAGACGTCCGGTCGGGCTCAGAAATCCGGTAATTTCTTCTATATAGGTGGTTTCGGTCGTCCGGTGGATGACAGACGTCCGGTGCTTCGTGGTGGTCCGGACGTCCGGTAAAATGCCGGTCGTCTGGTGGGTCGGGGTCAACGCCAGATTTGAGCTCGGGAACGCAATTTTGGGCGGAAATAGATGATTTTGGGGTCAAAATTGATGACATTTCATGGATGAAATATGGGGAAACTTGGGGAAATTCTAGATCCACTTGAAACCAATCATCCATGGATCAAAATCAACAAAACATCATCAAACCAACAAATCTCAAAAAAAATTGGGGCTATTTTTGGTGGGGATTATCGAATTTTAGGATGAAATCACACAAAAGAAGGCTAGAAAACGGTGAGGGGGCTCCAAATTCATGAGAACCCTTGGGTCATGATACCATATGATGCGGGGCTGACCCGATTCTAGGACGATCTTTCACAATTGGAGGGATCCCTGAGGATGAACACGAAGAACACGAGGGGAAATCACGGGGGGGGGGGGGGG